>CM040122.1:56064712-56808840 GCA_022559845.1 Amorphophallus konjac
GGCCAGAGAGGCTCGCGACCTTCCCCTTGGTGCACGCCTGCCCCACAACCAGAATCTACACAGGCACCGCCGTCTACACCTTCGTGGCCAACGGGAGCATGATCTACCTCGACCTCTCCTACAACTCCCTGGCGGGGAGCATCCCGGAGAACATGGGCGCCATGAACTACCTACAGGTGTTCAACCTGGGGCACAATCAGCTGACGGGAGCCATCCCGGACACCTTCGGCGGCCTCAAGGCCGTCGGCGTCCTCGACCTCTCGCACAACCGGCTCACCGGCGCCATCCCGGGCTCGCTGGGGACGCTATCCTTCCTCGTCGACCTCGACGTTTCCAACAACAACCTCAGCGGCACCATCCCTTCCACGGGGCAGCTCACAACCTTCCCGGCATCGCGCTACGAGAACAACTCGGGCCTCTGCGGGGTCCCCCTCCCCCCCTGCCGTGACGGCGCCGGCAGAAGCATCTACAACTCCAATTCCCGCGACAGGAGGCGGTTCCTTGGCGGCAGCATGCTGATCGGGATCGCCATCTCCGTGCTCATCATCCTGGCGCTCGGGGTGACCCTGTACAGGCTGCGGAAGAAGGAGAAGACAGAGGAGATGAGGGCCGGCTACGTCGAGAGCCTCCCGACAACGGGAACGACCAGCTGGAAGCTCTCCGGTGTGCTTGAGCCCCTAAGCATCAACGTCGCCACCTTCGAGAAGCCCCTCAGGAAGCTCACCTTCGCTCACCTCCTCGAGGCCACCAACGGCTTCAGCGCCGACAGCCTCATTGGCTCCGGCGGGTTCGGGGAGGTCTACAAGGCCCGCCTCAAGGACGGCTGCGTTGTCGCCATCAAGAAGCTAGTGCACGTCACCGGGCAGGGTGACCGGGAGTTCACCGCCGAGATGGAGACCATCGGCAAGATCAAACACCGCAACCTCGTCCCCCTCCTGGGCTATTGCAAGGTCGGCGAGGAGCGTCTCCTAGTGTACGAGTACATGAAGCACGGTAGTCTCGATATGGTGCTCCACGACAGGGCCAAGGGCGGCCCCAAGCTCGACTGGCCGGCCAGGAAGAAGATCGCCATTGGTTCTGCCAGGGGGCTCGCCTTCCTCCACCACAGCTGCATCCCCCACATCATCCACCGCGACATGAAGTCCAGCAACGTGCTCCTCGACGAGAACCTGGAGCCCCGGGTATCGGACTTCGGCATGGCCAGGCTCATGAACGCACTCGACACCCACCTCAGCGTCAGCACGCTCGCCGGGACCCCCGGGTACGTCCCGCCGGAGTACTACCAGAGCTTCCGGTGCACCACCAAGGGGGACGTCTACAGCTACGGCGTGCTGCTGCTGGAGCTGCTCGCTGGGAAGCGGCCCACCGATCAGACGGAGTTCGGCGACAACAACCTGGTGGGGTGGGCGAAGCAGATGGTGAAGGAGAGCCGGAGCGCCGAGATCTTCGACCCGGAGCTAACGGGGACCAAGTCCGGCGAGGCCGAGCTGTACCGGTACCTCAAGATCGCCTGCGAGTGCCTGGACGACAGGCCTCTCCGGCGGCCCACCATGATCCAGGTGATGGCCATGTTCAAGGAGCTGCAGATTGACAGTGACAGTGACCTACTTGATGGGCTCTCTCTTGGTACCACGGTCATCAACGAATCCTCCAGAGAGAAGATCCCGTGAACTCCATTGATTCATTCGTTCAAGCTTCTGCAGATTAAGCTTTTGCTGTGAAGAGGGCTCTGGTGAGACAACTATGAGATCTGGGGATGCCCTTCACAGAGGTTTCGGTTTGCTGTTGTAAATAATAGCACACGGATACACACCATTGTTATTACTTGTTAGAACATAACAAAAAGTGAATTGTAGAGAAGTTCGGGAGGGCCCTTCTATTTTCAGTGGGGGGAAGGGTCCAATCCTTTCAATGTTTTCACAAACTTAAATTTCCATGTTATTTATACCTGCTCCTCCTGATCATGTCTCAGTTGCATTTTATGTTCCTTTGAAATTTGCTACGCATTTATAACAGGAGTTGTGAATTCTTTTCTTTCATGGGTGAAGAGATACTAACAGAATCTCTTGGAGCACTGGAGAAGAGAAACGTGTCTATCAGGACAAAATATATAGGAACTACACCTTCTCTATCCTTGTGAAGAAATATTAACGTGGAATGGCCCAATGAAGTGTACTGTTCTTGCGAGTCCTAGTGAATCACAAAACATTCCAGGACAACAGAGATGCTTAAAGAAACCCAGTTTATTTATCATCTCTGAAGTTTTAGGACGCTGAGACTGCCAGTGAAAGAACAGAGCTTGGGACAAATCCTCTCAAAAGAATTGACTGGAATGCGATCAGATTGGAGAAGCCCGATAGTTTAAAAGTAACCAGCAAGTGCATCCATCCACCCAATCGAAAGAGAAGGGCCACATCCTGCCCTTGAAATCCTAATTAATTTGGAGAAGACTCATCCGCCCCCTTAACATGACAATCCATCTTCATGCTTTAAGTAACCATATCAATCACCACAGAAGTAGTTGAAATATCTAAGCAAGCAAGCTTCCTCGAGCACTTTAATCTGTTCAAAACTACTCACTGTGTATGAAACCAGCAACCCATCTTTCGCTTTCACCATCTTTATTTTATTTGCAACCCCCAACGCAGAGGGTCGTCGCCTGATGCGAGAAAAAGAACCATTGAAGTCCCCATCGACCTTCTTCCATCGGTTTCAATAACCCCCTCCACAGAAGCCACGCAAACGTGAGTTTACAGCACTAAAATAACGGGTTATTTAGCCTTACTTTAAACAGTGATCATACTTACAGACGGGACAAGGCCAGATGTGAAGGGCAGAGGAGGTAAGCAGCGATTTAAAAGAGCACTGTCCCTGTCGATCACTGGAGGCATATGGGTGTTGGCTGGATCAGTTAGTTCTTCTGAGGGCGGCCAAGGAGTGGTGTTGGCCTACTGGGTGATGGAAATGTTCTAGGTGGGGGGGGGGGGTTGAGAGAGCTACCCTCTGCCATAGTCCCCATCTGTATTGTATTGAAGCCATGGCGTCACCGTGCACGTGTGGGTCATGGAGTGAAAGGAATTGGAGAGAGAAGATTAAAGGCCCAGTGCACGGGGTTAAGAGCAGGTGTATCTATCTATCTATCTATCTGCAGTCCGCACGCTTACAAGAGAAGAGGGTTTGAAATTGTTTGGATTGCATTTGGCGGTTGATTGTGATGTTCTTTTATATTGACTGTGTGACTTGGGGAGTGGCTCTGCAATGCATAAATTTCTGTGTTTTATTTCTACAATTGAATTTTTATATTGAAAATGGTTGTTTGAAAAATATTCTCAGCATATTTAGAATACTCTCTATCTCTCGCTGCCTGTTTTCAACTCCCTCCTGCACCTTCTCTCTCTCTCTCTCTCTCCGTATGAGGCGGCATACTAGTATATATTTCTGTTTGGCAATTATTTTCTTAATACTATCATTGGGCCGGGCTTACCGGAATGATCTAACATATGCACACCATTTGGGACCGGGTGATCATCAAACTGGAGCCCATAAAAGCTCGGGCTCGATTCCAGAGTTGGGCCAGTCGGTAGAGTTATGATTTGTGAAATTTGTATTGGATTGGGTTGAATATGAACTGGCTCGAATCTTTATTTTGGTGTATGTATGCGGCCTAGAGAAACACACACACGCACACACACACTCTCTCTCTCTCTAGCTCGCTCGCTCGCTGGCTCTCTTACATGGAGGCGGAGAGCTCCCCACCCATTAATTGCCCCCTCTTCCCCCTCCCATAATTTCCTCTCTTTCTCTCTCCTATCTTTTAAATTCCTTTTTATCTAAACTGTTCTCTCCTCTCCCTCCTCATTTTTACTTTTCCCTCTCCCCTATCACTTTTACTATTTTTCAATTTGGCCCGGGCCAAACTCACTCGGCCTACCCAGACCACCCAACTCCTCTCCCTAATTATGGCAAACCTATGAAGCAATGTTTTAAAACATGGACCAGTCCAGCCAGATCGATAGGTTGACCTACGATCTAGTCCCAAAATTAGGTTGACCACTATTTAGACCTCAGGACCCAAAGTCCGGTAAAGTCCAATTAACTTCGGTGAGTCTTATCTAACCTGCTCATATGCGTAAAACTCATGTGACCCGATCAGGTCTAAATTTGTTTAACTTATTTCATATTTTGATTATTTTTATTATTATTTTAAACTTTTATTTAGAATACAAAGGAATAGGAAAGGTGAAGAGTCATTTTTAAAATTCTATCCCTCGTGATCTTATCGTTTACCATTATTAACACCAATCTTGGGAAGTTGAAAAGGCAGCTTGCACTATAGCGAACAAGAGGAGTGAAATTTGACTTGGGACACACTGCGAGGCTTGGATTTTACGAGATATTATTTTTAATTGATAAATTGTCATCTGTAGCATTTATCTAATGTACTGTTTCTCCCTTTTTTTAAACTGTCATTTTTAGTGATTGTCTAATGCATGTTTCTTTTATTGTTAAAATATATGTTACAATTTAACTTTCACGATTCATTCTAAGTTGTTAATTAAGGTATACTAAAATTATATAAATATATAATATTCATACGAGCGATTCTAATCTAAAAAAGTAATGGTTAATATAAACGTTTAAATCATATTGATGAATGACCCACTAACTTGTCCGACTAAAAAAAAAAATTTTGAGTTGAGTTTTAAAACATTGCCACGTACATGAAGATCCAAAAGGGCCCCGTCCGTTTCTTTCTCAGACGCGAATACCAGATCTAGCTAGAGGGTCCCGTGGATGAAGAAAAAATATGTAAAGCAGTGAAGAAAGTGGACCAAGGGGTTGCTGCAACCCTTGGACCGTAGCATCGCTCTTCTTTTCCAGACATGGTGAGTCCAAATGTGGGACAAGAGAGAGAACAAAAGGTTGCCTTGACGGGCCGGGTTGGGCCCAGCCAGGACCCAGCGGATTTGCACGAACAACCGGCCTTGGTCGGCCCAACGCACAACATAGTACAGTCTGGTCTGACCAGCTTGAGCCCAAGACATTCACACAGATCACCTTTTTCTAGCATAATTTTGAGTTTTATATGCTGCATCGATCACATCGATGGCAACAGTGTCCACGTAAAATTGTACCCGACAATCTTGGGACATCCATCAAGATTGCTTTGTATTCCAATTAGGTTGTGAAGTTCTATTCCTGCTTCTTTGACTTCAAATTTTTGGTTCCTTGACAGAGATGTTGTGTGCAATACGAATATGCAACACAGATTGCTGATAACCCACTGGGAGATTCTCCTTTCAAGGATATTCCTGTGGATAGTTCTTTCTCTTTGGGGACTCATTCCATTCTATGACACCTAATGCCATGAGCGATTATCTATCAGCGACATCATAAGTTTTGTGCATTTTTTTTACCAAATCTATTGATTTTTGCATCACCTTATGTCAACATAATGGTGTTTTGAACGTGATCTCCACTTTTTTCCCGTTGCTGAAGGACTTAAAATCATGATTTGAAATTGGAGATCGTAGTCCCAACAAATTTCCTATTTCACAGTATTTTAAACAATTAGTTTCCAATATTATATTACAATGAAGGAATATTCCAATTAGATTTCCATTCGCCCCCATATATTCAACTTGTTGGGCCTTATCTCAACTCAGCTCAGCTCAACTCATCAACGGTGCCTAACTGTTCACCTTAGATTATCTCCTCTTGCTTACCTTGCGTGCTGAACTTTGCTTGTTTCTCTCCTCGAATTGCCTCCGCTTGTGGTTCAGTTCAAGTGGTCGCAAGGCATCCTTTCGGGTCATCACCTCTGTTTATTAGAGTCTCCTCTACTCTAGCCACTTAGACAACCTCAAGACTCAAACTTAAAAACCATGAATACTACTTACTTTCGTGTGAGTCAAAGTAAAAGCTATCATTTCTTCGGGCATACAACCAAATAGGTTGTAGGCAACCTAGATAATGACCTATCCATTTTGAATGAGCATTGCTGATAGCCTGAAATGTGGTGAATATCCACAAACCCATACTTAAAAGGCCAGCAGAAAGTGTTTTTAGGTGTCTTTCAGACAACCCCAAGACCACACTAGACCAGTCTTTAGAGACCGAACTAAGAAGGATTCCCTATAAGGAAGGATATATGCAATGCAGATTGCTGATAACCCATTGGGAGATTCTCCTTTCAAGGATATTCATGTGGATAGTTCTTTCACTTTTTTGGCCTAACAGCAACATAACTGTAACGACCCAAGATCCGGATACTGGGAAACATCCAATACCAATCGGATCCTGGCCCGCCACCCACGAGCCGGAAGAATCGGAAGGGATAAAGGGTTGGTGTGGATATGCATTGAAATTCTAAACAGTAGTAGGAAGTAAATCTACAATTCTGACAGGAATAAAATTACATTTTATATCAATTAAATAAGCTACAGAGTCCAGTCCACAAGTATAGTCAACAGGGAAAAGAATGTAGCCAACGCCGAGTGAACACTCGGCCTGGCGAGCTGGCAACTAAAGAACCGCCGACTAGCATACTCCGCTCCGAGGAAAAACGCCGCACCTGAAAAGCAAGGGGTGAGCCTCATCTCATTGGCTCAGTAGGGGTCCCGCAGGTCCCCACTACAACGAAAGCAGTAACATAAGTGCAGCAACAAAAATAACGACAGTAAAAGGAAGCAGTAAGAACAACAACAACAACGGAAGCAACAGAGTAAGAACGTCAGCACGACACACGACGACGGTGACCAGAACCAGAAGACGGTCAATCGAGGGAAACACACACGAACACTCCCTCAAACAACCCCGACAACCACAGTCGAACAGTCCGTCCTAACCGACGGAACTACGGATAAGGCCACACGACCACACATTGAACCGACACCCTCGGGAGAATCTCTCGATCCCGAACTAGGACCAGCGGAAGAACCATGCCCCACACACACACACACGGGGCAACACCAGCCCAACGGCCGGAAGACCACGCAAGGTGGAACAGACTGAACCACCAGAACGGAACCACGCCGAAAGGAACACACACTGAAACCTCTCAAGTGACAGGAGTACTAGCCCACTAACCACGAGACCGGAAGCGTCCTCCGATGACTTACACCGTAGCCTCAAGTATCTCCCAACTCGCCCTCAGGCGGGAACCGAGACACGGTACACAGTACCACAGAACAAGGACTAGCTGGGGTCGTGCTCATCAGCACTCGTCCACTACCCCCGACCACGTGTGCACACACAGGCCATCTGCTCTAGGTTGGTCCTCTAGCCGGTTTTCCCCCCAGCCAGACTCAGGCTGCAAAGGCAAGGGGCCCTCAGGTAACCGGCCTAAAAACCACTACACGGGACTAGCCTCCACCTCTCCCAGGTGGGTCGGCACACAACGTGCCAAGGTCAGCTACGTCAAGTGGGTAGAGTCACCAAGGGTGAGAACTTGCCACAACCACTAGAACCACCGGAGTACCACCGGTCCACACCAAGCCACCACGAGGCGGCTCATAAGCACGAGAACTAAGGACCACTAAACAGACAACCAACCATGACTGTCAGAACACAGAAGACCTACCAAAGCGTAGGACGGAAGCACAAAGACCATGGCCCACAACTCCTACCCAAGCCACCTAGCCGCAATCACGGCCCTCACGCGGGAACACCCTCCGCAGTCACGGGACTCTTGCGGGGACAATCGATACGAGCAACCCGACATAAGGGTGACTGTCCACACCCCACAGCAGACAGCAATGGCCCACACACCTAATCCAGAACCAACAAAACACACAGAACCAAGCGGACACTCATTCCACTAGGCCACCCCTCCTACGGACATCCCGGAACACCAAAATGCGGAGCACGAACCAACCGGGCTGAAGAGGACAAGAAGGCCAAGGTGCTGGCCGCCCAGGGGATTGGGTGGCCAGGCCTTTGGCCGCCCAAGAGGCTGGGCGGCCAGAGCATTGGCCGCACACCCCTGGGGCTCCCCTGACCCTGGGCGGCCACTCCTTTGGCCGCCCAGAGGGCTGGGCGGCTAGAGCACTGGCCACCCACCCTGGGCATAGCAAGGGCCCTGGCCGCCCAGGAGCCTGGGCGGCCTGCTCTTTGGCTGCCTAGACTGGGCTTCAGTGAAACGGGAAACGGGGCAGGACGGCCACCCCGATGGCCGCCTGAGACCCTGGGCGGCCAGACCCCTGGCCGCCCAGTAGACCTGGGCGGCCTGGCCCATGGCCGCCCAGACTGGATGTGACGACCACCCTTGTGGCCGTCTCCTGCAATTTCCACGGAAAACACGCACCCGATATCGCCCGGAGCTCGTTCCAAGCCCCAATTGTCGTCGGACGAAGGGGAAAACATGGGGAATCATTCCCCAACCGTTCTACCACCGAAAAGCCAAATATAAACCACAATTCAAGGCCTCCAATGGGCCAAAACCGTCGCTCAACCCCCAACATACTCAAACCCCCAAAAATAGGAGAAACACCCCATCTCAAGCTCGCCGGGCATGGAGTCGAAGGGGAAAACGCGGGAGAATAGCATGGATCCGTCCCCCTACCTGAAACGAAGCTTTTACCGCTGAGAATACCAAGAAAACGCCGATCCCCCGCGGTCGGCTTCACACGAGTGCCTCCGCCACCACCTCCGGTCCAGCACGCCCCGCCTCTGGGTTCATCCTCACCGCACGCCGCCGCCACCGCGCCGCCACTCCCCCGTCGTCGCCTCCATCGACCGCCGAAGGGAGAAGGGAGAGTGAGGGAGACGGAGAAATGTGAGGAAGAAGAAAGAACACGGGAGGGAAAATGGGGGTTTGCATGGGAAGAAAGGGGTTTAGGGTTTATTATAAATATAATATTGTATTTGTTTGTTTTCTTCTTTTATCTCTTTTAGAAAATCTCAAGAGCTCCGAAAAAACCCTGAAAAATAGAACTGGACTCCGAAAAATTCCTGAAAAATATCGGGACGCTCCTCGCATCAGCATTGACCCAAAATAATCCAGAGACGCACTAACAAAGGGCCCGAAAAATCATTATAAAAAGTCTGAAACCCACTCGGACACGATCCGCCACCCACGAAACCAGATCCAAAAATCCGGGGCCTTATAGCCCTTCTCTCCTTACAGAAATTTTGATGAGGACATCAAGGGTTTATGGGATGTGTATTAGTGTGTATTGGCTTGTATAGGTGTGTATTATGGGTTGTATTAGCATGAAAGTGTGTATTTTTTTTATTTCTTTCATTTGGGCTCTCTTTGTAAGGCTTTAAGTAAGCTATTGGGCCACATTTCTGGGAAGAGTCCATTACTAGGTTGCCTTAGTAGAGTCCATTAGGAGTTATTGCCATATTGGACCTTAATGCCACCCTTATGGACCTTAATAGCCATTTAAGGCCCAATTGGGCCACTTCCTCTCATGGGCTATCTAGGTGGGAGAATCCATGGACCAAGCATGGATTGTGGGTTGGATTGGCTGGCCTTGGACTAGCCTAGGCCCAAGAGAAGCCCATGAAGGGGGCGCCCCATTCTTTGGCCTTATTAGGCTTGGTTGGTGAAAATTAGGTAAGTTTGAATGGAAATGGTCCAAGTTTGATTAGATTAATGGTTAAAGTTTTGGCCACATGGGAGAAATATTTAGGAACTCCCTAATATGCCCTTCCAAACCATAGATCTATGAGCATTTAGTGTCTTTTTACATTTATTATATATAGCTTGTATTTTTCAATTGATTGAATTAATGAAAGTGAAAAAAGCATTGTGCAAGAGCCCCCCTTTGTGGGAATTTCGACCTCCCCTCTCTCTCCCCCTAGTTTTCTTCATCCCCAACCCACAATTCTAGAGTGAAACCCTTCTATCTCCTCCCCCTCAATCTCTGAGTTCATCTCCGGTGCCGCCGCCGCCGTTCGTGTCGCCTTCGAGCCGCCGCGAAGTCGACTTCGGTGTTCTGTCCATCCTGGACAGAAGCTTCTTCTAGAAATTCCTTCTATCAACTCCGACATCCTCTGGATCTGAAATTTTCAGAGGTTGTTCCTATCTTGTATCCCCATCTCCACAAAAAAATTCAGGTCCAAAATCCCTCGTTTAGTATTTTTCCATTTTCGTGCATCTTTCATTCCCAGATCTGTTTTGTCTCTGTCTACAGTGACAGCAGCCCTGTGTTTCTTACCTCCGACCCTCTTTTTGATTTTTCCAAACCCTCCCAATTTTACTGGAAGCTCTTTTTATTATCCCCTACATCCACCATTTTTCTTGATTTTTAATCTGCCCTCTATCCATTTTTCAAAATTTGTGTTCTATCTCAGCTACAGTGCTTTCAGCTCATTTCCAGATCCGACCCACTTCCAGTTCAAAACTCCTATCAATTCGTAGCCACATCCAAACTTGTCCAAACTAGTTTTGCCGTTTTCCTAGCTTGATTTCCTACAACGTTTCTGAAGACCACTACTTTAGATTCGGACGTTCACATATCGGTCTAAGGTAGTTCTCAGAGAATAGCCCTGCAGATCTGAGTGTTTGGATACTGTACAATAGGAAGTTGTAAATTCATTAAAGCCCAGATCTGTGCAGATCCAGGCCAGATCTTTAAGCCTAGATTGAAGGATTTGAAGTTAGCTTTCCAACGGTGCCAGTCTCGTTTCGATCCGACATCGGGGCTGATCGCAGCGCCCGTTCTCGCCGGGACGCGCGCTGAAAACTAGAAGTTGCAGATCCGTGGCCGGTTATTCCGACCGGTGTCGAACGGAGCCGCCCGGCCTCCGGCTGGCGAACCAGCGCGCCTCCACTCTAGGGAGCGCTCATCCAGGCATCCACCACTACAACGGTGCCACCGGGTCCCACACGGCCCCTCCGGACGGCACGTGGGCCCCACCGTCACGTGTTCGGGTGTTGCCGAATCAACGCGAGAAGCCACCCGTCAACCCGAATTCGGTCCTCCCGGGCCTAGTTGTGTAGCCCTTTACCTCCCTGCGTGGAGTGGGCGATATTTCATTGCTGTCATCATTGTGTAATATTTATCCCGGGAGTACGAGTTTCAACCGGGTCCGTCGTCCCCACGCCGAGCGCGTGGAGGTATCGTCCTCGCTCCTTACTTGGCATTTTGCTTAATTTCATATATGCTTGTTTATGCCGTTGCTAGAGAGCATGTGTAGGGATATCTAGCTCGCTTTATCTATTCATTACCGATGCTGCGAGAGAGTGCGACACCGTCCCGTGACCCGATCCGGGCACACGAGAGAGCCGATCACCCTAGCTCATTGCCGATTTCTCAACCGCGCACGTCCGACGCTTCCCTCGTTAAGGGACAGTCATGAGCTTGTCGTGTCCTTGTCTCGTCCCGCATCAATTTGATATTAGAGCATGGTTGAGTCTAGGGTGTCTAAAAATAAAAAAAAAAGAGTGTCATTTACGTATAGTCATTAGTCATTGTCTAAGTCGTGTTTAGGGTCATCATTATTTTAAAACAAAAAAAAAGTATCTTTTGGGTCGCATACATCCCTTTACTCGGTATATCAAAAGCTGTTGTCCGAACGTTAGGCTACGCCTATCGGGAAGGCCGCACACTTGTGCGAGTGATCTTCGGATCGGTTAGCTCCGCCACGTACCGAGTCTTGGTCGTCATGTCTAGGGTTGTAGTCCATTGTCTAGTTGTTTATCTACTAGTGTCGACATGGCCATCCACTAGCTTCTCCGTGTCCCATGGATTACCGAACACCCGGATCTTATCCATGGTGGCGATACTATCTCAAATGGAAGGACCACCCGAACCACCCCACGAGGCCCGAGACCCAGGACTTCTACGGGTCCGATGACCCGAGTGTCTATCTAGAATGGGAAGCCATCATGGATGATTACTTCGAGGTGCATATTATGTACGGGCCCATGCAAGTCGATGTTGCCAAAAGGTGACTTTTTGGTGAAGCCGCCGCAACTTGGAGGAACATCAAATACTGGAGGGAGGATAGAAATCTAAGGTCCATCGAGTCATGGTGGGAAATGAAGAGAGCGCTTAGGAGGGCCTACTTTCCCCGCCCACCTACCTCCAACCACGGAGGTCATACCACGCACCCACCCCACCAACTCACCCACAAAAAAGTGGGCCACACCTCTACCCAATCCCATCCCTTCACCGCCGTCGAAGCCCACCAAAGCGACCCCAATCTAGTGGCCCGCCCAAGCACCTCCAACCAACCTCCCCTTGGCACCCCCATCCCAACCCACTCAAGTACCTCCAACCGAGTGGAAGCCCCACTTATAGCCGAGCCTAGGACCACACCTAGGCCGAGGGACGAGGAGCGAGTCCACCCCAAGGTCCCTACTCCAACCCGCTCCTTTGAGGAATTCACGAAAATGATGTCGGATTTGTTGGAAAGGATAAGTGCTTCTTCACCTCCCGTAGGTGCTCCATCACCACCCTCTCCTTCCGAGCTCTATTCGGAACCTTCTTCTTTGGAGCTACCAAAGCCCGAGCCACCCGTGTTTCTTACGGGAACACTTTACATAGCCGAGCCACTTCTTAGTTGGTTCAAGGATAGCTTGGTCCCACATCCCTTCCCATCCATGGACCCCACCTTACCTTTAGTGCCAGTCAACTCATTCCATACCACATTTCGGTCTAGTCACCATGTTGACACGTTAGACGATCTTGTCATGGGATTAGATTCACAATGGAAGTTGACGCACCTACTGGCCCGAGGCTTTGACCAACCCGCTAGTTTTAGCTTCACCCATCCGGCCTTAGGGTCCATTATCTCCGAGTGCACCGTGGGTTGTGTCACCACGGAGGTCCTCTTACTCCTCCCCTTACCGGACGAGCCCCATTTCATACCTTTTTGTCCGAGGGAGGAATCATACATCTTGCCTACGATCCCCGTCCCACCCGTTACAATTCAAGAAGGTGACTACCCACACCTTCAAAACTTCTACATGTGGTACCGTGACTTGTGGAAACCCACCACAAGTGGTCATACCTTCTTTGATCCCTTTGACCCACTCCCTAATGGATCCTTAGACCCTCCATATATACTTCACTTCTTAGAGGGAGTCCACTATCACACTCCTACCCCACGGGCCGGGTCATCTACGCCCACCAAGCCCGTACACCTACAAGATACACCATCATCTAGGGGAGATACTCTTGGCCCTCCCACATCCACATCCCATATGCATGCATGGCCCACCTTAGGAGGTCTAGGATTTCCTCATGATGTCGACCACCGGTTACGTCAGATGCATGCATGGCACACATTCGGGTGTCCTGGTCCGCCGTCACCCATGTATGGGTCGGACTAACATTAGGTGTGTCTAGGGTCAGAGATGAGTCGGTGTGCTTTTTCTTTGTGTGGTATGTCTGTCTGCATGTGTCTTGTGCAAGCTCGTTGTCATTCTCTTATGAGTAAGAGGCGATTGGACTCGCTCGAGGAGTATGGGATCGGTTCTATAGCTACACCAGGATCTAGTCACCTAAAGGGACTCAGCGGTGATTCCTAGTGAGTCTTCGAGCCGCCTCCTTCCCTTTTGAGAGTGCCCCATTCGGAGTGTTCACCTTTAACCCATAGCAGTTCGTGCATATCGAGTATATATGGAATGAGCAGGTGACGGTCACTTGGAGTGGAGCATACCCGCGTTACTTGGCACGGTGACGGATCCGCCGGAATACTCGAGCACCCATACCCCTACTCGACGGGGTCGAGTTCCTCCCACCCGGGGAGAATTGATGAGGACATCAAGGGTTTATGGGATGTGTATTAGTGTGTATTGGCTTGTATAGGTGTGTATTATGGGTTGTATTAGCTTGAAAGTGTGTATTTTTTTTATTTCTTTCATTTGGGCTCTCTTTGTAAGGCTTTAAGTAAGCCATTGGGCCACATTTCTGGGAAGAGTCCATTACTAGGTTGCCTTAGTAGAGTCCATTAGGAGTTATTGTCATATTGGACCTTAATGCCACCCTTGTGGACCTTAATAGCCATTTAAGGCCCAATTGGGCCACTTCCTCTCATGGGCTATCTAGGTGGGAGAATCCATGGACCAAGCATGGATTGTGGGTTGGATTGGCTGGCCTTGGACCAGCCTAGGCCCAAGAGAAGCCCATGAAGGGGGCGCCCCATTCTTTGGCCTTATTAGGCTTGGTTGGTGAAAATTAGGTAAGTTTGAATGGAAATGGTCCAAGTTTGATTAGATTAATGGTTAAAGTTTTGACCACATGGGAGAAATATTTAGGAACTCCCTAATATGCCCTTCCAAACCATAGATCTATGGGCATTTAGTGTCTTTTTACATTTATTATATATAGCTTGTATTTTCCAATTGATTGAATTAATGAAAGTGAAAAAAGCATTGTGCAAGAGCTCCCCCTTGTGGGAATTTCGACCTCCCCTCTCTCTCCCCCTGGTTTTCTTCATCCCCAACCCCCAATTCTAGAGTGGAACCCTTCTATCTCCTCCCCCTCAATCTCTGAGTTAAATTCAGGTCCAAAATCCCTCGTTTAGTATTTTTCCATTTTCGTGCATCTTTCATTCCCAGATCTGTTTTGTCTCTGTCGACAGTGACAGCAGCCCTGTGTTTCTCACCTCCAACTCTCTTTTTGATTTTTCCAAACCCTCCCAATTTTACTGGGAGCTCTGTCCATTATCCCCTACATCCACCATTTTTCTTGAGTTTTGATCTGCCCTCTATCCATTTTTCAAAATTCCTGTTCTATCTCAGCTACAGTGCTTTCAGCCCATTTCCAGATCCGACCCACTTCCAGTTCAAAAATCTTATCAATTCGTTGCCACATCCAAACTTGTCCAAACTAGTTTTGCCATTTTTCTAGCTTGATTTCCTACAACTTTTATGAAGACCACTACTTTATATTCGGACGTTCACATATCGGTCAAAGGCAGTTCTCAGAGAATATCCCTGCAGATCTGAGTGTTCGGCTACTGTACAATAGGAAGTTGTAAATTCATTAAAGCCCAGATCCGTGCAGATCCAGGCCAGATCTTCAGGCCTCGATTGAAGGATTTGAAGTTAGCTTTCCAACGGCGCCAGTCTCGTGTCGATCCAACATTGGGGCTGATCGCAGCGCCCGTTCTTGCCGGGACGCGCGCTGAAAACCAGAAGTTGCAGATCTGTGGCAGGGTATTCCGACCGGTGCCGAACGGAGCCGCCCGGCCTCCGGCCGGCGAACTAGCGCGCCTCCACTCCAGGGAGCGCTCATCCAGGCATCCACCACTGCAGCGGTGCCACCGGGTCTCACACGGCCCCTCCAGACGGCACGTGGGCCCCACCGTCACGTGTTCGGGTGTTGCCGAATCAACGGGAGAAGCCGCCCGTCAACCCGAATTCGGTCCTCCCGGGCCCAGTTGTGTAGCCCTTTACCTCCCTACGTGGAGTGGGCGATATTTCATTGCTGTCATCATTGTGTAATATTTATCCCGGGAGTACGAGTTTCGGCCGGGTCCGTCGTCCCCACGCCGAGCGCGTGGAGGTATCGTCCTCGCTCCTTACTTGGCATTTTGCTTAATTTCATATATGCTTGTTTATGCCGCTGCTAGAGAGCATGTGTAGGGATATCTAGCTCACTTTATCTATTCATTATCGCTGCTGCGAGAGAGTGCGACACCGTCCCGTGACCCGATCCGGGCACACGAGAGAGCCGATCACCCTAGCTCATTACCGGTTTCTCAACCGCGCACGTCCGATGCTTCCCTCGTTAAGGGACAGTCACGAGCTTGTCGTGTCTGTGTCTCGTCCCGCATCAAATTTCATCCTCAAATTAAGACATGGCACAGAACTCAAGAGGAAGGACTCACCCAATGAAAAGGACTTCACGATCACAGCACCACCATGCTACAGACCACACGCCCAACACTGAGGAACGCTTCCGGGCCAACACAACCACAGGAGCCCTTCTGCTCCAACACACCAATTCACATCGGACCCCACACCAGCCGGAGCACACGAAGACCAACAAGTCCGGCATCACCTCGGCACCCTCGAAGCTTCCAATGGCACAGAACACCCGACACACTCCCCATGCGGAGGAACATACGATCCACATGGGAACTGCACTTAGCACCTACTCGGTCGATAGCTTCTCCAGCTACGTGACACCGAGCACATCCCACGACATGCACCTTCACAACTCAGACTACAACCACACCACCAAGCACAATTGGCCACGACTCTTCCGTCGGCATTGCACTGCCAGCGGCACACACTCTCGAGCCTGACGCCTCAATACTCACCAGCCAACACCAATACCCGAAATCAACGCCTCGCCGGACACCGACAACACCAAGGGTACCTTACAATCAACCGCTAAGGTTTCACCAACCGAGAACCACCATGCACAACAACCAGCTCTCAACGCCCACACACGCGCAACAATCCCTTGCGCAGCTCCCTCTGAGCCAAGGGAACACCACAATCTAGACAGTGGCACCCCCAAATGCACCAAGCTCCAAACTATCACGAGTCTCGTCATAGACAAGCACTCCAGCCACAACCGCCACAACTCTCGACGGATCTTGCACCTCACGCCTGCCGAACAACCGGCGCAATGGACCACCTCTCATCAGGGCGCTTAACAATTCCAGCAACTTCCTCGACTACCCATCACATCATCCACACGAGATCTCCTGCCAGAACCGACACTTCTTACTCCTCGGGTCCACCTCCGAACAACCATACCGACCGAAGTCGATCAACTCCCACGCTCACTCCTGAGCATCGAACACAAGCGCCCAACAACCGGGCTCAAAGACCATGACCTAACTCAACACCAGTCGCTAAGTGGCTCCTCCGTACGCCACGCGATACAAATCAAGGGGAAAACTGGCATAACAAACCACTTCAACCGACCACTCTCACCACTGAGCTCCCCAATGCTCAATGCTGTCCGCACCACTCAGCACGATACCGCCGCCTACGCACGGCAACCAAGGCCATTCACACTACCAGACACCGCTCTTCACCCAAGGGCAACTCCCCACGACCAATTTCGAAGCCTCCAGAACACGGTCATCATGAAATATGCGCCACACCTGGTGGGGACACCAGGCCCACTACCGGGCCCAATGCAAAGAGCCGACGCCGCACTGCCCCGACACCGAGCTTGTGGCTCAGAGACTCTCTCGAAGACTCGGCATCCTGAGTATTTTTACTTTTGTATTTACGTATTTGTGTGTGTATGTAAGTAAAATACATGTATTACTACATGTATATTTACTTTTGTTTTACTAGGCTAGTCATAGTCAAAAGTTATTGTATATTATATTTTCTTAAACGCAAGAGTCAAAGTTAGGTTGGTGGCCTTTGTTTTATTAGGCTTGGGTATAAACACAATTAGTGAAAGTTATATAGTATGTATGTTATGGCCTTCCCTATAAATAGGGGGCTAAGGGTGTGTTACGTATGAATCATATGAATGAAAGATTGTAACTTATGTAAGAGCCTTCCTCTTGCTTCTTTCCCCTTCCCTCTTTACTTCTTGGGAGTTTTGAGAGATTGCCCGGTGTGAGACCGTCCGGTGTGAGGTTGAGCTGTGTGAGACAGCAAGTTATCCCATCCTATTCGTCCCCTCGGAGCTGCCGTCGATCCATCTTCCGACGTCGTCCGCGTCAAATTTGGTATCAGAGCCCAACAACGGCGCCTCCGTCGTTCCCAACGTCTCCGTCGGTCCTCCTCTCTCTCGGTTGCTAGAGAGTGAAAAAAAAAGAAAGAAAAGAAAAGAAAAGAGTTGTTGAGTTCTGTTGGGTGAGAGGAAGAAAGAGAAAAAAAGGAGAGAGAAAAAATGCACAGCAAATTACAGTTGAGAGAAGAAAAGCAGAAAAAAAATATAGAGAAATTTTTTTTCATCTCCTGCGTTCTTTCTCTCTCTATGTGTTTCTCTGTCTCTCTCTCTCCCGCGCTCAATCTCTCCCTGTCTCTCTCTCTCTCTCCTGCACTCAATCTCTCTCTTTTATTCTCTCTTTCTCTCGGTTTCCCCCTCTCTATCTCTCCATTTCTCTCTCTGTTTCTCTCTCCCTCCTGCTCTTTCTCTCTCCCTCCCGCTCTTTTTCCCTCTCCCTCGGCGCCACGACCGCCTCGGCGCCCTCGCCCCTCGGCACCCCCACCTGCCCGCGCCGGCCCGACCACCTCGGCGCCCCCGCCCCTCGGCACCCCCGCCTTCCTGCGCAGACGACTGCGCCCGCCTGCGCTCCTCCCCACCGCATGCGCCATCCGCAGGCGCACCCGCGCCCACCTGCGGGCACCGCTGCACCCACCGGGGCACGACCGCGGGCCCAGCCACCTGGCGACCACGCCCACGCAGGCACCTCGTGCTGCGCCTATCACGCTGACCGCCCCCCCTTCCGCGTTTGGCGCCGGTCAGCCTCAACCGCCCGCGTGATTTGCGCGTTTGAAAATCTGAAAAGGGGTTTGAAAAAATAATAATAATAAAAGAGGGATTTGAAAAGTCAAAAAAAGAGTAGTTAAAGTTTGGAAAAAAAAGAGAGTTTGAAAAAGTCATAAAGAGAAGGTTGAAAAAATGTGTTAAATATATATATATATATATATAATATATATATGATATATATATTTGAAGTATATATAATCTTATGTATACTTATATATATATATATATTTTTATCTATTGATTAAGTTAGTCATTGTGGCACCCAAAGTCCGCAACGACGGCTTGCCCGGTGCCCGAGTCACCGGATAGCCGACACACAGGCCGTAATTTACGGGACGTGGGTACCTCTGAGTCTCCCTGTGCGGAGAAATTGGACTGATTTGTTCCCCTGCACGGGAAATTTTAAGCGGTTTGTAATAATTAAATCATCCCTACGTAGAGTGAATTCATTGTAACCGTGAAGCTTCGTCGACGCCGTGCGGACACGCACGTCCCCGCTCGCCTTCGTCTCCGAGTGGAGTTAGACTTTTCAGTCTAGCTAGGTACGTGCTCCAATCATTTGCTCATTTAGTATCTTTTCAATTGCCGCGCGACGAAATGAGAGAGATCCCGATCCATGCAGCATGTCTTCTGAGTGCATCACTGTGGACGGTGAGAGAGAGCTTGCTTGTACCCATCCTTTAAGCCCTATAACTGTCGCATTATGGCACCCTAATTGTCAGGAGGTAGTTCCACAACTACTTCGCCTGCGGGCGAGCAACTCTCCCTGGACGGTCCCTTCAAATTGACCCTTTGCCTATCAGCCAACAAATCGGGTCTACAACTTGCTAATTTTCGGTCCCAAGATTGCATCATTTAGGTCTAAGCCCGTGTATGCCACGCTAGTGTAGGAATTCATCAGGCCGTCTAGAACACCATTCAACGCTACCCATGGATCAAAAGAGCGTGACTGCTATGCTAGTCCAGCTCGAGCACAACCTTATGGCCCACTTTGAAGAATCCATAGGCCAATTATGAGCAGAGCTAGATGAGAGGATCCTAGCTTTAGAGGATCGACTGAAGGGAGAGGAAGGAAGAATAAATGGTCACGGCGATCCCGTAGCCAATCCTAGGGAGGAGAGAGACCAAGCCCACCGGAATCTGGCACCCCAAGGTAGAGAGCAAGAGGCCCGTGCGTCTCGAGAGAGAGAGACCACGACGATGAGGATATCATCCTCCGGAACGTCAAAATTGATGCTCCGAGTTTTGATGGGTCCCTAAACTCCGCTACATACCATTGTAGATCGGATTTAAAAATTCTCTCTTAGGAGAAGTTAAAATAATAACAATGAATAAACAAAAATGCGTAAGATGTAATAAAAATACAATAAAAATAGCACGAGGTGCTAAAGTGGAGATGATGTGATCGCCAGAGGGGTTACCTCAATAAGAAGAAAAAGGAGATCGCGTGTACCTGGTGAAAATTGGGATGCGGGATGGATGTGGATTTCTTCCTCCAACTTCAATCGGCCGGCCGATGAAGTGGGTTTTCTTGGTTGATTACCTTGTAAAAAAAAAGACAATGAAAAACAAACAAAAGAGAGAGGGATCAGCCAAAGTGCAATAGTATCAATCCAAAACTAACATAAAATGATGAAAAGACATCAACATGCGCACCTCTTTTTTTGTTGTTTTAAAACCCCTTAATAAGACTTAAGGGAGGGGGAGTATGATGATAAAAAATTGCAACAAGGTGGGAATAAATACGAAGGATGAATGAATATGATGAATGGAGTGGTATAAGTGATGTAGAACAATCAGATGAAAAACTGAGAAGCCCTGCTGTCCCTGGCGACAGTAGAGGGAAACCGGATGAATATGACGGACGTAGATGGATGAAGCACCGGATGAAGCCCAACGAAGGATGCAGAAAACGAAGAAGGCTCTGCTCGTGACGCTTAACCTCTTGAATGCTTAGAATGCTTAACCTTCTGAGTCATTAACCTCTCACACGATCGAATGATATTTTCTCTTATAGCTTCAATCGGATGTGATCAAACAAGGAAATGATAAGAATGGGTAATGAGGCATCCAGGGAAGGATCAAGATCGAGCAAGAGTCCCAAGGATGGTAGGGAACTGTGAGGGAAAGATGGAAAAAGGAAGGACTCTGGAGTGAAACACGACTTAGGACAGGGAGTCAAATCATGAATTGACGACCTTTACAGAGACGTTTCTTGAAACACGACCTAGGAAAGGGCGTTTCTTCCTGGATTTAAATTTAGAAATAAAACTTTCTTTGTTTAGAAATTAATGGAACACGCCTAAGATAACGGCGTTTCTTAAAAACACGCCCTGAGGTAGGACGTTACACAGAAAAAGCTTTTTATTTTGAAAGTAGATAATTCCAGAAATTAACGGATAATACCAGGAATTGACGCCCTCATACATGGTCGTCCTTTCTTTTAAAACGCCCCATCACAGGTCGTTACTTTCTAAAGTAACGCCCTTCGTCAGGTCGTGAATCACGAAGGATGCATAAAAAATGCATAAAATTCTCAAAAAAAGAAAAACTTCATGTTATAGGGATATTGAAGTCCACTTGGGGCGTTTACATAATGACATGAGATTTAATTAACAAAACGTCAATTTTGGCGTGTCTACAGCTGCCCCGCCTTGGCGTCTGCTTTGCAAGGGAGTGAGACGGAAATGGAATGAAGTGTACTGAAAGAAATGAAGTGGAATGAACTGATAAGGAGACGCCAAGGTGTGATGTGACACGCCTCAGAACATTAAGCATTTGAAATCTTTCCAAGATTCTGAGTGAAACAACTCCGAGTGGTTCCAAGGAAACATCGATTTGTTGGATAAAAGGAGATTAAACTAAGTAAATAAAGGGTGTGCGCGTGGGCACGACAGGGAAAGACCATTGGAGAGCGATTACCAGCCAACGTGGACGTGCTACAACCAAGGTAAATTTTGCAAAAAAGTAAAGAGAATTGGGATAGAGATCCAACAAAAGGGATACTTTCAAGGAATCAGCCTGAAAGGCTCCAAATAGAACGAAGTACTTGATTTAAAGTGGAATATCTCATGTCAACTTAATCAAGAGCGAGTGAACTTCATTATTGCCATAATATGAAGATTTTCAGCATGAAACTCAAAGTCCTACATGATGCATGCTGGGCTAAAAGAAAAGATTAAAACAAACTAAAAATAGAAAATAATCAAGGATAATATTGTTAAGCCATTTAGATCTGGTCAAGAATCCATATCTCTGAGCTAACACTAAGCCGAAGCCCGTTTGTCCGCGCATCAACTCAGAAAGTGGAACCATCGTCCCAAACCTTTAACAACTTAACGGCCTATCCGTGTGATCAAGATTTCCTGAAATCGTCATTATTTTTGATGAAGGGGAACTCGAATTTCAGGTTCATCAGAACCACAAGGTCCTTGACATACTATAATAGTGTAGATATCATATAGTAACAATGCTTACAAGGAATAGATACAAGGTGATGATGCTGCCCCCCACGGGTGGTCCAAATGCCTCGAATCCTGAGAACTTCTGCACTTGAAACTTATTAGCCTTCGTCCATTAATTCAGAACATGACATGATCATAAGTGCTTAATCATAAACAATTTCACAAAAATAACAGCACTTAAGTTCATTAAAGCATCAAAGCATGGGAAGGTAAACTAAAACACGCCTAAGCATAGGGCGTTAACAGCATGAAAGACGCCTGGATGGTAGGTCGTTAAACACTTAAAACACGCCCTACTCAAAGGCGTAACCAATAACGAAAGCTTAGAAGAAGACGCCCCATGTTAGGGCGTTAAATATAACACGCCGTCAGTTAGGTCGTCAATTTAAGAATCGACGCCCTAACCAACGTCGTTAATTCAGCACGAACTTCCGTTTCTAAATCAAGAACACAGTCCTTAATCCAACAAAACTTCTATCCTCGGGACTCTTTAGGACTCTTCAAATCCTTATAAAAAGGAAGGCTTTCCTCAACCCCCCATCAGAACCTCCTTGCGCAACCAAATCGCTTCTTTTCCTTCTTTTTCTGTTTCTGTTCTTCTTCATCTACAGACCTCTGTACGAGCTTCTCCTGCAAAATCAAGCAATGGCCCTGGTGATGAAGAAACCTAGGCTTTCTACTCCCAGAATCACTGAAATACAAGGGCACATAAGCAATCGAATTGCTTTGAACTAGGTAAGCTATTCCTCTATTATTTGTTTCTGTACTGTGCTTTTTCTTTTCTTTTGTTCCGCCGAACTCCCCTTTCATATGCTCATGTTTGTCACTGCATGTGTTATGTTCTCTTCTCACAGGATTACCCAACCCTTCCAGGAGCTAGAAGATACATAAAAGTCAAGTGGTTGCCCCTCATCCTCTCTAAATTCTCTTCAGATATGAGGGTATATGTAGCTAGATGGCATCTCTTAGGATTGATAACCCATGCCAAGCACTATAACCAAATCCATCTTGATTGGGGTGCCATGGGAGCATTGATTGAAACATGGCATCCTTCCACCCATACTTTCTTATTTTCCACATTTGAAGCCACCCTCTTGATGGAGGAAGTAGAGATGATCTTGGGTTTGAAAAGAATGAAACAAGGAGAAGAAGAGCACATGGCCAACATGCCAAGACCTATCTCATCTCATGAACTCTTAACCAGCCTTATACCTAGCCCAAACCTAGTGAATCAAATTAAAACCACCAAGGGAATCAACCTCTTGAAGCTAGCTTCATGGGTATACAAAAGAGCCGATCAAGCCAAGGAAGAGGAGGAGATAGAAATAATAACAAAAGCCTTCGTGGTGTGCATAGCAGGCGCACTACTGTTTCCATCCACGGAGGACTTCCTTGAAGAGAGTCAAATAAGCGCAGTGGTGAGCTTATGGGAAGGCGAAAGAGTTGGGCCGGCCATACTAGCTTACCTTTACAGCGGGCTCACATCGGCGGCCATGGGGCGGCCCATATACGGCTGCATGCTAGCCTTCTCAAGTTGGGTGGACCTTCATTTTAAATTTGATCCATGCAATGAAGCCCAACAATCGTCACGGATCTTCTCCAAAAGTCCGCTTTCTTACATCGCCGGCTCGTTGGGAATAGGCAATAGGGTGACGAACCGCATTCCTCAAATCAAGAAAAGGGTGGAGTGGAGAGATCACCTCAAGGTAATGCCAAAAACCCTCTTTACTTGTGCTCCGGGAATACTCAAAATGCAGGGTCTTCGCGCAAGATTCTCCATTGGCACGGACCTTCGTCTTATTGGCGCATCCGAGCTTGTCTTGTACAATGCACACCGGTGCCTTCCTCAGCTCGGGCTCCCAAGGCAAATACTAGAAGACATCTCCCATCTTCCTTCAATCAAATCAAGGGATCTAGGCAGTAATGAAGATGGAGAAGAGACAATCACCATTCAAGCTCTGTGGAAACTAAGCAAGCTCCATCAACCTGTAGAAGACTTGGATGAAGACAAGGAACAGTGGAAAAGTTATGTAATAGCATTGAGGAAATTAAGGCCCAAAGTGGCTCATTAGTCATTGTAATCCTTTTTTTTTTTCAAAATAATGAAGATTGCTTTCTGATTGAGCCACTATTACTGTGATTATGAACAAAATTATCCAGAACCTATTTTTCTGTTGTAAATAACGCCTCAAAGAATGCCGTGAATTCAACAATACACGCCTTACCTCAAGGCGTCTCAATCGGCCCATCTTCCACAGTTAACGCCTGCATCAGTGGGCGTGAACTTAAATAACGACTTCAGGAAAGGCGTGCATAGATTCAAACCCCAAAGAATATAATCGTTGACTCATCAAAAGTAACGCCGTTTCCTTAGTCACTTCTTAAAAATAACACGCCCTCGACTGAGGCGTTATTCTAAGCCAGCAATGATGACTTTCATTACATCAATCAACGCCCATTCAATGCGTCTGACGACGGTTATCGTTCCCCATGCAAAACAAATTTACGCCTTAATCATCGTCGTTTACCTTCGAGAGACGCCCAGAGCTTCGTCGTGAATTCTATTAAAAATGCCTTCTCTTAGGGCGTGTCTTCTTTTCGAAACCCAAAAGTCATGAGGCCCCTTCTTCTTCCTCCTTCCGTCCTCATTTCCCCCTTCTGCAAACCCTAACCGAAGCCCCCCCCCAAAGCTTCTCTCGTTCTCTTTCTCACTCTCTCAATCTCCCTCCCCCCTAGCCCTAGCCATGGCCGGTGGAGGACAGAAGCGCCAGAGGGTAGCCGCCCCAGAGGTTGTTGATCTGGAGGCCGCCCATGCCGAGGAGGAACTCGCCATCGTGACGGAGCTTGCCATGGTTGCGGTTGAAGAACCGGCGGCGGTTGCCGGCAGCGACGAAGCCGGAGGAGCAGCAACAGAAGAAGGAGGAGATGACGAAGGTGGAGAAGAAGAAGAAGAAGAAAATGAAGAAGAGGGAGAGGAAGAAGAAGACGACGGACCACCGCCCACGGCGGCGGTCGCTCCCCGGGGCCAACTCCGGCGGCCCAGACGGCCATTGCCTCGGCCACAACCCCAGAAGCACAAAAAGGTAAGTTCCCCCTCCCCAAATCCAATTTTCTTATTTTATTTACATTTTATTTTTATTTTCCCTGATTTTCCATAGCCTTCGGGCACGAACCTGCAACTCAGAAAAGACACGCCTCCTGTGGGGGCGTTACTCACAAACGAAACGCCCTAACCAAGGGCGTAAATTCCTTTTATTTTCTGAAAAACAATTAACCTTCATGACAAACGCCCTGCAGCATGTCGTTTCTTCAAAAAATTATGATTTTCCATTAATTCCATGCCCATTAAACGTTTTCATTAATTATTTCGCATGCTGTCATTTTTATTTAATTTTCTGAAAATCATGAAAGCCACGCCCCTCACCAGGGCGTTATTTAACAGGAAACGCCCAAACCAGAGGGCGTCTCTTCATTAATTCTCTTTTAAAACCGAACGGTCCTAAAGGGAAAACGCCCTAGCCGAGGGCGTGATTTGAAAAATATTTTAGGATTTTTAGAAATTAACCACAAGTTCACGCCCTATTCAGAGGCGTTTTTAGAGATGGAAAACGCCCTCACCCAGGACGTTACTTCAAACCACATTTAGAAAAACGCCCCCTTTAGGGGCGTGAATTTACCAAGAAACGACCTGAGGAGGGTCGTGACTTCCAAAATATTAAAATCAATGCCCAGGTAAAACATAGCGTAATTACACATGATTTAACCAAACAATTAAGCAAAATTCTTCTCTTTTAATGCGTGCAGGGGCTGATGAGGACCCGTATCTCATGGGTCATGGTCTGGGCAGCATACCAGGGTCTCCCCGACTTCCAGAGGGTTAGGGTAGATGCTATGGGGTTCGGGGCCTTCCTATCCATTGAGCCATTTAGACCCGACCTAGCACTTATCCAGGTTTTACAGGAGCGTTGGGATAGGGTGAGCCGGTCCTTCTTGATGCCCTGGGGGCACATGGTTCCTACCCTAGAGGATGTGACCAGGATTACGGGGTTGAGGGTGGATGGTGAGGCTGTGAGTGGGTTCACCTATCCTGACTACACAGAGATGGCCCAGAGACTGCTAGGGCTGGATATGGTCTATGAGGTACCTAGTGAGTGCAGGACCATCTTCCGTACCGACCTGACTACGGTGATGGGTTTAGGAGATGCCAGGCATAGGTCGGGGGAGACCTTAGGTGAGTTTGTACAGAGGCTGACGGACGGGGTGAGAGCGGTATGCTGCCAGGACCCGACTGACCATGAGAGAGAGGATCGAGACCTTAGGAGGTTCCTGCTGCTGCTCGGGAGATTATTGCTGGGGACGAAAGCCGACGTCATCAACTGCCGCTTCTTGGCGATCCTTGAGGACCTGGAGACAGTTGGCACCTACGCCTGGGGAGCGGCGCTGCTGGCACACCTGCTGGCGGACCTGTCCACGGGTACAGGACGTGAGACGACCGTCAGTGGCTTCTCACCTTTTCTTCAGGTAGTTATCTTCCTTTTTCCTTTTCTTTTATGCAAATGAATGCTTTACTAATGCAATGCATGGATGCAGGTGTGGAGCCACCTATACATGCCGATGGGGCGCGTCGACCCACGGCTCGGAGCTGAGGGATCCTTTCCTCTGGCGCGACGCTGGTTACCAGTCGTCTTCGGTGCCCCACTTGACTACGAGTTGTGGGTTCTACGGAGAGAGTTCCGCGACTTCCCTCCCTCGCTGGTATGTATGAATGAATGATATGAATTTCTTTTGAATTGATTATGATGAAATGATAATGCTTTGTATGAATGCAGGTGCAGTGGAGGCCATACGAGGGGATGACAGATGAGGGCCAGCCTTGGGTCGTATCGGGGCGACCTCGCTTCGGGTGTGAGCTGTGGCTGCACTGCTTGAGTGAGATCGAGCCGTTACGGCTTCGGTTGGTGATGAGGACCCTGGGTTTGCACCAGGAATGGATCGAGGTCGGGGAGCCTCGAGGCATAGGAAAGAAGACCCGCGGTCGCACCAAGACGACCGACTGGAGGGTACGTTTCGAGGAGCAGTATGCCTACTGGCAGCGTGGCGGGACCAGAGTCACTTCCCGAGCGACTGACAGCTCCGAGTACCCCCGGCGCTACTGGGAGGTACACGCCGGCCGACCCCAGATGAGGCTCTTAGGGGTATGTATGAATGCACTTATTTCTAAAATTGAATGCAAATGCTTATGTGACTATCATGTGACTAACATGCAATGGATGCAGGATGCGAGGGACATAGCGGCGATAGACGCCCAGGCCCACCTACACAGCCTGGAGGACCAGCTAGCCGTCACACGGGCCGACCTAGAGACCCTGGTGAGTGTTTAAATTACTTCTATATGCAAATGAATCTTTTTGTTGAATTATTGATGATTAGCCACTGACGATCTCAATGAATGCAGCGTGCTCAGCAGGGAGTAGTGAGGAGAGATCCAGGGGAGGCCTCCTACTCGAGGGGACCTAGCGCGGAGGTGACCGCGCTATCAGAGCAGCTAGCTGGAGCGGTTGCACGGGCTGAGGGAGCAGAGCGCGACCTCGCCAGACGGGTAAATTCTGAACTCACACTCAGTCAATTCAATTATTAATTAAATATAGCATTGTGCACTGATAAAAAAAAATGTTTTGCAGACCGAGGAGCTCCGAGCAGCTATTGCTTGCGTCTGTGGGGGACAGCAGGCGACGTCCTCGCAGGTGAGTGATTTACCTTCAACCATGTGTTGTTTATTTGCTTCATTGAATTGTGAAATTTGATGATTGGTTTGCCTGTTTTCAGAGTGCACAGCTGCGAGCGGCGCGTACCGAGTTGGCGATCCGCGAGCAGCGGATCACAGAGTTGGAGCGCTCTGCGAGGCGTCGGGAGGAGCTTCCCCAGGACGTGGCGGAGCTGCGGGTTGCCCTGGAGCTGGAGAGGCGGGAGCGTGCCCGAGAGCGAGAGGAGCACCAGACGGAGCGTGCCCAGTTCCTTGAGCTTCAGCAGGCGGAGCGTGCCCGGTTCCAGGAGCAGTTGGCGGCACGGGAGCGTGAGCTGGCGGACTCGAGGACCCAGTTGATCCTTTCCCAGGAGCGGCTGTGAGTGTCCGAGGAGCGGTTGCAGCGAGGCCGTGAGCGAGCACGGGCTGCGGGGTACTCCTTCACCAGCTCTACCTTCGTGGCGGGTTCTTCTCTTCGAGAGAGGAGTGAGGCAGGGGGCCAGGCTCGAGTTCCGGCTTCTTCACGGGGGCCCATGCCTCCTCCACCAGCACCAGCTCGGGATGGCGAGGAGGAGGTTGAGAGTAGGAGAGTAGAGGAGGGTGGAGGCGAGAGCTGAGAGACTTACTTGTACTCCTCCACCCTCACACCTGTACATGATAGACATGATGCTATATATATATGTGAGATTGAGATTTCTTTTGTTACCTGAGCACTTTGTGTGGTTGTGGACTTGTGTTTGTGTACTTTTCCTTTTCACGTTCCTCGTGTTTGCTATACTTTGCCCTGTATCTGCAGCTGCGGTTTTCACTTTGAACAAAACAGGTTAATTCATCTGTTCGACTTGGCCCCTTGCCCAATGAGCAAGGGAGTGGCAATATTCTTACCTTAATAATGGGTCAAGGGGCCAAGCCTTTAATCAAATAAGGTAAAGTGAAATAACCAAAATAGGGGAGATGCATCATGCAAGCACACACATGCAAACAATAAATCAGAATATGCACAGGCAAAATGCAGGCATACGAATGAAGAAGGCATTATATTTTTTTTGTTATTTTCCTGAAAAACGCGCCTTAGATTAGATCGTGACTCGGGTGAAAGACGCCCTCTCAGACGGCGTGCATTTTAAAAGGATTTTGGAATTTGGTGAAAAGACGACCTGAACAAGGGCGTTAATTTGATAAAGACGACCCTCAGAAGGGCGTGAGTTAAATTAAAAACGCCTTAGTGAGAGGCGTGAATTATATGAATTTTCAAAAAAAAAGATTGACAAGGCTATCCAGATCGCGGGCCCTACACGGTCATCATCTAGGATTCATTAATCTTTCTTGAATAATTAAAAGGGAGTCGACGTGCTCAAAGTTGACTTATATTCGAGATTTCGCACAGTGCAATTTCTTAAGTTCGTCTTGACCATCCTGCCAGTTCGTGACTTTACCACATAGAGAGGATGGAAGAAAATATAAAGAAAGCCCATAAGGGGTTCTGGGATGCTCAAAGTAAAGTTACCTTCCCTGCCCTATGCCTGTTGGGGTTCGGTCTTTGGCGTAGGAAATTGTTGCCTTTTTGCCCATTTATAATACATGCATACGCCCAAGGTTTTCCTTGCGGGGACTTTGCCCTCTTGACATGCTTTTCTTTTCATAACTTGACTTTCACTTTGGAATTGATTTGCATTGATGAAAAAAATAAACCTAATTGTACTTGGACTTTTGTGACATTTGCTCCCTTTTGGGCCTTGACTTCCACCTACCAGGGCGGCGGATAGGCTTGGCACCTCTGCCTCGAAGTCTCCCTTTCCCCCCTTATGGGCCGAAGAAGAAAAGAACGGGTATTATCTTTCACTTTTAGTCAGGTTTTTGACTTTCTATCAGATTTTGTACTGCTTGAGTTCAAGAATAAAGCGTGTAGTGTGTGCGGGTGTCAACCCCATTTTTAAGTTACCAAGACTGATAAATGAATTCTGAATTTTGACCTTTCAGGCCTTGATCTTTTGTGTGCCATGACAAAAGCCTTTTTGTTTGTTTTAAAATTTCTCTCTTTTCTTTTTTCTTTTTTTTTTGGATTTTTTTGGATTTTGGCAAATACTCTAATTTTTTTGGATTTGGAAAACATTCATTTTTTTTTGTTTTGTGGGATTTTGGAAAATTTTCATTTTTTGTTGGATTTTGTTGGGAACTATTCATTTTTTGTGGATTTTGGGAAAATCAGGGGTAGTATTTCTTAAGATATAAATCGTTCCAAGGGTGAGTTAACTCTTCACCTTCAGCATTAGTTAATTTATAAGCATTGCCAGGAAAAACTTCTTTTATAACGAACGGTCCCTCCCAATTTGGTTGGAGTTTTGAACGGGGGCCACCCTGCTTAACAAAAATTCTCTTGATTACCATTTCACCGACTTTAAATTTTCTCTCAATTACTTTCTTTTGGTAAAAACGTGAGAGCCTATTTTGATAAACGCGCGCATGCTCAGCGGCGACCAGACGCTTCTCATCTAGGAGTTCCAATTGGGCAAGGAGTGAATCACGACGTTCATCAATAGAAAGTTTCTCATCCAATTGTACTCGCAGAGAGGGAATAAGAATCTCATAAGGGACTACTGCCTCCATCCCATAAGTGAGGGCGAAAGGGGTTTGCCCAGTGGGAGTGCGAATGGAAGTGCGATAGGCCCAAAGAGCTTCAACCAGCTTGTCTGGCAAGTCCGAAAATTTATTAGCCTCACACGTCTTCTTAACGATCTTGATCAAAGTTTTGTTAGTTGCTTCTGCTTGGCCATTGCCCTGCGGATAGTAGGGAGAAGAATGATGCAATGCAATGTTATACCTGTTGCAGAGATCCTTGAGATCTTGAGAGATAAATTGAGGTCCATTGTCGGTGACGATGGTGCTCGGGATGCCGAACCTCGTGATGATGTTCTTCATGATAAATTTGCAAACGGTTGATGCTTTAATTTCCACGTAAGCTTCCGCTTCCGCCCACTTGGTGAAGTACTCCGTTGCCGTGAGAATGAATGATTTTTGCTTGGTCAGGAGGTTCGAGTCACCAAGAGGTCCAATGATGTCAAAAGCCCACATGGAAAAAGGCCATGGGGAGGACGTAGGATGGAGTGAAGAAGCAGGAGAATGAATCTTGTCGGCGTGCAGTTGGCACTTAACACACCTACGAACGTAGATAGAGCAATCCTCTTCTAGAGTTGGCCAATAGAAACCTAGTCTAAGGATTTTCTTAGCTAGCATCTGGCTGTTCACATGACCACCACACACACCAGAATGCGCCTCTTCCACGACTTTCCAAGATTCATCATCATCGAGGCATCTCAATAAAACACCGGTGAGCCCTCTTCTGTAGAGCACACCTCCAACCAAGGTATAACGTTGAGCCACTCTTCTAATTGCTTTCTTTTCTTCTGCTGTGGCTTCCTCGGGATAAGACTGATCATTACAGTATCTGGCAATCTCATAATACCAAGGCTTTTCTTCGTCAGCCAATTCTTCTTCCCAGTCCAAGAGCATGACCTCTTTACCTTTAAGAGTTTCTTTCTGCTTGGCCTTCTCGAGCACCTGATCCCTAATATCAAGGAAAGCACGGTCCTTAATAGCTGGAGTGTCACGCTGATGAATCAGAGGGACATGGAAATCACGCTCAGGGGGGAAGACTAAAGCAGAAGCTAAAGAAGCAAGAGCGTCAGCTAGAATGTTCTGCCTGCGAGGCACATGAACGAAGATTAATTTGGTGAAGAGTTTGGCATAAGCTGAAGCGAGTTCCTGGTAGGGTTTAAGCTTAGGATTGATAGTGCGGCACTTGACCAACACCTGGCGCAGAATGAGTTGACTATCACCGACAATCCGCAAGTGAGTGACACCATATCGATGAGCGGTTTGTAGACCAGCCAAAAGAGCTTCATACTCGGCTATGTTATTGGTGACGGGAAAAGTGAGCCGAGCAGCAAATGGAATGGTGACCCCTTCAGGTGTTAAAAGAACCATGCCGATCCCTCTTCCTTGAGAATTAAGAGCTCCATCAAAATGTAGCGTCCACATAGGATCAAGGGGTTGATTAATGGACATTAATTCTTCATCTGGGAACTCAGAATTGACAGGATCAAAATGAGGTAGAGGGTGATGAGCAAGATGTTCGGCGATGGCATAACCTTTGATAGCTTTTTGCTGAATGTAAGTGATATCAAACTGGGAGAGGAAGCTTTGCCAGCGTGCTAATCGATCAGTGAGGACAGATTTTTCAAGGAGGAATTTGATTGGATTCATGCGTGCAATGAGGTGAACCTCGTGGGCTAGGAAATAGTGTTTTAATTTCTGCACTACCCAAACCAAAGCTGCACAAGTCTTCTCCATGGCTGAGTACTTCTGCTCACAGGGGTTAAGAAGTTTAGACAAGTAGTATGCTGCCCTCTCCTTACCTTCTTCATCCACTTGAGCTAAGACAGCACCTACAGAGTCATCCAGGACTGAAACATACAGAATAAGTGGTTTGCCTGGAATAGGCGGCCTCAGGACAGGGGGATTGGCCAAATAATCCTTCAATCCGTCAAAGGCTGCCTGACACTTGTCATCCCAATTAAACTTGACTCCCGGCTTGGTAAGTTCGTAAAACGGCCTGCATCTTTGTGAATGCTGGGAGACGAAGCGGCGAATGAATTGCAACCTCCCTATTAATCCTCGAACTTCCTTCAAATTCTTGGGAGGAGGCATATCTCTGATGGCCTTTGCCTTGTTGGGATCGACTTCAATTCCCCTCTTACTGACAATGAATCCAAGCAACTTTTCTGAAGAAACGCCAAATACGCACTTCTTGGGGTTCATTTTTAATTGATATTCTCGCGATCTCTGCAAAACCTTAGCCAGAACCCCAGGATGCTCAATCCTTGTCCTTGATTTCACTACCAGGTCATCCACATACACCTCTATATAAATATGAATCATGTCATGAAAAATAGCCATCATAGCCCTCTGGTAGGTGGCTCCAGCATTCTTAAGTCCAAAGGGCATGACCACATAACAATATGTGCCCCATGGTGTAGTGAATGAAGTTTTCTCTTGATCTTCTTCAGCCAGGCGAATCTGATTATAGCCTGAAAATCCATCCATAAAAGAAAGAGTCTCAAATCCTGCCGTGTTGTCGATCAACACATCAATATGAGGGAGGGGGAAGTCATCTTTAGGACACGCCCTGTTGAGGTCCCGGAAATCTATACAAATCTGAACTTTTCCATCTTTCTTCATAACCGGGACAATGTTAGCCACCCAATTGGGATAAAGGACGACTCTAACGAATCTAGCCTTGTGGAGTTTATCGACCTCTTCCTTCATTTTCAAAGCCATACTAGGGTGGAAACGCCTCAACCGTTGTTTTACCGGGACAGACCCTGGCTTAAGTGTAAGGCGATGTTCAACGAGCGCAGGATCTGATCCCGACATATCTTCATAACTCCAAGCAAACGTGTCCTTGTATTCTTGAAGAACTAAAATGAGCGCCTCCTCTTCGGAGGGCGGCAAATTCTTACTTATGAGGACAATCCTAGGGTCTTCCTCGGTACCCAGATTGATTTCTTTGGTGGGTTCTTCTACGGAGGCTGATGGTTCGTCGAATCTTCTTATACCACTAGCAAAAGCATCAGCCTCGTCCTCATATTCTTCATAATTTTCTTCCCCCTCTTCAATAGGGTCTTCATCATTCATGATTTCATAAACGCCCAAACCCTCATAAGAAGCAACAGAATCCTCATATTCTAACTCTAGCAGGATAATTGGATCTTCCACAAACTCAGGGAGGGCTAAACAAGCTTGGCATCTGACAGCCAATTCCAACAGAAATCTTCGGGGAATCTGCTTACCCTTGACCTTCTTATGTGGAACTATCCCCTGATTTTTATTATTAGAAGGAAAGGAGGGAGAATAGGAACAACTAGCTTGACCAGGGGAAGGAGATGAAAAAGCGGATACAGGAGGTGATACAGAGGAGGGCCCCTCACCAGAGGGGGAGAAAAGACTTACCAAGGAATCTTGGAAGAGCGGCCCCTGGGTTGGGACGCACTCGGGAGAAAAATAGGAGGTTTCCTCAACAGAAATGGAGGATTGGAAAGTTGGGAAATCGGCGTTTTTTTTTCGTTTTTATCTTTTTCATCGTTTTTATTTTCTTTTTCAAGCAAAAAGCAATGCGAGGGGAGAATAGCGGGGTGAGCGGAAATTGCAAGATCAGAGAAAGCTTCAATTAATAATGGCCCGCGCGGGGGCGAGATGGAGAGTGTGGAGAATCGCTCGCGGAGCGAAGGAGGAATCGGGAGGGAAATCTGAATTGAATCAGGAGACAAGTTGATTATGAATGGTGGTGGTCGTGGCACGTGACCAAACCAACGGGAATACAAATAAGCCAGCAAAGATGGATGCACAGAAGTGAGGGAAAAGAGGCCGGCCCACAGCCTGTCCACGGTAAAACCTTCCTCAAAGGGGACATCTGGCTCCCCAGTATCTGTGTAGTCACTTAGCAACTGTCTCTTATCTGTGATTACTGCTGGCATTTCAATAAGTTCTTGAATTAGTGGCGGCCATTCCGGATCTGTCGGCATGAACAGGCGGCTCAAAGAAATAGTGATGTCATTCATGTCGAACCACCTGTACCAATCGCATTCCGGGTCATCCATTTTCCTTCTTTTGTCCGGCCTTAAAGACTCCAGGGCTTTATAAGTGGCCAGTGGGGCAATGTGCCGAGCAAACTGTCTGGCGTGAACATCCTGACAATCTAGCAATGAAGTAATTACGGTAGTCTGCTCATTGTTCTGAATGCCACTGGTAACAAAATGTGTCTTTAATGTCCAGGTGAGAGGATGGCGGTCTGGTTTGAAGGTGGACGTCATAACAGCCCACGGCTCTCCTTCATTCTTGCCCGTTGTTTTGTAGCCTAAGCCGCCTCGTGCAATCACCTTTTGAGGCTTAATGGGCCTAATCCTGCCCTGGAGTTTGGCGCCCAGGCCCTTGCCATCTTGATATCCCATTCTTATCAGAATGTTCCAGCCGGGGGTAATCATCATATTTTTCTTTTTCTTCCCCTTAGAAGGCAGGGGTGTCATAGCAACTGTGGTAACAGTCTCAGATAGCATCGGCCGTGGACGGGGAATGTCCAGCACAGATAATAACGGCTTGTTGGTAGGCCATATGGAAGGAACTGATGAAGCTACATGAATGTCTTCCTCTGGCAAGATCGGCACGCTGGTCACCTTGATAATGCGGCCCTTGTGCGGAAACTTGAGGCACTGATGGTTTGTAGAGGGCACTGCGTCAAGCTGCTGAATATAAGGGCGACCCAGGATGCCATTAAAGGTCGGATCCATATCCAGGATATAAAAATCTGCTGTAATGGTGGCTGGACCCAAGCTGACCTTGAGAGTAATCATACCCAGAGGGGGTTTCTTTGTATTGTCATATGCTGTGACAGTAATGGTAGATGGCCGAATCTGGCTCTCAGGGATACCGCATGACTTCAGAGTGCTCGGAGGCAACACATTGATAGATGCACCGGTGTCTACCAAACACTGCTTAACGGCCACTTTGTTGATATCAACCGTAATACATAGGGCATATTTTCTTGCCGGTAGAGGTGCTAACTCATGTTCATGGAATGTGATTGCCGACTGACTGCTGGCAGGAGTCAAGACTGTAACTATTTGCTCGACCGGCATGTCTTCGTTGACCATGACCTTCTGCAAATATTCCTTCAGGGCCAGCTGATGAGTGGTGGACCTCTTGATTAATTCAAGAATGGAGATTCTGGCTGGAGTGCGATCCAAGTGCTTTAATAAATCATACTGAGTTCCCGGCACTGAATCTTGTTCCTGCTCTTGCTCTTGTGGCCCCTGCACAGGCTCTAGCTCTCTCTGTGGGAAAACACGGTGGAATATCCGTCCACTGCGGAGCGGCGCTACGCCTTGACGCGCCTCTGTCGGGGCAATATTAGGAGGAGGGTTGGAAGAAGAAGAAGGAATGTTGGTAGCAGAAACCCTGCTAGGGGATATCAAAGGGGAATTCAATGAAAGGGGCGCCCCCGTAGGAGACGTGGTAGTGGTGTTTAACAAAGATGCCCCCGCGGGAGGCATGGGAGGAGTATTTGACGAAGGTGCCCTCGCAGGAGGCGTGGGAGAGGAGAGGGATATCCGAATGCGAGGAGCATTGGCAGGTGGTGGAATAAGGAGAGATCGCGGCACAAAAGGTGGTTGAACTGATGACGGAGGAACTCTTGCCGGTGTAGGAGTGGTAGAGGGGGTAGCGGGTGCTGGCGGTGAGCGGAGTAGGAGTGGCCTGGATGGCGCGTGTGTGGGATTGGTGGTGGAAGGTGGAATGGTAGGTTGTGGAGGTGGTAGGCGGGTAAGAAGAGAGCGAGCCGGCAAGGCCGTGGAATTGGTGGAGGTAGAAGGATTGACGGGGCGCAGAAGGGGACGTCCTGATAGGAGAATAGAAGAAGAAGGAGGTGTGCGCAAAAGGCGCAGAGTTTGATTTTGAGTTGGATCATGATGAAATGCCCCGACAGAGGCGTTTTCTTCGTGCCATCCCTGCCCTCTCTCCACCTCGTAGAGAGACGTGACAGGGTTCACATGTTGATTAGGAGCGTGCTCCGGCAATGGATTACGGACGATCCCCATATCCTGCTGGGGTGCTGGAGCTTGCTGTGGCTGAACTTGTTGCGGAGCTGGCTGCTGTTGTTGCTGGTTTTGTTGTTGCCGAGAAGCCCTTCTTTCTTTCATAGCGGCTATGAATTGTCTCATCTCATCCCAATTGATGTCACCCTGGTCATTTAGATCGTAGATGTAATCTCTGAAGTGGAAGCAACGATCCAGGTTGTGACTAGGGGCGCGGTGAAAGGCACAATAACGGGATGTGTCAACATTAGCGGGCCACACGGTTCTTTCCTTCGGTAATGCGAGCAAGTTGGCAGCCATCAGGGCATTAAAAATATCGGGGAGACTTTCAGGAAGTGGGGGATAGTGGTCCCTTTTGGGGCCAAGTGGCGGTCTCCGTTGTTGTTGTTGGCCATAGTTGGCTGGTGGGGGCACTTGATGGTATTGTGGTGGGGCTGGAGGATCTATGCGGGGGGCTTGGTTTTGCGGTGGAGCAAAGGAGCGTTGAGGCGCGAATTGGGGTGGTGGAGTAGGGTTATAATGAGGGTTCTGTCGTGGAGGTGGTGGACGTGGGTTAGCTTGATTATGGGGGTTGCCAACTACGCCAACCTGCTCATTTGTGACAGTGCCTTTAGTCGTGGGCCCGCTGTTGACATTTGTATTCTTTTTAAATAGCCGAGGCTTCGGCTCAAACATGCCCATGATGGGCGAGTCCTTCATTTGCGTTTGTATATAACGAGCTCTTTCATAGAGCTCTTCCATAGTTGTTAGCCGATTCATGGCCAAAATGTGCCGGAATTGGGGGGTTGCATTAGAAATGACCATTTTCACTTGCTCCTGTTCCGACAATGTGTCCTTTAATTTCTCGGCCATAGACCGCCACCTATCAGCAAATACAATGAAGTCCTCCTCGGGCTTCATTTTCTCGGCAACTAAATCTGTAACAGAAAGGGAAGGTCCCACCCGGTTTCTATACTTTTGTAGGAATTTTCTTTGAATAACATCAAAATCGCCGGCATCAGCTGGCTCCAGAGAATAAAACCATTCGAGGGCTGGCCCCTCAAGAGACCTCCTGAATAAGTAGGCCAGGGAGGCCTTATTGTCCTGCCAAAAGGAAGTCTCATATCAGAAATCCTTTAAATGAATGAATGGGTTGCCCGTCCCATTATATCGCCGGAAATTCGGCATTTCAGAAGGTGGTAAATGGAACACCGGCAACGTAGGAAGAGAAATTTCCGGAGCATTCTTAGTTGCTGTAACCTTCTTGAGCTGTTCCTCCATGCTGGCCAGCTTCTGAAGTAAGAGAGTGTTGGTATCGGGCTCGACCGGGGCCTGATTCTGAGCAAAAGAAGGCGATATAGGCGTTCGTAGAATCCGAGGAGGTTGGAAGGATTGATGCCTAACCGCTGAATAGCTCGCCTGCTGGGCCGGCATGGCCGCAGTAGGCGTTTGTGGACGAGAGGAGGGGGGATGCAAGACCGCCTGGTCATTAACAATCTGATGGCCACTCACGGCCGGAGGGGGATTAGAAGAAGAAGAAAGAACCGACTTCCCTTTTAAAGCGGCCTGAATGGCTTGCCGCTGGGAGTCATCCAACTGGGAGAGAGCCTGGATCAAATCCGTGACATTAATGGATGGGGAAGGGTTCCCCGAAGTGTTGGAAGATGGAACTTGAGACGAAGGGTCCGCCTCATGAAGAGTGGTATCAACCACATGAACTTGTGAGTAATGGGGGTGAGGAGGAAGGTAGTTCCCCTCATAATAAACAGAATCCTGGAGAGGGTCCTCATATTGACCAAATATGTTCTCATTCTCATCATCATAGGAGTACCCGTTTCCTGCCATGTTGATGGTTTTACCTGAACGGAGTTTCATTCTTAAGAGAGAGAGTGTTTAATGAAGGAACTATCACAAAATACTTAATCCAAACAAGGCAATCAAATCACCCAACTATGTTTATGCAAACAAGGTTGGCAAGAAACGCAAGATTTTAATGTTTGATGTTTGAATTAGGATGGATTATTTGTGAAAGTTCACTCTTTTGCCAAATGAGACCTAGTTTGATCCAAGTGTAACCTCCGGGTCAACTAAGTTTTTCTCTCTCTTTAACAACGCATAGGTTCTCTAAACTCCAGGTACTTCAAGGGTACAACCAGCCCGGCGTCCGTGAGGGAATCCACGGGTGCGGGGACTTATGGAGGTCTTAGAAAAGGGATTCCCGGTCCAAAGAGACGGAATGCTCAATGGAGGGTTGTCCCGATTCCAAGAAAGGTGTGTGGAATCCTAGGCTAGAGAGAGGAGGTCTCTCAACCAAGCCAACAAATCAAGACAATCCAAGCAGCAATGTAATATCAAGACAAATGCCAATCAATGAATAAGAGCTAATCTGTGAAAAAGAACAGTAAAGAAACGCCCTTGGAAAGGTCGTTTTCACAGCAGGAGGAAAGACACGCCCTGCGGTAGGTCGTGACAAAATGAAAACACGGCAGCGTGGCTGTCGTTAAACTCTGTGAGGGGCTCACAGACAGTAGGAAAACACGCCTTTTGGTAAGGCGTTACAAAGAAAGGACGCCTCCACGGGAGGGCGTCAGAACTCAGAGAAACGCCATGATCGTAGGCGCTGATAATAAATAAAACGCCTCTGAGAGGGGCGTTAATAGGGGCGTTAATCCACAGGCAATATGATAAGCATGCAGCAAACAGCAGTTTATGGTAAAAGATGCCCTGGCAGTGGGCGTTACTCAACGAAACACGTCCCTGAGAGGGGCGTTAAATAGCAGACGATAAAATGAGCAAACAGAGCGCCAGCAGATGTAATAAACACACACCCTGGAAGGGGGCGTTAATCAACAAAACACGTCCCTGTGAGGGGCGTTAAATCAAAAGACGCCCTTGTTGAAGGTGTTAATAAGCAGCAATTGACTGATCCGGGGAGTGTGCAGGGTGCACAATGGAGGGTGCCCGAGGGGCACAAGGGAAAGGGTACCGAGGGCACCGAGGGGAAAGGGCACGCGAGGGTGCCTAAGGGGAAAGGACACACGAGGGTGTCAAAGGGGAGAGGGCACACGAGGGTGCCAATGGAGATGGTAATCAATAAAGAAAACAGTGGAAGTCCCACCGTGATCGCCAATTTGTAGATCGGATTTAAAAATTCTCTCTTAGGAGAAGTTAAAATAATAACAATGAATAAACAAAAATGCGTAAGATGTAATAAAAATACAATAAAAATAGCACGAGGTGCTAAAGTGGAGATGATGTGATCGCCAGAGGGGTTACCTCAATAAGAAGAAAAAGGAGATCGCGTGTACCTGGTGAAAATTGGGATGCGGGATGGATGTGGATTTCTTCCTCCAACTTCAATCGGCCGGCCGATGAAGTGGGTTTTCTTGGTTGATTACCTTGTAAAAAAAAAGACAATGAAAAATAAACAAAAGAGAGAGGGATCAGCCAAAGTGCAATAGTATCAATCCAAAACTAACATAAAATGATGAAAAGACATCAACATGCGCACCTCTTTTTTTGTTGTTTTAAAACCCCTTAATAAGACTTAAGGGAGGGGGAGTATGATGATAAAAAATTGCAACAAGGTGGGAATAAATACGAAGGATGAATGAATATGATGAATGGAGTGGTATAAGTGATGTAGAACAATCAGATGAAAAACTGAGAAGCCCTGCTGTCCCTGGCGACAGTAGAGGGAAACCGGATGAATATGACGGACGTAGATGGATGAAGCACCGGATGAAGCCCAACGAAGGATGCAGAAAATGAAGAAGGCTCTGCTCTTGACGCTTAACCTCTTGAATGCTTAGAATGCTTAACCTTCTGAGTCATTAACCTCTCACACGATCGAATGATATTTTCTCTTATAGCTTCAATCAGATGTGATCAAACAAGGAAATGATAAGAATGGGTAATGAGGCATCCAGGGAAGGATCAAGATCGAGCAAGAGTCCCAAGGATGGTAGGGAACTGTGAGGGAAAGATGGAAAAAGGAAGGACTCTGGAGTGAAACACGACTTAGGACAGGGCGTCAAATCATGAATTGACGACCTTTACAGAGACGTTTCTTGAAACACGACCTAGGAAAGGACGTTTCTTCCTGGATTTAAATTTGGATATAAAACTTTCTTTGTTTAGAAATTAATGGAACACGCCTAAGATAACGGCGTTTCTTAAAAACACGCCCTGAGGTAGGACGTTACACAGAAAAAGCTTTTTATTTTGAAAGTAGATAATTCCAGAAATTAACAGATAATACCAGGAATTGACGCCCTCATACATGGTCGTCCTTTCTTTTAAAACGCCCCATCACAGGTCGTTACTTTCTAAAGTAACGCCCTTCGTCAGGTCGTGAATCACGAAGGATGCATAAAAAATGCATAAAATTCTCAAAAAAAGAAAAACTTCATGTTATAGGGATATTGAAGTCCACCTGGGGCGTTTACATAATGACATGAGATTTAATTAACAAAACGTCAATTTTGGCGTGTCTACAACCATGATTGGGAGACCGGGATGGATCAGTATTTTGACTGGCATCGCCGCACGACCCCTGCTACAAGGGTGAGGTTTGCCAAAATGAAACTCCTAGGTCAAGCCAAAACCTACTGGTGTAACATTGAAAATCTCCTAGCAAAGGGATGAGAGGAGACCATAAGCACGTGGGAAGAAATGAAGGAGAAACTAAGGGAGAAGTATCTGCCACCCTCCTATCATCAGCGTCTTTTAGACCAATGGCAGAAACTCACCCAAGAGGGAAAGTCCGTGGACGAGTACATTGCCAAATTTGATGACTTCTTCCTTCGGAGTCGAGTCATGGAGGATGCCTCTGTCACCCTCTCACGGTTTAGGGCTGGCCTACACGAGAGCATTCAGCGGGAGCTGTTTCTACGAGAGGTTAACACCCTCGAGTACGGCTATCAGGTTGCTCGAGATGTCGAGCGATTTCAAAGGGTGGTCCCACCTCGGGTTCCCACCTATCGCTAACCTGAGTCCCGAAACCCCATGGTCTACTACTCTGAGAGGCCTGGCCCCTCCACTTCCTATGTCCCTACTGTTACCCCACTTCGGGCCGTTACCCCTACTGTTTCCTTCCAAAGGAACCCCTTACCTACACCTGCTGCTGTGCCCAGGCTGGAGTACACTCCGCCAATTGATAGAAGGGATGATAAGGGAAAGGGTCCCATCCCTAGCACCTCCCAACTAGCCCCTGTCTCGAGAGTCTGCTGCTTTAGGTGTCATAACCTAGGGTATGTTGCCACCAACTACCCCACTCGAGCCTTGGTCATCACCGACCCCCAGCCTGTGGAGGTTCCACCTCAGGAAGGAGAATTCATTGAGAGGTATGAGGCTGACCCTGACCTCATCGCCCAGTTTGAGGAATTAGATGCAGGACTCAATAGCGAGCATGTCGAGTACATGCAAGTGGGAGATATTACCGAGAGCTCTAGCCATGGGAGATTGGGTGTAGTTCATTGCATCCTAGCTCACCCCCAGGAGGACGACTGGCATCAAACCTCCATCTTCTAAACCTACATCATGGTCAAGTCTCAACCCTGCAAGGTGATCTTTGACAACGGGAGCTGTATCAATGCAGTCTCTTTAGACTTTGTCTCCCGTCTGGGTCTATCTACACACCTTCATCTTAAGCCATCCAACGTGGCATGGGTTGATGACACTTCTATCCCAGTCACCACTACATGTGTCATTCCTATCAAATTCTAGTCCTACTAAGGACAAATCATATGCAATGTAGTGCCTATGAAGGTCGGTAGCATCATCCTAGGACGACCATGAGTGCTCCTTCTCCCATAACGGGAAGAAGATCCATTTATACCCGACAATCCCAAAGATGGCCATGGGGAAGAGTCCCACCTCCACTCCCACTGCATCCCCAAAGATTCAGGAGAATTCCCCAACCCCTACTAAAGGGAAGCCTTCTATTCCCTCTTCTCCTACACCTGTCACTCCCATTCCTAAGGCCCCTAGGGTTGGTCATGACCCAGCTAGGCACCTTAACTTCATAGGAGTCCGTGAACTGAATAGAGAGGTTACCGAGGGTGCCCCAATCTTGGCTGTTGTTGTCACCATCACCCTCGAGGAGTCCCGAGTCTCTGTCCCACCTGAAGTCCAGACAATCCTGTAGGACTTCCAGGACATCTTCCCTGAGGACTTACCCTCACAACTCCCTACCATGCGTGATGTACAACACACCATTGATCTTATCCCTAGGTCCACCCTACCCAACCTTCCCCACTACAGATTGAACCCCAAGGAGCATGCTGAGCTCCAAAGGATTGTCGAGGACCTTATCCAAAAAGGTTTCCTAAGGGTGAGCAAGAGCCCATGTGTTGTCCCTGTCTTGCTCACACCCAAGAAGGATGGCACCTGGTGGATGTGTGTTGATAGCGGCACCATCAATAAGATCACTGTCAAGTATAGGTTTCTCATTCCCCGTCTTGATGACATGCTTGACATGATGAGTGGGGCCACCATCTTTTCCAGGATCGACTTGAAAAGTGGCTACCACCAGGTCCAGATTCGACCAGGGGATGAGTGGAAGACATCCTTCAAAATAAAAAAAGGTCTGTATGAGTGGCTTGTCATGCCGTTTGGGCTATCCAATGCCCCTAGCACATTCATGCGACTTATGACGGAAGTCCTCTACCCGCTCATTGGTCGCTTTGTTGTCGTCTACTTTGATGACATTCTCACATATAGCCACAACCCTCAGGACCACATCCATCATTTGAGCGAAGTCTGCGAGACTTTGAGGAGAGAAACCATGTATGCCAATCTCAAGAAATGTAAATTCATGACAGACCGGGTCACTTTCCTTGGATTTGTGGTATCGAGTCAAGGAGTGTCTGTGGACCAATCCAAGGTCCAAGCCTTAGTAGACTGGCCAGAGCCCTAGAATGTCCATGACGTTCGAAGTTTCCATGGGCTAGCCACTTTCTATAGACGCTTCATTCAGGGCTTTAGTACCATTATGGCACCCATTATGGATTGCATCTGTAAAGGGAATTTTGAGTGGACCAAAGTCGCCTCCCAGGCTTTTCTTGCCATAAAGGAGCTTATGACCAAAGCCCCTGTCCTCCGCCTGCCAGACTTTTCCAAAGTCTTTGAGATTTCCTGTGATGCATCTGGCGTAGGAATCGGTGGAGTGCTTAGTCAAGAGAGCCACCCAGTGGCATATTTCAGTGAGAAGTTTTCTAATGTAAAGCTTCGTTACTCCACCTATGATAAGGAGTTTTTTGCCGTGGTCCAAGCCCTCAAATACTGGAGACACTATCTCTTACCGTAAGAGTTTATTTTATATTCGGACCACGAGGTTTTGAAATTCCTTAGCTCTCAGAAGGGCTTAAACCCGAGACATGGTCGATGGGTAAAATTCTTCCAGTCCTTCACCTTTGTCCTAAAACATAAGGCTGGAAAAGAGAATAAGGTGGTCGACGCCTTGAGTCGAAGGGTCTCCCTTCTTTCCACTGTTCGAGTAGAGGTCACCGGATTTGACCGCATGAAGGAACTCTATGGAGAGTGTCCCGACTTTGACCCTGCCTACTCTGGCCTGTCCGCTGGATCCTCGACTGCATTTACTAACTATCTACTCCAGGATGATTTTCTTTTTCGAGGACAACAACTCTTTGTCCCGAAGACTTCTGTACGGGACTTCCTGATTTGGGAAATGCATGCTGGAGGTCTTGCTGGTCACTTTGGTCGCAACAAGATCATCCATTCTGTGGAGGAGCATTTTTATTGGCCTGACCTGAAGAAAGATGTGGCCAAGATTGTAGCCCAGTGTAGGACATGCAGAATGGCCAAACAGGTCAAACAGAACACTGGTCCCTACACTCCTCTCCCCGTTCCTGATCGACCATGGGTTGATGTGAGCATGGATTTTATCCTTGGTTTACCTCGCACTGCTCACAAGCATGATTCCATCCTTGTTATCGTTGATAGGTTCTCTAAGATGGCCCACTTCATTACATGTTCCAAAACATCTGATGCATCTAGAGTAGCCCACTTATTCTTTGATGAAATCGTGCGTCTGCATGGTGTCCCCCAAACCATCGTGTCTGACCGAGATATCCAGTTCCCTAGTTACTTCTGGAAGAGACTTTGGCACCTAGTTGGCACCAAACTCGAATTCTCCACTGCCTATCACCCACAAACCGATGGGCAAATAGAGGCCGTCAATAGGAGTTTAGGGAATCTTTTGAGGTGTCTCGTAGGGGATCATTCGGGCACTTGGGATCTTCTCTTACCCAGAGCCGAGTGTGCATACAACAACTCTGTCAATAGGTCCATAGGTATGAGTCCATTTGAGATCGTGTATGGATACAAACCTAGGAAACTTGTGGATCTCATTCCCCTTCCCCTCAAGTCTAGGACATCCAAGTCAACTGAGAAATTTGCACAGCATGTCAAAAGTCTGCATGAGTCAATTAGCAAGCAAATAAACCTCAATAATGAAACTTATAAACACTTGGCTGATTCGCATAAGCGTCACCATAAATTCCAAGAAGGTGACATGGTTATGGTATGGGTTCGACCCGAACGACTCCTCTCGGGAGCCATTAAGAAGTTGCAAGCCCGTAGTGATGGTCCCTTCCCAATTCTGCGGAAGATTGACTCCAATGCGTATGTTGTGGACTTACCTCCCGAATATGGGACTAGCTCGACTTTTAATGTGGCAGACCTAGTGGCCTACAAGGAACCCACAGCGATTCCTAATGACCCTTTCGAGCCTTCTCCTCCCATTGTGAGTGAGCCCACCCCTGTGAGTCCCACAGCCTCGAGAGCACCGCACGAGGAAATTGAGAGGATACTGGATGAGCAGGTGACCACTACATGGAGCAGGGTGTACCAGCGCTACCTTGTCCGCTAGCGGGACCGTCCACCTTCTGATGATTCCTGGATCAGCCGGAAAGATCTCCAGCACCTCGATCCAGATCTACTGAGCACTACCATAGCAGTGTGCCCCCTTACTCGATGGAGTCGAGTTCCAGCCGCCCCATGAGGGTTGGTGGGGACACCGGACCCACTACCGGGCCCAATGCAAAGAGCCGACGATGCACTGCCCTGACACCGAGCTTGTGGCTCGGAGACTCCCTCGAAGAGTCGGTATCCTGAGTATTTTTACTTTTGTATTTATGTATTTGTGTGTGTATGTAAGTAAAATACATGTATTACTACATGTATATTTACTTTTATTTTACTAGGCTAGTCATAGTCAAAAGTTATTGTATATTATATTTTCTTAAACCCAAGAGTCAAAGTTAGGTTGGTGGCCTTTGTTTTATTAGGCTTGGGTATAAACACAATTAGTGAAAGTTAGACGGTATGTATGTTATGGCCTTCCCTATAAATAGGGGGCTAAGGGTGTGTTACGTATGAATCATATGAATGAAAGATTGCAACTCATGTAAGAGCCTTCCTCTTGCTTCTTCCCCCTTCCCTCTTTACTTCTTGCGAGTTTTGAGAGATTGCCCGGTGTGAGACCGTCCGGTGTGAGGTCGAGCTGTGCGAGACAGCAAGTTATCCCGTCCTATTCGTCCCATCGGAGCTGCCGTCGATCCGTCTTCCGATGCTGTCCGCGTCAACACTCCACTACTAATCCGATCTTGGAGCCCGTGGGTTACCAACTCACCATGCTTCCGCTCCGCAACTCTGCACCAACAAAACCACAGAAACGAGGGAAACATGGCATCCGCCAAGACAAACCACCTACAAACGCAGGCCTTAACAACAGGGCACCTGGAGAGACCCCACACCAGCCTTACATAACGACACACAACACAGCTGGTGACTCCACTCGCCCGATTCAACACGACCTGCCAACACCCACGCACCCAGACATCGACGAGGGACAACCGCATAATCCCTCACAGGCAGTTCCACTGCCAGCGGACAGACGCTTCCGGGGACTCCCGAACGCCTCTCAGAAAACATGAGCACAAGGAAGCACAATTATAATGGGGAAAACAACGGAATTAAACAAAAGCACAACACACAATAACCGAAAATCACACGAACCTTCCACGGAGTGAGCACGACAACTCCACCAGGTCAAGTGCCTCGCGCATGTCGGAGACCCGGACTCGCCAGGCTAGTGGAACACCACAAAGATGGCTGGAACTGAGGTGGCCGCCATGGGCACTCGCGAGCAACTAGACCAATCTGACCACACCTGAAAACACTTCAGCTCGGCTCATCCACGGCACACGGCCCGCCCACGGAAACCTGCCACACCTCGGACACTGTTCTGGCTGCTCACTCAAACCATGCTGCTGTGGTCGAACCACTGGATGCTGAATAAACACCGCAGACACCTACTCCTCCTACTCCTGGCGCCTCCTACCAGACCTGCTCCTTCTGAACAACCTAAACATCCGACTGAACCTCGATCCCCAAAGGGAAGATCTCGAGCCAGGAGACGGAAGAGACACCGATTCCCACTCAATGGTCCACCATGCCAAGGTTGAACCCTACACCTGATAACTCACCAACAGAACCTTCTCATCCTCAGCACACTGCATAGACTGGAACACCCATTCCAACGCAACAACTCACGACCTTGCCACATCAGGATCCGACTGGCCTCCAAACGTCGGTGGTCGAAACTGCAAAAATCTCTTGCAAAGCACACCTACGATCACCAGGCGATGAACTGCCCTCACCAGCCTCCTGACCATCACGCTAACTTATCTACCGCACGAAGAACCAACACGTGCCAGCACAAAACTTGGCCCGACCTGGCATACCAGGGTCCACTACCTCAGAAGGAAAAGACTCGCCACTCAGCTCCTCCCTACTCATCTCCACCTGAGCCCCCGCCGGCACTCCCGACAAAGCTCGAACTCGCCTCCTCGGCGCCAACTAAACCTTAACACAAACGCGGAAAGCGATAGTAGATGGGTGAATAAAACAAAACACCCTAAGCCAGTTGCCGACCGTACTGGACTACCTGGACTCATAATCACTGCATCGTCTCAAATTCTCATGCATTTTCACATCCACTGCTCTGATACCAACTGTAACGACCCAAGATCCGGATACCGGGAAACACCTAATACCAATCGGATCCTGGCCTGCCGCCCACGAGCCGAAAGGCTCGGAATGGCTAAAGGGTTGGTGTGGATATGCATTGAAATTTTAAACAGTACCAGAAGTAAATCTACAATTCTGACAAGAATAAAATTACATTTTATATCAATTAAATAAGCTACAGAGTCCAGTCCACAAGTACAATCAACAGGGAAAAGAACGTACCCAACGTCGAGTGAACACTTGGCTTGGCGAGCTGGCAACTAAAGAACCTCCGATTAGCACACTCAGCTCCGAGGGAAAATGTCGCACCTGAAAAGCAGGGGATGAGCCTCATCTCATTGGCTCAGTATGGGTCCAGCGGGTGCCCATTACAACAAAAGTGATAACAGAAGTGCAGCAACAGAAATAACGACAGTAAAAGGAAGTAGTAAGAACAACAACAAAGGAAGCAACATAGTAAGAACGTCAGCACGACACGACGATGGTGACCAGAACCAGAAGACAATCAACCGAGGGAAACACACACGAACACTCCCTCAAACGACCCGACATCCACAGTCGGATAGTCCGTCCTAACCGACGGAACTACGGACAAGGCCACACGACCACACATTGAACCGACACCCACGGGAGAATCTCTCGATCCCAAACTAGAACCATCAGAAGAACCATGCCCCACACACACACACGGGGCAACATCAGCCCAACGGTCGGAAGACCACGCAAGGCGGAACAGACCGAACCACCAGAACGGAACCACGCCGAAAGGAACCCACACTGAAACCTCTCAGGTGACAGGAGTACTAACCCACTAACCACGAGACCGAAAGCGCCCTCCGACGACTTACACTGCAACCTCAAGCGTCTCCCAACTCTCCCTCAAGCGGGAACTGAGACATGGTACACAGTACCACAGAACAAGGACTAGCCGGGGCCGTGCTCGTCAACACTCATCCACTGCCCCCGACCACATGTGCACACACAAACCATCTGCTCTAGGTCGGTCCTGTAGCCAATTTTCCCCCTAGCCGGACTCAGGCTGCAAAGGCAAGGGGCCCTAAGGTAACCGGCCTAAAAATCACTACACTGGACTAGCCTCCACCTCTCCCAAGTGGGTCGGCACACAGCGTGCCCAGGTCATCTATGTCAAGTGGGTAGAGTCACCAAGGGTGAGAACTTGCCACAACCACGGGAACCACCGGAGTACCACCGGTCCACACCAAGCCACCACGAGGCGGCTCACAAGAATGAGAACCAAGGACCACTAAACAGACAGCCAACCGTGACTGTCAGACCACAGAAGACCTACCAAAGCGTAAGACGGAAGCACACGGACCACGGTCCACAACTCCTACCCAAGACACCTATCCGCGATCACGGCCCTTACGCGGGAACACCCTCCACAGTCACGGGACTCTCGCGAGGACAATCGATACGAGCAACCCGACATAAGGGTGACTGTCCACACCCCACAACAGACAGGGATGCCCCACACACCTAATCCAGAACCAGCAGAATACACAGAACCAAGCGGACACCCATTCCACTAGGCCACCCCTCCTACGGACATCCCGGAACACCAAAATGCGGAGCACGAACCAACCGAGTTGAAGGGGACAAGAAGGCCAAGGTGTTGGCTGCCCAGGGGACTGGGCGGCGAGACCTTTGGCCGCCCAAGAGGCTGGGCGGCCAGAGCATTGGCCGCCCACCCCTGGGGCTCCCCTGACCTTGGGCGGCCACTCCTCTGGCCGCCCACCCTGGGCACAACAAGGGCCCTGGGCGGCCACTCCTCTGGCCGCCCAGGAGCCTGTGCGGCCAGCTCTTTGGCCGCCCAGACTGGGCTTCAACGAAATGGGAAACGGGGCAGGACGGCCACCCCGACGGTCGCCCGGCCGCCCAGCAGACCTAGGCGATTAGGCCCATGGCCGCCCAGACTGGACGCGACGGCCACCCTTGTGGCCGTCTCTTGCAATTTCCACGGAAAACACGCATCTGAGCTCGCCCAGAGCTCGTTCCAAGCCCCATTCGTCGCCGGACGAAGGGGAAAACATGGGGAATCATCCCCTGACCGTTCTACCACCGAAAAGCCAAATACAAACCACAATTGAAGGCCTCCAATGGGCCAAAACCGTCGCTCAACCCCCAGCATGCTTAAATCGCCGAAAATAGGAGAAACACCACATCTCAAGCTCGCTTGGCATGGAGTCGAAGGGGAAAACGCAGGAGAATAGCAGGGATCCATCCCCCTACCTGAAACGAAGCTTTTATCGTCGAGAATACCATGAAAACGCTGATCCCCCGCAGCCGGCTTCACACGAGCGCCGCCGCCACCGCCTCCGGTCCAACACTCCCCACCTCCGGGTTCATCCTCGCCGCACGCTGCCGTCGCCGCGCCGCCACACACCCTTCGCCGCTTCAGTCGGCCGCCGGAGGGAGAAGAGAGAGTGAGGGAGACGGAGAAACGTGAGGAAGAAGAAAGAACACGGGAGGGAAAATGGGGGTTTGGAGGGGAAGAAAGGGGTTTAGGGTTTATTATAGATATAATATTATATTTATTTATTTTCTTCTTTTATCTCTTTTAGAAAATCTCAAGAGCTCCGAAAAAACCCCGAAAAATAGAACTGGACTCTGTAAAATTCTAGAAAAATATCGGGACGCTCCTCGCGTCACCACGGATCCAAAATAATCCAGAAACGCACAGACAAAGGGCCCAAAAAATCATTCTAAAAAGTCCAAAATTCACTCGGACACGATCCGCGACCCACGAAACCAGATCCAAAAATCTGGGGTCTTACAATAACTGCCACCAATCACTTCGCTTTAGCTGCAAGGTGGCTTATTAAGTGACCCAAAGTTACCACATCTTGTAGTCGGTCTTAAAGGTGCAATGTACTGCAGGGCTTTCTCTTCGGGGACTCATTCCATTCTATGACACCTAATGCCACGAGTGATTATCAATCAGCGACATCATAAGTTTTGTGTATTTTTTTTACCAAATCTATTGATTTTTGCATCCCCTTATGTACACATAATGGTGTTTTAACTGTGATCTCCACTTTTTCCCCGTTGCTAAAGGACTTAAAATCATGATTTGAAATCTGAGATCCTAATCCCAACAAATTTCCTATTTCACAGTATTTTAAACAATTAGTTTCCAATATTATATTACAATGAAGGAATATTCAAATTAGATTTCCATTCGCCCCAATATATTCAACTCGTTGGGCCTTAGCTCAGCTCAGCTCCGCTCATCACCGCCTAGCTGTTCACTTTGGATCATCTCATCTTGCTTACCTTGCCTGCTGAACTTTGCTTGTTTCTCTCCTCGAATTGCCTCCGCTTGTGGTTCGGTTCAAGTGGTCACAAGGCATCCTTTCAGGTCATCATCTCAGTTCATTAGTCTCCTCTACTCTAGCCGGTTAGACAACCTCAAGGCTCGAACTTAAAAAGCATGAATACTACTTACTTTTTTGTGATTCAAAGTAAAAGCTATCATTTCTTCAGGCGTATAACCAAATAGGTTGTAGGCAGCCTAGATAATGACCTATCTATTTTGAATGAGCATTGTTGATAGTCTGAAATGTGGTGAATATGCACAAACCAATACTTAAAAGGCCAACCGAAAGTGTTTTTTAGGTGTCTTTCAGACAACCTCAAGATCACCCCAGACCAGTCTTTAGAGACCAAACTAAGAAGGATCCCCTATAAGGAAGGATATATGCAACGCAGATTGCTGATAACCCATTGAGAGGTTCTCTTTTCAAGGATACTCATGTGGATAGTTCTTTCACTTTTTTGGCCTAGCAGTAACTGAATTGCCATCAATCACTTCCCTTTAGTTACAAAGTGGCTTATTGAGTGACCCAAAGTTACCACATCTTGTTGTCAATCTTAAGGGTGCAATGTAATGCAGGGCTTTCTCTTTGTGGACTCATTCCATTCTATGACACCTAATGAATGCCATGAGTGATTATCTATCAGCGACATCATAAGTTTTGTGTATTTTTTTTACCAAATCTATTGATTTTTGCGTCACCTTATGTCAACATAATGGTGTTTTGAATGTGATCGTCACTTTTTCTCCGTTGCTAAAGGACTTAAAATCATGATTTGGAATTGGAGATCATAATCCCCCCAAATATCCTATTTCACAGTATTTTAAACATTTAGTTTCAATTAGATTTCCATTCAACCCATTCAACTCGTTGGGCCTTAGCTCAGCTCATCACCTGTGCCTAGCTGTTCACCTTGGATCATCTCATCTTACTTATGTTGCCTGTTGAGCTTTGCTTGTTTCTCTCCTCGAATTGCCTCTGCTTGTGATTCAGTTCAAGTGATCACAAGGCGTGCTTTCAGGTCATCACCTCTGTTCATTAGTCTCCTCTACTGTAGCCACTTAGACAACCTCGAGGCTCAAACTTAAAAACATGAATACTACTTACTTTCTTATGAGTCAAAGTAAAAGCTATCGTTTCTTCGGGCATACAACCAAACAGGTTGTAGGCAGCCTGGATAATGGCCTATCCATTTTGAATATCTATAATGCCAGCAGAAATTGTTTTGGGGTGTCTTTCAGAATGCAGACAACCTCAGGACCACCCCAGACCCCTCTTTAGAGACCGAATTAAGAAAGATCCCCTATAAGGAAAGATATGCCAGATACGGTGGGTTGTCTCCTTAGCACGTAAGGATACAAGATATTTGTTAAGCCTTCTCGATGCTTAAAACAAGAGGCAAAGGAGACGCAATAGTTAAAAAAAAAAAAGTTTTGAGTTCACCGCTTCGGGTGCGGCGGCTATTAACACTGAAAGCGAGCTGCCACCCAGATCAAATTGATTGGACAGTGCCCGTTCTTGCAACAGTTCATCATTTGTGCTCAAAAAAATTACAAGCCAGTGGTCCTAATTACAATTTGCCATCAGTAGATGAATGTTTGAATTAAAAAAATTGAAAGTAAAGAATCAAAAGTTTTTTATCGGGCCCATTTAAAATTTTAAAATCATTCTATTTTCTCTTATTTTTTTAAACTATGTAATAATAGGTTAGATGTACGGACGAACAGATGTGATGGGACTCTCCTCTCACACCATATCTTCGAGAGAGAGAGAGAGAGAGAAAACTTACCGTACACTTGGGGGGTAAGTGACTTGAGTGTGCGATAAAGCCTCTTTCTCTCGTCCACCTTTATGTCACATCCTCTCATGGTTAAAATAATTTTCAGAGATGGTATCGGAGAAAGGAACATAGACCCATTCACAGCCCTCGACGACTCGAAAGGAAGAGAGGATTATCTCCCATAATATTATTAACCACATAGAGTTCCATCCATCTAAAATTCCAACCTCAAGGGTAGCTAGATGGCTAGTAGTAATCTAAAATAGAAATTCTGATGTCGTCGCAAAAGTTTGCAGAAACGATCTCTCGTGGCAGTTTTGATAATCGATTGAGTTATTTAACTCGATAAAAGAGAGCGATGGACAGATTTCATCCACTCTTCTCACACTCATCTCTTTTAAATCAAGGTCGAATGATTTACTCACGCGACGAGACACGAGTAAATCACTCCACTCCGTTTTAAAATTAGATTCACACTCATCTCTCTTTAATTAAGGTCGGATGATTTACTCACGTGATGAGACACGAGTAAATCACTCCACCCCATTTTAAAATTAGACTTGAATGTTTAGATTGTAACGAGTGATATCTAAAAATTTCCTTCAAATTACGTAAACATAAGAAGATTCAACTTTGCAACGCTCTCAAAAGGAGTCCTCAGCTTTATTTCGGTGCTGTTTATGTGTTGTGGTGATCTAGCGTAATAACTTTATCCATTTTTTTCACCAAGCAAATATGTAAATTGTAAACGGATGATATTTATCCAAGAACAAAATGGCTTATCTACACCTTTCTTGCTCGATTTTAACACATCAATAAACATAACCTACAATTCTCACTTGCCTAAGATGTCAGTGCCACACTTGTTATTATTTTATAATAAAGCATATTTTATTTACCGGTGTCAAAATATAATGTCAAACCATGATATTAATAAATCGGTTCCTTTTAATTAATGAAAAGAAAATTAAGAAACAGTTGGGTGATATTTGTTACAGCTAGCTTTGGATCCTAAATAAGTGGGCATCTTCCCCCTTTCTCAAGGGAGAGATATATTTTCTAAGACCATACCTTCTTGCTAAATAATGTTATTCTAATTCTGGACATGTGTGCATTATGTCATATTCTAAGAGGGAAAAATAAATTCTGGTGAGTGCATACATTAAGGGAGAGAGTGATATCTATGTCTCCAGCGTAACTCACAAAATACACCCGAAACAAAACTCCTACGCATTGCACATAATATAATTAATGACTTCTAACCGTAAGGATTTTGGAAATTCTTCCTAACACTTTGTTGATGCTCGAATTCTTATACGAACATGAAGGGTGATCGTGAGGAAAAAGTTACATGTCCCCTGTAAAAGAAACAAAATGATGAATAAGTGAAATATGAATCCTAGTAACCATGTTTCTCCACTGAACAAGTGAGGAGTCTCGTGTAAAACGATGAAGTAAATTTTCACGGTAAAAAAAAAGGAGGTGACGGATCCTAGTAGTCGGATCTCTTCATTGAACAAATGATGAGCCTCGCAGCAAACAGAGAAGTCCAAAATTTAAAATAAACATGGAGGTTATGTGAAGTTATCAAAAGTCAAGAACCTGAAGTGTATGTGTAGCTAATAGAATAATCTTCTAGTGTTACTTAGAAAGTCTGGATATCCCTATGTTTAGGGTTCATTGCTCATATACCTACACTTTCACATCATGGAAAAATTGTATTGGATGTAGATTGTGATTTAACTATATACATGGGCTATGCGGTATCCTCTTTATGAATGCACATCTTCTTTAGTCATGCTTCATGAACTGCACTCCGCTTGTGAATCATGGGTATTGTTCTTATCCCACTCCCAACAAGGGGGAGTTATACCACATATCTGCTCTATGCCTGTTCTCGATGAATGCCTGCATGCTTTGGTGAAATTTCATAAAATAATCAACAATTGAACTAAAAAAATTAAATAAAATAAAAAATAAAATAAAATAAAAAATAAAATGAATAATGAATAATAATAATAGATAAATAAAAAATATCAAAGTAAAATAAAATAATAAATAAATAAATAAATAAAACCTCATAAAAAAGAATATGTATGCAAAGAGAGAGAGAGCTGCTGCAAGCTCCGGAACACCTTATGAATGATGGCAAAACGCAGTAAGGAGAGGAGGGGGTTACACCCGCAGGCCCCGCTCACTCGTCCCTCATTTGCGACACCTACGGGTGGGAGACATATATTGGTATCTAAAATTTGGCATCGACAGCAACAAGCCCCGTCGAGCCAAATGAGAGCAATTAAGAGAAAATAGTCCGAACGATGACAGAAATATTCTTCAAAGTCTTGCATCAGGCAAAGGAGAAAAAGAAAGAAAGGGGGATCTGCCGTACCGGCACCCTCGTCAAAGCTCCGACCGACAATCCAGGCACCAGAAGAGAAGAAGAAAAGAACCAGAAATGAAGAAGAAAAAGGAAAGAAGATGAAGAGGAGAGAGGTGGGAGGCCCATCTGGCACCCCCTACTCGAGTCTTTGCTGACGTACTAAATTTGAACACCATAATATGCCACAATATGACAGAAATTGTGGAAAGTTAAGTTGTTCCTAAGGTACACTCCTGTGTGCTCAACTGTAAGAACCCGGCAATAAAAAGACACGGGGAGCTTTTGACCCAACGGTGAAAGTCAAAATATCAAGAAAAGAAGAAATTTGCTTGAACCGGCGCTACTCGACATGACCGGCATAGCGAGTATTTGAAGAGGTGAGACGGCACCGTTATGACGCCGGAACAGGCCAAGGGGTGCCACTTCAGCCGCAACGTCGGAATAAGCCCATACTCCCTGCGCGAACACAAAGGAGCACGCCGGTTCACCGTGACAAGCAGCGCTGGATCAACACGAAGAGCATCCGCACCAAATCACCATCATACCCCTATAAAAGGGGGAGCAGATAATCCTGAAAGGGAGAGAAGAGATACACGAAGAAAAAAAGGAGATCCACATGGGGCTGGGCTGGGATAAGAAGATCCACAGAGAGAGGCACGAAAGAGATATACAGACACGATCTAAAGAGAACAAGAGCCACTCGGAAGCCGAAGAGAAGAAGCCACAGAGCGAAAGAGAGAAAGAGAAAGGAAAAGAGAAGGAGCCAGTGCCCCATTTCTCCCCCCTCCTTGTATTTTTCTTTCTTATTTATTTCTCATGCATTTTTCCTTTGATTCCTGTCTGTTTGATGCGTTCAATGAAAGAGAGGAAAGAATCATTGTGACTGGAATGTGTTTATTGTTGATCATCGCTTTCTGATCATTGCTCCTTTAGTTTCATGTCGTTCTTGTTTCCTTTCACCGTAGTTATCCCTTTTTGGGACTGGAATGTGTTGGATGATCTGGGGATGGAGATGAATATATCTCTGAAAGTGGCTTGAGCTAGGGGTTTATCCAGCACCATGGATAAGATCCTGAGTTCTAGCCTTTGTGGGTCGCCATGTTGAAGTATTTAGTCGAGCCATACCGCACTCCCTCCCTCGTATGATCACTCCCGTCATAAGGTTTTAACTTGTGTGTCTGGGCGATTGGGGATCCTCCCTACGAAAACCTACGCTTAGAGTTTGCTCTGAATAGTGAGCATGGCCCTAAGCTATAGACTGTTTCAATTTTCTCTTCTTCCCATCTATCGTCGTTCTTGAAACGGTGCTCTGTTCTTGGTTCTAGTGAACCGGCACGCTTGAAATCGGTGATCCGACACGGCTATGGCATGTGGTCTGAGGCGCCATTAACCCCCTTATTCCTCCCTCTGCAGTCCATCAGTGGGAAGGAAAAGTTGCCAAGGATTTAGGCCTCATAGCCCATGCACTCATCTTCCCTGTTGGCCCTTCGAAGCTTGATTCACAAGTGAATTTATGATGCGTTGTTTCTTGCATCGGTGATATGGCACAAGTGATCCGACACACTATTACCAAGTGATCCGACAGAAGCTTGCAACTCCTTTTTATCATTTGTTTATTACTATCACTATTCACTAAACGCGCTAACTCCCTTCGTTGGACCGCTGTTTGTCCTCGTACCGCCGCCCCGTTCGTTCCGAGGCTAAAGCCAATGGCCTATGACACCTTGCCATGAGGAGGGGTCATTCTAGCCGCCGGATGACCCCATATTGGCAAAAAAGTGGGCATTTGTGAATAGTAACTTTTAACTATTCACTTTAGGCCCAATAAGAATTAATTCCAGTTTTCTTAACTTGGTGCCCCTTTAGCCCCTGTAGGAGCATCCATGCAATTCTGATCCCCTAGGAGGCTGGCCCTCGGGCATACGACGCCGGGGATGACTCCGAATGTCATCGCTCATGCACGTTCGGCTGTTTAAGGGACCATCTCGGACTTCGTGGATGTGCACCCACTTCTTACCCCCTAAAAGGCCTCGGGTCCAGGGGAGGCGCTGCCGAAATTTAATCAAACTTTAAGAAATCAAAACAACAAAAAAAAGAATAAATATGTGATTCATTCAAAGCAAAACAAAAAAATGTAAAGAAGGGGTGATCCAGCACCCCTGGGTGCTGTGGATCGGCAGCCTCCGTTTCACATAAAAAAAGGGGGGGTAACATAAGGTTAATCAATATTATGTGATCAAAATCAAAACAAAAAGGGGGAAAAGAAAAGAGAGGAAAGAATAGAAAAGAATAATAAAAAATGAATGATAAAAAAGGATAAAAATGAATGAGGTCGGTCGATAGGGGCCGAGGCCCTGTCGACTGGGTCGACAGTGCCCTGCGCCTCTTGTCGACCAAGTTCCATCAATGTAAAAAAAAAAAGAAAATGATCCTGGGTGGGTGTGCGCCGGATCATGGCACCCCATGGGGTGCCATGATCTGGCACCCCCTCGCCCCCTCCTCATCTTTTCTTCTTTTTATATGAGAAGTGAATCGGCTCATACACTATGCAATCCTATGCACTTAAATCTTTATTTTAATACTATTCACCTTTTGCACTGTTTGTTTCATCGGGTGTTCGTTTGATCTCGCATCGCCATCCCGTTCGTCCCACGGGTAGAGCCAGTGACCCCCTACGTCATGTCCCAAGGAGAGGTCCTCTGGACTACCAGACAATTAGATATCGGTGAAAATGGTGAGTGTTAATGAATAGTAACTTTTAACTATTCATTTTGGGCCCATTAAGGGTTAAATTAAGTTAATTTCTCTACCATTGCAATTCTACTACCCAGAACGATTTCTTTTCATCGCTCACGCGACTCTCGACCCCCTACGTCATGTCCCAAGGAGAGGTCCTCTGGACTACCAGACAATTAGATATCGGTGAAAATGGTGAGTGTTAATGAATAGTAACTTTTAACTATTCATTTTGGGCCCATTAAGGGTTAAATTAAGTTAATTTCTCTACCATTGCAATTCTACTACCCAGAACGATTTCTTTTCATCGCTCACGCGACTCTCGACCACCGGGCCTCACTTTGTGTCGTACTACCCCAATTGGAACCCCCGGATTTGCCCTTTTGCGACCATTTAGCCTTATCAGGTGCCCTTGAATCATGAATAAAATGAATATAAACAAGGCCTATTGTGAGCATAGTTTGGGCCTATGGGCTTATTTCGCCATGTCCACGATCTGACCTAGCTTCTGGGCTGACAACCCTTTGGATCGGACCTACCCTTACTCGGTTTCGTCTCCTTTCTTAATATTAATCACGTCAGATCATAGGCGAACATATGTTCAAGGGATTACCCATGGCGTTGCTGCGTTGTCAGCATAAATCAATCTCGGATCGGTGTCTAAATAAGTTTTCTACAATGTTTTTAAACTCAAACTCAACGACCCGATACTACACCGGTCTGCCTTTTGGACCCACATGCGTACGCAATGGTGTCACCGACGAGTCGAAAGATTTACGCAGATACGATCGAGAAGCCCCTCGAATGATCTGAACCTCCTGGTAGGTTGGCCCTCGGAGATACTGCATTTGATATGGACCTAGGTCCTGCCATTTCATGGGCACCTAAACGATTAAGCGATCGTCTCAAACTCTTGTAGATGAACACCCGTTACATCCCCCCACACACTCTGGGACAAGGGGAATGCTGCCGAAATGTTGATTCCTCATTGCTCGATTAGCCACAAGAATAAAGGGAATATAAACGATGCCTATTGCAGGTCGGATCTGCCCCCACCCCCCCGGATCGTCCGGCCATGGCCGGAGCCTGACCTTGCCCTAGGGCCGACAATCTTTCAGATTCGCCTCGTCTTTCCTAAGCTTTATCCTGTTTTCCTCATCACCAAACATTAAACTATGTCATATCTCTAGTGAACATTAATTTACCCGAGGAATAACTCACGACTTCATCATGCTCTCAACCCAGAGTGGTCTCTGAATAAAAGAATAAAACATTGAATAATTAATGAATGAGATTGCTCGAGCATCCTTGCCTTCAGCACGTAATGTCTCATTGTACTTAATTTTTGGTTATTTCCATTCTTTTAATAATTCAAATTTCAGGCTACATGGCCCTTCTTCTTGGTGATTAATCAAGGGTTTTCTCCCCTTCGGGGAGATGTAGTTAATGCCGTGACCTTTATGGCACGGTGGGATTCAGTCCCGACCCGGTACCCACTATTGTCTGATTAGTCGGACGACGCGTACACTAATGACTCCGAGCCACCTCGGTCTTCGAAGTCTGAATAAATTATCACCTCGTGACTAGCATGCCTGCACACAAAGTAATAAATAAATAAACATAATATAAAAAATGTTCCCACAGCTACTTATTAGCACACTTACATACATTGGTGACTTGTCCAAATCATATAACATGAGCAAGAATAACAAAGCACACAGCACACTACCACATAAACCTCGATGTAAAACCTTAAAACCCCTAGAACGCGGTGTTGGGTCCCAAGGGGTGAAATAGATCTAGAAGGGGGGTGAATAGATCCTTTCTAAAATAGTGGCCCAATTAAATTCTTAGATACATAAAATAGAACTCACTGCTTATAATACAAATGGACTACTTTAGACACAATGCATAGCGGAACAAAAGGGAATAGCTCAAATGGAAATGGCAAAGCACAATGCACTGACAACAGAGGTCGACACCACTATACAGTGAGGTCGACACTCTTTCAGAGCAAGTTCAGAGCCAAGGGAGATCTACTGCACTATTCTGCAGAGATCTCACGAGATTCCAACCAGATGAATGAACAGGCTACTTTCATGAGTGAATTCAGTGTAATAGAGTGTGGTGGAAAAGCAAATACAAATGTATAAGTCAGTGCTGAGAAAACAGCCCAAGAACAAACCCTTTATGCTGCCTGTCCTGTGAATAGGGGAAAGAAGAAATGGATCAATCACACAAGGCACACCCCATTGCACAAGGAATTTTTAAGGTGGTTCAGTCTGTAAACCCACAGACCTACGTCCACCCCTCACCAAATCCGGTGAGGCTTTCTCTACACGAGGATGAAGTCCTCAGCCCACACACGAGGATGAAATCCTCAACCCACACACGAGGATGAAATCCTCCACACACACACACACACACACACACACGGACGCACACACAAGGATGAGATCCACAACACACGCACACACACACACAAAAAATAAAACAACAAGCTGCAAGTGCAGCACCCACACTTTCGGTCTCTCACAAGAGCACCGGACCCCCACCGTTTAAAGATTGCAAATACAGAAGTAAAACCAGAGAAGCTAATACGGGGAAAAGGCAACGGTGGCTTCAGATCGAAGTCTTGAAGCTCTATCAAACTCAGGCTGACTGTAAGGAGGGGCTGCACTCCTTTCAGCTTCTTCTTCCTTTCTTACCACTAGTTGAACTCGAACCAGGACTGGGCTGCTCTTTCACACTCCTTTCTTTTCTTTATAAAGGAACCAGGGCTGGCTGGCTGGATCCTTCTCCTTTCTCTTCTCTTTTATCTCTTTCCCACGATCTGCTCTTTGAGTAGGCTAACTTGGAACTCCAGCAGCAGCTTCATGCAAGGGAAGGCCGTCCAATTTATAGGCTACAAAATGCAGAAGATTTTCCCTCCAAAAGAAGTTCTCCAATTTCGAATTGCAGGAATAGTCAATTGATGTTTGACCAAGGAAACCTGCAGATTTCTGTTAGTAGAGAGGATGTCCTTTCCCTAGGGATATTTTTCATTCTAGATAGAATCCTTGCTGGCTGGCACAGGTGACGGAGTTGGCAGTGAGAGAGCTTTTCCAAGGTTTGGTACTGACAGATATTTGGAGTAAGAAGTTACCATGGACACTTATAATGACAAGGACCTTTGTGTGTCCTAGAAATCTTCTCCAAACCTCAAAATCTGTGCATCTTAAAGGTTTACGTCGGACCTTTCTGCCCTCTGGACCATTTTCGAAAGGACAGATCTATCAGAATACTTTGAGATTCTTCTTCAGTGAGGTCGACCTACTGAGAGGTGAGGTCGACACTACTTCACAAAATTTGGTTTATAACGGCTTCTAGAATGATCCTGAGGTCGACCTCCTGTAAAGGTGAGGTCGACACTACTTGCGCTGGCCGCTTCCCAGAATGCTGGTTGCGATAGAGAGGTCGACACTTATGAGAGACTGAGGTCGACACTTCTCTTGTGACGATCTATTTTAACGGCTTCTGTGAGAGCCTGAGGTCGACCTCCTGATGGAGTGAGGTCGACACTGCCTTGCAGAACTTTGTTTATAATGGCTTCTGGGAGAGCCTGAGGTCGACCTCCTAATGGAGTGAGGTCGACACTGTCTTTGAGCCGCTTGGGCTTTTCTTCTTTATGTGAAGGCTTGAGGTCGATGCAGTGAGGCTGTAAGGTCGATGTAGCTTTCTTGAAGTTGCACTTTTGAACTGAATTCTACTGTCAATTTGATTTCCCTTTCTTTTGCCAACCTATTCTTGGTTTCTTTGCGACCTATTAATTTTATCACCTGCTTTGATTTCTGTGCAACCAGTTGCCTCAATTTTTGTGTTCTAAATCTCAATTTCCCTTTCTTGATTTCTCTCAATCTTTGCTTGCATATCTTGTGAGTCTTGAGTCTTTTAAGCTTGACTGCGATCTGTGTTGAGCATGTTGACATCATCAGATGCAAGTAAGACTCATCAATGAGTAATAGTCAGACATCATCAAAACAATAGAATCAAACATGTTCGACACATGCCCAACATTCTCCCCCTTTTTGATGATGGGAACTATAAGTCATTATGAGTCATTATGAGTCATTTCTTAAAGAAGTAGTATAATCATGAGATAAGCAATTATGACTCATCAAAACTTCTCCCCTTTTGACTCATCAAAACTTCTCCCCTTTTGCCATCAGCAAAGAGGGCTTAAATTTAAGCCAATTACTAAACATAAGATGAGCACATGGGGTCAAAGATGTTCAAATGCAGATCACAAGTATGGTGTAAGCAGATCATACAAGTTGTTAAAAACCATGAGTACTGAAGCAGCTTAATGCAAGAGTAGATTGTTGGGTTCCTTGTTGATACAAGCATGGTTCTAAAGACCATGACACCAACTATTGGGTACCTTAGTTGGGTACCTTGTCTTGGCATGAACAGTTCACACAGGGTGACATTGGAGGCCATGAAGTCACAGCTAGGCAACATAGGCTGAAACATGATAGACAAATAAATGCAGGACATTGATCATAGCAGGAAGATGCAATCAGAGAGCAATTCTGCAGCCATAAAATAGATTTGATTTTCAAGTTTTTCAAAAATTTTAGTTTTCTGATTTTCAGATTTTTAAGATTTTCTATGCAATGCATGGAGGAAGGAAAATGTAAACCAACCAAATACATGAAGAACTGAAACCAAATGTTTTAAAGAGATTATGCCAATTGTTGAGAGTGGTGATGCTTTCATGGCAGCCAGGAGAGTCTATGCAGATTGTTTAGAGAAAGCAGATAGCATAGGAGCAAGAGCAAGAGGCCAAATTATCTTAAGGACAGAAGCCAACCAGACAGAAGTCTGGACGTAAGGAGTCGACACTTGGAATTTTTTTAGGCACAAATCCAAGATATGATAAGATGGACGTTCTTCATCCTGAAGCCAAGTTCATAAATGCAGAGTTATAGTTTTTTCAGAATCTTCAGTTATAGAAGTCAAATGATAAAGCCCTTATATTCAGGTTGGTTTAAAACTGATGAATTCTGAGTTTCTAAAAAAAAAATTGCATTTTGAAAATATCTGCATTCAACATTAATAGAAATGAACCAGAGATACATATATAGACCAAATTAACCTCCTTTCATCCTACTCATTCAATTCCAAAAGCCCTTTTGAAAGTCACAAAAGAAGTATTGAGGTTAAACACCTAGACGTTTCTGATTTTATTCATGAGCACTATAGATTCAGATTTTTCATTTTGAAACCATTGTCGAATACCAACTGTTATTACTTTTATGAGCAGTCAAGTGAAGCATGCACCTTTTGACGTGAGAGTGCACGTTGATCAGAGGCCATCACCCCCAGTTACTTAGTGTAGCTTACCTTTTTACTTCAATTTAGAACAGAGGTAGCATGGCACTTCATGACTTTGTCTTCTCCACTTCTTTGGTGAAGGGACTCGGTTTCTCGGTGAATCCAATGCCATTGCTCTGCCTTAGAGCACTTAACTCAGCACACACCTTTTTACATAAGGATATATGTTTATCAGACGCCAACATCCCCAGTTACTCAGCATGGCTGAAGTTCATTACTTTCATTGTAGCCCCCCTTTTTTTTGAAATCTTTAGATTTGACAAATGTTTAAAAACAATACTATAATGAAGTTTCTCAAACAAAGATGCCTTTGTACTAAGATAAACTTTCAGATTAGAAGGCATAACATGTCAAAACATGACAAGCTAGTTTAAGTCCATTAAGCCTGAATACATCCATTTTCAAGACCATTAAACTTTAAAGCTCAAGAGATCATAAATTTTAAACCAATAGCTTCCATGTTTAGGGCAGTACTACAGAACTCTATAAACGAAGATTCCTCTTTAAGGATTTACTATGATAAGTGAACTCTACGACAGATAAAAAATCCTCCAAGGAGTTCAAGGCATTCAAGGAATCAAGGACCAGACATTTGATCATTCAAGGATGGCAGAGTTTTAGACATCCAGGAAGGTTCAGAGAAATCAAGGCATTGCAGACCCAAAATGAGACACAACAATTCATAATCATGATGCAAGCTCGGGCTGAAGAAGGCATGGAATGCACTTGGGTAGATGAATGAAAGTAGGCATTGAACACTCTCCCTGAGGATATGCAGTGAGCTCAGACAGGATAAGCGAATATCACCAGCAGATGAAGGAGTGTCGACACTGACATCTCATGGTGTCGAGGCACAGAGCTCAGACAGAAAGTAAGTTTCAAGATGAATCAACCATGGTGTCGACCTGAGTTGATCTAAGGTCGACCTGAACAGTAACAAGGGAGATTTCAACAGATTTATACATTTCAAATTAAGTAAGCATGATGAGTCCCCCTTAACTTGTGCATGGGATTTCTAAAGGCCTTATGAGACATGACAATGGAGTATGCAGCCTATGGCCTGCATGTACGTTTGACCCATGATACCGGGTGGAGAACATGATCCAAGGATCCTCTCACACATAGTGATAATTTCCCGTTGGACTTGATCCAACCTTCCATAAATCACCATTTTATATACCAAGGGGTCATGACATGATGGTGGAGCAAATTCTACTATGCAGAGCAAGGAGCCAGTTGTTGGGTCCTTTAACATGATATGCATTGAAATGCATGAGACTGCAAGATGATATTCAAAATGCACAATCAGATGCAGACTCAGGATGATTACAATGTATTCTTAAACAGAGGTGCAAACACTTTGAAGTGCAGACTCTTAGTGTAATATCCCGGACCATTCGGATCCTTCTTCGTGGGTCCCAGATCTGGTCTTTCGGAGTGTCCGGCTCCGTTGTGTCCGAAATTCCATTTCGGGCAGCTTTCGTGTTCGGATCAGCGCGATCCATAGTTGTTTCGGAGGCCCGGAGACGTTCCTCGGCTTTTCCACGCGTGTTTTCCGATTTCCAGTGTGTGTTTCGGCAATTCCTTCGGAACCTCGCTGCGGGTGAACCGGGCCGTTCACCTGGGCACGAGTGGTACCGTTGCGATCGGTGCGTCCCGAGGATTCCGAAAATGTAATTTACTATTCTTCGGTATTTTCCAGAATTTCTGGATTTTCTATTTAAACCCCCCCATTTTCTTTTCTTTTTCTTCTTCTTCTTCCTTTCTTCTTCTTCCTCTCTCACGACCGTGGCCGCCCTCTCACTCTCTCTCTCCCGTTCGAGCGCTGCGACCTCCATTCCGGCTGCAGACGGCGGCGGTGCGACGGCGCGAGGACGTGGGTGACGACGAGGAGATCGTGCGGGCGTTGTGGACGCACTTTTCGCTCGGCTCGTCCCGTTTGGTTTCGGCCGGGCTGGTGGCGTTGGTCTGTTAAGTGCGTGGGCGTGCCAGTCACCGAGGTGACAATTTGTTCGGGCTCCGAAGAGCCCATGGTGCGCTCGATCTGACTTCATCAGGCGATTGTGTGGTTCGTGTGGGGACCGAATCCCGTCGCACCATTAAGGTTACGACGTCATTTACATCCCCCATACGAGGGAATACCCTTGATTAATTGCCGAAATTAGGGGGCCCGCGGCCGAAAAGAATAATACTAATTGCGAGAGAGATAGGGGCAGATCACACTGGGAGTCGTGTCCAGACCACAAATCATCGGCCGTGTTGGTCACTCGTGGACCTTTTCATGTTCGGACACCGGTCCGTGATGGGAACGCGACGGGAAAAATCGGGACGAGTCCGTTCAAATGTATGCCGAGCGCCCGGCAATTTCAATGATAACTCGGAAGGCGTCCGGAACGAGAAACAAATCCGATCCGGTCGGGATGTCGGCCCGAGGCTAGGTCGGGGCCGGACCATGTCGGGATGATTCCCAAGATCCGAGCCCGGCCTGAGAGGGCGGCATTGTTGTTCCTTTTGCCCCGGGTCCCGGGGAGAGATGGGGCTGCGGTGTGGGCCCTAGCATCTTTTATCTGGGATTCTCTTGATTATGTGCATCTCTTTTCTCTATTGCTTATTACTTCTTTATGCTTTTACTCCGGATGATTTCTCTTCTTTTATTCATTATTGTCATTATTTTTATTATTACTATTTTGATTATCCTTTATTACCCCCCCCACCTCCTTAATCATTATTAATGTTGTATGTTCAGAGTCCTTTAATTAGCATAATTTTCGTTAATTTATTTGCTATTGTTAATGCCCTTATCATGCTATATATATATGTGTGTGTGTGTGTGTGTGTGTGTGTGTGTGTGTGTGTGTGTGTGTAGTGTACCGGCGAAGGGAATAGGGTGTACCGCTGGGAGACCCTAAGGGGAGTGTGCCGGCGAAGGGTGGAAAAGGTGTACCGCTGAGGGAAAGAGTGTACCGCTAAAGGGTGTGCCACTGGGGCAATCAGGGGTGTACCGCTGGGGGTTCAAGGGGCATGCCGCTGAGGGAAAGAGGTGTGCCACTGGGTGCTAAAAGGGCGTACCGCTAGGAGGCAACAAGGGCGTACCGCTGAGGGAAAGAGGTGTACCGATGAAGGGGTGTTGGAGGATAGAGGTAGTGTGCCGGAGAAGAGGCTTTGTAGCGTGCCGCTGAAGGCTGGGAGGAGTGTGCCAGCGAAGGGATGGGGTGAACATGCCACTGGAAGATGACTAGAGTGCGCCGTTGAAGGACCAATCAGGGCGTGATGGTGGAGGTTCAATCAGTCTTCAATTCTTTATTTTAAGGCTTTTCTTTTCTTCTTGTTTTAATTTGTATGCAGTTTTATATAAACTTCTCCCTTGTTTTATTCTGTTTGGCCTCTCTGCCATAAGTCGGAAGTTTGGCCTGTCGTGGCGTTGATCAGTTCGGTTCTTATCATGGTGCCGACAGTGGCTTGATTAGTTGGAAGGCTTCATCATTAATTATTCTGTTCGTTTGTTGCCTCCTTTTGCCTGATTTAACATGTTGTTCTTTTCTGACAAAAATTCGGCAGCATCTCCCCTTGACCCAGGGCGTAAGGGAGATAAAGGGAACGCGCCCACATGGAGTGGCGGAACCCGACAACTGGAGGTGGGCGCCCGAGGGCAGCAACACCTTTATGGGGCCTCGGAAAACCCGGAGAAAACCGTGAACGGAGGGCTTCTAGTACTAGGCAGAATGGGCTGGGGGTTGGCGGCTGAGAGCGTACCGCTGAGGCACCAAGGGAAGGTGTACCGCTGGGGGGCCAGAAAGTGTGTCGCTGAGGGCCTAAGGGGTGTACCGGCCAAGGGCAACGGGGTGTGCCGCTGAGGGCCAATAGGGGTGTGCCGCTGAGGGCCAGAAGGGCGTACCGGCCAAGGGCCAACGGGGTGTGCCGCTGAGGGCCAAAAGGTGTGCCGGCCAAGGGCTGGAGAGTTGCATCGCTGGAGGATTAAAAGAGATAAGTGTGTGGGCTGGGAGACCTACAGGCTATTCAGGGAAAGAAGGGGAATTCAAGGCCGAGGAAGGGCTGCTGGAAATGAGTGAAGGACCCACAAGGCCAGGCTTCAAAGGGGAGGCATCACCTTGATACGGTGACTCGAAAGAAACCGAGAAACGGAGAAAATGGACAACACACTGCATGCATTGTGAAGGCGGAGTAAACCATCAGACATAGTAGGAAAGACCCAAGAAAGGTGACTTTTCATTCATGGGAAGCAAAGGGGCCGAGGCCCTACGTATACATTGACGGACATGCCCGAGCCAAGGTCACGGGCAAGAAAGAAAACCCAAAAGCAAAAGAAAGGGAAGAGGAAAGCAAGGAAAACCACGGAAAGGAAGGTGTTGGGGCTAAAGTGGGGACGATCATCCACCCCCCCTTCTCCAACACTTCCCCCCTGTTACATCAAGCCCTTCTTCTCTCTTACTCTCTCTTCTTCCCGGTGGCCGTCGGAGGGAGCTCACGCCGGAACGCCTCTTCTTCCCTTTCTCTCTTCTCCTCTGGTCTCTTCTTTCTTCTCTGTGGGTGTGTCTCTGTCTGCCTCCGTCTCCTTCTTCTTCTCTTCTCTCCTCCTCTTCGTCCCAGTTGAAGCGGGAGTGGCTTTATACTCCCTGCCGCCGGAGCTTTGAGCACGACCGTCGAAGGCGGGAAGCAGCTCCGTCATGATGATCAAGCTTGACTCTTCCGTCCTGGGTGTCAGGGGACTAGCCTGCGTGGCCCAGTCATTGGTCGACACTTCGGATCGGCCACTGCGCGCCGAAGATGCGTAGGGCATGGGCACCACGTCGCTCGGCCGTTGAAAGTGCCTCACGCTGTGCCGTTGGCGGGCTGCACAAGCGTGCCGCAGGAGAGCCAAAAAGGCGTGCCGCTGGAGCCTCCTAAGGTTGTGCCGGTGAAGGCCCTGGGGGCGTGCCGGTGAAGGCCGTGGGGGCGTGCCGCTGAAGCCCTTGGGGCGTGCCGCTGAAGGCCCACTGGGGCGTGCCACTGAAGGCCCTGGGGGCGTGCCGCTGATGGCCATTGGGGGCGTGCCGCTGAAGGCCTTCGGGCGTGCCGTTGAAGGCCATTGGGGCGTGCCACTGAAGGCCCTGGGGGCGTGCCACTGAAGCCCTTGGGGCGTGCCGCTGAAGCCCATTAGGGCGTGCCGCTGAAGGCCCTTTGGGGCGTGCCGCTGAAGGCCCATTGGGGCGTGTCGCTGAAGGCCTTGGGGCGTGCCGCTGAAGCCCATTGGGGCGTGCCGCTGAAGGCCCATTGGGGTGTGCCGCTGAAGGCCCATTGGGGCGTGCCGCTGAAGGCCAAAATTGGGCGTGTTTCTGACCCCGTTCTGAGCCCGTTATGGACACGAGTCGTGGCCTGTTTGGCTCTTCTCGAGGCTCACGGATTGTGGGCCTTTTTTGTGCTTGGTTTCTCTTCACTGTCGTGACTCCTGGAGGTGACTCCATGACAATCTCTCCCGGGGCTTATTTACTCGGGCCGTTGTTGATACTGGGCTGAGTAGGATATCATGGGTGTGTAATTTTTTGGTGTCCACAAATGCCCCCCACCCACGGGTAGCGCGGGCGAAGGATGAGCCGGGCGGTGCCCGTGGGTTTACTTGCCTCTTTTCTCTTCGTCGGTGCCGGCGGGGTGTCGGGAGCCGACCTGGTTTGTTGTTTGTTGGTCCCTTTGTTGGTGAAGCAGCATATTGGTCCCTTTATCAGTGCCGGCGGGGCATCGGGAACTGAAGCAGCATATTGGTCTCTTCCTTTCTTCATCAGCACCGACAGGGTGTCGGGGGCTGACCTGGCTTGTTGATCTCTTTGTCTCTTCGTCAGTGCCGACGGGAAGTCGGGGGCTGACCTAGTTTGTTGTCTCTTAGTCTCTTCGTCAGTGCCGACAGGGTGTCGAGAACTGACCTGATTTGTTGGTCTCTTTGTCTCTTCGTCAGTGCCGACAGGATGCCGGGAGCTGACCCGGTTTGTTGATCTCTTGGTCTCTTCGTCAGTGCCGACAGGGTGTCGGGAACTGACCTGGTTTGTTGTCTCTTAGTCTCTTCGTCAGTGCCGACGGGGAGTCGGGGACTGACCTGGTTTGTTGGCATCTTGGTCTCTTTGTCAGTGCCGACAGGATGCCGGGAGCTGACCTGATTTGTTGTCTCTTAATCTCTTCGTCAGTGCCGACAGGGTGTCGGGAACTGACCTGGTCTGTTGGTCTCTTCGTATCTTCGTCAGTGCCGACAGGATGCCGGGAGCTGACCTGGTTTGTTGTCTCTTAGTCTCTTCGTCAGTGCCGACGGGGAGTCGGGGACTGACCTGGTTTGTTGGTCTCTTGGTCTCTTCGTCAGTACCGACAGGATGTCGGGAGCTGACCTGGTTTGTTGGTCTCTTTGTCTCTTCATCAGTGCCGACAGGATGCCGGGAGCTGACCTGGTTTGTTGTCTCTTCTGTTCTTTTCTTTCTCTCTCTCTTTTTTTTGAACCACATTACCGATACAAGTGCCCTTTCGGGTTTTCGCCGGTACCGGCCCCCTCTTGCTTTTGCCCACGCGCCCTTTCGGATTTTCACGTGGCGGGGTACCCGATTTTGCCCGTAGCGCCCTTTCGGGTTTTCGCCACAGCCGGGTTGTTGCCATTTTTACCCTTATCCCCGCATAGGGGCAAGTCCGGCGGGGCATCTCTATTTTTAACCCCATTTTATTTTCTTCTTTTATTTTTTTTTTTTTGAAATTGAGTGATATGCGAGTGTCGGCTAGGGCATGAAGCCTTGCGCCAGAAGGTAAGGCTTATTCGTTGGCAAGAAGAAAATGCCAGCGCAACGGGAGAATTCGTGCCGATTCGGATGTAAGGTCCGTAATGGCAATATTGTGCGGAGTGAGTGGCTAGGGCACGAGGCCTTGCGCTGGAAAGGGACTTATTCGTTGGCAAGAAGACAATGCCAGCGCAACGGGAGAATTCGTGCCGATTCGGACGTAGGGTCCGTAATGGCAATATTGTATGATGGGAGGTGGCTGAGGCACGAAGCTACGTGCGCGGGAAGGCCTTGGCAGGGTAGGTTTACAGGGGTAGAGTCATTTTTGCTTGTGTGGACGCCCGTACGATCCGGATTGTGAGACTGGAATGTTTCCCCGGAGGCCTTTACTGCCGCACGTCATTGACTTACTCCTCCACCCATGAGATTGGATGAGTATGCAAGTGTGTGCACATGTATAGGTATACACACACATATATATATTTATTTATGTATATTTATATTTATTTATTTTTGCGTCCCCCTTCTTCTTTCTATCCCCCCTTTTTTTCTTTTCTTCTCTCTTTTTTTTTCTTCTCTTTTTTTTATTTCCATCTCTTCATCTCCTTTTCTTTTCTCCCCCCCTTCTTTCTTTTTACTCCGCCTTCCCCATTTTCCCTTTTCGTTTTCCTTTTCTTTCTTTTGAATCCCCTTTTTTCTTTCCTTTTTATTCTTCTCTTCTCTTTTTTTTGCCTCTCTTTTATTTTCTCCCCCTTTTTCTTCTTCTCTTCTTTTTCTTTTCTTTTTCTTTCTTCTTATATAAAAAGGGGGGGTGGGGGCGTTTCGAACGGTCACCCGTTTCGAATCCCCCCCTCTTCCCTCTTTCTCTCTCTTTGGTGACCGAGCGGACGGAAGCCCCCCCCTCGTCATTCCTCTTCTTCTCCGAGCGCGACCGCCGCCACTGCCGTCGTCGTCGACCTCACCGTGGTGAGGGGAACACCGCGGGAGGCCCTCCTCCTCCCTTTCTCTTTTCTCCTTCCCTCTTCCTTCTTCCCCCCCCCCTCTTTCTCTGTATCTTCTCTTCGTCGTCGGGGCACGGCGGAGCCCTGGGCTCTGTATCCTTCTTCTTCTTCTTACCGGCCTTTTCCCCACTCTCCTCTGGCGCCGCGGTGGGAGGAAGTCCATCGGGTGCCAGTTGTGCCGGCGAGGAGGTGTTAAGGGTGCCGGGGAGAGCGCCCTAGGGCGCACCGGGGAAGATGTCCCCATGGGCGTACCGGCGAGGGCCCGAATGAGCGTGCCGGGGAGCGGGTGGAGGCGTGTGCCGGCGAAGCCTTTGTGGGAGCGTGCCGGTGAACACTGGGCGTACCGGTGAGGGGCCATTCTAGGGCGTGCCGGGGAGGAGCCTTGAGGGCGCGCCGGGGGAAGCGGTTTCGGAGTGTGCCGGGGAAGGGCTTCCGAAGTGTGCCGGGGGACGAGCGGTCTGGGTGTGCCGGGGAAGAGGCTTATAAGCAGGCGCTGGGACCGTGCCGGTGAAGCCATCAGGGGCTCATGCCGGGGAAGGCAGCCTCAGGGCGTGCCGGGGAAGAGGCTTAGGCCGTGTCGGTGAAGCAAGCGCCAAGTGTGCCGGGGAAGCACCGAGGGGACTGTGCCGGCGAAGGGCTGCTCCAGGGGCGTGCCGGGGAAGCACCCAGGGGGTGTACCGGTGAGGGCCTTAGGCAGTGGCCCGTTAGGGGAAGAGAGAGTGTACCGGCCAAGGGGCCTTGGGCAGCATATGGGGGGGATTTTTAGCTAAGGAAGAGGACTCCTTTGACCGGCGGACTTCTGGTGTTGCCTCTCGGGGCCCACCATGATTTTTTGGGGCCGTCACTCCTTGTGGACGCGCACCCGTGTTTTCCCTTACGCCTCTGGCCTAGGGGAAACTCTGTCAAAATTTCGTCAGAAATTGGCAATATCTTATTCATTTGACCTGTAGTGAAGCCTCTTTACAGTCTTTCATTTCGTTTTACGTGCGGCTTATTCTGATTTTTGATTTGTGTATCTTTGCAGACAAATGGCTGCCCCAAGTGGTTCTTCTACCCCTGCCGCTGCTGTCGGTGCCGACCTCATTCCGCGGGGTCCCGTGCCAGCGGTCACGTGGCTCAATGTGGAGGACCTGGACCGTGAACATGCGGAAATAGCTGCCTTGGCGGAGTCATCGGGGTCCGACAGTGAGAGCATGGACTTCAGTCGGCTTGTCAGAGTTGAGAGCGGCTTCACATTTGATCGGGCCACCGAGGAGTACTGGAAGGACTTCCCGAAGGATAGGCACCTCATTCGATTCCTGAAGCATCTGCGCTCCCGAGATGGGCGAGACTTCCGCACGATAAAGGCCGTCGAGCGGGCCATCCTGCATGCCCGGGACAGTCTGCTGTACAGCGTCCCCAGGAGCATTCCAATGTATCTGGTGGGAGAAGCCCGGGAGTGGAAGCCCGTCTTGGGGATTGAAGGAGTGCTTCCAGCCGAAGACAAACTGGTGCGAGTGCCTCAGTTCGTTCCGGCCAAATGGGATATGTCTGCCGGCAAGGTGCACAGTGAGTCGCCCCGCTTCGACTTATTCTTGGCTCCCCTTAAATGGGGCTATAGGAAGGAGAAGTTTATATTGGACTGCTTGGCCATAAGGTTCAAGTATGAATTATCACTGGGCTGGTTCGGGGAGCTGAAGCTTCAAGATGCCCATAGTTTTCCGGAAGGGGTAGTGGAGTTCACTGAATATGTACTATTCAACTATGCTCCGTTGCTGGTCCGGGTTGGCATTTATCACAGTGTATACGCCTCTCGGTATGGCTATCCCATCTCCAAGGGCCTCTACTGTGGCATGATAGAAGTGTTCAGCGCGGAGACCAACACTTTCTACACAGCGGAGGGTGAGACTTCCCTGGACCTGTGGAGTCTCAGCCAGTTGAGCGGCTTGTCCATTGACGGGGAGCCTTATGAAGAAGTGTGCCTCCCCGACTTGATCAAGGACGAAACCAACGGGGATGGCTATTATTCTCTCGGGTATTCGTACCGGTATCTCATGAAGGCGTACCGAGAATTATATCAGCTGTCACATGGTGGGAGGCAGCCTGCCTGTGGGGATAGAAAGAGGGTGCGCATGGCCCTGTGGTTGGAATACTTCTATGACGGGCTGAAGCAATATGAAGAGTTTCCCCGTGTCGGCACCGCTGTTGCTCGCAAGAAGCGTGCGAAGCCGAAGCTTGGTGTGAAGATCCCCTCCAAGGGGCATCGGAGCGGGCCTAATCCGATGGGTGTCGACCCGCTAACTCACTGCGCCGCCTATCTCACGTACTGGCTATGTTCGTTTGCCATGCCGTACGGGGATGAGACGGTTATTCGGCCAGACGCCATCTACCCAGCATGTCAGATGGCATGGGGCGTCAAGCTTTCCTTGTGCCCGGCGACCCTCTGCTTGATTTACAAGGCCCTGGGAGACATCAGCACCCATCAGTTTCCGAGGCAGGCCCGGTATGTGTGCCCACTACATTTCTTCAACGCGTGGGTTTGCTCGTTGTTCCCCGAGTTCGCCCCGCGAGCTCTCCAGGATTGGGGACTAATGCCGAGGATGCTGGAGTTTGCCAGTGCAGAGCCAGCTTCTACCTCCATGCGGATGTTTGATATTCGGGGCCGGTTGACAACGGTTCCCCGGGATGCGGCTGGCACTATTCATTTCTGGACGTTGGCCGCGCACTCTAGCCCTCTGGTGAACAATAAGAGGGAGTGCACCCCATCAGCCAAGAGAATGTGGTCCGCCCGCTGCTGGAACCGGAGCTGAGGGACTGGGCGCTATCCATTCGCCCAAGCGTGTTGGTGTTCAGGAAGGGGGATAATGTGCTGCTGGAACCGTATTATCCCTTCCGGTTTGGTCGCAACTTCGGGTATGACCAGCATATCCCTGTTTATCATGCACAGTTCGGCCTGCCTTCGCGGAACATCCGGGGAAGTTCAGTTGCTGAACATGCTAAGAGCTGGTGGGACTTTTTCCACCGGGCGGACACTGCCTCTTTCAGGGTGCCGGCCCCGGGTCGCATTCCCGGAGTGACCCAAGACTACATAAAGTGGTGGAACGCCCGGACGGCCTTCTATCAGTTGCATAAGACCGACTACTGGGATGGGGCCGAGAGGAGGTTCCTTAGTCGGCAATCGGTGCCAGTACTTGATATTGAGCCAGATCATCTTCTTCGGCTCAAGAACAAGCAGGAGAAAGAGGTAGCGGCATACATGGCTGCTCGTCGGGAAGCCCGGGACGCGAGGCCGACGCCGAAAGTGGAGTTGCCTCCGGTGGCGAAGGACGACTACAAGAAGACATTGCGGGATCTTTGCCGGATAGGGAGTGATCGTCTGGAGCTCATTAATTACCCGCTCCCCATGGAGGAGGAGGGCACCCCCGCAAAGAGCTGGCGTCCAGAGATGGACCTGATCTGCCCATACCACACATTTATGAGGCGGGAGGAGAGGAAGCCCGAGAATTATAAGGACACCACATGGCTGTATGTTCTGCTGCGGGTGAATGGGCTGAAGATCGAAGATCAGACGGCCGCCATCCTGGGCAAGCGCCTGCACATCCCGTATTATTATGCCGACGGGTGGGGCATAGACCACTTCAATCTTTTCTGCCACCTCTCCTCGAAGAAGCACGTAGATCTGGGTAGCCTCACAGACCGGTGCCAGAAGGTCGAGGGCGTATGCTGGCTGGTCCGAGAGGATGCGCGTCGGGACAAGGAGCCGTCCCCGAGCTACTGGCCGATAACACTTCGGTTGTACACCGGTCCTCACGGTATTTAACCTTTCCCACTTCTTCTATTCTCGTGGTCGTGTCCTTGGCAGGTTTATCGGGTGCTAACCATGTGTGTATATGTATTTATTCTTCTTACCAGACCATCCCGATAGCACCCAGATGGCGACATGCCGCAATCTTCTTCGATTCGTCCAGAAGCCCGCCTACTTTGAAGCCGCACTGCCGGCTCCGACTACGGCTCCCCTGCCCAAGGCAGCGAAGAGGCCCCAGGCAAAATCGCCTGTGAAGAAGGCAGTGGATGCCGCGAAGGCGGCTAAGCAGCGGGACACAAAGCGGAGAAAAGCAGAGGCGGCCAGGGCCTCGATCGCCATTCCTCCGGCGCCACGGGTCCCATCTTTTGAGGAGTTCGAAGTCGCCCGACCCGAGCCAAGCCAACCTGCCGGTCAGTACCTTCGACCATCAGCGTGTCTTTTAAGTCTTTCTCCCTTTTTTGTATTTTCATTTTGTAGCAAATCCCTGACACCTGACTATTTCTTTTGTCTCAGCCCCTGTGGAAGAGCCCGTGCCCGCACCTATTCCTGACGCGGGGGAGCCAGTTCCTGTGCCCGCCCCTTTCATGGGTGAAGCCACGATCGTAGCAAAGGTGACCTCGGCGGCGGCTCCGGCTTCCTCACCGCAGGCCAAGGGAAGGTCCCGAGCAAAGTCGCCTGTTAAGAAGGCGTTGGCTGCTGCCAAGGTGGCTGGGCGGCAGGCGGCGAAGCGGAGACGGGCAGAGGGGTTCCCGGTCCCAGCGGCCGCCTCTCCGGTGGCCCCTATCTTGTCCTTTGAAGAATTCGAGGTCACTCGGACTGAGCCGAGTCACCATGCCGGCGGGGTTCAACGGTCGCCGACGTCACCCAAGATTGATTTGCCTCCTGGGCCATCCTTGGATGCGCGCACGGCGACAATGCGCTTCTTTCTTACAGGCGACACGGAGGAACCGGCGCCTATGCTGACCCCGAGCGAGAGCGAGGCCGCGGTCCCCGAGGCAGCGGTCTCCGAGGCCGCGTCACCCATCAAAGAGGCCATCCGTGAGCCACCTCTTGTTGCAGCAGCTGAAGGGGGTATTTGCTTTTGTTGGCCTAATTGACTTCTTTTATCCTTTGGGAGCCAATTAGGTTTGATATAACCCGTGTTTTCTTCTGCGTGACATGCACAGTAGAGGCAGTCGCTGGGCTATTCGGGCCCCGCCTGCAACTCCCGACGACGCGTCTATATGTGAGGAGGAGGCTGAAGTCCGGAGTACCGGCCTCATCTAGCCCGAGGGAGGGTGCGCCGGCCATTGACCTCGAAGTGGAGGCCCCTTTGCCGGCAAGGGGAGAGCCTGCGGCGGTCGAGTCATCGTCGGGCGAAGAGGTAGACTACAATTACTCCTCTGATGAAGCGGTTGCTGACGAGGGCGTGTCCGGGGCATCGGAGCCGTCCGAGCCGGTCTTCAGGGCCCCCTTACTTGATGGCTCCCCGAGCTTTATGGGGAAGACTGCTGTAAGTGTGAGCTTGCTTGGGCTAGCTCATTCCTCTCCTTCGTGGTTACCTAATGATCTTTTCTTGTCAATTCCGGGTTTCAGGGGCTTAACTTGCCGGAGGCTGTGGAAAAGGGTACCCCGGTTGCGCCGATCGACCGTCAGGTGGGGGTCGATGTGGGCTCGGGAAAACTAGCCCTTCTATTCGAGGCTCTTCAGCAAGAGTCGGCCGCAGGGACTTCAAGTGTTTCTGAAGTGGCGGACGAGCCTCTGGAGGAAGGAGAGATTGCACCCGAAGGCCGCGTATTCACGGTGGCCGAGGTAAGCGGGGCTTTATGGCTCTTCCCACTTCTCGTCGTCACGTAATTTATTCCCTGCGACGGGCGGCTAACCGTATTTCATGTGGGCAGGTGGCGCCGACGACCGGAAGGACGCCTGGCTGCTCTCTCAAGGCGATCACCAAGCGGAGGCCGATTACCGGTCAACCACCAGCAGGGGGACCGACTCTGGCATCTGTTCCGGAGGTGGAGACTCTTGCCGTGCTCGTGCAGGTGGGAGGCGTCCCTCACCTACTGGTTCCACTTCCACCTCTTCCGAGACTGCCAGCCCAGATGGAGGACCCTTTCTTGAGACAAATATTCGCGGGGCTCCGTGCACATTTGGAGGGATCCCACACGCGAGGGAAAAGTCCGTGGGTGATGGCGTCGGGTCCGGCTTTACTCGAAGCCCCTCCTTCAGCCGAAGCAGCCGTACCGGCACCCCTGCCCATTGAGGCAATGGCAAAAGCGAACCAAGCAGAGGCAGAGGAGGCAGGAGAACACCGAGTGATGGCGGCGACAAGTGCTTCGGCAATGAACTTGGCCATTTCCTTAGCGGTGGTTGGCCAGGAATCTTCTGTCAAGCCACCCCGGCCAGGCGTCTTGACTCTTGCTCTTCCATCTTCTTCGGCCGCGGTGGACGCTAATTTGTGGGCGGAGATGGACAGCACCGTGGAATTTACTCCCCCAGCCGTGCCTTCGGTCAGTCACACCTCGTCAGAGGCGCCCGTCCATCAAATGTTGGTAACGCTGCGGACGATGTTATTTGCTGACCTTTCCTTATCATACTGGGAGGTACACACCATAGTGACGCAGCTGACCGGGGCGTTACAAGTGCTGGGCTGTCCACTGGAGGAGTGGTCGCGACGAGTCTTGTTGCTATTAAAGTATATCAAACGTCGTGAGTTTCTCGAGACCCAGGCTCCCGACGCGCGCGCCGCGCTAGACGCCCAAGCGGACGAGTATTTGCAGGTCTTGGAGGCACGGCGCCATGAAGAAGAGCGCCATGGGAAGGCCTTGGAGAAAGGCCAGGGCAGCGTCTGCTCCCTCAAGAGTCGGATCGAGAAGCTAGAGGGCTACCTTGCTGCGGCTAGGGTTGACCTTGCCGAGGCTGAGAAGGTGGTCGAGAGTGAGAGCGAAGCTCTCGCCGTCGCCCAAGTTGAAACGGTGTCCGTGGAAGCCGAACTCGCCCGTCTCGAGGAATTGAGAGGCCGGTTACGTGATATGACGAACTTCCCTTGCGTCGGGATCCTCCCCCTCGAGGACATCTTCAGGGGTGTCGACTGAGCGTCGCCTCCCTTAGCTTTCTCCTTTTTGTAACACAGGGGTATGCCCCGAAGCATATGTAATCTGATCCTTCTTTAAATGGCACAGAATAGTTACAGTTTCACGTGTTCTTCGTGTATGCATTCATCCCAGAGGGACCTCTCTTCCCCTTTTTTCTCTCCTGTGTATATTGTTTTCTTCTTCCTCTTCCCTCCCCTCCTCTTTTTTTGTGCTGAGACACATTGGCAGGGTGTGAATCTTCGCGAGGATTCGCTTTGGGAGAACCAGGCAGGAACCCATGTCAGGGCACAGGAGAGTGCTCGCCTTCCCAGGGGGAGGACGAGGGGACCACTCCACCATACCGAACAGGCGACTCCCTAGTTTCGCCGTAATATTGGAAGCGCGTGCTGGCCTCAAGCGGGGGGCCTCGGTCAGAGACCGGATTTCTCGTCGTCCAGAGGGGACGGAGAGAAGAGTTTGTTTAGTCAATGACCCGGACGGGAGGTCCGAGCCAAAGGGGTACTCACCGCCCGGAGAGGGCGGAGAGAAGAGTTTGTTTAGTCAATGACCCGGACGGGAGGTCCGAGCCAAAGGGGTACTCACCGCCCGGGGAGGGCGGAGAGAAGAGTTTGTCTAGTAAATGACCCGGACGGGAGGTCCGAGCCAAAGGGGTACTCACCGCCCGGGGAGGACGGAGAGAAGAGTTTGTCTAGTCAATGACCCGGACGGGAGGTCCGAGCCAACGGGGTACTCACCGCCCGGGGAGGACGGAGAGAAGAGATTGTTTAGTCAATGACCCGGACGGGAGGTCTGAGCCAAAGGGGTACTCACCGCCCGGGGAGGACGGAGAGAAGAGTTTGTTTAGTCAATGACCCGGACGGGAGGTCCGAGCCAAAGGGGTACTCACCGCCCGGGGAGGACGGAGAGAAGAGTTTGTTTAGTCAATTTCTTTTAGTACTTCCGTGGCTACAGGGCGACGGCTAGAAATGGGAGGAGTTCCCCCTTTCTCGGCTTCCACTCTTCCCTTGCTCTTGTATCTTTCCCCCCCCTTTTTTTTACTTCTTTTTTTTTCTCTTCTCTTCTTTTTCTTTTCTCCTCTTTCTTTCTCTTTTTTTCTCTTCTCTTTTTTTTCTCTCTTTTCCTCTTCTCCTCTTCTTTTTTTTCCTCTTCTCTTCTTCTCTCTTTTTTTTTCTTTTCTCCTTTTTTCTCTCTCTTTTTTCCTCTCTTTTTTCTCTTTTTTTCTTTTTTTTTTACCTTCCTCTTCCCCTTCTTCTCGCTTTTTTTTTGAAAACCATGGATAGTGGTCAAGTTGTTTGGACATCAATCACGCAAATCCACCCAAAATAGAGTGGAGGATTATATTATTGATTGAACGGGGGCGCCGGAGCGTGGTACAGTCTCAAGTGCCTTCCATTAAGAGGCGGGAACTGAACTTCCCCGCGATGGTTGATGATTACATAGGCCCCACCTTCGTAGACTTTTTGGACTACGTAGGGTCCGAGCCAGTTCTCATTCAGCTTACCCTTAGGGTTGGCAGCCATGAGGTCTCTTCTCTTGACCATGACGAGGTCACCCTTTTTGAATTCGCGTTCCTTGACAAGCTTGTCAAAGGCGCGTGCAATCCGGGCCTGGTAGATCTGAATGTTCTGTTGGGCCTGGAGCCGCTTTCCTTCTAAACTGGAGAGTTCATCAAGTCTTCGTTCAACGTTGGTTTGCCCTTCAAGGACAAGGCCATGCTGAATGGCAACCCTGAGGGACGGTATCTCCAGTTCAACGGGGACGATTGCCTCCGAGCCATATACGAGAGAAAAGGGCGAGCAGCCTGTTGGAGTCTTGTATACAGTTTGGTATGCCCAAAGCGCCTCGTACATTCTTTCTTCCCAGTCCCTTTTGTTAGAGCTGACCGTCTTGGCCAGGAGAGTACAAAGTGTCTTATTAAAAGCTTCGGCCAGCCCATTAGCCTGTGGGTTGTAAGGAGTCGATGTCCTCCAATCAATTTTATATTTTTCTGCCAGCCGGTAGACCTTCTGGTTGCGGAAGTGGCTGCCGTTGTCTGACACAACTCGGTCGGGGGCGCCAAACCGGAATATGATATTATGGCGGACAAACCTGACCACGATCTCTCCGGTGACCTCCCGCAAGGCGACAGCCTCTGCCCAGCGGGAGAAGTAGTCGGTTGCCGCCAAAATATATTTGCAGCCTGTGGAAGATGCAGGTAAGGGACCCACGACGTCCGTTCCCCACTGGGCGAACGGCCAACTGGGCGCAGTTGGGTGTAACTGCACGGGGGGCCTTCTGGGTATGGTGGCATGCTCCTGACATTTCTGACACGACTTAGCATATTTGCAGCAGTCGTCGAACATTGCAGGCCAATAATAGCCAAGCTTCTTTATTTCAATCTTCATTTTCGGCCCGGCCTGGTGTGCGCCAGCTGTCTCGGCGTGGATCTCCTTCATGACCCTCCAGGCTTCTTCAATGGACAAGCATCGGAGGAGTAGTTTCTGCTTGGCGTCGGCCACCATTCGGAATAGTATTCCATTTCGGAGCTCATAAGAGTCCTTAATTCTGATCAGCCTGATCTTCTCTTCTCTCTGCTTGGGCAGCTGCTGGTACTCGAACCACTACATCAGGGGGTCTCTCCAGTCGGGTAGGCCGACGGCTTCTGCTGTGGTGACTTCTAGCTCTTCTTCTTCTGGTTCCTCTTCTATCATGCTGGGCATCTGGCGCTGATTTATTACATGGATACTGAGAGATCCATCTGGAGGCACTGCCAGTGAGCTCGCCAATTTTGCCAGGGCGTCGGCTTGTGCATTCTCCCCTCTGGCGACATGGCCTATCTCAAGGAGGTAGAACCGCTCCATGAGTCTCTTCGCCTTAGTGTGATAAGGGAGCAACTCAGGTTTTCGGACATCAAACTGTCCCTGGACCTGCTTGACGACCAACAGCGAGTCGCCGAATACTTGGAGCATTTTGATCTCCATTTGGAGGGCCACCTGAAGGCCGATGATCAGAGCTTCATACTCTGCTTCATTATTTGTGCAAGGCTTGGTAATGCAGTAGGAAGTGTGCATCACTTCTCCGTCTGGCGATTTGAGGCGATGCCGGCTCCGGCCCGTACCTTGGCGTGTCCGGACGAGGCCGCTTCTGTTCTCGAAGCCCCGTCAAAGTATAGCTGCCAGATAGCTTGTTGGACATGATCCACCTCCAGTGTCTCATCTTCGGGTAGCTCGGTGGCCAACGGGGAGCCTTCGGGCACGGGGTGTGCTGCGAAGAAGTCCGCGATGGCTTGTCCCTTAACGGCCTTCTGCGGCACGTAGGTGATATCAAACTCCATGAGCAGCACGGCCCACTTGCCAAGGCGCCCCTTCGGGACAGGCTGGAGGAGGATGTGCTTGATAGGGTCAGCTCTGGATATTAGACTTACTTCATGGGACAGCATGTAATGCCTCATCTTCTTGACTGCGAAGACCAAAGCAAGGCAGACTTTCTCTATCAGAGTGTACGTGGCCTCCGCTCCCACCAATCTCCGACTGAGGTAGTAGAGCGCCTGCTCCTTTCCCTCATCATTATTCTGGGCAAGCATTGCCCCCAGTGAATATTCGGTAGCCGCTATGTAGAGAATAAGCGGTCTGCCTTTGACAGTTGCCCCCAGGACTGGCGGGGTCTTCAGGTATTCTTTTAGCTGGTCGAACGCGTGCTGGCATTCGTAACCCCAGCTGAAGGGTGCATTTTTAATCATCAGTCTGTGAAAGGGTTGGCAACGCCCCGACAGGTTGGAGATGAACCTACGGATATAGGCTAGACGGCCCTATAGGGACCTCAGCTCTCCCAGACTCTTCGGAGGGGGCAACTCCTGAATGGCTTTTATCTTGAAGGGGTCAATCTCGATCCCTCTTTGCCGGACAATAAAGCCGAGGAACTTACCACTGGACACGCCAAAGGTGCACTTCATAGGGTTCATCTTCAGCCCGTACAGCCGGAGCCTTTGGAAGATGACCCTGAGGTCGCTCAGATGTTCAGCTCTCTTCTTAGTCTTGACAACTAGATCATCAATGTAGCATTCGACCTTGCTATATAGTAGCTCGTCAAAGATCTTGGTCATTGCCTGCTGATATGTAGCATCGGCATTCTTGAGACCGAAGGGCATCCTCTTGTAGTGGAATATCCCCTTGGGTGACCTGAAAGCTGTGTGAATCCAGTCATGGTCGGCTATCTAAATTTGGTTATAGCCGGACGACCCATCCATAAAAGACAGGGCCTCGTGGCCGGTGGTTGCATCAATCATCACTTCGGTGATAGGCACCGGGAAGTCATCTTTTGGGCAGTCTTTATTCAGGTCGCGAAAATCCACGCAAATCCTGATCTATCCATTCTTCTTCTTCACCGGCACAATGTTGGCCAGCCAGGTGGTGTACTGGTTCTCCGCCACGAAGCCGACATCTATGAGCGTGTCGACCTCCTTGCAGATCTGGCTGATCAATTCCGGCCTCATACGCCGGGGAGACTGCTTCACTGGTTCCACTGTGGGATCAATGGCCAAGATGTGCTGAGTCACCTCGGGGCTGAGCCCAGGCATTTCTTTATAATTCCAGGCAAAGCAATCCCAGAATTCTTGCAGCAACTTTGTGTATTGTTCTCTCTCCTGTGGGGGCATAAGAGCACTCAGAAAGGTCAGCCTGGGGTCACCTTCTGTGCCAAGGTTGATCTCAATCAATTCGTCGACTGTGGCCTGGCCGCGATTTTCAATTTTCGGCAGGGCTGGCGACAAATCGACGAAGTCTTGATCTTCATTGTCTTCGGGCTCGAGGACGCCATCCCCCTCTTCTTGTTCCTCATGAAGGGGCGCGGGGGCTGCATCTGTCGCGCATTCCTCCTGGACCATAGCTGCTGGGTCGGCGGGGTCCGCTGGTGCAGAAAGGCACAAGGCCACCTCGGGATCTTCTGTATAATCATCGTAGACAGCTCCGGCGGGGGCCGGGGCAGCCGTATCTTCAGGCGCCTGGTACTGGATGGATAGTGTATAGGCTCCTCTTCCGGGGCTGTCCGCCACGTGGGGGCGTGGTGGGGCTACCACATAGTCTCCCATTCTGAGCTCGTCCCTGTCAATGAGGTTTTGAGCAATGTCTTTGAAGACATAGCAGTCTTTGATGGCGTGGCCCAGTATCTGGTGGTAGGGATAAAATAGTGGGTCCCCACTTCTTCGGGTGTCCTGCGGCCTCTTGGACCGTGGGAGGAAGACCTTGCTGTAGTGGCAGGCCCAGTCAAAAATACCCCGAGTCTTCTCTCTTGGGAAAGAGTAGGGCTTTTGCAGCTTCTCTTGGAGTGTCAGGCCTTGCCTGGTTGGCCGTCCGGTTAATGGGCTTGCCGTGTCTCTTGTCTCCTTTCTTGACCAGACGGGGACATCGGGACTGGTGTCTCGGGGTCGAGACATATAGCCACCCCACGGGCGGAGAGAGCCCTGGATGAGGTCGGCAACTAGCGAGGTCAACTCAGCCAGCCGTGCTTTTAACATCTCGATCTCCCGTTGCTGCCTATGGTACAAGGCGTACATGACGGGCTCATATCGAGGGGAATTTGGGGCATGACCCATGCTTCTGCTTCTTGCTTCGCCAGCAGGCCGAAGTGAGGGCGCCTCGGCGGTGTGCTCTTGCGAGGCTAGCCTGTCGGAGAGAGAGGGGGTTTTCCCCGTGCAGCAGCGGCGGAGAGGGTTCCAAAGGAACACTTCTTCGTCTTGTGCCTCCTCAGCCGGAGGCCTGGGATATACTTCTTGGTGGGCTTCCCGCAAATCTACAGCTTCCGCGGGATCGTCGCCGGACAAGGCCGAAACCGATATCATATCAGTTTCGTAATAATCTTCTGGTGAAAAGCCCAGACCGGGGTGCTTGGTGATTTGCAGTAACCGCCGATCCAGGTTTGGTGGGTTCCACATTCTTTCGAACATTTCCTTCTGGATGGAGGGTTGATAGGGAGGAATCTTTTGCTTTCTGACCATTCTGGCTGCCTGGTCGGTCATATGGGGGAGTCCCACAATGGGGACGTGTGGGTCATGCAACTCGTCAGGAAACCGGCAATCATCGTCTTCCATGACCTGCTTTTCCCCGGCAACATAAAAGATAGTGGATGGCCCCTCCGGGTTAGGCACTTCAAAGGTCCTCAGCCGCTCGGCCGCTTGGCAGTCAATCTCTGTAATGGGCTTGATGATTCCTGGCGGGACCCTGACATCCTCCAGCAGGTCTTCGAGGCAAGGCGTCCCCGGTGTAGAGTAGATAGGGAGAGGGGCTCCCTTAAATACCCCCCCCCCTCTTGTGCAATGAATGGTACGTGTGGGGGAGCCACATAACCTGGGGGCGGCGGAGGAAACCAACTGCCCGACTCCACTTTCTTCTTCCCTTTGTCTTGGGCGGCTTGGGGGGCCTGCTTCGCCTTCTCTAGATATAGATTGGCATCTGACAAGTGACACTCAAACACCTCGAACGGGTGGAGGTCGGCGAAGATTCTGACTTCCTTCCCTTCACAGGGGTACTTGATGCATTGATGCAGGGTGGAGGGCACCACTCTGTTCTGGTGTAGCCAGGGCCGACCAAGCAACGCCTTATAGGAGGTGTTGGAGTTGATGACATGGAACTGGACCTTGGTGGTGAAGTCATCAAAGGTCATGCTGAACTCTGTGACCCCCATGGGCACCTCACATTTTTGGTTAAAACCAGCAATCTTGACATTTCTGACTTCAACCAAGTGTACATCGAAATAATGCTTTTGGTACACCCGGTATGGGAGTATATTCACTGCTGCCCCCGGGTCGATCAGGACCCTGTTGATAGGCTGGCCGTTCAACTGCCCTTTCATGTAGAGGGGCATGTTATGGCTGCAGGTCGGCAAGAGCATGTTGTCTTCTGTGAAAGCCACAGCTACTTCAGGTGAGGTTTCTGCCAGGCAAGCTTCAAGGTGCGCTGGCGTCTGGAGTGCGGCAATGATGGCTTGCCGTGTTTCTTCGTCCAAAGACAGCATCTCCCACACGGTAAACCGGGTCGGGATCTTCTTGAGGTGTCTGACTATTCGGTCGGCAGCCCGCACCTTGAGTAATTTCATCTCTTCGGGCTTGCTGCGCCTGCTCCCACCCTGGAGCTGGGGTGTTAGGTCAGAGGATGCCAGCTTTGTGGGCTCCGTTGCAGCCTGCTGAGCCGGCGGGGCCTGCTGGGCTTCCTCCGCCCCCCGCATGAATTCGGCGAGAATTGGGATATCACTGTTGTCCGCTTCTGGCTGAGGAAGAGTTGCCACCGGTAGAGCTTGAGAGCCGCTTACTTTTTCGGTCGAAGGAGACCCCTGGGAGCGCGCCTTCCCGCCTGCTCGGGCTAACAGGAATTCGGCGAATGAAGGGGTGCCTCGGCTCCTAGCCCCTACGGGATAGAGACCCACCGGAGGAGGGATCTCGGTGCCTCGGACCTCAGGGTCGGGGACCTGGTATGGTTGTTCCCCCCTGAGCATGATGTTGAGGTTATCCTGAGGAGGGCGCCCCCACTTTCTTCCCGACCTGGTGGCATGTTGGGAAGTGGAGACTTCAGGTTGATTCACCTCTGGCGGCTCATGGGGTGGCTCTTCTTCTGTTTCTTCCAGGGAAAGGGCAGTGTCGAATAGAGCCGAGAGGGTGTTGCAGGCGACGATGACCTCCTTCTTCTTCTTGCCCCTGGGTCTTCTCTTCTTCTTCTTCTTTCCTACTGCGGCGGATGGCTGCTCCTGGGGAAGTTCAGCCCACAGGGGAGGCTCTTTCTCTGCTTCAACTTCTGCCCCTGGAGCCAGTTCGAGTGATTTGAACTCCTCCCATGGGACGTACTCCTTCAGCTCCACGGGCTGGATTTCGGGCTGCTCATAATCTTCAAGCCCATCAATAATAGCCTGGAGTCTTTCAACCTCTGGGCTGGTCTTCTTGTGCATCCGCAGCGGGACAGAGCTCTTTTTATTGTGAGTGGGCCACCTCATGACTAGCTGGGGGGCCGTGTCATGGCGAACTGGGCTTGCTGGGGGCGGTGCAGGCCGGGGTATTGCGTCCCTCAGATGAACTCCGGGGTTGGGTCGAGGGACGTGTGCTCTTCTATTCTTTCTAGTTGTAGTCTGCCAACCTCCTTGATCCTGAGCCGGGGTCATGATGAAGGTCTCATAAGTGGCGCGGGCGCAGGCCTCCGCCCACTCCTCAGGCAACTCTTGGTATAGCGAGACCATGTTGATAGTGGAGGTTATGCTGGGCAACTCATGCGGTTGCGGGGGGTCTACTCTATGCTCCCCCATGTCCAGCTCCCCATTCTTGATTAAGGACTCAATAACATCCTTGAAGACATAGCAGTCTTCAATGGTATGTCCGAGCACTCGGTGGTACGGGCAGAAGCGCGGGTCGTCCTTTTTCTTTAGGTCGCCGGGCCTTTTCGGCTCTGGCAGTGTGATTTTGTTGTAGCTGGTTGCCCATTCGAACAGAAGCTTAGACTTGTCCCGGGCAAAGGAATACAGCTTATTTCTCATCTTCTCCCTTAGTGAGGGGCCCTCCCGCCGTTCTGTGGCTCTGGGCGGAGGAAGGTCGGCAGCCCCCTTGGCTTTCTCTTTCTGTTTTTCAAAAGCCTGGAAATCTAATGTGTGCACCTCAGGGGGAGCCGGCTTCTTCTCGGCCTGCCTGGATCTTTGGCTTGACATGGCCGGGGTGGAGGAGTATCGGGCCAAAAATGCCTCGATCTCCGCTACCATGTTGTTCAGGCGGTCAAATGTCTTGACCTCGGTGCCGATCATCCTTTCCAGGATTTCTTTCTTCAAGTTCTGTTTGCAGATCTGCACCGCATCCTCCTGGTGTGGGGGACGCCTGCACCTCATGCTGAGGTTCCTCCATCTCTTAATATAGTCGAGGGCCGACTCGTCATTCTTCTGTCTTGTGGCATAAAGTTCAGCCACAGTGACCTCTCGTTCTGCAACCTAGAATCTTTCTTTGAACTTCTTTTGCATGTCGGGCCAGTCGGCGACAGACCCGGGTGACAGGCCGGAGTACCACTCAAAGGCAAGCCCGGTGAGTGTCGAGCCGAAGAATTTCAGGAGGTAGGCCTCATCAGCAGCCAAGTCCCCCATGACATTCACATAATAAGCAATGTGCTCCCTGGGGGACCCTTGCCCGTTGAACTTTTCGAACTTGGGTGGCTTGGTGACACCGATCGGCAACTTCTTCGCAGCGTAGTGAGCCGGGTAGGGCACCCGGTAGACGTCGAACGGCGTCTGATCCCCGTCACCTCTCTCGAGCAGTTTCATGTCTATCATCTGTTCCAGCATCAACCGGCTAACCGTTGCCGGGTCGACTGGACTCGGATAAAAATGGGCGGGTTGTGCGCTCGGGGTAGCCAGCACGGTCGCCTGGGGGGCCATGAGGGACCCTTGGGAAAGTAAGGCCTGTGGCGGGACTGGTGCGGTGCAGTGTGCCTGCTGCAGGGACGCGTCTCCGAGAGGGTTGAAGGTTGCTGGAAGGGCTGCTTCTGAAAATTGCCCCCTGTCCCTAGGCGCTTCGGGTAAAACCTCGGTCTGCCAGGACGTCGGGGGCGGTGTGTTCCGTTCATTCAATTGCTTTTTGAGTGATTCAATTTCCTGCTGGAACCGCTGCATCATGAGCAGCATTGCCGGGTCAACCGTGGAGAGGCTGGGCATGCCCCCTGTCTCCTCGGCCGGGACGTCCTCGGATGATGTCGAGGGTCCACCACTCGTGTCGCCGGTGGTGACAACATTGGCCGTGAGGGCCGACAGGGGCTCTTCAGGTAAGGTCTCTTCGGCGCCTGTGGGTGACACGCCGCCTGCCGCTCTCCCTCTTCTAGTGAGGGGTCCTGGCCTGACGGCGATTCTGGCCACTTCTTCCGAATCGGTGGGCAAGGCCCCGTACCGACCGTGAACTCCTGCCATGTTGCAGGTGAATGTTTGCCATCTCTTGTTCTTGCTTCTCTTTGTCTCCCTCCTGGATGATCTTCCTGGGAACACCAGCCTGTCGAAGACCGATCGTCGGGACGGCGCTTCCTCCCGTACAGGGGACTGGCGCGGCTCCTCCGAGCGATTCCTCGACTCCGCGCTGGGTGCGGGTCGGGCTCCTTCTTCTGGGAAAGCGGAGGCCATTGCCCCCAGCAGTCTCTGGCGGCCGGCGGGGGTGCTACCCGGGCCTCGGAGGTAATTCCTCATAGCCTGCTCGATCCCTTCCCATTCCTGGTCAGGGAGAGCAGCTTGCGGTTGCATGTCGATGGTAGTGGCAGGGGGAGAATAGGCCCTGAGTGCTGGGCGGGCAGCGTTGTGTCGGCGCCTTCGGGGACGGCGGTGGGCATTCTCGGATGGCACCGGGATGACGGGTGTCGGTCGGAGAGTTGGGGTCATCACCTCGACCCTGCCATCTCGTCGGGCCCTCCTCGGGCAGGAAGTGCTGGGCCCTGCCTGGGCGGGTGCAGTGGGCTGGGCCTCCTTGGGTACCCAGACTTGCTTCAGTTTGGCCGGCCTGTGAGCCGGCGCCTTTTTCTGTGCCGCAGCTGGGGTTTCGGGCGTGGCCCTCTCTTTCAGCTTCTCCAGTCCTTGAAAAGAGTTGCGGACTGGGACGGTCGGGACGATACGGTCCGGTGTCACTTGGGACCTCTGTCCGTCCAGACGGACTCGGAGGGCCCCAACAGTCATGGACTTTCCGGAGTTGGACGAGCGGCGCCCCGAGCCAGCGCCGGTGTTGTTCCTCCGAAGCCTTCTTCGGTGGGATGCTGACCCTTGGTGGGAAGGGCCGGTAGTTTGGTGCACGTGGTGCACGTTGCAGCTCAGCGTCGTTGTGGGGACGCTGTTGTTGTTCTTGGCCGTAGCTCGGCCGACAGCAGTTTCGACGGCCCCCGGAGCGGGAGCGTTGATCTGGGACTCCTCGGGCGCCTTCACCTCAAGAATGTTGACAAAGGCCACCCCCAAGAAGTTGGGGAAGCCTACGGTGGGAGGGAAGCTCCCGAAGCTGAGTGGGACTGCCAGGTAGCCACCTCGGACGTGGTTCTCGACGGGCTGAGGGCCGCAAGTGACAGCCATGGTTGGCACCATGATGCAATTCTCTCTCCTGCATTTGAGAAAGTAACGCAATTAGTATTACAAGAAGGGGGCCACGGGGCCCCTAATTTCGGCAAAGAGATGAAGGGTGGATCGGTCCCACCGGGCGTGCCAGAACTGTGGACGCACTTTTCGCTCGGCTCGTCCCGTTTGGTTTCGGCCGGGCTGGTGGTGTTGGTCTGTTAAGTGCGTGGGCGTGCCAGTCACCGAGGTGACAATTTGTTCGGGCTCCGAAGAGCCCATGGTGCGCTCGATCTGACTTCGTCAGGCGATTGTGTGGTTCGTGTCGGGACCGAATCCCGTCGCACCATTAAGGTTACGACGTCATTTACATCCCCCATACGAGGGAATACCCTTGATTAATTACCGAAATTAGGGGGCCCGCGGCCGAAAAGAATAATACTAATTGCGAGAGAGAGAGATAGGGGCAGATCACACTGGGAGTCGTGTCCAGACCACAAATCGTCGGCCGTGTTGGTCACTCGTGGACCTTTTCATGTTCGGACACCGGTCCATGATGGGAACGCGATGGGAAAATCGGGACGAGTCCGTTCAGATGTATGCCGGGCGCCCGGCAATTTCAATGATGACTCAGAAGGCGTCCGGAACGAGAGACAAATCCGATCCGGTCGGGATGTCGGCCCGAGGCTAGGTCGGGGCCGGACCATGTCGGGATGATTCCCAAGATCCGAGCCCGGCCTGAGAGGGCGGCATTGTTGTTCCTTTTGCCCCGGGTCCCGGGGAGAGATGGGGCCCTAGCATCTTTTATCTGGGATTCTCTTGATTATGTGCATCTCTTTTCTCTATTGCTTATTACTTCTTTATGCTTTTGCTCCGGATGATTTCTCTTCTTTTATTCATTATTATCGTTATTTTTATTATTACTGTTTTGATTATCTTTTATTACCCCCCCCACCTCCTTAATCATTATTAATGTTGCATATTCAGAGTCCTTTAATTAGCATAATTTTCGTTAATTTATTGGCTATTGTTAATGCCCTTATCATGCTATATATATATATATATATATATATATATATATATATATATATATATATATATGTGTGTGTGTGTGTGTGTGTGTGTGTGTGTGTGTGTGTGTGTGTGTGTAGTGTACCGGCGAAGGGAATAGGGTGTACCGCTGGGAGACCCTAAGGGAAGTGTGCAGGCGAAGGGTGGAAAAGGTGTACCGCTGAGGGAAAGAGTGTGCCGCTAAAGGGTGTGCCACTGGGGCAATCAGGGGTGTACCGCTGGGGGTTCAAGGGGCGTGCCATTGAGGGGCAATCAGGGGTGTACCGCTGGGGGTTCAAGGGGCGTGCCGCTGAGGGGCAATAGGGGTGTACCGCTGGGGGTTCAAGGGGCGTGCCACTGAGGGGCAGTAGGGGGTACCACTGAGGGAAAGAGGTGTACCGATGAAGGGCTGTTGGAGGATAGAGGTAGTGTGCCGGAGAAGAGGCTTTGAAGCGTGCCGCTGAAGGCTGGGAGGAGTGTGCCGGTGAAGGGATGGGGTGAACATGCCACTGGAAGATGACTAGAGTGCGCCGTTGAAGGGCCAATCAGGGCGTGATGGTGGAGGTTCAATCAGTCTTCAATTCTTTATTTTAAGGCTTTTCTTTTCTTCTTGTTTTAATTTGTATGTAGTTTTATATAAACTTCTCCCTTGTTTTGTTCTGTTCGGCCTCTCTGCCATAAGTCGGATGTTCGGCCTGTCGTGGCGTTGATCAATTCGGTTCTTATCATGGTGCCAGCAGTGGCTTGATTAGTTGGAAGGCTTCATCATTAATTATTTTGTTCGTTTGTTGCCTCCTTTTGCCTGATTTAACATGTTGTTATTTTCTGACAAAAATTCGGCAGCATCTCCCCTTGACCCGGGGCGTAAGGGAGATAAAGGGAACGCGCCCACATGGAGTGGCGGAACCCAACAACTGGAGGTGGGCGCCCGAGGGCAGCAACACCTTTATGGGGCCTCGGAAAACCCGGAGAAAATCGTGAACGGAGGGCTTCTAGTACTAGGTAGAATGGGCTGGGGGTTGGCGGCTGAGAGCGTACCGCTGAGGCACCAGGGGAAGGTGTACCGCTGGGGGGCCAGAAAGTGTGTCGCTAAGGGCCTAAGGGGTGTACCGGCCAAGGGCAACGGGGTGTGCCGCTGAGGGCCAATAGGGGTGTACCGCTGAGGGCCAGAAGGGCGTACCGGCCAAGGGCCAACGGGGTGTGCCGCTGAGGGCCAAAAGGTGTGCCGGCCAAGGGCTGGAGAGTTGCATCGCTGGAGGATTAAAAGAGATAAGTGTGTGGGCTGGGAGACCTACAGGCTATTCAGGGAAAGAAGGGGAATTCAAGGCCGAGGAAGGGCTGCTGGAAATGAGTGAAGGACCCACGAGGCCAGGCTTCAAAGGGGAGGCATCACCTTGATACGGTGACTCGAAAGAAACCAGAGAAACGGAGAAAATGGACAACACAGTGCATGCATTGTGAAGGCAGGAGTAAACCATCAGACATAGTAGGAAAGACCCAAGAAAGGTGACTTTTCATTCATGGGAAGCAAAGGGGCCGAGGCCCTACGTATACATTGACGGACATGCCCGAGCCAAGGTCACGGGCAAGAAAGAAAACCCAAAAGCAAAAGAAAGGGAAGAGGAAAGCAAGGAAAACCACGGAAAGGAAGGTGTTGGGGCTGAAGTGGGGACGATCGTCCACCCCCCCCCTTCTCCAACACTTCCGCCATGTTACATCAAGCCCTTCTTCTCTCTTACTCTCTCTTCTTCCCGGTGGCCGTCGGAGGGAGCTCACGCCGGAACGCCTCTTCTTCCCTTTCTCTCTTCTCCTCTGGTCTCTTCTTTCTTCTCTGTGTGTGTGTCTCTGTCTGCCTCCGTCTCCTTCTTCTCTTCCCCCGTCTCCGGCCACTCCTCCTCCTCTTCGTCCCAGTTGAAGCGGGAGTGGCTTTATACTCCCTGCCGCCGAGCTTTGAGCACGACCGTCGAAGGCGGGAAGCAGCTCCGTCATGATGATCAAGCTTGACTCTTTCGTCCTGGGTGTCAGGGGACTAGCCTGCGTGGCCCAGTCATTGGTCGACACCTCGGATCGGCCACTGCGCGCCGAAGATGCGTAGGGCATGGGCACCACGTCGCTCGGCCGTTGAAAGTGCCTCACGCTGTGCCATTGGCGGGCTGCACAAGCGTGCCGCAGGAGAGCCAAAAAGGCGTGCCGCTGGAGCCTCCTGAGGGCGTTGTGGACGTGGATCTTATTTTATTTCATTATATTATTTATTTATATATATTTTTATTTTTTTATTTGGATTTTTGATTTATTGATTTATTAGGCGTGCCAGTCACGTGTGTGACGATTTTATTGTGCGCTCGATCTGACTTGGTCAGTCGATTGTGAAGTCCGAGTCGGGACCAGAAGTCCGTCATACTATAAAGGCTATGACGTTAATTACGCCCTTCCAAGGAAGGACAACCCTTGATTAAACGCCAAAATAGGAGGCCTCGAGAGGCAATAATAAAAAGGATATTCTTTTTATGTGCGCAGTTTGAATTTCATACCAGAGCCAGGAAGGCGGGCAAGATAATAATATCGATTGAAGAAACAGACGATATCGCTGAATCGACGGCTCGAAAAAACAATCAGACTCAGGGGAAAGGTAAAACAGAGGATATCAATCGCGGACAGGATGAGCCGCGATCATGACGGAGGTTTAAAGCATCGGTTAACATTTCGGCGGCACTTCCCCATGGTCTGGATCATGCCCAGAGGGAAATAGGCTATCACCCACGGAGTGCCGGGGCGAAAGCCGAAAGAAAGAGAGAGGTCGGGCCTCTCCACGTTACACACGTATGCCCTAAGGCAATGTTTGATTCTTCCCTCACAGGAGCTGGTGGCACTCATGCATTGGCATGGCTCACCGGAGCTAAGAGGGAGGCGCGTCGTTGTGACTTCGACACGAATCGATGGAACATAAGGGAGTCTACCTCCCTTTAACTTTATCCTCGGGACACATCTGGTGATCCACGAATATCTCTGCGTAGGTTAGCTCTGGGCATTTGGGCTCACAGGGTGGCAACTTAGGCTCTCGGCATGACCACAGATGGGAGGCTAAGGCTCCCGGCGTGAGTAGCAAGGAGATGGAGGTTCTCGGCGTAGCCAAAGGGAAGAATCCAGGAAGCTCCCGGTGCCGACTTCCCGGCGCGCTGAAGATTCTCCAAGGGGGTTATCGGCGTAGGCTAAAGGGGGAAGAGGAGCTCTCGGCCTGGAGGTTCCCGGCGCGCTGAAGGCCGCGCCGGGAGCTGGTGGCGCCGAAAGGTAGCTGGCCGAGAAGGGGTGTTTGGGCACCGTGAGGGGTTTAGGACTTTATGGTACCCTATTTTTTAGGATTTTGAGAGTTTTCTGGGAATTATATCAGAGTAGATTGGCTCTGGAGACTAGAGATGGGGTTCAACTGGTTTTAGTTGTATATGCTTCAAAGGAGGCCGAGAACTGAGAGGGATTGGAGGGGATGAGCCCCACACAGAGGTCCTTTTCACCATCACCATACGGAACCCAGAGGACAGCTTCAGTATTATTTTTCATCGGTTGGGAGGATTTCAGCAGCACCTCCCCCGTACCTAGCGTATGCCAGGGATTAATAGACGATCACCCACAGAGTGCCAGGATGAAAGCCAGAATAAGGGGGGTATGGGACCCCTAGCCCGTGTATGTGATCACAGCACCAACTTAATATCCCTTTGAGGCCATTGAAACTTATGCAGTGGCAGAGTTTCTCTGGCTCGTAAGGTTATGTAGGGGAGTTATCCCCAATGATGTTTATCCCTTAGGCACATATGATGATCTAGAGTATCCTTCGACAAGATGCAAGGCTTGGTGGATCGGACTTCAGAGGGCATCTGTGTGGTTCCTTGGCCTGTAGCAGGAAGGCTTTCCTCCGGGGTTCAAGGAATGGAGGATTCACAACGTAAAGCAGGGGTGGCAGGAAGCATGGTCCCCGGCGTGGGTTTTATTGGCCAAGGGGGAATGCTCTCGGCGCAAGGGTTCTCGGCGTGGGTTTTATTGGCAAAGGGGGAATGCTGTCGGCGCAAGGGTTCTCGGCGCGGTAATGACCGCGCCGGGAACCCGGCGCCGGGAGGCCCACGGGCCGGGAAGGCTGTATTGGGATAGGCTTTATTTGCCTTGCCGAAGGGGCTAAAGCAAGGGGGATCTCTCGGCAGAGTAGTTCTCGGCGGGGAAATGGCCACGCCGGGAAGGGGCTAAAAGGGTTTATGGCTGAACTGCGGCACTCTGTTCAGGCGATTTCTGGGATTTCTGGCTCGGATTGAGTCAAGATCTGGACTGCAGAAGGGGTTTACGCGGGGGTTAGCATCAGTCGAAGGGTAGATCATCCATTATCGAATCCTCATGGGACGTATGGCGTTTTCTATACTCACCTGCTGCTCAGACGGTCAAGAGATTGATGTCTCTGACCCTGAACGAGATGGGAGCTCGACAGACATCTGTGATATCCGGGGAAACCATGATCCGAGGGGGAGGAAGAGGAGGGACAGAGCCTAATAACCCACTGGATGAGGGTTGAGACTCCGTCTTCGTCTTCCACCAGAGGACAGGCTAGGGAGGGGAGGTCGAAACATGAATCGGAAAGCTATAACATCTAGGCAAAATGACATTCAGAAGAACAGCCGATGCAAGAAGGGGAGAAATACAGCAGATATTTCAATCGATCGAATGCCCAAACGAGCCATGTTCATCTTTCATATTATTGCATCATCCCAAACCTGTACAGATCGTAGAAGGTAAACGAAAGACAGAGAGATGGAAATCGAGACCGGAATCCTCCGGCTACATTGATACATCGAGAAAGCCTCGCCATATTACATCAGAAAAGAAAATAAAAAGAGGAAAGCATGGGGGGAGGGCGGAGCATTGACTCCTCTCCCTCCCCGGGCTACCCACCTGAGTCTCCCTTTCTTCTTCTTCTCTAAGCTTCTTCTTTCTTTCCCTCTCGGTCTCTCTTCTGGCTCTTTATCTGGTTTTCGCTTCTATTCTTCCTTTCTTTTTTTTCTATCTCTGATTTTTGACCCCCCGACCATCAGCCTTTCGAAGGGAAGGGGCTTTATAGCCATCCCTCCTTGCCTTCTCGGCAGACACCTCACGGCGCGCCTCAGCTGAAGACCTCCCGGCGCGCAGGACTCCAACCTTGTGCAGCATTTGGGCTTTGACAAAGTGGCTCCCGGCGCCACCATTAAAGGCCCATTTAGGTCTCTTTGACCAAGCCTTTGATAGGCCCTTCAAGTACATCAGTACCCAAGAGGGTCCTCCGTTAGTGATATAGTTTGTATTGAGATCATTAGCAGGGTTTTCATCAGTCCGCGGACAGGGGTTTCATCAGTATTGCCATCTGAATGATGACAAAACCGGGCATCATTTTATCGATATCGTCACCTGAATGGTGACGAGATCGGACATCAGCTTTAGTCTAGGAAGACTTCAGCCGGGTGTATAATCTGTGGAGACGATTCTTCTTGTGTTCTGACTTTGTAAAAGCCCTTACAATCTTCATCTATCGGTACCGGCTTCATCTTTATCTTACATCACATCTGTCAATAAGCCGACATCTGACTTACGCTGACATGTCATCTGTGGATTCTTGGATGAGGCAGTAACACAGCTCTTATTAAAGTGTGCTGGGAGGTCTCATTAGTCAAACGACTACTGCTTCGTTAGTGCTGCCATCTGAGTGACATCGGCACAGGACGTCAGCTCGGCCGACAAAGGCTTCAGCCGGGTAAATGGTTGACGAGCCTCATCATTGGTCTTTCACTGTGGGTTTGATCTGCTTCCACCCTTGTTCATTTTCAAGGTGTCAACAAATGCCCCCCACCTGCGGGCGGCGTAAGCGCAGAATAAGCAGCACGGGGCCTGCAGGTGACTTTCATTATTCGAGGGTATCTTCCTTTTCAATCCGGTCCTTAGACCTGATCATCTCGTTGCAACAATATTCTGCACATGTATCTTTCTTTTCTATCTTCATATTGTTTGACTTTATTTTCTGCTTTTTGGAGCTTCTCGGCACGAGGCCATAGGCTTCTCGGCGCGTGAAGACCTCTCGGCGTGGAGAGGGGGTCTCGGCGCGCCTAGCTTCCCGGCGCGGAGGGCTTCTCGGCGCGGGGTGCTTCTCGACGCGGAGGGCTTCTCGGCATGCCTTTCGGCCGAGGGGGGTTTCTCGGCCTGGGGGTTCTCGGCGCGCATTCTACCGCGCCGAGAGCCCTTCGTTTCGGCCTTCTATTTGAGGCGCCGAAGCCTCTTGGCTTCTCATTATTCTCAGCCCCTTTCTCTCTCTTCACTTCCTTTTCTCTCTCGGCGGTGGCGGCGAGCTCCTCCCCTCCGACCATCCGGCTTCTTCCTGTCTTATTTGATTTCGCCTGGGTATGACGATCTTTGGGATTTAATCCCTTTTGTTTCCGGGATCACCCCCTCTTGGTTGGTGACTCCCTATTCTTCTTGGGCAGACCCCAAATAAGGGGAGATGCTGCCGAAATTTTCATAGGGTCTCATGTTACAATCTTTAAAAAACTGCCCATTGTTCTAGGACTTTTAATTCACTTTTCTTCTTTGATTGCAGACACTGCAATGGCTTCAGGCTCTGCTGCGGCATCCCCTGAAGGTGTCGAGGCCAGTTCGTTGGCCCAGCTAGATATATCACGGGCCACAGTAAACTGGCTGAATGTGCACAGCCTCGACTTCGGATACGACAAGATCGCTTCTGTTGATGAATCATCCGATTCTGATACCGATATGGTGTCAACATCCCGGGTATACTCCACTGCCATGGAAACATGCTTCAGACGGGGCACTGATTATCGCCCGGATTTCCCGAAGGACAAACACTTGCTGCCATTTATCCGGACCTTCACCGTGGGTGGAATGCGGAACTACCGAATAACTCGTACAGTTGAAGCCGCAATTCTCGTTGAGAGAGACAGCCTGAAAGATTCAGTGTATCGCGGAAAGGCTATATATCTTCCCGGGGAGAAGCGTGACTGGGATGCAGTCCTTGGCATATCGGAGCTGGAGCCGGAAAAGAAAATGCTGACCCGGGCCCCGGAGTTCACACCTGCTCGGTGGGACAATGCCAGTGGCCGAGTCAATAGGGAGAAGCCCGGCTATGGTCTCTTCCTGGCGCCAGTAAAGTGGGGGTACCGAGAAGAGCCTTTTGTGCTGAATTGTTCGGCCATTCAGTTCAAGTATCATTTGGCCGCTGGTTGGTTTGGGGATACCAAGATCACTGACGCCCACCTATTTCGGGTAGGAGCCGTGGAATTTACTGAGTTTGTTCTGAAGGAATATGCCCCTCTGCTGATCAGAGCCGGGGTATATCATAGTGTTTTTGCTTCCCAATTTCGGTATCCTATATCCCGAGGGTTATGCTGTGGGATGTTCGAGGTCTTCTGCCCCTTATTCAACATATTCTATACAGCAGAGGGTGAGACATCTCTTGACCTCTGGAGTCTGTCACAGCTTTCCGGACTGCCTATTGACGGCGAGCCGTATGAAGAAGTCTGCTTGGCAGATTCTGAGAAGGATAGCTCCGATGGTGAAGGCAGATATTCCATTGGCTTCTCATACCGGTACCTGATAAAGGCATATCGCTCCATTTGTCTGGCGTACAGTAGAGGGTCCTCCAAAGGTTATCATCCCCGAGAGAAGGGCAGCAAGCTGCGGATCCGGGTAGGGCAGTGGATTCAGTACTTCTTTGACGGCCCCCTGAAATATGCAGACTTCCCTTCCGTGGGTTCGACTGCTAGCAAGCAGGTAAAGGCTCCCTGTTATAAGTCGACACTGCCATCTTCATTGCGCCGTGCAGGCAGCGGTGGTCCCAACCTAGCAGGCGTAGACCCCATCACACATTGTGCGGCTTATTTCACATTCTGGCTGTGCACTTTCGCTCTCCCTCAAGGGGACGAGACAATCATCCGGCCAGAAGCTATATATCCGGCCTATCAGATGGCCTGGGGAATGAGGCTGTCGCTCTGCCCAGTGGCCCTGTGTCTGATATACAAGTCTTTGGGGGATCTGTACAAGCACCGGACTCCCCGTTCTTTGAGGACCGTGGGTCCTTTTCATTTCTCAACGCCTGGGTCTTCAGTTTATTTCCTGAGTTGGCTCCCAGAACATTGCAGGCAGACACAGTACTGCCCAGAATGATTGAGTTTGCCAGTGCTGAACCTGGTCCTTTCTATGATCAGCTGTTCAAAATAAGGGGTCGACTGATAAAGGTGCCGGTGGATGCCCCTGGCAGCATTCATTTCTGGAGCTTGGCGGCAGGTTCAGCTCCTTCGATTGATCCTCAGAGAGAGTGCAAGCTGGAAGAGGTAGAGACATATATCCATCCTGTCTCAGGGGTTAACACTGCCCGGCCAATCCTGGAGCCGGAGCTGGTCAGATGGGCCATGGCCATCCGTCCTAGTGTCTTAGTTTTCAGAAAGGGTGGCCTGCTCCTTCTGGAACCATACTATCCATTCCGCTTTGGGCGAAACTTTGGTTATGACCAGCATATCCCCACAACGGTTGCTCAATTTCCCCTAGATAGCCGGGCTAAGCATGGGTCCACCATTGTTGGCGATGGCCGGTTGTGGTGAGATTTCTACCATCGCCAGGACGGTGCAGTTTTCAGAGTTCCCACAGTTTCTAACCGTGTTCCCCGGGTAACATCAGAATATATCAAATCGTGGAACATTCGAACCAGCTTCTATAGGGATAGTAGAGGTGCATTCTGGGACGTGGCCGAGCGTTCCTTTCTAAAACAACAGCCCGGGCCAGTGTTTGACATCCCCGAGGCCCACCTGAGAAGGCTTTATTCACAGCACCAGAGGGAGGCTGAGAACTATCTGGCCCAGCGTCGGGCTTTGAAGGAAAAGGATTCCGACCCGCCTGCTCCTGTCTTCGCTGCTATCAATGAGGACACTTTCATGCAGAACTTGAAACATTTGAGCCGTGTAGGGGACGCTCGTTTGGAGGCGCAACAATATCCATTTACTGTCGAAGAGCCGCTCCCAGCAGTAGTTTCTTGGAGGGGTCCGACAGATAGATTTCACCCATATAGGACGTTTGTGCACCGGGAAGATAGAACCCAGACGTACTACAAGCAGACGTCTTGGTTGTTTATTTTGCTGAATTTACATGGGTTATCTACAGAAAACCCGATAGTCGGCATATTGAACAAGCCGTTGTTTATCTCTTTTCATTATGTCGACGGCTGGGGTATGGACCACCTCGACTTGTTTCGGTGTCTTGACCTTCATGGTCATAGTGACCTGGCAGCTTTAGTGGAGAAGTGCCAGGTACTTGGCGATGTATGCTGGCTTATCAAGGAGGCTGCTTCACGCTCCAAGGAGGTAGCTTATCTGTACTGGCCGCTCTCTATCTTTTACGACGGCCCAGCAGGTATGATCTCTTCTTTCCTGACTGCAGTGATTTCTGCTCAGTATTCACACTTTGCATTCACTGATCACATTACCTCTCTGACATCTTCAACAGACAGGCCTGATATAAAGCGACAGGGGCTTTATAGAAAAATCATTGCGCAGGCTGAGAAGCCTACTTATTTTGAAATCCCTGCAGCAGCACCGACTACTACTCCCCTGCCTCCTGGCAAGAAGAGAAAGGCTTCCGTAGTTAAGGCTGCAGTTGGGAAGGCCAGGAAGGCCAAGAAGGTTTATGCTCAGCAATCGGCTTCGGTAGCTATGGACACCGGGACCCCTCTCCCTGATATTCCCTCATTTGATGAGTTTGAATCTGAAAGGGAGGCTGCTCAGACATCGGTTCAGGGTAACATCAATAGCCTGCAATTGCATTCCTCATTCTCTTTCGCTGGATTTCAAAGAAGTCCTTGAATCTGACCCCTTCCTTTTGCACAGCCCAAGAGCCAGTTGTAGCACCTTCTGTGGTGAAGACCAGGTTGCCTTCTCCCACGCCGGCTAGTGAGGCGGAGGGTAAGTGTGTTTTTTTCTCATCTGTTTCATACTTGCATTGTCTTCTTTGCTATATTCCTCAGAGGTCCCTTTTGCAGCAGTGGCAGGCGTAGAGCAGACTGAAGCTATGATGACAGAAGAATTGCTTCAACCACAGGAGGGTCACAAGACTCAGTCGAAGCAGAGTACTGTTCCGGCCAGGCGCATAATTACCCGGTCTACATCCCGATATGTTTTAGAGGTGGCCCCACAGTGTGTAGCTAGTGTGGAAATATCCTCAGGCAGTTCTAAGACCGTCTCTGATGAGGAGGAAGCGACTTTCAGCGGCAGTGAGGGGGATGCTCCTGAATCAGAGGCCCCGCTTGTATTTACAAAAGGTGCTCTGCCTTTTCAACCTGCTAAGCTGATGGTGCTATCTTCTGAGGAGGAGTTGCAAGAGGAGTTTGCCGGGCTCGACACCGAGATCGACATAACTCCACCATTTGTTACTCCGACTACGGAGCTTCCTTCTCTTTCACCCCACTTCGAGGGTGTGGACCCTGCTTCAAAGGTGGGTTCCTTTTCATATTTGTTGCTTCATCTGTTTCTTTCATCTAGTGCTGAAAGTTGCTTTGCTTTGGTCTTAGGGCATTGTCACTGCTAGCTCAGACACAACCGCAGCTATCACGGACATTTCTTCTACGAACTGGGCTATTGTCCCTTTTCTGCCTTTAACTTGCATGGGAGTTCCTGAGATCATTCTCCCTGTGCCAGTGCGGATACAGTCTTCGACAGATTTAGCATCGTTGGACTTAGGGGCCTCAGGAGAGAGTTGCATTCCTATCAGGGCTTCAGATTTCAGAGCCGAAGCCGATCCATCTAGAAGCTCCACTTTTATACCGGCCGCAGTAATGTCAATTGCGCCCGAGTCAGCAGTCCCTGCCATAGTGGCTATAGAGACTGGACTTTTGCCTTTTCCGCCTATAGCAGCTCCTTCCCTGTCACCAGAAAGAGCAGCTGAAGATGAAGCCCCTATTCAAGAGACTCATGAAGAGGCAGCTCCATCCTTCATCGATTCTTCCCCTGCGGATGTTCAAGCTATAGCTTCCGATACAGCGATAGGGGAGGAATCTTCAGCTCAGCCGGAGAGCACAGAGAGGGACTGGCCAGCCCTTACAGTAGATCTGCCGTCTTCGTCCTCTCAGCCGGACGTTGCATTGTGGGAAGATATCGATGGCGAGGTGACCTTTGAAGTCGTCCCCTCTGCCTCCTTCGGCTTCGCTTCCTCTGACAACTTTGTCTGGCAGCATCTGGACATGCTACGTCAGCTGGTAGAATCCCAGGCTGGCTTGACGTATCTGCAACTAAAGGAAATTGCCAATCGCTTCACCGCTGGCTTGCAGGCCATGGGCTGCCCTTTGGACATATGGGTTCAGTGGGTGCTGCTTCTACTGAAATTCGTGCATCGGAGAGACTTCCTAGCACGGACCATGGTTGATAAGCTAACGGCGTTGAAGCTGCAGAGGTCAGAATATAAATCTGAGCTGGGGAAGCTGACGCTTATGCTTGATGAACGCCGAGCCGAGCTACAAGGTGCTATTCAGCGGGAAGAAGCTGTGCGGGACCGGATGGCCATCTTGGAGACGGAGCTCTCTGGACTTCAAGCCGAACTGCAGCAATTATCCTTTATCTGGCAGCGGTCCGAAGAGGAGGTAGCCTCGCTAGAGGGATGAGTGATGTCTCTCCAAGACATGTCCATTGGACTTCAAGAGGAGGAGGCACGCCTTCATGAGCTGGAAGCCGCTCCTTATGTGGGTCTTCTGGCCTTCGAGGATATATTCCGGCGGCCATAAATTGTCTATCCCTTCTTTTTCTTTTTGTTCTCTTTTGTGATGTGGTGTCCCCTCGGGGCCCTTTATGTACTCCCTTTTTTAATGGAAAGGAATCTCTTGGCTTCATGCGTCTCCATCCTATTCTGCATGTGGTTTTATCACTTTGGAAGGTGGGGTAGCGGTTTTGACAATCCCTCATGTGAATGGCTCATACCTTGGCGGGAGAGCGTCCACCCTTTCAGAGAAAGGATGGGGAACTCGCTCCACCGCGTGACGGCATCTGAGGAGGTGCTTGAACCGAATTTTGTTGGTGGCAGCAAACGTCCTATTGGCCATGTGTGCCGTAAGGGAGATGATTTGCCGGAATGCAAATGAAGAGGTCCCATCAGAGTAGACGTATGGTCTAGGCTGGGTAAAGACTATTGCAGGTGGGACATTGAAAAGGATATGTGGTTCTCATCAGAACGGACATAAAGTACGAACTGGACAGATTGTATCATTGGCCGGGCGATGTACCGATCAGCCAACGGTTGACTTCATCATCGATATTGAGCTTATATCGATGCAAGGGGAATTTTAGAATAGACGTAAGGTCTAAACTGGGTAGGGTTTCATCATTGATCGGGCAAGGTGCCGGTCGATCAATAGCGGGTTTCATCATCGATATTGGGTTTATATCGACGCAAAGGGATTTCATGAGTTTCATCAGAATAGACGTAAGGTCTAAACTGGATAGGGTATTATCATTGATCGGGCAAGGTGCCAATCGATCAACAGTTGGTTTCATCATCGATATTGGGTTTATATCGATGCAAAGGGATTTCATGAGTTTCATCAGAATAGACGTAAGGTCTAAACCGGACAGAGGATTTCATCATTGATCGGGCGAGGTGCCGGTCGATCAACGGTGGGACGTACGTGACGGTGTAGGTCTCGTCAGGACAGACGTAAGGTCTATTCCAACAGGTTTTATCACAGGTGGGGCTTGCCAAGAAATGCGTAGGCTTCATCAGGACAGACGTGAGGTCTGAGCTGGACAGGCTTCATCAGAATGGTGATGGGTTTCATTGTCGGTGGGACGTTTGAAAGAGGGTATGTAGATTTCATCAGGGTAAACGTAAGGTCTACCCCGGAAGGGTTTTATCATCGGTGGGGAATGGAGCCAACTGATCGACGGAAGGTTTCATCAGTGAAGGGGAGGTAAAGGTAGCGTGCCAGTTGGCATGGAACTTCGAATTACCACATTACTGACCCAAGCGCCCTTTCGGGTTTTCACCGGAGCCAGCCCACTCTTGCTTTTGCCCACGCGCCCTTTCGGGTTTTCACGTGGCGGGGTACCCGATTTTGCCTGCAGTGCCCTTTCGGGTTTTCACCACAGCTGGGTTTTGGCCATTTTTGCCCTTGTTCAGAATGTCCGAACAAGTCTGGCGGGGCATCTCTATTTTTAATCCCATCCTTTTTTATTTATTATATATATATATATATATATATATATATATATATTGAATTGGGATTTTTAGCACGGATCAGGCGATGTGCTGCTTCATCAGTGGCTGCTCTTATCATCGGTATTGGGTATATACCGATGCAAGAATTTCATAGGCTTCATCAGGATAGACGTAAGGTCTAAACTGGATAGGTTTCATCATTGATCGGGCAGGATGCCGACCGATCAACAGCAAGTTTCATCATCGGTATTGGGTTTATACCAATGCAAAGATTTCATATGTTTCATCAGGATAGACGTAGGGTCTAGCCCGGACAGGTTTCATCGCTGATCGGGCGGGATGCCGACCGATCAACAGCAGGTTTCATCATCGGTATTGGGTTTATACCAATGCAAAGATTTCATATGTTTCATCGGGGTAGACGTAAGGTCTAAACCGGACAGGTTTTATCATTGATCGGGTAAGTTGCTGATCGACCAATGATAGGTTTCATCACGGCGGGACGTAAAGAGACATGCAAATTTAATAGGACGGGTTTCTTTGTCGATCGGGCAGGGTGCCCATCGACCAAAGGTGGGTTTCATCATCGGTATTGGGTTTATACCAATGCAAGGATTTCATGAATTTCATCAGAATAGACGTAAGGTCTACACTGGGCTGGTTTTATCATCGATCGGGCAGGGTGCCAATCGACCAACAGCAGGTTTCATCATCGGTATTGGGTTTATACCAATGCAAGAATTTCATAGGCTTCATCAGGATAGACGTAAGGTCTAAACTGGATAGGTTTCATCATTGATCGGGCAGTGCACCAATCGATCAACAGCATGTTTCATCATCGGTATTGGGTTTATACCAATGCAAAGATTTCATATGTTTCATCAGGATAGACGTAGGGCCTAAACTGGATAGGTTTCATCGTTGATCAGGCAGTGCGCCAATCGATCAACAGCAGGTTTCATCATTGGTATTGGGTTTATACCAATGCAAAGATTTCGTATGTTTCATCAAGATAGACGTAGGGTCTAGCCCGGACAGGTTTCATCGCTGATCGGGCGGGATGCCGACCGATCAACAGCAGGTTTCATCATCGGTATTGGGTTTATACCAATGCAAGGATTTCATATGTTTCATCAGGATAGACGTAGGGTCTAAACTGGATAGGTTTCATCATTGATCGGGCAGGATGTCGATCGATCAACGGTGAACTTCGCCATGGCGGGACTTTGGACAAGGTATGGGGGTTTTATCAGGACAGACGTAGGGTCTATACTGGGTGGGTTTGATCGTTGATCGGGCAAGGTGCCGGTCGATTGACGAGAGGTTTATGGCGGGAGGTGAGGCTTCTTTAGGATCACCACGTTACTAACTCAAGTGCCCTTTCGGGTTTTCGCCGGGGCCAGCCCCCTCTTGCTTTTGCCCACGCGCCCTTTCGGGTTTTCACGTGGCGGGATACCCGATTTTGCCTGAAGTGCCCTTTCAGGTTTTCACCACAGCTGGGTTTTAGCCATTTTTACCCTTGCTCAGAAAACCTGAACAAGACCGGTGGGGTATCTCTATTTTTAACCCCATCTTTTTTATTTATTTATTTATTTTCATTCTTTTATTCTCTCTTCCCCTCTTTTTTGAAAGGGTGACAAGTCGGAATGCCATTAGATCATGATGAGGGATGGCTTGGTTAGGGCGGAGTGCCGCTATACCAAGAAAGGGTGTAGCTCGGCTAGGGCGGGAGGCCGCTAGACCAAGGAAAGGGTATATCTCGGCTAGGGCTGGATGCCACTAAGCCAAGGAAAGGTAGCTTGGTTAGGGCGGAGTGCCACTAATCCAAGGAAAGGGTGTATCTCGGCTAGGGCGGGATGCCGCTAAGCCAAGGAAAGGGCGTATCTCGGCTAGGGCTGGATGCCGCTAAGCCAAGGACAGGGTGTATCTCGGCTAGGGCTGGATGCCGCTAGACCAAGGAAAAGGTGGCTTGGCTAGGGCGGAGTGCCACTAGACCAAGGAAGGGTAGCTCGATCAGGGCGGAGTGCCACTAGACCAAGGAAAGGTAGCTTGGTTAGGGCAGAGTGCCACTAGACCAAGGAGAGGTGGCTCGGTTAGGGCGGAGTGCCACTAAGCCAAGGAAAGGTAGCGTGGTTAGGGTGGAGTGCCACTAATCCAAGGAAAGGGTGTATCTCGGCTAGGGCGGGATGCCACTAAGCCAAGGAAAGGGTGTATCTCGGCTAGGGCGGGATGCCACTAAGCCAAGGACAGGGTGTATCTCGGCTAGGGCTGGATGCCGCTAGACCAAGGAAAAGGTATATCTCAGCTAGGGCTGGATGCCACTAAGCCGAAGAAAGGTAGTATCTCGGCTAGGGCGGGATGTCACTAAGCCAAGGAAAGGGTGTTTTGGCCCGATTACTCGGGGAATATTGGTTGTGCAGCATGATACAGCTTGAGGTGTTTACCGTTGAGTGGCGAGAACTGAATTTCCCCTCGATGGTTAACAACTACGTAGGCCCCTCCTTCGTAGACCCTTTGTATCACATAAGGACCTTCCCAATTAGCATTCAGCTTTCCTTTTGGGTTGGACGCCATGACTTCTTTTTTCTTGACCATGACGAGGTCACCTTTCTTGAATTCTCGTCCTCTTACGAGTTTATTGAATGCAGTGGCCATGCGGGCCTGATACATTTGGATATTCTTCTGAGCTTGGAGGCGCTTCCCTTCCAATTCAGTCAGTTCTTCTAACCTTCTTTCAGCATTTGTTTGTTCGCCACGGGCCATGCCATATTGGATTGACACTCTGAGTGACGGGACTTCCAGCTCTAGTGGAACCACTGCCTCCGAGCCGTATACCAATGAGTATGGTGAGCACCCTGTAGGTGTCTTAAAGACGGTGCGGTATGTCCACAGAGCTTCATACATCTTTTCTTCCCAGTCCTTTTTATTAGAACTGACAACCTTGGCTAGCAAGGTGCACAAAGTCTTGTTGAAAGCTTCTGCCAATCCGTTTGCCTGGGGATTGTAGGGAGTGGAGGTTCTCCATTCAATCTTATACTTCTCGGCAAGTCGATAGATTTTCTGATTTCTGAAATGACTTCCATTATCAGATATTATTCGGTTGGGGATCCCGAACCGGAAGATAATATTCTGCTTGATAAATCTGGCGACCAGTTCACCAGTCACTTCTCTTAATGCTACAGCTTCCGCCCATCGGGAGAAGTAATCTGTCATGGCCAATATGTACTTATGACCGGCCGAGGAAGTCGGCAGTGGCCCGACTACATCAGTTCCCCATTGTGCAAATGGCCAGCTAGGAACTGTAGGGTGCAGAGTTGTAGGTGGCCTTCTAGGCACGGTAGCATGTTCCTGACACTTCTGGCATGACTTTGCAAATTTACAGCAGTCTTAAAACATGGTAGGCCAATAGTAGCCCAGCTTTTTGATTTCTATCTTCATTTTGGGGCCAGCCTGGTGGGCGCCTGCTGTCCCAGCGTGTATTTCTTTCATCGCTTGCCAAGCTTCCTCAGTGGATAGGCAGCGGAGTAGAATCTTTTTGCGTGCATCCGCCATTATTCGGAATAAAGTTCCATTTCTGAATTCATAGGAATCTTTGATTCTCAGGAGTTTCATCTTTTCCTCCCTTTTCTATGGCAGCTGTTGGTGCAGAAACCACTGTAGCAAATGCTGTCTCCAATCAGACGCCTGTACTGCGCTGATAGTGGCAACTTCTTCCTCTTCGGGGCACCCTTCTAGCATACTGGGGACTTGCCGCCGGTTCATAACAACAATGTTCAGTGTTTCATCTGGCGGGACTGCTAGCGAGCTGGCCAGCTTTGCCAGTGCATCAGCCTGGGCATTATGTCCACGGCCCACATGTTTGAGTTCAATATGATAGAACTTTGCCATGAGGCATACAGCTTTCTGGTGATAGGGATTTAGTTCTGGCTTCCGCGCTTCGAACTCCCCTTGGACTTGTTTTATTATCAACATCGAATCCCCGAATACCTGAAGCATTTGGATACCCATGTTGAGGCTGATATTGAGTCCGATTATCAGAGCTTCATATTCGGCTTCATTATTGGTGCATGGCTTGTTTATAGAACAGGAAGTATGCACAACCTCCCCCTCTGGTGATTTCAGCACAATACCGGCTCCAGCCCGTATTCTGGTCTTTCCATCGGAATCTGTCTCCATTCTGGATGCTCCATCAAAGAACAGTTGCCACATAACTGGCTGAGCTTGACAGGCCTCGAGTGTCTCATCATCGGGTAATTCAGTCTCCAACATATCATTCTCCGGCACAGGATGCTCCGCGAAGAAGTCAGCCACGGCCTGTCCTTTTATTGCCCTCTGGGGTATATATGTGATATCGAATTCCATCAGAATTACAGCCCATTTGCCCAATCGGCCTTTCAGTACTGGCTGAGTCAATATGTATTTGAGTGGATCTGCTGCAGATATCAATCTGATTTCATGTGACAACATGTAGTGTCGGAGCTTTTTGACAGCAAAGACTAGTGCCAAGTAGGTCTTCTCTATGTAGCTGTAGCTTTCTTCAGTTCTCATCAGCCTCCTACTTAGGTAGTACAGGGCTTGTTCTTTGCCTTCCTCATTTATCTGTGCCAGCATTGCCCCCAGGGAACAGTATGTGGCTGCGATATACAGTATCAAGGGCCTGCCCTTAATGGGTGCCCCCAGCACCGGAGGGGTCTTGAGGTATTCTTTCAGCTTCTCAAAGGCTTCCTGACAGCCATCGTCCCAGAGGAACGGCACATCTTTCATCATGAGTTTGTGAAAGGGGTGGCATCTTCCCGATAGATTTGATATAAATCGTCGGATGTAGGCCAGACGCCCTTGCAGGGATCTCAACTCGTGCAGATTCCTTGGTGGAGGGAGTTCCTGGATAGCTTTAATCTTGGATGGATCAATTTCAATACCCCTATGTCGGATAATAAATCCGAGGAATTTTCCACTGGACACGCCAAAGGCGCATTTCATAGGATTCATCTTGAGTTCATATCTGCGCAACCTCTGGAATACTATCCTTATGTCTTCCAAATGATCTTCTCTTTTGCTGGTTTTTACCACCAGATCATCGATGTAGCATTCTACCTTTTTGAAGAGCAGGTCATCAAAGATCTTTGTCATAGCTCTTTGATAAGTAGCGACGGCGTTCTTAAGGCCAAACGGCATTCTTTTGTAGTGGAATATTCCCTTCGGAGTGCGGAATGCAGTGTGCACTCTGTCTTCTTCAGCAATCCAAATTTGGCTGTACCCGGATGATCCATCCATGAATGACAGGGCTTCATGACCAGTAGTCGCATCGATCATCACCTCAGTGATGGGCACTGGGAAATCATCTTTCGGGCAAGCCTTATTAAGGTCCCGAAAATCAACACATATTCTAATCTGCCCATTCTTCTTCTTTACGGGCACTATATTGGCCAGCCATGTAGTATACTGGTTTTCTTCGACAAAGCCTACCTCAATCAGCTTGTCAACTTCTTTGTTAATCTGATTTATCAATTCAGGACGCATTCTCCTGGAAGGCTGCTTTACAGGGTTAGCCTCTGGGTTTATCGCCAATCGGTGCTGTGCCACATCAGAGCTCAGTCCTGGCATTTCATCATATGTCCATGCAAAACAGTCTCGGGATTCTTTCAAGAACTGTATATATTGTTCCCTGACATCTGGCTCCAGCAGTGCGCTGAGGAATGTTGGCCTTGGCTCATCTGCGGACCCCAAATTTATTTCTAGCAGCTCATCGACGGTGGCTTGGCCTCCGTCTTCGACTTCGGGCGGGGCTCCTTGCAAATCAATAAAGCCTCCCGGGATATAATCTTCTTCAGTTTCATGCTCCTCTGCTTCATCATACTGGTCATCAGCGGATGCTGGCGCATCATATAGGGCCAATACTACCGGATCCTGTTCTGTCTGCTCCGAGGGCGAGACTGGTTCAGCAGGAAATTCAGAAGTGGACCCCTCCGTCCTTAGAGGCTCTTCTAATGTGGGCTCCCCTGAAAGGTCATCATTCTGTAGAGCCCGGAATTCTTCTAGGATGCGCCCGAACTCCAGACACTCCTCCAGCTCTCTGGCTATTTGATCTTCATCCGGGGTTCCCGTATCAAATTTTGCTTCAGCCTAGAACAGATCCTCTTTGGAAGATAGGTCCTCCCAGTACCAAGCTTTCTTTGTCTCATCAGATGTCTCTGTTTCTGGCAGGTTGTCTGAGGCTTCATTGCTTATTATGGATTGATAAATGATTTCTTCATCTTCCGAGGGGTATTTGTCATATCCTACCTCGGGAGGATCGTCATGCTGGTAGGAGACAGATATGACGTCTACCTCAGCCTCATAGTATTCTTGGAGGGTATAACCCAATCCTGGGTGTTGAGTGATCTTCCTCATTTCTTTACTATCTCGAGGCGGATCCCACAGTTCCTTGAATGCCTTCTTCTGAGCAGCAGGCTGCATTGATGGCATTTGCATCTTGGAGAACGTTTGTGAAACCCGTTGGGTAGTCTAATCTAAGCCTGTAATCGGTACCATCCGGTTTGCGGCTTCTTCAGGGGCCATACAGTCTTGATCATCTTCTTCGACTGGCTCCCCGGTGTAGAATATAATAGGAGGCTCGCAGAAGCGAGGGATTTCCATAGTCTTCAGTGGTAGCACCGTTTGGTACTCAAGGCTGACGATGGGTTTAAATAAACCCTGCGGCACCTCCACCTGAGTGTACTTTTGCTTCATTTCTTCATCGGCATTATCCGGGTGGACGCTAGGAGGGGTAACCCGAGCAAAGTCACCGGCATAAGAGATGTGAGATACATTATGCTTTTTAACATAGCCCTTTGGTGGCGGTGGAGACCAATTCCTTGCCTCTGTCGTGGGCTTTTTCTGGCTGACCACAGCCTCTTTCCTTTCTCACTTTTGCGATACCTCGGTATAGTAGGATGCATCGAGCATATGGCACTCGAACACTTCGAAAGATGTAGATCCGCAAACACCCTCTCTTCTTTTCCTTCATGGCAGTATTTGATGCACTGATGTAGCGTGGATTGCACTATTTGATATTCATGCAGCCACGGTCTCCCCAGCAGGGCTTTATACGTGGTGTTGGAGTCGATCACATAGAATCGTACCACTGTAGTGAGGTCTCCCAACGTGAGGTTGAAATCAGCTACCCCAAGAGGTGTCTCACACTTTTGGTTAAATCCTGCAATCTTCATGTCTCTGACCTTGGTGAGCTGCAGATCAAAGTAATATTTCTGATAGATGCGGTATGGGAGAATGTTCACAGCAGCCCCGGGATCTATCAGTATTCTGCTTATCAGCTGACAGTTCAGGGAACCCCTCATATACAGCGGTCTGTTATGGCCGGAATTTGGGATTAGCATATCATCCTCTGTGAATGTGACTGATGGACCAGAATTCACTTCTGTCAAGAGTGCTTCATACTGTGCCGGCGACTACAAGGCATCAATAATGGCTTGGCGAGCCTCTTCACTCAGAGAGAGGATTTCCCAGATGGAGAACCTGGTAGGGAGCTTCTTTAGCATTTTCATGATCCGGCTACCCACCCGGACGTTAGACAGTCTCATCTCCTCCACCCAACGGGGTCTTGGAGGTTCATGTGGTGCATGCGGCCTTTGCTGCCCATTGCCGGTTTTACCCTCTTGATCGGTTTCCCGGGAGGCTTCTTCCGTAGTAACGAGCCCTGTTTCTGCTAGAGGGTTACTTCCTTTATTTTCTTCATGCCGCTTCTGCTTTCTAACTGCAGTCTGCTGGCATTTATTGTTTTCAGCTGAAGCAGTGTGAGCCAGCTGCTCATTTTCCAAACTGGACAAGAATTCCAGGAATGAAGGAGCCTCTTCTTTTTCTTGGTACAAGCTGGCAGGGGGAGGAACCTGGACACCTCGTACCTCTGGCTCGGGGATCTGATAGGGTTGCTCCCCTCTGAATATAATATTATGATTGGCTGGTGGCGGGCGCCCCCATCTTTTCCCAGAACGTGTTGCATGGGCTGAAGTAGAGGCCTCAGCATGGTTGGCTTCTAGCGGGGCATTTGATGCTTCATCCTCATCATTCTCCCTAGGCAAGGAAAAGAGTACCGACAGGGTGTTGCATTGTACTGTCGTGACTTTCTTTCCCCTTTTGGACTTGGGCCGTCTCTTCTACTTCTGGGAATTCGGCTTTGCCGGCTCCTGCCCCCAGAAGGGCTCAGTCTCATCTTTTCTTTGCTCTGCCTCTGGATGCTCTTCAATTTTCAATTCTTCGAGCTGCTCCCAGAGTATACAATCTTTTACCAGCAGGTTTTTGGGCTTTTTCTGCTCATATTCATCGAGCTCATTGATATACTGCTGTAGACGCCTGGCTGCAGGACTTACTTCTTTATGTGCAGGTAGGGGAGTTTGTCTCCTCCGGTTGTGAGTAGGGATCCGGATGACTGGCCCAGTCTCAGCTGTATGCCATACTGGCTTTACTGGAGGCGGCTCAGGCCTTGGGGTGACACCCCGAATAGTTGCCCCACTGGTGCTGGCTGCAAGAGTGTTTTTCCTGTTCTTTATGGGCTTCGTCTGCCATCCTCCCTGATCTTTCAGTGGGGTGAGGAGGCAAGCTTCATAAGTATGCCTGGTACATTCTTCAACGGCTTCCTCAGGCAGCTGCTGATAGACTGAAATCATATTGGCGGCCATCCTCCAGGGCGGAGGCTCATGCGGATGAGGTGGCTTCACCTGGTAATCACCCAACTGTAGCTCACCCTTTTTGACCATTCCTTCCATAATATCCTTGAAGACATAACAATCTTCAATTGCGTGCCCCAGCGCACGGTGAAATGGACAGAACAGCGGATCATCTTTCTTTGTCGCATCCGCAGGTCTTTTCGGTTCGGGCAATGTTACCTTGTTGAACTTATATGCCCAGTTAAATAGTGCTGATGTCTTATCTTTGGGAAAAGAGTAACCCCTTCTCATTCTGTCTCTCAGAGAGACCTTATCTTTTCTTTCTGTTGCACCCTCAGGTGGGGGAGCTTCGTCTGCCTCCTTTTTCCCTTTCTGTTGCTCAAAGGTTCTAAAATCGACGGCGTTAGCCTCAGTATGTGATGGCCGTCGGTCATTGGTTTTACCCTTCGAAATAGTGGGAACATTGGCGGTCGGACGCTTGGACAAGAACGTCTCGACTTCCGCCACTATGTTGTTCAGCCGGTCAAATGTCCTGACATCTGCACCGATCATCTTTTTTAGCACCTCTCTCTTGAGGCTCTGTTTACATATCTGTAGACACGCCAAAATTGACGTTATTGTGAGTACACCTCATATTACCTTGTAACGCCCCAATTTGACCCTCAAATTAGCTTTGTTTGAGTGGTTTTCCCCACTTTTCTTAGATTTCTCCCCTTTTTATCTCTTTTCCTATTTTCCCCTATTTTTTTGGATTTTTCTGGATTTTTCTGGATTTTCTAGACATTTTTTCCCTATTTTTTCAGAAATAACGACTTGACGTGGGGCGTCTTTTAAATAACGACTTATACATGGGCGTTTCTTAAAAAATTAACGACTATAGTGGAGGGCGTCCATTCTTTCAGATTTCTATTTTTCTGGATTTTTCTGGGAATTTTTTAGAATTTTTTGAGAATTAACGACTTAACCATGGGCGTTATTTTGAATTCAAAAAGAAAAAAAATAGAAAATCAAATTCACGACGTACGTGAGGGCGTGACTTTCAAATTGAATATTTTAATATTATTTTTTTAACTCCTTCCAGAGGTGATTTGGTGGCCTTCCGGATGTCAGAAAAATTCACAAAAATAGTCGTTGGAATCAGGGCGACGAGATACACCTTCACCTAAAAAATAGAAAAATAATATTAAGAAATGAAAAATAGCCATATTTTGAACTTTTGAATTAACGTCCTAATCTAAGTCGTGTTTTAAATAACGCCTTTGTGTAGGTCGTCAATTTCAGAATTGACGCCCCTATCCAGGTCGTGTTTCACCCTTTGTGTTCTGCTCGAACGCAGCCTTTCCCCGGAGAGTCCTTGCCTCGTTAGACTCCTCCTCTATTTAGGCTCTTGCAGTTCTTATCCCTTCCTCCTTTAATCTCTTCCCTTCTTATCACCTTTTCCTAACCTATTAATATAGGCTCTCGCCTCTGTTAAGGGGTTGGTTCTGATAATTTTTATTCTCCCCTGCGTTCTTCTTCTTTTTCTTCTTTCCCCTTTTTCTTCTGTCTTCTACGTGTCTCCTTCTTTTTCTACTTCTTCTTCTGATTCTTCTTCTTCTTCTTCCGTATCCTCCTTCTTCCTCTTCTTATTTTTCTTCTTCTGCTTCTGTTTCCTCCCTTTTTTCTTCTGTTGTCTTCTTTTCTTTTTACAGGAACCGAAGGTGCTTGGCTAAGGGAAGGCTTCTTCACATCAAGCTTCATCCTTTGAAGCCTTTCTCCCCATCGAGCATTCAAGCCAAGGAACCACAAAAAAAGATTTTTTTTATCTTATCTTCCCTTCATTAATCTTCTTATCTTCATTATCATTATTGTTATAGATCATGCATCATATATCTATTATGAATTTGATGCTACACACACATTATTTCTAATCCAATCTTTTTGTTGTTGTGTGTTTTTTTTTGCAAGGGTAACCAAAAGGAAAACTCTCTTCGTCGGCCGGCCGATCTTGAAGAGAAAAGGAGTACTCACATCCCCGCATATTTGAGGTATTTTGCGATCATCTCCCCATGTTGTCTCCTCTTTGAGACCCTCGCGTCTCTGGCGATCACATCATCTCCACATTAGCACCTCGTGCTATCTTATTGTTATTTCATTTGACATTGCTTATCATTTTTTTGTTTAAGTGAGGATTTTAAATAGATCTACAAATTGGCGATCACGGTGGGACCCTTTCTTATTTTTTATTTTGATTACCCCTTTCCCCTTGGCACCCACGTGTGCCCTTTCCTATTGGTACCCACGTGTACCCCTCCTTTTGTGCCCCTCGGGCACCCTCCCTTGTGCATTGCACTCTCCCCAAAGTGATCTGCCAATTAGCTAGATTTGTTTTAAAACTTTCACTTGTTTAAAATCTTGATGAGCATGCTTCTGTGTTAATAATTATATTTGTTGATTGCCTATGTGAGTGCTTCTCTACTTTGATATTGCTGGCCGCGAGGGTTTCCTGGAAGAAGGTAATTAACGCCCCTTCCAGAGGCACTTTTTTTAGTTAACGCCCTATCGCAGGGCGTCTTTTTCCTGTTTAACGCCTTCTGTCAGGGCGCTTTATATCATATCTTCTTATGCTGTGAATTCACGCCCTCCCACAGGGCGTTTCTTTATTTGGTAGCGCCTCTCTTCAGGGCACGTTTTCATGATTTGACGCCCCCACCCCTGGGCGTCTCTTTATTTGGTTGAGCATCCTTGATAATTAACGCCCTGCCCTAGGGCGTCTCTTTTATTGGTAGCGCCCTGCCCCAGGGCGTCTTATTCCTGTGTTTTCACCGAACTCCTTTGTTTATCACTGTATCATATTTCTGCTTATATCTTGCATTCATTCATTCATTTTGCATTGGTTTGAGAGGCCTTATCTCTTTATACTAGGAGCCACACACCCCCTTGGTGAAGGAACGACCCTCCATTGAGCATTCCGTCTCTTTGGATTGGAAATTCCTAAACCAAGCCTCCATAAGTCCCCGCACCCGTGGATTCCCTCACGGACGCCGGGCAGGTTGTACCCTTTTGGAGTCCCGATATAGTTGGCCTAACACGTGGTGAGTGAGAGTTCCTAGTTGGCATTGAAGTGAATCATATTGAAACTAGGACTCTCCTTGTGTGAATCTTTCCAAACTTTATTAAAATTCATTAATTCACCAAGGATTAAACAAATCAAAATCACGGTAATCATCCCAACTTGTGTGCTTATTTGCATAATTATTGAGAATTTTGATTATATAATGGCTTACCATGATAGAAACATGTTCAATTCAATTCATGAGGATGCACAACCTAGCACTTCATATCCTCAATTTCAACATGTTAATCAGCATTCTCACCATTCTTTCAAGGGACCACGTCCTTATTCTTATGGTCATGCCCGACCCATGGGCAGTGTCCATTCTTATGGTCCCCCTCCTCAATTGCGAACCACTATTCCTCCAGGACCGTCTCCTCCCAATGATGAGAGGGTCTCTCAAATCTTGCATGCATTAGATCATCTCACCCCTCAACAGATCCAAGCCCTTAAGGCTACCGTTGAGGGTGCATCTCCTTCATCTCCTCCTCCTTCTATTCCTATACGGGTGGCCCATCACTTACCACCTCCTTCCTCTAATCGGGTAGCCCATTACCCATCTCCTCCTATTCACACTCCTCCTCGGGTGGTCCGACACCCGCCTCCTTCTATTCCTTCTCCAACACGGCACCGAGGCCCTTTTATTCCTTGCAATCCGGTCCATCCGGGTTCTTCTAAGGGTTATCCCGTTAATTCCCCTCCACGGCCTCCTTATACGGCCCCTCCTTCAATGCCCTGCCAACCTTCTATTGTTCATGTTACGCCCCTCCAGCAGGATATCCTTGATAAGATTGCTTCCATGGAGGAACAATTAAAGAGGGTTACAAGTTCACGGCCAGCTCCTCCTACTCCGGTTAATCCTCTCCACGCGGCTTTGGATGATATTACAAGAATGGAGAGAGAATGGAAGGATAGGAAAGAAGACTACGGCGTCGACATTCCAAACAATCAAGAACCGGCAATTGAAGATCCTGAGCCGGTATATGATGATGAAGCTATGCAGGCACCCCTTCCGAGTTTCCTTCGTTTCCCACTTCCCCCGCTTTCATTTGATGAACCCCCTGCTTAGGACGAAGCCATCATCCCTAATCCAACCCTTATTCCCGAGACCTCCTGGTGCTACGACGATGGGTCGATACTTCAATCACCCACGCCGGCGCATTTTGAGTCTCACCCCATTCCTAATACCGCTCGCCCCGCTCGGCGCTTTCTCCGCAATAAGCCTCCACTAATTGTTAAACCTCCGCCAATTGTTACACCTCCACCAATTACACCTTCCCCCATTATGCCTTTAGCCTCCACCTCGGCCTCCACTTCCCCAATTAGCCTACCATTACCATCACTTCAACCCTCCACTATACCTATGACTCCTATTCCTCCACCATATAGCCTTACGCCTTTACCCATGGTTAGTCCTGAGCAGGATCCACCACTTTTTGCATCCGAGCCCGTCCCGACTGCTTCCGAGCAAGGGGAGAAGCTCGACGTGTTTGAACCTCCGCCCCCATTCACCCATTTGCCAACACCTTCCATTATAACTCCACCATCCACGGAGCCTTCCGCCTCCGCCTCACCTCCCTTTGTTACTCAGAAGGGGCGTGCTTCTGCAGCTACTTGCGCCAAGGATAAGCAAGAGCCGAGCAAGAAGACTTTGGCCACGACTGTGCCATTCAAGATGCAAGAATTCATTTACCGGATGCCAATCCGGGTTATTGTGCCAAGCATGGTCGAAGAAGCCAAGTCATCGCCGTTGCTCAATAGATGCCAAGCATTGACGCCGTTTGAAGGCCGGGCAGGGCACCCTTTGTTCAAACCTTCGAATTCCAAATTCATTTACAAGGGGCGAATGCCAATTTTATTCAACATTCCATATTCATCACCATCAATGGGCATGGCGATGCTTCATGTTCCAACTCTACGACTCCCTCACCTTATTGATCTTCACTTTCCAAGGGGGTTGTCATTTATTGAAGCTTCCTTTATTGGGCCAATTGGTTGTACATGTTCACTGCTGTGGAGGGGCAATTGTCTTAAGAGGTCGTCCCCTATTTCTTCCACTCTTGTTCATTCAATCACCTTTTCTTCATGGGCCACTCCAAGGGAAAAGAGGAGGATCTCACCTTCTCACCCTTCACATTCTTCATCTTCTTCGAATTTCATGCATTTTTCATTCATTCATTCATTCCATTCTTTGCATTCATTACATCCATCATTTTGCATACGTTTGCACCTCCTGCTTCCCGGGTTTCCAAACCCGTATCTTCCCCGCCTTCCGGTACCTCCGGATATTCCGCATTTCTCATCATGTTCATCTTCATCTTTTTGTCCACTCTCCCTGGGACATTACGTCCCTTTTCCTGCTATCTCCCTGGAACCTCCAGGAATTTTATCCCTCCTCTTTAGGCATCTCGCCCTTTCTGATTCTATTCCTCCGGAACCTCCGGACTTTCCCTTTGGGCACGACGCCCCTCTCCACCTTTTTCATTTTCCTCCTCCGGAACCTCCGGACTTTCCCTTTGGGCACGACGCCCCTTTCCACCTTCTCCTTCCTGATTTCATTCCTCCGGAACCTCCGAATTTTTCTCTCCTCCCTGGGCATCGTGTCCCTCGGCATTTTCTCCCTCCGGAACCTCCGGACCCTCCATCTTTCTTCCGATTCATCTTTCTGTTCTTCCAAGACATCACATCCTTCATTTTTTTCTTCCTTTTCCATCATCTTTTTCCCTATTTCGTCTCAGGGCATCGCGTCCCTTCTTTTGTCATCCCTCCGGAGCCTCCGGATTCCTCCTATCATGATTCTCCTCCTCTGCCACCGGATCCACCTCTTTCCATCTACCAATTTCTTCTTCTGATTCCTCCTAATTTTGGGTCTGACCCAACTTCTTCCACATCCACTGCCTTGGGCATCTGCCCTTTCTCCCATTGCTTCCGAGGCTTTAGTCCTCACCCCTCTTCTTGATTTTCCGCTTCTTCTGTAGACTGTTCCATGTGATCAGGGTCTCCACACCTTAGTGAGGGAGTTCTAGCCCTCGCCTCTCTTCCTTTTTTCCTTATTCGTCTGAGTCTGGTCTTGGCACCACTCCTTCTTGTTAAGCCACTTTCAAATCCTTTGCTTCCAATTCTTTTGACTGCAAAAGAGGAATATCCCACGATGATCAAGATCGCCTCTCGCGGCAGCTGCTTCAACGAAGGTTGCAAGGTAACATATTGGCGTAAGTATGCATTTTAATGATATCATTTTCTCATTACTTCACGCATGATTTTCAAAATCAAGTGCTTCTTAACATGATTAAGAGTGGTTTTTTTTAAAAACCTTTATCTTAAGCTTTTGTTTAATTTAATCTCCTCAAAATAGTCTTTAGACTTGCTTTGCAGCACTTTGGTTGATAAAGAACCCAGCATTGGGAATTCAACATTCTCTCCCCGCTTGTTAAGAGCAACCCTTAGCTGGGCATTCCACACACTTCACGGCGTCCTTAGCCGGCACCTTGGTTAAAACACCGTTGCTACTTTGGCCATGCCATGAGTATATCTGGAAGTCTTTTCTCTTCTTTACTCGGCCGAATGCAGGGGCAAGAGGTCGACGGATGAGATGACCAACCTCGGTAATCCCCAATACGAGAGGAGTCCCAAATAGGGGCAGTCTTAACCCAAAATCAATATGAGCTTTCATGATAAATCTTGCCACAAGGGCTATTATGAAAATCAAGTCAAAAGTTTGATAAATGCAAAAGTATGAATTATGGCATGTCAAGAGTGGCAAAGTCCCCGCAGGAAAAATCCTGGTCGTATGCATGTCAAGGGTCTAAGAATCAAAGGCATAAAGCCCCGGCGCAACAGACTACCTCTTTGAGGGTTAACGCCTTGGAAGGAATTCAAGTCCCGATATCTCCCATCCTGCATAAAGCTTATCTCCAATTATTCTTCTCTTCTCCCTCCAAGACCGAATGTTTCTCGGGTATGGCCTTGGTAGGGGCACCGTTGATCAAAGACGGTCGGTTATAGGATGCCACTTTCAATGCACGCCTAGCTTTGGGTAATTTTAGCGAAAAGGGAAGGAACTAGGACCCCTAGCCAGTGGTTCAAAAATAACCCTTTGATGCTGCATTAATAATGTCTAAAATCAAAATCCAACAAAAATTTGAAATATTTTCTAAAAAAAATTTGAAATATTTTCAAAACTCCAGAAAAGTTCAGATATTTTCCAAAATCCATAAAAATTGGATATTTCTCAAAAACTTCATAAAAATTTGAATATTTTCCTAAAAACCCACAAAAATTTGCATATTGATCAAAATTCATAAAAATTTTGAATATCTTTTCCAAAACTCATAAAAATTTGCATATTTTCAAAATCCAAAAATTTGCATTGTATTTTCTGATGGTGTTTTGCAGGAACAGCTTTGCAGAGACCAAAAGCACGGGATGAGTCCTATCTCCACTCATTGCTATCAATCTATTGATTCTCCTGATATTCTCATGACATGCCACCCTGGGCATCTTTTGGTTATCATCTCCCTATATCATTCTGATTATCATATCTCATGATTATTCATCTCCAAATTTTTTTAATCAACTCCTGCTAATTTCATCTGATCACTCCGCCGATGGGCATTATATCAGATCTTGATCATTCATCTCCAAATCTTGATTAGCCAGATTGTCTCCTTATGATAAAATAACAAACAATGCTATGATGTGACTTATGCTATTCATGCCATATACATGCTATAATTGATGCTTTGATGATTGCTATGCTTAAATGCCTTCTTCATTGTTTGTTATCTTTTATATCTTGGCTAATGAATTTTTGAGCGCAGGATAAGAAGCTCTTGGTCCCGCCGACTGGGCATCATCATCAAAGTCCCACGGTGCTTGCAGCTCATTTATCAGTTCCCATGCTTATTGTTATCACCATCCCCCTGTATGCATTCTACTATATGTTATTACACTATTAGATTATATCAAGGACCTTGTGGCTTTGGTAAATCTGGAATTTGAGTTCCCCTTCATCAAAAACAATGACGATTCCAGAGGCGTCTTAGTCATACGGATAGGCCGTTGAGCCGTCCAAGACTGGGGACGATGGTTCCGTTTTTACGAGTTGGTGCGCGGATAAACGGGCTTCGGCTTAGTATCAGCTCGCAAAATGAGTTTCTTGACTCAGTCTCGGCAGTTTAACAATATTATCCTTGATTATTTTATATTTTCGTTTGATTTATTTTTCCTTTTAGCCCAGCATGCATTCATGTAGGACTTTGAATCAATTGCTGAAAAATCATTCTGATAAGCTTCTTTTGAGGGTTGAATTGATCTTAATCTTTCCAAATATAAGATATTCCATGCCGAATTGTGTCTTCAGTGCGTTTTGTCGCTGTTTTGGGTCATTTTTCGGAAGCTCCTTGTTTGGATTTCTATCATCTTATTTTAATCCTTTTCCCTTTGATCCACCTTGGCTGCAGCACGTCCACATGGCTGGTAACCGCTCCCCAATGGTGAAATCTACAGGTTTGTGACCTGGGGTACTTCCACCGCGCTGGAAGTTGATCATTCTCCTTAGTGCACCGCGTGCACATCTCCCCCTTTTATCCAAACATCGTTGGTTTCATTGAATTTCCCGAGATTGCTTCCTCTCGTGCTTCTGATTTCAATTCTCATCAAGTGATGTCGATTGCGTGTCTCATCACACCTTGGCATCTACTTTTCAATTTGCTCTGCTCCCTTGCAAAGCAGACGCCAAGGCGGGGCAGCTGTAGACACGCCAAAATTGACGTTATTGTGAGTACACCTCATATTACCTTGTAACGTCCCAATTTGACCCTCAAATTAGCTTTGTTTGAGTGGTTTTCCCCACTTTTCTTGGATTTCTCCCCTTTTTATCTCTTTTCCTATTTTCCCCTATTTTTCTGGATTTTTCTAAATTTTTCTGGATTTTCTGGACATTTTTTCCCTATTTTTTCAGAAATAACGACTTGACGTGGGGCGTCTTTTAAATAACGACTTATACATGGGCGTTTCTTAAAAAATTAACGACTATAGTGGAGGGCGTCCATTCTTTCAAATTTTTATTTTTCTGGATTTTTCTGGGAATTTTTTGAGAATTAACGACTTAACCATGGGCGTTATTTTGAATTCAAAAAGAAAAAAAAATAGAAAATCAAATTCACGACGTACGTGAGGGCGTGACTTTCAAATTGAATATTTTAATATTATTTTTTTAACTCCTTCCAGAGGTGATTTGGTGGCCTTCCGGATGTCAGAAAAATTCACAAAAATAGTCGTTGAATCAGGGCGACGAGATGCACCTTCACTTAAAAAATAGAAAAATAATATTGAGAAATGAAAAATAGCCATATTTTGAACTTTTGAATTAACGTCCTAATCTAAGTCGTGTTTTAAATAACGCCTTTGTGTAGGTCGTCAATTTCAGAATTGACGCCCCTATCCAGGTCGTGTTTCACCCTTTGTGTTCTGCTCGAACGCAGCCTTTCCCCGGAGAGTCCTTGCCTCGTTAGACTCCTCCTCTATTTGGGCTCTTGCTGTTCTTATCCCTTCCTCCTTTAATCTCTTCCCTTCTTATCACCTTTTCCTAACCTATTAATATAGGCTCTCGCCTCTGTTAAGGGGTTGGTTCCGATAATTTTTATTCTCCCCTGCGTTCTTCTTCTTTTTCTTCTTTCCCCTTTTTCTTCTGTCTTCTACGTGTCTCCTTCTTTTTCTACTTCTTCTTCTGATTCTTCTTCTTCTTCTTCCGTATCCTCCTTCTTCCTCTTCTTATTTTTCTTCTTCTGCTTCTGTTTCCTCCCTTTTTTCTTCTGTTGTCTTCTTTTCTTTTTACAGGAACCGAAGGTGCTTGGCTAAGGGAAGGCTTCTTCACATCAAGCTTCATCCTTTGAAGCCTTTCTCCCCATCGAGCATTCAAGCCAAGGAACCACAAAAAAAGATTTTTTTTATCTTATCTTCCCTTCATTAATCTTCTTATCTTCATTATCATTATTGTTATAGATCATGCATCATATATCTATTATGAATTTGATGCTACACACACATTATTTCTAATCCAATCTTTTTGTTGTTGTGTGTTTTTTTTTGCAAGGGTAACCAAAAGGAAAACTCTCTTCGTCGGCCGGCCGATCTTGAAGAGAAAAGGAGTACTCACATCCCCGCATATTTGAGGTATTTTACGATCATCTCCCCATGTTGTCTCCTCTTTGAGACCCTCGCGTCTCTGGCGATCACATCATCTCCACATTAGCACCTTGTGCTATCTTATTGTTATTTCATTTGACATTGCTTATCATTTTTTTGTTTAAGTGAGGATTTTAAATAGATCTACAATATCTACACTGCATCTTCCTGATGAGGAGGTCTTCGGCATCTCATGGCTAAGTTTCTCCACCTTTTGATGTAATCCAGTGCTGTTTCATCCTGCCTTTGCTTGGTTACATATAGCTCCGCTATTGTAATTTCTCTTTCAGTGACATGAAATTTATCGCGGAATTTTCTTTGCATATCAGGCCAATCAACCACTGATCCAGCGGGCAAGCTTGAATACCATTCAAAGGCTATCCCAGTTAGGGACGAGCCAAAGAACTTAAGCAGATAGGCTTCATCAGCTGCCAGGTCGCCCATAATTGTGGTATAGTAAGCAATGTGCTCCCTGTGAGAGCCCTGGCCGTTGAATTTCTCAAATTTCGGCGGCTTACTGACGCCTGGGGGTAGTCTTTTAGCAGCATACTGGGGAGGATACGGTACTTTGTACACGTCATAGGTACTTACACCATCACCGGTCTTTTCAGACAGCTTCATCTCCACAATTCTTTCAATCATCAGCTTGTGAGCCAGGGCTGGATCTATCTCTTCTGGGAAGAAGTGAGCTTGCTGCTGGCTGTAGGGAGTCGTCATCACAGTTGCGCGCAAGGTGGGCGCGGTGGGCTGCGTCTGAGATGTAGAGGGCTGAGCTGCTGCTTGCTGCAGAACAGGCTGGCTCGGAGCTTTGCCCTTATCAACTGGAAGGGGATTAGTTGGGACAGCCATTTCTGCTGAGCTGGAAGTCTGCCCCACAGGTTCGGCTTGCTTGGAGATCGGTGTGGCTTCATGCCTCTCATTTAGCTGTCTTCTGAGAGCACTGATCTCCTGTTGATATCTTCTAAACATCATCTGGATCATGGGATCCAGAGTCGATGGGATCTGTATATCTTCTGAAGTCCCTTCAGCATCATCAACGAAGGGATTGTCTTCTTCTTCTGTTGTCACCACATTGACTGTCATGGTGGTGATCTTGCGGGTTTCCTCATCATTCTTCATCTTATCTTTTGCAGCCTGACCTCTTCTTGTGACGGGGCCTGGTCTGGTAGCCAGCCTGAGCAGTTCATCTGGCTGAGTTGGTAGCATATTCTGCCCCCTGGCGATTCCAGCCATGTTACAGGCGAAGATTTGCATCCTTCCCTTCTGCCTGCAAACTTTTCTTTTTGCCTGGTCAGGGTATTTGAGTCGGTCGAAGACTGAAACTCTTTCTTCAGCCTCTTCCCTATGCAGGTCTTCTTTATCATATCCGGCCTTGCGGCCTTCTTCATAACCATTTGAATCGGAGGAGGAGACTCCGAGCATAACTTCTTGAAGGGCTTCTCCTTCTTCTTCATCCACGGTGCCCAGAGCACGGGATAATCTTTGCTGACCGAGGGCAGAGTTCCCCAGGTAGTGGAAGTAGTCTTGGACCACTCGTTTCATCTCCTCTGGATCGTGCCTTCGCGGCTCTGGTCGGAGTATCAATCTTTCCTGACTTTTCTGCTGATGAGCCAGTCTTGTCATCTGAGCATTCAAATGCTCGGCTTTAGAATATCTGAATATGTCAGCCTGTCTGGCACAGGCTCTTGGTCTTCTTGGAATGGCAACCGTGACTGGTTCGCTCATTCCCATGTCGCCATCTTGGCAGCAGTTGGCAATGTCATCATAGTTCTTCCTTTGCCATCTTTTGCCTTTGGCCCTGGGATGGGTGATAGTAAGGTCTTCATTCTTTTGATATCTTTTGCCCTTCATCACGGGGCGAGTAGTAGTCAGATTCCTTCCTTCATCATTTTTTTCATCTCTCCTCCCCCGAGCCTTGGGGTAAGCAGCAACATCATCTCTTCTGTAATTTCTTTCTTCTCTTCTGCTTCTTGCCCTGAAGCGGGCAACAGCATCCTCAGTAGCCTTCTTCTCATATCGAGCTGGAGCCCAGCTCTGAATCTTCTTTGGTCGCCAGACCTGTTTATATTTTGCTGGCTTGGGCGCCAGGGGCTTCCTTTCATCAGCTTCCCAGTTGGCCCTCCTAGCCGCCAGAACGCGGAACCTGTTGTCGGTCTGGACAGTCGGGACAATCCTGTCCGGTCGGACTTCTCTGGGGCGACCGTTGAGGTTCACCCTAACATCTCCCATCATCATTGTCTTCCCAGAATTGGAAAGACGATGCTCAGCAGCAGCATACCGGCTTCTCCGGTTATTTCACTTTCCCCTCTGGGCAGCAGCGGGAACCGTATCCCTCCTTTGAACTTGGTGTACATAGCAGGCGACGGCCGTCGAGGTCGTCTTCTCCGGTAAGCCAGCCTTCTTACCAGTAGTCTTCATAGGGGCACCTGCAGCGGTGCCTTGCTCGTCATTGTTGACCTGCAGAAGGTTGGTGAAGACGAGGCCCAGACAGTTGGGCAGCCCGACAGCAGGGGGCATTGCTCCGAATGACAGGGGTACCGCCAGGTAACCCTCTCGCACATGCATATCGATCGGTTGTTGGCCGAAGCGTACAGACATAAGTCCAGTAGTCATCTTCCTGAAAATAAGGAAAGCGCACAGGATCAGAAATTTGAGGGGGGCCCGCTGGGCCTCCTATTTTGGCATAGAGATGAGGGAGACTAGGTCCCACCGGGCGTGCCAGCTTTGTGGACGTGGATCTTATCTTATCTCATTATATTATTTATTTATATATTTTTTTTATTTTTTTATTTAGATTTTTGGTTTATTGATTTATTAGGCGTGCCAGTCACGTGTGTGACGATTTTATTGTGCGCTCGATCTGACTTGGTCAGTCGATTGTGAAGTCCGAGTCGGGACTAGAAGTCCGTCATACCATAAAGGCTATGACGTTAATTACGCCCTTCTAAGGAAGGACAACCCTTGATTAAACGCCAAAATAGGAGGCCTCGAGAGGCAATAATAAAAAGGATATTCTTTTTATGTGCGCAGTTTGAATTTCATACCAGAGCCAGGAAGGCGGGCAAGATAATAATATCGATTGAAGAAACAGACGATACGCCGGGAGGAAGGCGCAGTTTGAACCCGGCGCCGGGAGGCCCCCGGGCCAGGAAGGCTGTATTGGGATAGACTTTATTTGCCTTGCCGAAGGGGCTAAAGCAAGGGGGATCTCTCGGCAGAGTAGTTCTCGGCGGGGAAATGGCCACGCCGGGAAGGGACTAAAAGGGTTTATGGCTGAACTGCGGCACTCTGTTCAGGCGATTTCTGGGATTTCTGGCTCGGATTGAGTCAAGATCTGGACTGCAGAAGGGGTTTACGCGGGGGTTAGCATCAGTCGAAGGGCAGATCATCCATTATCAAATCCTCATGGGACGTATGGCGTTTTCTATACTCACCTGCTGCTCAGACGGTCAAGAGATTGATGTCTCTGACCCTGAACGAGATGGGAGCTTGACAGACATCTGTGATATCCGGGGAAACCATGATCCAAGGGGGAGGAAGAGGAGGGACAGAGCCTAATAACCCACTGGATGAGGGTTGAGACTCCGTCTTCGTCTTCCACCAGAGGACAGGCTAGGGAGGGGAGGTCGAAACATGAATCGGAAAGCTATAACATCTAGGCAAAACGACATTCAGAAGAACAACCGATGCAAGAAGGGGAGAAATACAGCAGATATTTCAATCGATCGAATGCCCAAACGAGCCATGTTCATCTTTCATATTATTGCATCATCCCAAACCTGTACAGATCGTAGAAGGTAAACGAAAGACAAAGAGATGGAAATCGAGACCGGAATCCTCCGGCTACATTGATACATCGAGAAAGCCTCGCCATATTACATCAGAAAAGAAAATAAAAAGAGGAAAGCATGGGGGGAGGGCGGAGCATTGACTCCTCTCCCTCCCCGGGCTACCCACCTGAGTCTCCCTTTCTTCTTCTTCTCTAAGCTTCTTCTTTCTTTCCCTCTCGGTCTCTCTTCTGGCTCTTTATCTGGTTTTCGCTTCTATTCTTCCTTTCTTTTTTTTCTATCTCTGATTTTTGACCCCCCGACCATCAGCCTTTCGAAGGGAAGGGGCTTTATAGCTGTCCCTCCTTGCCTTCTCGGCAGACACCTCACGGCACGCCTCAGCTGAAGACTTCCCGGCGCGCAGGACTCCAACCTTGTTCAGCATTTGGGCTTTGACAAAGTGGCTCCCGGCGCCACCATTAAAGGCCCATTTAGGTCTCTTTGACCAGGCCTTTGATAGGCCCTTCAAGTACATCAGTACCCAAGAGGGTCCTCCGTTAGTGATATAGTTTGCATTGAGATCATTAGCAGGGTTTTCATCAGTCTGCGGACAGGGGTTTCATCAGTATTGCCATCTGAATGATGACAAAACCGGGCATCATTTTATCGATATCGTCACCTGAATGGTGACGAGATCGGACATCAGCTTTAGTTTGGGAAGACTTCAGCCGGGTGTATAATCTGTGGAGACGATTCTTCTTGTGTTCTGACATTGCAAAAGCCCTTACAATCTTCATCTGCCGGTACCGGCTTCATCTTTATCTTACATCACATCTGTCAATAAGCCGACATCTGACTTACGCTGACATGTCATCTGTGGATTCTTGGATGAGGCAGTAACACAGCTCTTATTAAAGTGTGCTGGGAGGTCTCATTAGTCAAACGACTACTGCTTCGTTAGTGCTGCCATCTGAGTGACATCGGCACAGGACGTCAGCTCGGCCGACAAAGGCTTCAGCCGGGTAAATGGTTGACGAGCCTCATCATTGGTCTTTCACTGTGGGTTTGATCTGCTTCCACCCTTGTTCATTTTCAAGGTGTCAACAGGCGTGCCGCTGAAGGCCCTGGGGGCGTGCCGCTGAAGCCCTTGGGGAGTGCCGCTGAAGGCCATTGGGGGCGTACTGCTGAAGGCCTTGGCGCGTGCCGTTGAAGGCCATTGGGGCGTGCCACTGAAGGCCCTGGGGGCGTGCCGCTGAAGCCCTTGGGGCGTGCCGCTGAAGGCCCATTGGGGCGTGCCGCTGAAGGCCTTGGGGCGTGCCACTAAAGGCCCATTGGGGCGTGCCGCTGAAGGCCCTGGGGGCGTGCCGCTGAAGGCCAAAATTGGGCGTGTTTCTGACCCCGTTCTGAGCCCGTTATGGACACGAGTCGTGGCCTGTTTGGCTCTTCTCGAGGCTCACGGATTGTGGGCCTTTTTTGTGCTTGGTTTCTCTTCACTGTCGTGACTCCTGGAGGTGACTCCACGACAATCTCTCTCGGGGCTTATTTACTCGGGCCGTTGTTGATACTGGGCTGAGTAGGATATCATGGGTGTGTAATTTTTTGGTGTCCACAGGCGTGCGGCGAGCGTGGGAAGCGTGGGAAGGCGAAGTTCTATCGGCATTCTTCGTGGTTTCAGGCTTGGATCGGCGCGTCTCGTCACGGACCAGATGTAGGGTGACGTTCCTTAGCCTCTTGTCTTCCTTCTCCGCGAGTGTTAGCCCGAGACGAGGTCGAGAGGGGTTGTTTTTACGCCGGGAAGGGTCGTGCATGCTTTGGGGAGTGACCACCCGATCCATCATTTTAAGCCACGATTCCGTGTTTTGGGAGCGTAGAATCATGCTAGGGGAGCTTGGGGGCCGATTTCCTTTCGTTTCACCCTTTGTGGGGCTTGTATGGGGTCGAATTGGGCGATTCCGGCGAGGTTCGCCGTTTTCGCGCCGGTGAGCGATGTACGGTCGAACCAGTGGCCGCACAACCCTTGTGCGGTGATGTTCGGACCGTTCATCGGCTCGGCGCGCTTTGGCTGGGCTCGGTGCGCAGTGGGCTTGTGCGGTCTATCGTGAGACCGCATATCCTGTAGTGCGGACCCATAGCGACCACCCAACCCTGGATTTTTGACCGTTGAGTTTTACCGTTATACAGCGCGCCGGGGTGAGCGGCTATGAGATGGCCACTAACCCTTCGTGCGGCCAGGGGCTGGACGTACGTCATCTGATGCATTGACCGGGTGTGTGGCTAGGTCTTGGCCGCACAACCCTTGAACGGTTAATCCCTAACCGCTCTTCCCTAGTGCGGCTACGGCCTAACCGTTCAGGTTTATTACCGTTGGGAAAAGAATGGCCAATATTGGACCGTTCATCACCCACGTGCGGCCGTGAATGGTCCGCACATCAGTTGAACGGGCCCGTGGTGGCCATTCATCTTCTCGTTGGACCTGGGGTAGAACGGTCACATCCTGGCCGTTTAAGCCTTGTGCGGCCCTTATGGGACCGCACATCCCTGAGCGGCCCGAGATGGACCGATTAAGGGGACGGGTCGTGTCGGCTTGTCTCTCGTCATGCCGAGCGGTACCGGGAGATGTGTTGTCGGCTTCTATTACCGTGCGACGGTGATTTGTACGAGGAGCGTTCCTCGTACCGTCCGGTTGTGACGTCATTTTCCATGACTTGAGAGTCTACTCCTTCAGTGACCCTCCACTAGTCGTAGCCTACCAGTACGCGGTATCGGTCGCACCAGGGAGTGGCGTACGGGGTTACCCTTAGAGGCGGTTTGTGGACCGGTTGCCGTCGGGCCCCACGTCTTGCAGCCAGAGTCCGGCTGAGGGGAAAACCGGTCAGAGGGCCAGAATAGGGACGCGCGGTCTGTGTGTGCATGGTTGGGGGCGGTTGGACCCACGTCGACGGGCGTGACCCCAGCTAGTCACTTGTTTGTGGTTAATTGTTCGGTGTTCGTGCCTTTGGTAGGCGCTACCACGCCAGGCAATTCACCTGCGGTGCGGTGTAAGACGTCAGGGGACGCTACCGGCTGTGCTTCTAGTGGGAGGTACTCCTGTCGAGTACGGAGTGACAGACTGTCAGTCGTGTGTTTCCAACCTTCGGGTTTTGTCGGGTCGACCGTTGAGCTTCGGTTGTCTCACCGTGGCACGTGTGCCGGTTTGCATGCCGTAGGGTCCTTGTTGTGTAGAGTACAGGGCTTTCCTTTCCGAGGTACTCTCCTACCGCTAGCGTAGTGGTTTCCCGTTTTACGAGGTAGGGTTCGAGTGATCCCTACTGAGTCTTTTTTCGAGACTCATTCCCTGCGTGTTTTCACCGTGTTTCAGGTGAGGCGCCACCCCAGGGGAGCGCATCTGGGGTGCACCGTGGTGCGGGTGCCCAGAGGTAGTGCCAGAGGTCAGAGCCGGGGTATGCCCCATGTAGCTGTGCTTTTCTTTTGCCTCTGTACTAGTTGTGGACTACTGTTGTTGTTGTTATTCATTTTTAATTGTGGACCATGTAAAATGCTAATTTATTTTCTGCTTAATATTATAACTGTTTAATTTCTGCAATTACTTGTGATACTCATGTACTTTCCACACCATCCTTCTAACCCTTCCGAGTCTTCGGACTCGTGGGTGGCGGTGCGAGTCTCGGGTTATCGGGCCTTCCCGGTAATCGGATACTCTGGTCGTTACAACTGGTATCAGAGCACGGTTGTGGAATTACATGAGAATCATAGGTAATTGTAGTGGTCCACTTGTCCACAGCAATGATGTACAGTTGACACTGGCATCGGGCATCGTGTGTTTTTCTTGACCATGCCGTTTTCGTGTTTTCTATCTTTTGCCCTAGGGGCGAGAATGGCGCCGAGGCGGAGCACTCGCTCTCAGCAGGGGCAGTCGGCTGGAGGTCAGGAGATCCAGCAGGGGGTCCAGGGGAACCAGGAGGAGCATAGCAGAGCGCCACTAGGAGCTACCGAGGTCGCGGCTACTACGAGGGTTCCGGGGGCCGAGGATTTCTTCCGGGGCATGTATCAGCTTATGTCTCAGCAGTTCGGTGGAGAGGCTGGTGAGGGCTCGTCAGCTAGGGGTGGGCCAGGCCGAGCAGTGAGAGACTTTCTGCAGTTCCATCCACCTTACTTCAGCGGCCAGGCAGACCCTGATGCGGCTCGTGATTGGCTTGATGAGATGGAGCGGGTGTTCAGTTCTGCGAAGAGTGCTGCCGAGGACAGAGTGGTGTTGGCCTACAACCAGTTGCAGGGTACGGCTCGGAAGTGGTGGTCTTCCGAGTGGAAGACATCCTTTCAGCTTCGTCCACTTGAGCAGGTCGAGTGGGATAATTTCGTCAGTGCTTTCGAGCGTACGTACTGTCCAGATTTTGTTGCTACGCAGCGGATGCGGGAGTTTCTGGAGCTGGTGCGGGGCGACATGTCCGTGTTGCAGTATGATAAGTCTCCATTTCTTATGATAATTCATCGCATAAATACCATTTTATGTGCATATAATTAGGTAATTATGCATATTTCATAGTTAACCTCAACTCCGCATTTAAATTGGAGCTTTCACGTAAATTGATTAATTTGGTAATTTTATCTAATAATCTGAAGTTGAGGACCGTGAGCATTAATTCTTCATTGCATAACCATGAGCATTTAAGATTGATGTGCACATTGTGGTAATTTTTATGGACTAAAGTGCAATTATGTGTGTGTAGGACACCGAAGGTAATTACAAAAGAAGCCGGGGGCAAAAGGGTCATCACCATTTTGACCAAGTCAAATAAAGAATTCAAATTATTTTGGTTGGAGGGAAAGGAAAGTTCAAATTTTCAAATTCAAAGTTTGAAAAGGAAGAATCCAAACTTTAAGTTTGGAAAGGAGGAAATGGACATTCAAAGTTTGAAATAAAGGAGAGACATGATGAGCCTTGGGAAATGGGGTGCCTAAAGTCCAAGAAAGGGGGTGCCCACCTACTTTTTCTCTTCCCCATGCATCATATTCCACTTAAATTTCAGCCATCCATCTCCTTTTGATACAATCTCCACCCTCCATCTACCTAACTTTCCCTATAAATAGCCCATGGCAAGGAGGAGAAAGGAGTTCTTCTTTTGGCAATCTTTCACTCTCCCTCTTTCTCTCCCAACCTTAGGCCTCCGGTTTCTCCCATGTAAGTTCGTTTTCTCCTTTTGTGTTCTTCATAAAAGTTCTTCATTTTTAAGTCCTCTACAATTTCTTCTTCTTGCTCAACTTCTAATTCTTTCTGGTTTTCAAGGTATTTCGTATTCTTCACTGTGCTTTCCTATTCATCTGTGAAACAATTTTCTCTCTGTTCTTCCCCTTATTTCTCCCTCTTCTAGTCATTTTCTGCTCTTGCTGTCTTCATGAAAGTTCTTGATTTTTACGTGTTCTACAACTTCTTCTTCTTGCTCATCTTCTAATTCCTTCTGGTTTTCAAGCTATCTCTCATTTTTTAACTTACTGTCCTGTAATTTTACTGTTCATCCGAGGTGCTAGCTTCGGTTATGTCTCCATTTTGAAGCCCTTATTTTCTTCTGTTCTCTCTGAGTTCTTCATTAAAGTTTTTCCTCTCTTCCACCTCTTCAACTTCTTCTTCTTGGGCATCCCCTAATTCCTCTTAGGTTCAAAGTTATTCACCCTCCAAAGATTGCTTCAACGACGAAGGCGACTTCCTCCCGGCGTAGACGACATCTTCCACAAGGTTGTTCGTGATCCAAGGCCAAGAGAGAACGGCGCTATCATCACCATTGCTGCTACCATCTCCAAACTCCAGGCTTTTCTTGTGTTATTATTTTTGTGATATTTCACTTCATTGTAATCTCATTGTGTCATTAGTATAAACTTGTTTCACATCTCATGTACTCTTTCTTTTAAGTTAATGAAAGGAGTTGCTCTCTTGATCTAGTTCTTGCTCTTCTTCCCTCTCTATCTCTTCTATATCTTCTTTCCACTTCATACAATTATTTTCTATAGCATAAGCGCATAGTCATGGTGTTTTCAATTAAGTGTTTGGTTTGTTCATCATTTCACTATTTTCTTCAATCAATCAAATCACAAATATTTTGCAAAGGAGTCCAAAGTTTTTAACTTTAAAAATCTCTTCTTCCTTGTGGATTCGACCCGTGCTTGCCATAGTACTACATTCTTTTTTGATCAATTTGTGTGAGTGCGGTTTTAGATTGTTATATGCGTGGTTTAAACGACGAACTTTCGCGTTATCAATTTTTGGCGCCGTTGCCGGGGAGGAATGGTGATTTTTGACTTAAGAACTTTGTTTTCCTTATGTATATAGTGTCCTAATAAAGTTCTCTTTTCTTATTTTTACAGGAAAAAAGAAAAAAAAGAAGCAACTTGAAAATTCAAAAAAAAAATTAGAGGTAAGTCTCCACCTTTTCCTTAGTCTTTTTGTCATTCATTTTGAAAAAAAAATAACGGGGGAACGCTTTTCAAGTAAGTATCCAAACTTTTCCTCCTTCATTTTAATTTCATTTCTCTACATTTTATATCTTGTGGTTAGATAGGTTCACTAAATAAAAACATAAAAAAGGGCATCACTTGAATTTCAATAAAAATCTTCATTGCAAGAGTAGAAATCACACATTCATGTTCTAAGTCATGCATCATTTAGGATAGAAGCTCTTTTTCTTTATTGTCTAATTGTTGTTAATTACATTGTTGAAGATTACGGGAGGCAAGGTGAGTACTCTAACTTTTCCAAAAGCATGCTCATGCATTTTCATGCTTGCATAGAACCCCTTGTTTGAACTTACTTTGTTGCATATCATTTCAAAATATCTTAAGGGCAACACCCATAAACAAGATAAGGTGGGGATTTCATCACCCTTCCTTAGCCCACAAATCATAATTCTCTTGCATCTTTGCATCACCTAGACCTCAAATAAAATTCAGTAGACATTGGCCCTAGGTTCACACTGTGATTCTTGTGTTATTTGGGCTTACCCTCTTATGAAAACTGATGCCTAAGGCAAGACGGTCGGATGGCAAACGCCTTAAGCGGGCTAGTGGTTTGGCATAATTAGGTCCCTACGAAAGTAGGGGGAACCTCCCACTACCCCACCCCTTACCTGGCCGGTGAAAATATTGAGGGTGAACTTAAGTTTCACTTTAGCCATTTTGTGAAACCCAATTTGTAGGTTTAGGTCACATCTAGGGCATTAAGTAATTTGTGTGACAACTTGTTTGTGTTCGCAAAAAAATAAAAATAAAAATAAAAACAAAAACAAAAACAAAATATCATCTTCTCTCTCTTCGTCTTAATTTGAGTAAACAAAAAATAAAAATCATCATAAAAAAATTTTCTCCCATCTCTCATCTTTAACCTTGGTTTATGCAAGGGAGAAGATCTCTACACCGTGACTTAGTTGAGCCCATTAGTGAGATTGAGCAATTCATTTTTAATCCGGCTCAAAATCAAACCCAACCTATGGCTGAACAACACCAATTAGGGGTGCCCAAACAGATGAAGGAATACTTCATTCCTTCGAATTATCAGCCATCCACTTGTATCCAACTGCCTAATGTCCCTGCTTTGCACTATGAGATCAAATCTAGCACCATCCAGATGCTCCCATCCTTTTATGGGAAGACCAATGAAGATCCCTATAAACATCTGGATGAATTTCTAGAAATTTGTTCCACTGTGAAAATTCAAAATTTCACAGATGATGCTCTTCGCTTGACCTTATTCTCTTTCTCACTTAAGGACAAAGCCAAATACTGGCTAGGGACCTTAGGGAAACCTATTGGCACATGGGCAGATATGCAGCATGAGTTCCTTAAGAAGTTTTACCCCATCGGTAGAACCAACACCATGAGACGTGCAATCACAGGATTCGCGCAACTCCCAAATGAACAAATACATGAATCATGGGAGAGATTAAAGGAACTCCTCAGAAAATGCCCACATCATGGGCTTTCCAAATGGCAAATAGTGCAAGCTTTCTATGAGGGCTTAGATGATCAAGTTAGGCAGATTGTGGATGCATCATGTGGTGGAGCCTTTATGAGTAAGAGTGAAGATGAGGCATATGCCTTATTTGAAATGTTGAGTGATAATTCAATCAACCATGCTTCCCTATCCTCATATGAGAGAACCATTGGGCCTTCTAAACGGGCCGGGATGTATCAGGTAGAACCTGATGCTAGAGTGGATGTGAATTTTATCCATCAAAATTTGGACAAGGTCGACATCATGGCCCAAAAGCTAGAACATGTTGATATGCTGGCCCATAAGTTAGACCAGCTCCTGGCCCAAAACAAACAAGAAACCACCATCCCAACTACGTCCAACCCATACCCGGACCCAACACATCATGAGACGTGTGCTTTATGTGCTAACTCGGACCATCATGTGTCTGATTGTCCAACAGCAGCCCAATTGCCATCTTTTATATAGGAGCAAGTCCAAGCAGCCCAGGGGTTCTCTAAACCCAACTATGACCCATTTTCTAACACCTATAATCCGGGCTGGAGGAATCACCCCAATTTCAATTGGAGAAATCAACAAGCTCCTAATCAACCGACAATCTCCTCCGCATCTCAAGCTTACAAACCACCGATCCAACACCAATTCCAAGCTCAACCACCATTTCAAGAAAATGCTTATGGTCGAGGACCGCAAGCCCCATAACCACTTCCCCGATTCAACCAGGGTCAGGCCCCATACCAACCTCCTCAGCTCAATTACGGACAGTCTTCCAATTCTCAACAAACCTATCAACCTCCTCTACAACACCACCAGGACTCCCAAACTGATGATAGATTCCATCAGTTACAACAACTAATTCTGGCCCAAAATCAATCCTTCCAACAAACTATTCAAGCCCAAAATCAATCTTTCCAACAAACCCTCCAAGTCCACCAGCAAACCATCTCTAAGTTGGAGACTCAATTGGGCCAATTGGCTGAAGCCACCATGAGAAGCGAAGTGGGCCAATTGCCAAGTCAGCCCATTGTCAACCCACGAAATAATCCTCCGGGCTTCCCACAACCAAACTTCCCCATTAACCAGCCAATTCCTCCTCTCCTCCAGCACCCATCAGGCCAAATACCATAAAAAGGCCCACAACTCGAAAATGCAAAAGCAATTTCGACCTTAAGAAGTGGTAAAGTCCTCAAAGATCCTCAGGGGTCCACTCCTAGTTCATCAGTCCAGGCCCCTGACATATCTTCTGATAGTGAGGAGGAGCCCAGCCAGGAAGAGGATGTCAAGGGAAAGAGGAAAATAGAGGAAGGGCCCAGCACTTACCAACCTACAGTGCCATTTCCCAATGCCTTAAAGTCCAAAAAGAAACAACCAGCCCATAATGAGGAGATGATGGAGCTCTTCAAACAAGTACACATCAACATCCCTCTCCTCGATGCCATCAAACATGTCCCGGCCTATGCTAGATTCTTAAAAGAAATGTGCACCCCTAGGCGGGATCCACGAGTGACCCCGGAAAAGGTTCGACTCCCGGAGAACGTTAGTGCTGTGGTCCTCAACCAACTTCCAAGAAAGTTAAAAGACCCTGGAGCACCCCTTATCTCCTGCAACATTGGCGGTGTGACATTTGATAAAGCTCTCCTTGATTTAGGAGCTAGTGTGAATTTACTCCCTACCTCCATCTATGAGCAGTTTGACATCGGTGAGCTCAAGCCTACTCCTATTATTCACCAACTCGCCGATAGATCAATCAAGACTCCAAAGGGCCTTATTGAGGATGTCATTGTTAAAGTGAATGAGTGCTACTTCCCTGCTGACTTTCTTATTTTGGATATGGTTTCTCCCCAAGAAATCAAGCATACTCCTATCATTTTGGGTAGACCATTTTTAGCCACGGCTAGGGCTAATATAGACTGTGCTTCAGGAATTATGGACATATCTTTTGGGGACCAGAAAGTCAGCATCAACATTTTTAAGGCATCCAAATTTCATGATCAAAAAGGAGATTGCTATGCTGTTGACACCATTGAGGAATTATTGGAGATTGAAAGGGACAGTAGGACTGAATGAGAGAGGAAGTTGACATCTTGTCAACTCAACTTAGGACATGGCCCCCAGTTGAACCTTTGCCTCAGCTTAAATCTGAACCAGCTCTGCCCTCTTTACAATCCCCTCCTTAGGTTGAACTAAAACCATTACCGGCCTCCCTTAAGTATGCATTCCTAGGCCCAGACCAAACATTGCCAGTCATCATAGCAAGTGACCTTGAACCTAACTATGAGGAGAAACTAGTTGAGGTCCTTAAATCTCATAAGGGGGCTATAGGTTGGTCTGTCGCTGATCTTAAAGGGATTAGTCCATCCATTTGTCAGCACCATATTTATATGGAGGAGAATGCAAAATCGAGCAGAGATATGCAGAGGAGATTAAATCCACACATGAAGGAGGTGGTCAAAAATGAGGTGGTCAAGTAGTTAGATGCCGGAATCATCTACCCAATTTCTGATAGTCAGTGGGTCAGTGCAACACAAATAGTCCCCAAGAAATCAAGACTGACTGTGATCACCAATGATCAAGAGGAGTTGATACCTACTAGGTTGACCACGGGATGGAGGGTCTGCATTGATTATAGGAAGCTCAACTCTATGACAAAGAAGGACCATTTTCCCCTCCCATTCATTGACCAAATTTTGGAAAAATTAGCAGGGCAAAAATACTTCTGTTTTCTAGATGGGTATTCTAGGTACAATCAGGTGGCTATCTACCCAGAAGATCAAGAAAAAACCACATTTACATGTCCCTACGGAACATTTGCTTTTCGGAGAATGCCCTTTGGATTATGTAATGCGCCTGCCACATTTCAAAGATGCATGTTAGCAATTTTTTCTGACATGGTGGGCAACTTTTTAGAAGTTTTCATGGATGATTTCTCCATTTTTGGGGATACATTTGATTCCTGCCTTGATCACTTAGCCAAAGTAATGAAGAAATGCATTGACACTAATCTTGTCCTCAGTTGGGAAAAGAGCCATTTCATGGTTAAAGAAGGTATTGTTCTAGGGCACATAGTGTCGGCAAGAGGAATTGAAGTAGATAAAGCCAAAGTTGAGCTCATTGCCAAACTGCCACCACCCACCTCAGTAAAATAAATCCGATCATTCCTGGGTCATGCCGGCTTCTATCGCCGGTTCATCCAAGACTTCTCCAAAGTCGCTAGACCTCTCACTAATCTGCTGGCTAAGGAAGTCCCATTCCATCTTGACCAATCATGTCTTGAGGCTTTCGAATCATTGAAAATGGTATTGACCAATGCCCCAATCTTACAAACTCCTAATTGGTCATTACCTTTTGAAATTATGTGTGATGCCTCAGATTATGCTTTAGGTGCTGTTTTAGGGCAAAGGGTAGACAAAAAGTCTGTGGTGATTTACTATGCGAGTCGCACACTCGCTGATGCCCAACTTAGGTACACCACAACAGAAAAGGAGTTACTTGCTGTTGTCTTTGCCCTTGAAAAGTTTCGGTCCTATCTGCTAGGGGCCAAAGTCATTGTGTTCTCTGACCACTCAGCTCTCAGACACCTGCTGTCTAAAAAAGATGCCAAACCAAGGTTGATTAGATGGATCCTTTTATTACAAGAATTTGATTTAGAAATTCGGGATAAAAAAGGAAGTGAAAATGTTGTTGCAGATCACTTGTCCCGAATTATCACATCAGACACCACACCCTTACAAGACTCATTTCCAGATGAGCACCTCCTTAGTGTATCTCACATTCCACCCCCATGGTATGCACACATTGTCAATTACTTAGCCGTGAAAAAAATTCCTGAAGGTTGGTCTAAACAAGAAAAAGACCGCTTCTTTGCTAAGCTCAAATACTTCTTTTGGGAAGACCCTGAGCTATTCCATTTAGGACCAGACCAAATCATTCGGAGGTGTGCCCCTGAAGGTGAGCAACAAAGCATTTTGACATTTTGCCACACCTTAGCTTGTGGGGGGCATTTTTCAAGTAAGAAAACGGCAGCCAAAGTTTTGCAGAGTGGGTTCTATTGGCCCACAATATTCAAAGATGCATTCGAATTTTACAAATCTTGTGAGCGCTGTCAGGCTATGGGAAACATGTCACGCAGGGACATGATGCCTTTAAACCCTATCCTGGTTGTAGAAATTTTTGATGTATGGGGAATTGACTTCATGGGACCGTTTCCACCATCTTTTGGTCATGAGTATATTTTGGTGGTAGTGGATTACGTGTCTAAGTGGATAGAAGCTATAGCCACAAGGACTAATGATCACAAAATTGTCATGAAATTTGTTCGCAAGAACATTTTCTCTCGATTTGGATGTCCGAGGGCTATCATTAGTGGTGGGGGTTCACATTTCATCCATTCTCAATTCCGGGCTTTACTTCGGAAGTATGGGATAACACATAAGATTGCTACCCCCTATCATCCCCAGACTAGTGGCCAGGTGGAGGTTTCTAATAGAGAGATCAAGAATATTTTGCAAAAGTCTGTCCGGCCCGATAGGAAAGATTGGTCAGAAAGGTTAGATGATGCTTTATGGGCCTATCGGACCGCCTACAAAACTCTCATTGGCATGTCCCCTTATAGGCTTATTTTTGGAAAGCCATGTCATTTGCCAGTCGAATTGGAACATAGGGCCTATGGGGCAATCAAACAATTCAATCTTGATTTAACACAGGCTAGTTCCCATAGATCCCTTCAACTGAATGAGTTAGAGGAACTTCGCAATGAAGCCTATGAGAACTCTAGGATTTATAAAGCCCAGACAAAAGCATTCCATGATAAACACATTTCACGCAAAACTTTTCAAATCAACCAAAAGGTCTGGCTTTTTAACTCTAGGCTGCGATTATTCCCTGGCAAATTGAAATCCCGATGGGATGGACCATATGTGGTAATTAAAATATTTGACCATGGTGCAGTAACAATTCTTGATCCTAAAACTGGTCAAACTTTCACTGTCAATGGTCAACGTTTGAAACCTTACATTGAAAATCTTCCAATGCTGCAGGAGGACTCTCTCAGGCTGAGTGACCCGTTGTGAGCTATATTGTGTCTGGCTAAAGACGTTAAACTTAGCGCTTCTTGAGAGGCAACCCAATTATCCTGTTTCTTTTCAAAAAAAAAAAGAAATTTTTTTGATTGATTCTCTTCTTTTGTCTAAGGAGCATGGAGCATGGAACAATATTTCTTTGATGACAACATCTCTCTCTCAGGTCGTATCTATCCTTCCCTCTACTTTTTATGGCTTTATTTCATTTCTATATCTTACTCATGCCATTAGGGACAATGTCACCTAAGTTGGGGGGTAGCTTGAGCTCGAATTTCCTCAAAATAATTGCAACCTTTCATGACACCTCTAACAAGTGTTTCATGTTCATATTTCATGACGAGAAACTTTTCTTAGAATGATTGGACTTAGAGTCTTACATGTGAAAGTTGCAAATTAAAGGGATGAATTAATTGGTTATGTCTTTAGCCTTTTCCTCAGAATACACCAGAAAATTATATTGAACTTGCACACAATTGCACAATAACAAGATCGGTGGATGGCAAACATTAGGATGATGGGAATTTTACTTGACACTTAGGTGATGATGAATATTATGCCCATTCATTGAACATAATCGTGAGGAAAAAGTTACCTGCCAAAAAAAAAAACACACACACACATGAAAAATGCCCCCGAACTTAGTAACCGGGCCTGCTTCTCCTAAGGCAAGAGTTGAGGTTCGCGTCAAACGGTGAAGGGATGTGCAGCACCGTGTGTCAAAAAAAAGAAGAAAAAGAAAAAATGAAGTATAAACTGGCAGAGTGAAGCTACCTGTAATTCGAAAAGCTCAATTCAAGAGGTGGGCAGAATTGAAAATCATCTTTAAGTGAAAGGTTGAAGACTCATTCATCTAGATTGTTTGGAAGTCACTAGTCAAGTTATATCACTCATACATAAAGAGATATTTAATTTTGAGTGTATCCCGAGGAAAGGTCTAAACACATGGACGGATGAAATTTATACCAAATACATGCTACTTGAACTTGTAATACTCCAAAGTCTAAATCATTATGCATAATGTTCTTACCATGATCTGTGACACATGAGTGTTTGCTAGTCCTAATTTTATAATTGTTTACATTGCTAAGGGACTAGCAATATTCAAGTTGGGGGGTGTGATAAGTCTCCATTTCTTATGATAATTCATCGCATAAATACAATTTTGTGTGCATATAATTAGGTAATTATGCATATTTCATAGTTAACCTCAACTCCGCATTTAAATTGGAGTTTTCACGTAAATTGATTAATTTGGTAATTTTATCTAATAATCTGAAGTTGAGGACCATGAGCATTAATTCTTCATTGCATAACCATGAGCATTTAAGATTGATGTGCACATTGTGGTAATTTTTATGGACTAAAGTGCAATTATGTGTGTGTAGAACACCGAAGGTAATTACAAAAGAAGCCGGGGGCAAAAGGGTCATCACCATTTTGACCAAGTCAAATAAAGAATTCAAATTATTTTGGTTGGAGGGAAAGGAAAGTTTAAAATTTCGAATTCAAAGTTTGAAAAGGAGGAATCCAAACTTTAAGTTTAGAAAGGAGGAAAAGGACATTCAAAGTTTGAAATAAAGGAGAGACATGATGAGCCTTGGGAAATGGGGTGCCTAAAGTCCAAGAAAGGGGGTGCCCACCTACTTTTTCTCTTCCCCATGCATCATATTCCACTTAAATCTCAGCCATCCATCTCCTTTTGATACAATCTCCACCCTCCATCTACCTAACTTTCCCTATAAATAGCCCATGGCAAGGAGGAGAAAGGAGTTCTTCTTTTGGCAATCTTTCACTCTCCCTCTTTCTCTCCCAACCTTAGGCCTCCGGTTTCTCCCATGTAAGTTCGTTTTCTCCTTTTGTGTTCTTCATAAAAGTTCTTCATTTTTAAGTCCTCTACAATTTCTTCTTCTTGCTCAACTTCTAATTCTTTCGGGTTTTCAAGCTATTTCGTATTCTTCACTGTGCTATCATGTTCATCTGTGAAACAATTTTCTCTCTGTTCTTCCCCTTATTTCTCCCTCTTCTAGTCATTTTCTGCTTTGCTGTCTTCATGAAAGTTCTTGGTTTTTACGTGTTCTACAACTTCTTCTTCTTGCTCATCTTCTAATTCCTTCTGGTTTTCAAGCTATCTCTCATTTTTTAACTTGCTGTCCTGTAATTTTACTGTTCATCCGAGGTGCTAGCTTCGGTTATGTCTCCATTTTGAAGCCCTTCTTTTCTTCTGTTCTCTCTGAGTTCTTCATTAAAGTTTTTCCTCTCTTCCACCTCTTCAACTTCTTCTTCTTGGACATCCCCTAATTCCTCTTGGGTTCAAAGTTATTCACCCTCCAAAGATTGCTTCAACGACGAAGGCGACTTCCTCCCGGCGTAGACGACATCTTCCACAAGGTTGTTCGTGATCCAAGGCAAGAGAGAACGGCGCTATCATCACCATTGCTGCTACCATCTCCAAACTCCAGGCTTTTCTTGTGTTATTATTTTTGTGATATTTCACTTCATTGTAATCTCATTGTGTCATTAGTATAAACTTATTTCACATCTCATGTACTCTTTCTTTTAAGTTAATGAAAGGAGTTGCTCTCTTGATCTAGTTCTTGCTCTTCTTCCCTCTCTATCTCTTTCTTCTATATCTTCTTTCCACTTCATACAATTATTTTCTATAGCATAAGCGTATAGTCATGGTGTTTTCAATTAAGTGTTTGGTTTGTTCATCATTTCACTATTTTCTTCAATCAATCAAATCATAAATATTTTGCAAAGGAGTCCAAAGTTTTTAACTTTAAAAATCTCTTCTTCCTTGTGGATTCGACCCGTGCTTGCCATAGTACTACATTCTCTTTTGATCAATTTGTGTGAGTGCGGTTTTAAGATTGTTATATGCGTGGTTTAAATGACGAACTTTCGCGTTATCACAGTACAGGGCCCGATTTGTCGAGCTGGGTCGGTATGTACCTCACATCATGGAGCATGAGAGGGTGAAGACCGCGCAGTTTGTTCAGGGCTTGAGGCAGGAGCTGAGGCACCATCTGATTGCGAACGGGGCCACTGATCTAGAGACAGTGTCTCATGTTGCGGCTTCTTTGGAGATGGATATGCAGAGGACCCGAGAACCGATCAGCCAGGGGCAGTCTTTGTCAGGCCGCAGCCAACAGTCGGCTACCCAGCAGCAGGGTTCTTTCCAACATGCGATGAGTGGTTCAGGAGTACCGGCACAGGCAGCATCGGTGACAGGATATGCGTCCTTTGGCACGAAGGTCAAGAATTTTTTCAAGAAAGGGTTCGGAAAGAAGAAGTCCAAGGATCAGGGGCAAGCTTCATCGGGCAGTGTACAGCAGCCGATCCCCTTGCAGCGTCAAGGATCAGTGGGTGGGTCACGAGGACCGTGTCCACGGTGCAGTGGGTTCCACTCAGGCAGGCAGTGCATGACACCGATTATCTATTTTTGGTGTGACCAGCCAGGGCACATGGCACGTGACTGTCCTCAGAGGCCGCCGCAGCAGCAGGTTCCCCAGCAGCAGAGGCAGCAGCAGCAGGGACAGTATCCGCCGCTACCCAGGTCAGCTAGTGTGGGAGGCAGGCAAAGAGCTCGAGGCCAGATCACGCACATGACCAGGGTAGAGGCAGTGGCATCGTAGCTCGTGGAAGGTACCGTTCAGATTTTGGGTGTGCGGCTCGGGTTTTGCTTGATTCTGGCACGTCGCATTCGTTTATTTCGGAGGATTTCGCGTTGAGCATCGAGGAGCCGGTGACCCAGTTGTCCTGTGATTTGGCAGTGGAGTTACCTTCGGGTGATTTTTTGATCACTCCGTATTGCTTCGATCAGGTTCTGGTTTGGATCGATGGGCGGAGTATGCCAGACAGGTTGTATGCATTGCAGCTTCGGGATTACGATGTGATTCTAGGCATGGATTGGCTCGAGACTCATGGAGCGGTGGTGGATTGTGGAATGAAGAGGGTCTACTTCCAGCATCCGAGCAAGCGGACCTTCTATTTCCAAGGTATCCGTTCCACCTCTTCTCGATTCCTCATTTCTGCTATTCGAGCCCGTCGATTGCTTGATTCTGGTTGCCAGGATTTTCTCGCGTCCGTGGTTGTGTCTGACCGGATGGAGCCGAATGTCGAGGACATTTCGGTGGTGTGCGAGTTTCCCGACGTTTTTCCCGAGGAGTTGCCTGGATTGCCTCCCCAGCGAGAGATCGATTTTGTGATCAAGGTTGCACCTGGTACGGGACCTTTGGCGAAGGCTCCCTACCGTATGGCCCCCGCTGAGTTGAGGGAGTTGAGGGCGCAGTTGCAGGAGCTGCTGGCCAAGGGGTATGTTCGTCCTAGCTTTTCCCCTTAGGGTGCGCCCGTGTTGTTTGTTTAGAAGAAGGACGGTAGTCTGCGGCTGTGCATTGAGTACCGGCAGTTGAATGAAGTGACCATTAAGAACAAGTATCCGTTGCCACGGATTGATAATTGTTCGACCAGCTCCAGTCTGCGCGAGTGTTCTCGCGGATTGATTTGCGGTTCGGTTACTATCAGCTGAGAATTCGCGATTCCGATGTGGAGAAGACTGCATTCAGTACGAGGTACGGGCATTATGAGTTTTTGGTGATGCCGTTTGGGCTCACCAATGCCCCAGCAACCTTCATGGACTTGATGCAGAGGGTGTTTCATCCGTATTTGGACCAATTCGTGATCATCTTCGTGGATGAATCCTTATTTCTTCGCAGTCTGCCGAGGAGCACGCGTACCATTTGGGTGTGATGCTGCAGACGTTGCGAGATCACCAGTTGTATGCGAAGCTCAGCAAGTGCGAGTTTTGGCTCGGCGAGGTGCACTTTCTGGGGCACGTGATTTCTGGTGATGGCATTTCCGTGGACCCTGTCAAGGTCGAGGCAGTAATGCAGTGGCCGAGGCTGAGGTCGGTGACGGAGATCCAGAGTTTCTTGGGGCTTGCGGGTTATTATCGCTGGTTTATCCAGGATTTTTCTCGCATTGCGACCCCGATGACTAGGCTTACGCGGAAGGATGTGCCTTTCGTCTGGTCTGAGGAGTGTGAGCAGAGCTTCAGGGAACTGAAGAGATTGCTCACCTCGGCTCTGGTGTTGGTTTTACCTTCTGGATCGGGAGGTTTTGTGGTGTGTACAGATGCTTCCGGCGTTGGATTGGGAGCTGTGTTGATGCAGCATGGTAGAGTGGTGGCTTATGCATCTCGGTAACTAAAGCCCCACGAGGAGAACTACCCTACCCATGACCTTGAGTTGGCGGCAGTGATCTTCGCGCTGAAGATCTGGAGGTATTATCTGTACGGCGAGAAGTTCGAGGTGTTCACTGACCATCAGAGTTTGAGGTACGTGTTCTCGCAGAGGGACCTGAACCTCAGGCAAAGGTGTTGGATGGAATTCATGAAGGATTATGACTTCACCCTGTCATATCAGCCGGGCAGGATGAATGTCGTCGCCGATGCCTTGAGTCGGAAGGTCACGGTCAGTGCCTTGATGTTGAGGAAGTGGAGGCTCTGGGAACAAGTGCCCGAAGTATCTTTCAGGCTCAAGATTCCCTAGGAGCCAGGGTTGGCAGTGCTTGCGAGTCTGACTGTCACTCTTGCTATCCGTCGTCAGGTGACAGAGGCTCAGCATGCGGACCCTGAGTTGCCCCAGATTTTGGCGATGGCTGATGTGGAACTCGGCGAGGACGGTGCTGCGAGATTTTACGGCAGACTGTACGTCCCAGCGGAGGAGCAGATTCGTCGTGCAGTGTTGCGCGATGCTCATGGGAGCAGGTACACCGTACACCCGGGTGCGACAAAGATGTATCGGAACTTGCGGAGATAGTTCTGGTGGCCTGGCATGAAAAGAGATGTCGCAGAATTTGTGGCCAGGTGCCTGATCTGTCAGCAGGTGAAAACGGAGCATCAGCGACCAGGAGGTACTCTCCAGCCCTTGGATGTTTCTGCGTGGAAGTGGGACCACGTGACCACGGATTTTGTGGTAGGGTTGCCGAGGACCCTGGGTGGGCAGGACAGTGTTTGGTTGCTGGTGGATAGGCTGACGAAGGTGACTCGGTTGTTACCGGTCAAAGTCAGCTGGAGCGTGTCCAAGTTGGCTCGTTTGTATGTTGAGCGGATCGTGCCGTTGCATGGGATTCCCATTTCGATCGTGTCAGATCAGGATCCGCGCTTCACTTCTGGATTCTGGAGGAGTTTCCAGCGAGCTCTTGGCACAGAGTTGGCATTTAGCTCGGCGTATCATCCTCAGTCAGATGGTCAGTCAGAGAGGACCATCCAAACTTTGGAGGACATGCTGAGATCCTGCTGCCTGGAGTGGCAGGGGAGTTGGATTCACCACCTGCCGTTGGTGGAGTTTGCCTATAACAACAGCTATCATTCGAGCATTGGTATGGCTCCATATGAGACATTGTATGGGCATCCTTGTCGGACTCCACTTGATTGGTTTGAGGTTGGTAAGCGTGTTTTGACGGGACCAGAGTTGGTGCAGCAATGTGTGAATGTGGTGCACGTGGTTCGTCAGAACATGTTGGCGGCCCAGAGTCGGCAGAAGAGTTATGCTGACCGTAGGAGGCAGCCTCTCGAGTTCGCCATGGGCGATCGTGTGTTCTTGAGAGTTTCTCCGATGAAGGGGGTGATGTGTTTTGGACGGCGTGGGAAGCTGAGTCCCCGCTACGTTGGTCCTTTTATGGTTGTGGAGCGCATCGATGAGGTTGCTTACCGGTTGCAGTTACCCCCTGAGTTGGCGTCGGTGCATGACGTGTTCCACGTCTCGATGTTGCGGAAGTATGTGCCCGATGACTCTCATGTGCTCGAGTTTTCTGTTTGGCCCGAGGTGACTCTAGATCTTTCCCTCCCATAGTTTCCCATCCGCGTGGAGGATAGGCGAGAGCAGCGCCTGCGGAAAAAGGTCATCCCCTTGGTAAAGGTGGTGTGGCAGCGACACTCTGGTGGGGAAGCTTCTTGGGAGCGTGAGGACGAGATGCGTCAGCAGTTCCCGTACCTGTTTGAGTGAGTCTTCCTCTTCTTTCCCCTTGGGTTGTTCTCAATTTCGAGGATGAAATTCCTTAAGGGGGGAGGGCTGTAATATCCCGGACCTTTCGGATCCTTCTTCGTGGATCCCGGATCTGGTTTTTCAGAGTATCCGGCTACGTTGTGTCCGAAATTCCATTTCGGGCAACTTTCGTGTTCGGATCAGCGCGATCCGGAGTTGTTTCGGAGGCCCGGAGGCGTTCCGCGGCTTTTCTACGCGTGTTTTCCGATTTCCGGTGTGTGTTTCGGCAATTCATTCGGAACCTCGCTGCGGGTGAACCGGGCCGTTCACCTGGGCACGAGTGGTACCGTTGCGATCGGTGCGTCCTGAGGATTCCGAAAATGTAATTTACTATTTTTCAGTATTTTCCGAAATTTCTGGATTTTCTATTTAAACCCCCCCCCCCATTTTCTTTTCTTTTTCTTCTTCTTCTTCCTTTCTTCTTCTTCCTCTCTCACGACCGTGGCCGCCCTCTCACTCTCTCTCTCCCGTTCGAGCGCGGCGACCACCGTTTCGGCTGCAGACGGCGACAGTGCGACGGCGCGAGGACGTGGGTGACGACGAGGAGATCGTGCGGGCGTGCGGTGAGCGTGGGAAGCGTGGGAAGGCAAAGTTCTATCGGCATTCTTCGTGGTTTCGGGCTTGGATCGACGCGTCTCGTCGCGGACCAGAGGTAGGGTGACGTTCCTTAGCCTCTTGTCTTCCTTCTCCGCGAGTGTTAGCCCGAGACGAGGTTGAGAGGGGTTGTTTTCACGCCGGGAAGGGTCGTGCATGCTTTGGGGAGTGACCACCCGATCCATCATTTTAAGCCACGATTCCGTGTTTCGGGAGCGTAGAATCATGCTAGGGAAGCTTGGGGACCGATTTCCTTTCGTTTCCCCCTTCGTGGGGCTTGTATGGGGTCGAATTGGGAGATTCCGGCGAGGTTCGCCGTTTTCGCGGCGGTGAGCGATGTGCGGTCTAACCAGTGGCTGCACAAACCTTGTGCGGTGATGTTCGGACCGTTCATCGGCTCGGCGCGCTTTGGCTGGGCTCGGCGCACAGTGTGCTTGTGCGGTCTATCGTGAGACCGCATATCCTGTAGTGCGGACCCATAGCGACCGCCCAACCCTGGATTTTTGACTGTTGAGTTTTACCGTTATACAGCGCGCCGGGGTGAGTGGCTATGAGATGGCCGCTAACCCTTCGTGCGGCCTGGGGCTGGCCGTACGTCGTCTGATGCGTTGACTGGGTGTGCGGCTAGGTCTTGGTCGCACAACCCTTGAACGGTTAATCCCTAACCGCTCTTCCCTAGTGCGGCTACGGCCTAACCGTTCAGGTTTATTACCGTTGGGAGAAGAACGGCCAATATCGGACCGTTCATCACCCACGTGCGGCCGTGAATGGTCCGCACATCAGTTGAACGGGCCCGTGGTGGCCGTTCATCTTCTCGTTGGACCTGGGGTAGAACGGTCACATCCTGGCCGTTTAAGCCTTGTGCGGCCCTTATGGGACCGCACATCCCTGAGCGGCCCGAGATGGACCGATTAAGGGGACGGGTCGTGTCGGCTTGTCTCTCGTCATGCCTAGCGGTACCGGGAGATGTGTTGTCGGCTTCTATCGTCGTGCGACGGTGATTTGTACGAGGAGCGTTCCTCGTACCGTCCGGTTGTGACGTCATTTTTCGTGACTTGAGAGTCTACTCCTTCAGTGACCCTCCACTAGTCGTAGCCTACAAGTACGCGGTACCGATCGCACCAGGTAGTGGTGTACGGGCTTACCCTTAGAGGCGGTTTGTAGACCGGTTACCGTCGGGCCCCACGTCTTGCAGCCAGAGTCCGGCTGAGGGGAAAACCGGTCAGAGGGCCAGACCAGGGACGCGTGGTCTATGTGTGCACACGTGGTTGGGGGCGGTTGGACCCACGTCGACGGGCGTGACCCCAGCTAGTCACTTGTTTGTGGTTACTTGTTCGGTGTTCGTGCCTTTGGTAGGCGCTACCACGCCAGGCAATTCACCTGCGGTGCGGTGTAAGACGTCAGGGGACGCTACCGGCTGTGCTTCTAGTGGGAGGTACTCCTGTCGAGTACGGAGTGACAGACTGTCAGTCGTGTGTTTTCGACCTTCGGGTTTTATCGGGTCGACCGTTAAGCTTCGGTTGTCTCACCGTGGCACGTGTGCCGATTTGCATGCCGTAGGGTCCCTGTTGTGTAGAGTACATGGCTTTCCTTTCCGAGGTACTCTCCTACCGCTAGCGTAGTGGTTTCCCATTTTACGAGGTAGGGTTCGAGACTCATTCCCTGCGTGTTTTCACCGTGTTTCAGGTGAGGCGCCACCCCAGGGGAGCGCATCTGGGGTGCACCGTGGTGCGGGTGCCCAGAGGTAGTGCCAGAGGTCAGAGCCGGGGTATGCCCCGTGTAGCTGTACTTTTCTTTTGCCTCTGTACTAGTTGTGGACTACTGTTGTTGTTGTTATTCATTTTTAATTGTGGACCATGTAAAATGCTAATTTATTTCCTGCTTAATATTATAACTGTTTAATTTTTGCAATTACTTGTGATACTTGTGTAGTTTCCACACCATCCTTCTAACCCTTCCGAGTCTTCGGACTCGTGGGTGGCGGTGCGAGTCTCGGGTTATCGGGCCTTCCCGGTAATCGGATTCTCGGGTCGTTACACTTAGACTCCGCCTTTGTCCAATGCTTTTGAAAGTTATGACAACCAAACAACAGGTTGTGTGTCCACATGAATGATGAGTTAAATCAAATGCAGCCATGACAAGTATCATCAAAACAGTACTTAGCAATGATAAATAGGAAATCCATTTGGCTACAAAACTGGAAGTAGCACAAACTTGCAGGCAACTCATTACTCTCTACATCCTCTCATCATAGCGGATTCTTCATGATCAATCAAGAAGAGGTTTACAACAAATCGACAAGGAATCTTCCAAGTGTGCAGAATTTATTGTAGGCAAAGAAAAGACTTAACTGCCACAACTATCAAAAGAATCTAACATGCAAAATTAACATCAACCAAAAATTTATTTACAAACCTGTGCCTTGAGCTTTCACTTTCAGCTGATCTTTTGTTCAGCTGCAAGGCACCCTGCACCCAAATTCTCATTTGGAATTTTTAGGTACCCAAGTTGCCTTGGGTCCTTGATGGTTAGCATCACTTTTGACATGTGAGTTCCCTTTCTTTGCTGCAATCAGTTCATCACTTCTCACCTAATGACAGTTATCAAACATATGACCATACTCACCGCAATAGAAGCAGCACACATGACAATTCCCATTTCTCTTGTGTGCATGGGCATTGAGCTTTCGGGAATGAGCATAGAGGTTACCTTCATTGGCATGAGAGTGGGTTCTTCTTTTCAGACGCCAACAGTCCTTGACTGTGTGGCCAAACTTTCCACAATGGAGGTAGTAGGGAGGAGTTTTTCTTCTGGCGGTCATGGAATGTGTCGATCTGTCTTGAGGGGTGCGTCGACGCATCAGGCCATCTCTTAGCTTCTGAATAGGTGTGTGCTGAACATGCTTCTTCCCAGCGTAGACTTTTCCCTGGCTAGTGCTTCCTACATTGTTTCTCATGTTCTTTCCTACTCTTAATTCATTATTCTTCAAGGCACGATAGTTATGCATTATATGCCCAATTTTACCACAATAATGACAGGAAATTCTCTTGGTGTGTGCATGTGAATGGCCAGGAGATTTGTGCACAGGATGCACAGTGGCAGCAGAAAAATTCTTGGGCTTGTTCTGCAAATTATTACCCTTTTTCAATTTTTCAGTTTGGTTCTGATTTTTCTGAGTAGCAGGTTGCTTCTGACCTTTCTGGGCAGTGAACTGAAACAGGGATGAGTTTGAGCTATTGGTTGATTCAGAACTACACACAAAAGATGTGTAGAGTTTATTTTCAAAACTCTTTTTATTCACTGGGTTGTAGCCTAGTCCCTCTCTTTGGAGATTCACCTTACTCCCAAGAAGTTTATCTAAGTTATCCTTCCACTTACAAATTTAGCTAGGGATGTTGAACCCCCTCCTTATGGGTATTACTAAATAGATTTTGATGATGACCAAACACTATTTTTATGTGTGAATTGAAATTGAGTTGTTCCAACATGAATAGCTTTGGAAATGCACATTCTTGATGTAGACTTGGAGCTTTTGGAGGTACAAGCGTAACTTCATCTGGTAAGGCTTTTGAACGTAAAATTACAATGCTAAATCAAATTCAGAATGTATGTCTTTACAGGGCAAGGAACGTGCTTAAGGAACTCGAGGACGGTTGGTGAGATCGACTTCAACATATTGACTTTTGAATATGTGGTTTGAAGTTCATTATTTTAATCTCAAGGATTAAATTGGTTTAGAACTTATCTAAGTTTAAATGGTTTGAGTTTCATTCCCTCTCATGCTTTAAAAACCATCTTGAAACCCCTAGACTTGTTCTTGGACTTAGTGGGTCTTTCAATCAATCTTTTGGATGTTCTGGAACAAGGGTCGACCCCTAGGTCCCCTGGTTCTGTTAAACGTGGATCTTTTATCTCCAGCTGAAAGGGTCGACCCATTGGGTCGACCCCCAGCCGCAAGGGTCGACCCCAAGGGTCGACCCCTGGTGAGTATTTTTTAGAACCCGGCAGGCTCCTTCACCAGACCTGCAAGGGTCGACCCCAAGGGTCGACCCATTCACTCGAGGGTCGACCCCAAGGGTCGACCCCTGAAAACCCCTGTTTCCAGAATTGTTTAACCAGCACGGGTTCTTGGAAGGGTCGACCCATGCTGTCTGGCCCATCTGGCCCCTCACGAGGGTCGACCCCAAGGGTCGACCCTTTCTGGTCTGGGCGACGCCGTGATTGTGGACTCTTGGCATTTCGACCAAATGGTCCAACCACACTTGTGTGGCTGTCCTTAATCCACTCTATAACAAGTGGATCTTGTCCCATGGCTGTCCCTTGACCACCCTTGGCCTATATAACAACTTGTAGAGGATGAAAACCCAAAGAGAAATTCGTATGTCCTGATTTTGGGTTTCTTCCTAACATTTGTGTGTGCAGGTCGTAGCAGCCACCTCCAGCCCTTGTTCCACCTTGGTGTGTGCGTGAATGTGAAGGGAAGAAGGAGGAATCAAAGTTCCAATCAAGCCTCTGCCGCTGGCTACGAGCGAAATCGAGATTCAGCCATAGTCGAGCCAAGATCGTCAAGAACGGTCATCGTGCTGCACAAGTGTTTGATAAAATTCACAGAAGAGAAAGGGGGAGCTCCAACCAGGATAAATCAATCCTTCTTCACTCTTTCCATTCTGAATCATTTAGCTTAAACTTGAGCATACGTTTGTAATCATTATTTCTGATATTTGTGTGTGGTGTTCGTGTTTGGTAACACGAACGTGTGTGTGTGTGTGTGTGTGTGTGTGTGTGTGTGTGTGTGTGTGTGTGTGTGTGTGTGTGTGTGTGTGTGTGTGTGTGTGTGTGTGTGTGTGTATGCGTGTGCTTGCTGTTCTACACAGCGTGTGTGTGTGATTCACTACATAGTGAAGCCTTAATCCTCCGTGTGAGGGGTGGACGTAGGGGACACGGTAGTGTACCCGAACCACTTAAAAATTCCGTGTGTCAATTGTGGTTTGCTATTCCGTTTACTTGTCGAGTGGGCTTCGCGGTGAGGTGAGCATTCACCATTTTCTCTATCAATCACACCCACTTCACACGCATTCACGAGTGTGATCCTGTTCGTGTAAGGCTAGAGCTTGTGTGCATAATTAGTATAGAATTCACGTATGTAGTTTCTTTTAATTGGCCATCAATTCACCCCTCCCCTCTTGATTGCCACCCTCCGGGACTCAACAATTGGTATCAGAGCCTTGGTCTCTGTTTAATCTCGACCACATGGTCGTCAGAGCTAGATCCCATTAAATGGCAAACAAGGGGATGATGCCCGAAGGGCATTCTATTCAAAGACCTCCGTTCTTTGATGGATCAAACTACCCCTACTGGAAAAACAGAATGTATGTTTTCCTACGTGCCCAGGACTATGATGTTTGGCGTGTCATAAGTAGGGGTCCATATGTATTATCTGAAAATGAGAATGAGTGGGATGAAGAAGATATTAGGAAGTGTTCAGCAAATTTTAAAGCTATGAATATAATTTAATGTGCTGTTCATCCTAATGAATACTCACGTATATCTACGTGTTCCTCTGCACAGGAGATGTGGAACAAGCTACAGCTTATCTATGAAGGAACGTCGGAAGTAATGGAAACCAAAGCCAATCTTTTAGTCCGGGACTACGAGCTGTTCGCAATGAAGCAAGATGAGTCCATTTCTGACATGTTTGCTAGATTGACAGAAATTACAAATGGACTAAAGGGAGTTAGCAAGGAGTATTCCAATAATGAGCTTGTCAGAAAAGTTCTAAGATCCCTCTCTCCACAGTGGCATACAAAAGCCACTGTAATTGAAGACTCCAAGTATCTCAGCACTCTAACTCTGGATGAGTTGATCGGCTCGCTGATGACATATGAAATAAACATCAAAAGGAGCGAGGAGGATCACAAGAAAAAGAAAATTGTCACACCATTGGCCCTAAGGGTGAATCCACAAGATTCAGAGGGCAGTGACAATGATCCCGTTGGCAACACTGAAGATGAGGAACCGGTTGCCATGATCACACAAAGAGCAAGAAGGTTCGTCAAAAGAACCAGAAACTTTGGTGGTCAGTTCAGGAAGGGACCAAGAAGGCAAGGACCAAACAGAGGAGAAAGTAGCAAGAAAGAAGAAGTGATTTGCTATGAATGCAAGAAACCCGGCCATATGCGGGGTGAGTGCCTCGATCTCATCAAGAAGGTGAAGAAAGGCAAGTTTAGGAAGCCCAAGGCCATGATGGCCACATGGAGCGATGAAGATCAGGAGGAATCCGAAAATGAAGCTTGGTCCTCTACTATACCTTGCGACTACAACCCTTTCATCACACTTCAGAATAAACTCAAAGCCACCAAGGTGGCACTCCAACTGTGGAACAAAACTATCTTTGGCAGACTGGAGATTTCTCTCAAAGTTGCAGAGGCATGCCTCAATACTAAACAAGCTGAATTTGATATTAATCCTACAGAGGAGAACAGAATGAGTCTACAGGCAGCGGAGGCCGAACTACGCCAAGTACTTCACAGGCAGGAAGTTTTCTGGTCTCAGAAGGCCAAGGTGAACTGGATTGCGGACGGTGATCGGAACACAGCTTTTTTCCATGCCGTTGTTCAAGGCAAGAGGAGGAAAAACTACATCCACAGACTAAAGGTGGCTGGTGTCTGGTGCGAAGATCAACAAACCCTGATGAGTGAGGCAGAACAGTTCTTCAAACAACTCCTCTCTACTGAAAACCATTCCATTGAGGCCAATTTGCTCAATGTTATCCCCACTTGTATCTCTGAGCACCAAAACCAATCTCTGGTTTCTCCTCCCACTGCCCAGGAGGTTAAGGAAGCTGTGTGGGGGCTGAGTAGAGAGAGTGCCCCTGGTCCTGACGGATTCACAGGCGCCTTCTACACTGCTTGTTGGGAGACTATTGGCAGAGATGTGGTTGCAGCCATAGACAGCTTCTTTCGAGGTATCCCTCTTCCTCGAGCTGCCACCTCCAACATTATTGCCATGATCCCTAAAGTACATCAACCTACTCATTTTGGAGAATTCCGGCCAATTAGCCTCTGCAACTTCAGCTATAAAATAATCTCTCGGATTCTTTGTGCCAGATTGGTGGACATATTGCCCCTCATCATATCCAGGGAACAAGGCGCCTTTGTGCGATGTCAGCATATAACTGATAATGTTTCCTTATCCAGACAATTGGTAACTGAAATTGGCAGGAAGGTGCATGGCCACAATGTTATATTCAAACTTGATATGATGAAAGCGTATGATCGCGTTGAGTGGGATTTCCTCATTGCGGTTCTCCGGAAATTTGGCTTCTCCAGTAGATTCACCTCACTTATCGCTATGATGACCACCAACTGTTGGTTTTCTGTCATGTTTAATGGAGCTTTGGCAGGATATTTTCGTTCTACTCGTGGCCTAAGACAAGGAGACCCCCTCGCCCTGGCTCTATTTATAATCATGGAGGAAGTGCTCAGCCGAGGTATTTTGGACCTCCATCAGCAAGGTGTTCTCAAGCCTTATGCCGTCCCTAGAGCTTGCCCCCATATTTCACACCTCCTATACGCTGATGACACACTGGTATTTCTTAATGGACATGCCCACAATCTCAGGAAATTCATGGAATTCCTCAAGCGGTATGAAACTTCCTCTGGACAGAAGGTAAATCACTCCAAAAGTAGCTTCCTCATCTCGAAGACAGCACCACCCAGAGCAGTTACCTCAATTGCTCGGATCACTGGGTTTTGTCAGCAACATGGCGCTATCAACTACCTTGGTGTCCCGATCAGATAAGGGAGAACTCTAGTGGCAGACTACAAACCACTTATTGGAAAAATCACTGGGTGCATTAGCTCATGGAACTCACGGCTGCTCTCTCAAGCTGGGAGGATCACCCTCATCAATTCGGTGCTTGGCTCCATCCCGATTTACCTGGCCGCTGCAGCATCCATCCCGAAATCCACAATAAACGACACTGAACGGCTCTGTGCAAGCTTTCTGTGGGGCGTTTCTGATGGCAAGCAACGCCGGCATTGGGTGCCTTGGCATGTTATACAACGGCCCATACCTGAAGGTGGATTAGGAGTTCGTAGCATTTGGCACACCCAGCTCGCCTTAGCAGTAAAGCTGGCCTGGTATATACAACGGGGCTCCTCACTGTGGGCTGAATACGCCCGGCACTACACCACTATGACGGAGAACCCAACTAGCAAGCCTCGAAGCCTGCACAGCATCCCCCGGAGCACTCTCCAGTTGGCAAGCGAAGTGGTTGCTGCTAACACAAGGTGGATCGTCGGGGACGGAGCCACTGTGAGTTTCCTGGACGATGTGTGGCTGGGTGCCCAGCCTCTTTGCCAACTTTTACAAGGCCCATACCCAGGCCCCTCTCCTTCTGTTCGGGATGTTCTTCTGAACCCTGCTCACCCTCTGAGATCCTCCCTTTCGGGCTACTTTGATATCTCTGGGATTCTTCTCTCTAACAACGAGGACCACTGCGTCTGGGTGGCGACAGAGGCTAGGAACTTCACCGTCAAATCTGCATATAACAAATTGCGTCCCACTAGCGCCCCAAAACGCCCCCTACAAGTCATATGGCACTGCCGCTTCCAACGGCGTGTCTCACTGTTTGCATGGCGGGTTCTACATAAAGCTATCCCTGTAGATGCTAGAATTGCTGATTGCGGCATCCCTATGGCATCCGCCTGCAGCTGCTGTAGACAACCAGAGTCTGAGGACATGGACCATCTTTTTCTGCATGGAGACACTGCTAAAGCACGATGGCACTGGTTATCTCCCCTTATGGAGCACGACTTCGGTGCTAATCAAAGCACCACGCAGAGGCTCTAGGTCACGCTGTGCACGCATACTGCGCAGAATATTCATGGTTTCATTGTCATCTAGGCATCTATGCTCATCATGTGGGAAACCTGGAAAGCCAGATGCATAACACGATTTGAAAATCGACCAGCATCCATTACTGGAATCATTCGAAGAACCCATGGCAATATTAGCATGGCTCTCGAGAATATGTCTTTCAAGCAGCGGCCTACGGCACACCAACTAGCGCTTGTATCTGCATTTGGCTGGCCTTTCAAAGATCCCCAGACCATCATCAGAATGATTCGCTGGATCCCTCCCAGTAATGGTCTGATGCTTAATGTTGATGGCGCAAGCAGGGGGAACCCGGGGCACTGCGGGGGTGGAGGATGCATCAGGGACTCTGGAGGCCACCTGCTCATGGCATTCTCACACTACTACGGTTGTGGCTCAAGCATAGTGGCAGAGACTCGTGCGATGTGCGATGGCATTCGCCTTGCACACCAACATGGGCTTCAGCTTGGGGCCATTAACTCCGACTCGGCTATATTGGTCTCTTCTTTGAGGACGGGGAACCCTCCTTCGTGGACAAGCCTAAGATGGTGGAGTGAGATCTACCAATTTACCCAGAATGCTGGCATCCCTATTTCACATGTGTACCGTGAGGGAAATCAAGTGGCAGACGCTCTTGCCTCCCATGCCTACAATGCTCAAGGCAATGCTTCTTATTCCTCCTCTTCTCAGCTACCGAAGAGTTGTTTTGGTCCACTTGTGGCTGACCGGCTGGGGCTAGTCTCCTTCAGATACATGTAATGCGAGGACTGATTTAGTGCCGGAATTACAAGGAATGGATATGCTAGTCCTTTCGATGCAGACTGCACGAACCCCTTGCTCCAATAGCGACAAGCACGGACCTTCTCCACTGCTGCCCTCCCGGGCGATGGCATGGAAGAACTGGCAGCTGAAGATGGAAGCACAGACCTCTTCTCTGTAGGATGGGTGCCTCCCTCCTGGCGTCCCCACATCTCTTTAGCACTCATAGTGTTTTTGTAGCAAGGACCTTACGGATGCGTAGGCCTCATTCCTTTCTATCTCAGTGTACTCTAGAGGATGGCCTCTAAGTGATTCTGTAACATTTGAAGTATCAATAAAATAAAGCATCTAGTGGCTTGAAGGTGGAGTGGGAACATTCCCTTCCTCTGGAATGGGGGTGCACTCTCCCTTTGACCTATTAGATGAGCAGTGGTTATTGAAAAAAAGATGGACTAGATGAGCTAGTCCAAAATCTATGTCTTATGGCCAATGACGACGAAGGAAATGAGGTAAATTCTGAAACTAAAACTCTTACTTGTGAACAATGGCAAATTACATATGAATCTTTATATGAAAAATGTAAAAGATTCAAATCTGAAAATAGAAATTTGAAAAAGAAAATTGATCATTTTATGCATACTAAAAAATCATGTGAAGAGTGCCATGCTTTAAAATCAGAAAATGAAAACATGAAGCATGAAAATGAAATTCTTGCATCCAAAATTAAACTGTTTGAAGAAGCGATTTCATGCATGAGAGAAGAACAATCCATATTTCTGAAAATGCATGAAGAATTAAAAAATGATATGAAACAAGAAAAGCTTGAAAGCATTACTTGCAATGAAGCCAAAGTAAAGGCTGAAAAACAAAGCCAATCTCAAATGGCTCAAATAAAAGAGCTAAAGGGTGCTCTTGCCATCCTTAAAAAATCAAAAGTTCAAACAACCCAATGGGCCCCCATAAGTTCAGCATCCTCCAAACCAAAGAAACACATGCATAATTCCTTTTCAAATGTTGGTAGAAGGAGAAAAAGAGAAAGAGCCATCACTTGTTTCTATTGTGGAAAAATGGGTCATGACATATATGATTGTAGAATTCTGAAATATGATGAAGAAAATTCTGCTAGATTCAGAAATAGAACATATATGCATCATGCCTCTAACCGTCATGGACCCAAGCTTGCTTGGGTACCAAAATCTCCATAAGCACTTTGGTTGAATTGCAGGTCTACTCGAGAGCTCAAAGGAACAAATGGTATTTGGACAGTGGTTGCTCTCGGCATATGACGGGAAACGAGGAATGGTTTGTGGACCTGCAAGAAAAGGATGGTGGGACGGTAGCATTCGGTGGTAAGGACAAAGGTAAAATCATCGGAGAAGGTAAGATAGTTGTAAGGAACAATGATGATACTTGGCTCTGGCATCGCCGGCTTGGGCATGCTAGTTTCAATGTTTTACTGAAATTATCTAGAAATAATTTGGTAATTGGACTTCCCAAGTTGAAGGCCGTCGATGATGGAGTGTGTGGGGCGTGTAGCATGGGGAAACAAACAAGGACATCATTCAAGAGCAAGAATGATGTGACCACATCGAGACCCCTTGAAATCATCCACATTGATCTCTTTGGACCAAGCAGAACACACAGCTTGGGTGGTAAATTATATGGTTTTGTAATTGTGGATGATTACTCAAGATTCTGTTGGGTTTACTTCCTTTCTCATAAAAATGATGCCCTGGCGGAATTTGAAGCATTTTGCAGGGTGGTTCAAAATGAAAAGGGGTTTTGCATCAAAACCGTGCGGAGTGATCACGGCAGGGAATTTGATAACCATGACTTCAGCAATTTTTGCAGGGCTCAAGGCTACACTCATGACTTCTCCGCACCAAGAACCCCCGAACAAAATGGCGTTGTTGAAAGGAAGAATAGAACACTGATCGAAATGGCGAGAACCATGCTAAATGAGAATAATCTGCCGAGGTACTTTTGGGCTGAAGCAGTGAACACAGCCTGCTACATAATTAACCGTGCCATGGTAAGACCGTTGTTGAAGAAAACCCCCTATGAGCTGTACCGAGGTAAGAAGCCAAACATTTCATATCTTAGACCATTTGGCTCAACCTGTTACATTCATAACAATGGTAAGATAGACCTGACAAAATTTGATCCCAAAAGTGACAAAGGTATACTTCTTGGGTGCTCACTTAGCTCAAGAGCATATCGAGTGTACAACTTGAGATCTATTGTAGTTGAGGAAAGCCCCCATGTCATTATTGATGAATCATCTCAAAATAGAACTAATGAAAAATCTATCTTGCGGGATGATGAGTTGGATGTTGGAGATATCGGGAAGAAAGATAGAAAAACTGAGAAATAAGAAGAAGAAGAACCACAAGAAGATGATGCTAATCAGGAAATTCAAGTTGAACAGTAGCTACCAATGCAATGGACCTTTCCAAAGGACCATCCGTCGGACAATGTGATGGGCAATGTAGAAGAAGGAATACGAACACGAGCCTCTTTCAGGGAAGTTGAAAATCAGGATTACATAGCCTTGCTTTCTCAATTTGAACCTCACTCCATAGAAGAAGCCTTGAATGATGAGTCATGGATCATGGCCATGCAAGAGGAACTACACCAGTTCCAAAGGAACAAAGTGTGGTTCCTTGTTCCATGTCCCAAGAATCACTCTGTGATCGGAACGAAATGGGTTTTTCGAAACAAAACAAACGATCAAGGAGTGGTAACTAGGAACAAGGCCAAGCTAGTAGCCAAAGGCTATAGCCAAGAGTTAGGAATCGACTTTGATGAGTCTTTTGCTCCAGTAGCAAGACTTGAGGCAGTGAGGGTTCTCTTAGCATTTGCATGTTGTTACAATATCAAGTTATTTCAAATGGATGTTAAGAGTGCATTTTTGAATGGCTATATCCAGGAGGACGTGTATGTGGAGCAACCACCGGGGTTTGAAGACAAAGCATACAGACCATGTGTACAAGCTAGACAAGACACTTTACGGTCTGAAACAAGCACCCTGTGCATGGTATGAACGGTTAAGTGATTTCCTCATTCAAAATGAATTCAAACGAGGTAATGTTGATCAAACCCTCTTTACAAAATCGAATGGTAAGGAAATCTTAATTGTTCAAGTTTATGTTGATGATATTATTTTTGGCTCCACTAATGATACTCTCAACAAAGACTTTGCAAAATTAATGCAAAGTGAGTTTGAAATGAGTCTTATGGGAGAGCTAACATTTTTCTTGGGATTGCAGGTAAATGAAACGGTAGATGGGTTGTTCATTCATCAAAAGAAGTATGCAATGGAGTTGCTGAAAAAGTTCAATTTGACATCAACAAAACCACAACCAACTCCTATGTCCACCTCAATAAAAATTGATCAAGATGAGATAGGTAAATCAGTGGACCAAACACTCTTTAGAAGCATGATAGGTTCACTACTGTATTTAACTGCCAGCAGGCCCGACATTCAATTTGTTGTTTACCTATGTGCAAGATTTCAGTCAAATCCAAAGGAATCACATATGTCGACTGTAAAACGGATTTTTAGATATATTGCTGGTTCAAGTAATTTAGGATTATGGTTTCCGCGTAATTCGAGCTTTGATTTAATTGCTTATTCCGATGCCGATTATGCGGGTTGTAAAGTGGATCGAAAAGCACTAGCGGGTATTGCCAATTTCTTGGAGGATGCGTCGTCTCATGGGCCTCCAAGAAACAAAACTCAGTGGCTCTATCAACCGCCGAAGCCGAATATGTGGCTGTCGGGAGTTGCGTTGCCCAGGTGCTATGGATCCAATAACAGATGATTGATTATGGCATTTCTTTCAAAAATACTTCCATCTTGTGTGACAACACTTCATCCATAAACTTGTCAAAGAACCCAGTCCATCACTCTCGCATAAAGCATATTGAGATTAGACATCATTTTCTCAGGGATCATGTGAGCAAGAGTGATGTAGAAATTAGGTTCATTGAAACAGACCAACAAATTACCGACATTTTCACCAAACCTCTAAGTGAAGATAAATTCACAACATTTAGGAGAGAATTAGGGGTTTGTCGGATAGATGTGTCCGAGTCTTGATCAGTTGCATATCTATGTATATACGTCAGCATCGCATGCATTTGCATTAGTATGGTGCATAGTTGAATTTCCCCTTGTCATGCATGTGCATTATTATTGCTTGAAAAATAAACAAAAAATGTATGAAAAATCTTGATTGCATGTCTTGCATGTCTTTTATTTATAGAATACAACCATGTCTTTGTAATTTCTATGGCCGATATTTCCTTGAGTTCTTTTAATGCCAGCAAGAAAGCATACTCCCTCGAAATCTGAAATTTGGAGACGTTAGAATATGAACGTCTACTATGATCCTAGATTTTCTTGAAACAAGTTCCCCAATGCATTCACCCATAAAACAACTCCAATTCCTTGATTCCAACATGATATTATCATTGGGGATTCGAGCCACATCATTTTTTCCCTTCCCTTTCCCTTCAAAATTTTTGGTGAAAAACAGTGGAAGGGTCGACCCCAAGGGTCGACCCTCGCGATTGCGAATCCTGTCTGGGGCCGGGGTGAAAGGGGTCGACCCATTGGGTCGACCCGTTACGGTCGAGCGGCGTCCGCCGCATCCGAACCGCCCTAAACGGGGTGGAAACCCTATGTTTCCCCCTTCCACTCTCCTAAAACCCCCAAAGCCCCCTTCTAGCCCTAGCCACCACTCCTTTCATGCCCTCAAATCCCCGCTTGGCACCCACATGCTCAAGCCCTAGCCGCGGCTCTCTCGGTGGCGTCCCGCGCACAAATCCTTCCGAGCGATTCCAACGCATCTTCCTTGAGCTTCACTCCCACTGAGGTATGTTCTTGATGTGTGGAGGATCATAAATCTTTGTGGATAGCATTCCTCTCTCGTTGAACCATCTAGACCCTCATCAACCGGTTCCTTCGGTCTATGTTTAGATGGCCCCAAAGAGGTGTTCTTCTCGCAGCAGAGGGGAGTCTAGTGCGGCCATGGCACGTCGTGGTAGGGAGGCCACATATGGCAGAGAATCTGCGCCTTTGAGCAAGGTCTTGGACAGAAAGGTACTCCGACCTCGAGCGGTATCATTTGTCAATCTTAACCGCCATCTTCCGAGTTTAGTGGATGTTCTTTGCAGTCAGCCAAATTTGGATTTCTTCATGTCTGAACATCGACACATTTATCCGAATTTGGTGCATCAATTTTATAGCAACTTCACCATGTCCGGGGAACATCCGATTACTGTGGTTAATGGCCAACGGGTTATACTCTCCACAGAATTTTTAGGAGTGGCATTTAATCTCCCTCATGAAGGCTTTACATTTGGAGATATTGTGGTTCTTGAAGAAACTGTTTATCAAATGATGACATCTAAAGAAAAAGGTGCACATTCACTTGCTTGGTTAAACGCCAATCATTTTCCTCCCCAGCAGCATATATTACACAGGATGATCACTACTATCCTACTCCCAAGAGGAGGAGGCCATGACAAAGTGACAGAGATCCATATGTTCTTATTTTACTGTCTCTTGGGTGGTATTCCAGTTAATTTTCCAGCTATATTTTTAGCTCATATGTGTAACAGCATGAAGCACAAGAATAGAACTCTTCCATATGCCGCCGCACTTTCTGCTATATTTGCACACCTGGACATCAACCTCTCAAAAGAATCTTCTCAGGACATTAGAGAGGCTGATATATTTACTGTTCATTCTATTTGTCATAATATGGGCTATGAACTGCGAGATGGTAACTTGGTCCGGACATTGAAAAGTGCTGCACATGACATCAGTTCTGAGGAGGAGGATGACGATGATGCACAGGCCGGTGTGCAACAGCCACATATTCCTATTGAGGACATGCCTTCCGAGGCGGTTCAGCTGCTCATGGACTGTTTGGATACTATTGATGATCGTTTAGACAATTATGGGGAGACTATGGAGGCTATGCAACATGCTCTCGCTGATCTGAAGCTATCTCATCAAGAGCACTCTCAGTCTGTTACTGATACTTTGGCTACTCAATCCCACTTGCTTGAAGAAGTCTTGGAGTATATTAGGCGTCCGCCAAGCTCACCGACTCCGGATGACGATTAGACGGCTATGCTCTTGCATAATGGCACACTTCCTATCCCTTGTCACCCCCTCCTTTTTGATGATGCCAAAGGGGGAGAAATCTTGTACTATATGTGTGCCAATCTTGTACTATATGTGTGCCCAGGCAATCGGCTATCGGCTAATTATATTCTATGTGTGTGTTGTATGCTTGCATGCCTGTGTGATTTCATCATATTTCTGATATTTCTGTTCATTAGCAATGTTGCATTTCAGTCTTATTGCATTTCTGTTTGCATTTCTGTTGTGTTCAGTTGCATCTCATGTCATGTAATTCGCCCTTGAACTCAGACCTTGTTTACATTTAACCTGTGTTGTCGGCAAAGTACTTTGGAACGTGTTTATGTTCTTCAATCTCGCATTGTTGGCTGGTCTTGTATTTCACTATTACAATGCTTCTTGTGTTTTACTCTGAATATGAAGGTTTAAGGTGGAACTCAATGATAATGTTAAATCTTTTTGAAGTCATATGTGTATGTAAGGCATGTAGTATTTTGTCATCATCAAAAAGGGGGAGATTGTTGAACCCCCTCCTTGTGGGTATTACTAAATAGATTTTGATGATGACCAAACACTATTTTTATGTGTGAATTGAAATTGAGTTGTTCCAACATGAATAGCTTTGGAAATGCACATTCTTGATGTAGACTTGGAGCTTTTGGAGGTACAAGAGTAACTGTCACGCCCCGAGCCTTTAATTATAGCGGAAGACTCGCTCGGGGAGCGTAAACAGCCGGCATGGTAAGCCTCTTGCAAGCAAGAATCAATCAGAGCGCGAGACAATCACACAAGTAAATGCAATTACACATGATTTAATCAACTTCAACTTCATATCATAATGCTCAATATTCAAAGATACAATCACTAATTTGATTTTCATTCTACTAGACTCAAGAAATAGGAAAATTACATTGACTCAATCTAGACATTTATAGACTTCCTAAGTCTTCACTCATCTTTAATCGCTCTCAAATCCGCTACTTGAATAATCCGAATCCGAACCCGACTCACTTTCATTTCCTGAAAAAGATTAGAAATAGGTAATGAGCACACTTGCCCAGTAGGTATCTTCGCATCAACATGAAGGCACTATTAAAGTGATTACTATTTTTGCTATAAAGAAATAAGGTAAAATCATGCAATGCAATATCATGCGATTAAATCAAAGTAACAAGACTATCATATCAGATGGAATGAGAACAAGAATGAACTAGTAAGAACAGAACAAGAACATGGTATTGGCCTTTCATGAACAAGAATATATCGAGAATATACTAGCAAGCCACATATTCCTCACTTTAGCATCTTATGCTTATGAGCAAGTGCTTCGTGAATTTCTGTATAATATCAAGCAAGAATGTCATGTCGTGTCGTGGATCTTCACTTATTTATAGAAATAGTACTCCCAGCGCAATGCGACGCCAGTAGCATTATACCCCATGGTTTATAAAATAGTATGTTTCCGACAATCAGCCGAGGGGACTAGTATAGATCCCTTGAACATAATCAGTGCTCGATAGCATCTTCAGTTATAAATTAAGCTACTTCCACGCAGTATAACAGTAAAGTATAGCCAAGAATATAGCACTTCCAATAATTCCATGATAACTAAAATCAATGAATGAATGCTTCAACATAAGAATGTAGGAGTCAAAAAATAGACTTTAAACAATGTCATGCTCATAGAAATAAATCGACAGCATAACGGTATTTTCCTTAACTTCCATTTCATTTAGATCAATTTAAGCAATATGACAAGTTCTAGATCATCAAGGTTTGTCTAGAATTATTGGGATATCAACCCTTGGTCAAACCTTGGGTTAACATAAACAAGCTATGTAACGGTCGTTAACTGGGCCGTTACACTATGTAACGCGCCACTAATGGGCCGTTAAAATGATCAGAGTCTAAAGAGATAAAAATAGACTCAGAGGAATGTGACGGTCTGGCACTGGGCCGTTACGTGAGCCTGACGGTCCAGTTCAAGGCCGTTACATTTCAAGAATCAGAAACCATGATAGTGCATTCTATTTATTGGGCTTTAATGGTACAACCAACTCGGCGTCCTAGTGGGAATCCTAGGCTCGCGGAGAATTACGGAGGCCTTGAAATAATGATTTCCTAGTCCATTGGAAGGAATATCCAATAGAGAGGTCCTCATGTCCAAGATTGTGTTCCTATAGTGCAAAGTGTGAACTAATGACAACATACCGGAATATGTGCCATGTACTTATGGAATTGACTCTATTGACAGAGAGAGATATGTATAATCAATGTGAAATCATGATGAAAACTCCGTCAATACAATGTTAAAAAGTCATTCTTTATAATACAAAACTATATAATTTGGCTTCAAAAATTAACATAACTCAATAAAAGTGAGACCACAAACATGCAATACCTAAAAGTGAATGATCAAATAACCTTAAAATCACATGATCAGGTTAAAACTTAGGTAACTAGGCTTTAACAATAATAATATTGGCAGGTTATATTCTGTCTTGGGGTTGACAGAACACAGAGTATAACGGTCTGGATATGGGGCGTCACTGTGATTGTGACGGTCAGGACCCAGCCGTTACATGAATGTAACGCGTCTGTCCAAGCGCGTTATAATCAACCGTGAAACCCAAATCCAATCAGGGAGTATAACGGTCTGTCGTGGGGCCGTTACATGGAAGTGATGGTCCTTCTGTGATGCGTTACAGTCTCTACTAACAGGAAACAACTATAGAAGCTAAGAGATCAACTCACATCATGTCTTTTATCAAAACATCATGAGTTCCTAGATATATTAACAAAGTAAAGGTTGTCTATATGCATGGGTATTGGTGAATAGATGGATAATCAAATCTTTAATCTTTAGTTAGGGCTAAGGGAAACATGATATGCATAGAACCAATAAAACATGAAATTGATGATCTAGCATGCATGAAATCCAATCAAAACAGAGGCTCTTAGTCCTATCAAGTTGTTTTTGCCGTTCATGAGATAACCTACCTCTTACTTAGACTATAGTTCCGAAATTTGGTAGAGAACCTTGCCCTAAATCTCCTCCTTCTCTTGTGACTTTTCCAGCAATATCCTTAGGCTCTAACTCCATGACCTCTTGACCTAAAGATGTGAAATTCGGAGGGAGTTAGTCTAAAGTATTGTGAACAAATTATTCTAAAGAACTTACCTGAGATAATGACTCCTTACCTTGCTTCCTTACGCCCAAAAAGTAAGGGTCGCATAGTTCAGAACTATGCCCTATTTATAGAGTTTAGACTAGGGTTTGAGGATTAGATCGAGTTTAGAGTCCTTGTTTCATCAAATCCTAATCCCTAAGAGTCCTTAGAGTCTTTACAATCCTTCCCAAGTCGATCCCTAGTGGATAGGAACATCAAGTTCTAATCTTTTCATGAGTTCCTTTGCTCACGGAACTAACAGGTTTGTAACGGACTAGGACCTACGCGTTAGGGTTATGTGGCGGTCTCGCGATAGACCGTTACATTACTCGTTCCCAGAGTTCAAAGGAAATCAAACTCTTTTAGTTTTCTGGTTCATAGTGTAACGGTCGAGACACCGTGCGTTACACGTCTGTGACGGTCAGGCTATAGACCGTTATATTTGTCGTGGATAGAGTTCAAACAATTTAAAACTCTTTTGATAATTATCTATTAACTTATCTTATATATTCTAGTATTTATCCTTAATATCCGTGGATAGACTTAATTACCTTCTAGAATGTGGGTCAAACTTAATGGGCCAGAGTTAAAATCTTTTGTACTTTAATTAAGTGGGTTGAGTTAATTGATTAACACAAGTTGGCCTCATAATGACTTATTAATTTTAAATAAACCATTTATAAATTTATTTATGCCTTTATAAATTCTTGAAAATTATTTAAAATTTCTGGGGCACTATAGTAACTTCGTCTGGTAAGGCTTTTGAACGTAAAATTACAATGCTAAATCTAATTCAGAATGTATGTCTTTACAGGGCAAGGAACTTGCTTAAGGAACTCGAGGACGGTTGGTGAGATCGACTTCAACATATTGACTTTTGAATATGTGGTTTGAAGTTCATTATTTTGATCTCAAGGATTAAATTGGTTTAGAACTTATCTAAGTTTAAATGGTTTGAGTTTCATTCCCTCTCATGCTTTAAAAACCATCTTGAAACCCCTAGACTTGTTCTTAGACTTAGTGGGTCTTTCAATCAATCTTTTGGATGTTCTGGAACAAGGGTCAACCCATTGGGTCGACCCCTAGGTCCCCTGGTTCTGTTAAACGTGGATCTTTTATCTCCAGCTGAAAGGGTCGACCCATTGGGTCGACCCCCAGCCGCAAGGGTCGACCCCTGGTGATTATTTTTTAGAACCCGACGGGCTCCTTCACCAGACCTGCAAGGGTCGACCCATGCTGTCTGGCCCATCTGGCCCCTCACGAGGGTCGACCCCAAGGGTCGACCCTTTCTGGTCTGGGCGGCGCCGTGATTGTGGACTCTTGGCATTTCGACCAAATGGTCCAACCACACTTGTGTGGCTATCCTTAATCCACTCCATAACAAGTGGATCTTGTCCCATGGCTGTCCCTTGACCACCCTTGGCCTATATAACAACTTGTAGAGGATGAAAACCCAAAGAGAAATTCGTATGTCCTGATTTTGGGTTTCTTCCTAACATTTGTGTGTGCAGGTCGCAACAGCCACCTCCAGCCCTTGTTCCACCTTGGTGTGTGCGTGAATGTGAAGGGAAGAAGGAGGAATCAAAGTTCCAATCAAGCCTCTGTCACTGGCTGCGAGCGAAATCGAGATTCAGCCACAGCCGAGCCAAGATCGTCAAGAACGGTCATCGTGCTGCACAAGTGTTTGATAAAATTCGCAGAAGAGAAAGGGGGAGCTCCAACCAGGATAAATCAATCCTTCTTCACTCTTTCCATTCTGAATCCTTTAGCTTAAACTTGAGCATACGTTTGTAATCATTATTTCAGATATTTGTGTGTGGTGTTCGTGTTTGGTAACACGAACGTGTGCGTGTGTGTGTGTGTGCGTGTGTGCGTGTGTGCGTGTGTGTGTGTGTGTGTGTGTGTGTGTGTGTGTGTGTGTGTGTGTGTGTGTGTGTGTGTGTGTGTGTGTGTGTGTGTGTGTGTGTGTGTGTGTGTGTGTGTGTGTGTGTGTGTGTGTGTGTGCTTGCTGTTCTACACAACGTGTGTGTGTGTGTGTGTGTGCTTGCTGTTCTACACAACGTGTGTGTGTGATTCACTACATAGTGAAGCCTTAATCCTCCGTGTGAGGGGTGGACGTAGGGGACACGGCAGTGTACCCGAACCACCTAAAAATTCTGTGTGTCAATTGTGGTTTGCTATTCCGTTTACTTGTTGAGTGGGCTTCGCGGTGAGGTGAGCATTCACCATTTTCTCTATCAATCACACCCACTTCACACGCATTCACGAGTGTGATCCTGTTCGTGTAAGGCTAGAGCTTGTGTGCATAATTAGTATAGAATTCACGTATGTAGTTTCTTTTAATTGGCCATCAATTCACCCCTCCCCTCTTGATTGCCACCCTCCGAGACTCAACAAGGGAGTTGTTTAATTCATAAATTTCAGACTCAAGGTTTGAAATGTGAAGCTCATAGCTGGCTATTTCTTCTTCATGAGAAGCAGCCTTCTCATTCAACATTTTATTGACAGTTTTAAAACTTTCCATCTCACTTTCCAGTTTTTCCAGTTTTTCTGAGTTTGCTTTATCCAGGACAGATTTTCCTTTTTCAAGAGAGTGCAATCTATTGGCCATAGCCGTGTTCAATTCAATGAGCTTCGGGTTTTGTTCTTTCAGATTTTCAATTTCCTCAACATATTTTTCAACATTGGGTGTTGAACTTAATTTCTTTTCGAGCTCCTCCTCAACTTGTTCAAGTTCTAATTTCTTTTCCAGCAAGTCTTTATTTTCTTCTCTTAATGAAGTAATTAGGTCTTTCTGCCATTCAAGATCTGAGTGGAGATATTCATTCAATTCCTTCACAAAAGAACACTCAAAACAACCAAAATTATGAGAACATGTGCTTTCGCCCTTTTTTCTTAGTTTTCTGCTTTTAGTTTCAGATTTTTCAAGATTTTCTTGAAGTTCAACATTTACAACCTCAACAACTTCTAATTTTTCAAGAATCAAATTATTTTCTTCCTAAAGATTTTTAAATTTATTTTTTACTTTTTCAACTTGATTTTTAAGATCTTCATTTTCAGATTTCAAGGCTTTCAAGCCTTCATTGTCAGAATCAATGTGAGTTAAATTATTTAACTTCTAGTTCAAAAATTTATTCTGTTTTCTTGATTTTTCATACATGTCAAGCAATTTAGCATAAGCATTTTGCCAATCTTCCAGGGAGAAGTTCTCAAAAATAGAGCTTACCTCTTCACATTCTTCATCGCTTGTTTGATCACTTCCTTTGGCCATCATGCATTTGTGATTCTCCTTTTGATAGGTGGCAATTAGATCATCCAAGATTTCTTTGGCAGAGCTGCATGAAGATAAGGAAGGAAGGGCAATAAAATTCATGGCAGCTTTCATCATTTGCAAAGCCTTGATGTTATCTCTTTTTTTCAATTTATGATCCTCTCCTCAGTCCATTTGGACTTCTCCTTAGGCAATTTATGTGGCCCATGAAAAATTACGGTCCATAGATTTGGATCAGCAGAAATCACAAACTTGCACATCCTACCTACCTAGGTAGAGAAGTCGAAGGCATCAAAGATTGACAAGCACTCCACAAACATGGTTAAGGGAATTAAACAATGACAAGCGCACCAGGATCATTCTGTACATATCGTTGGATCTGGATAACATAGAGCTAGGCTTTGATACCAATTGTTGGGTCCCAATGGGTACAATGGATCTAGAAGGGGGGATTGAATAGATCCATTCTAAAACAATGGCCCAGTTAAAATCTTAGCTACATAAAATAGAACCCACTGCTTATAATACAAATGGACTACTTTAGACACAATGCACAGTGGAACAAAAGGGAATAGCTCAAATGGAAAAGGCAAAGCACAATGCACTGACAGCTGAGGTCGACACCACTATACAGTGAGGTCGACACTCCTTCAGAGCAAGTTCAGAGCCAAGGGAGATCTGTTGCACTAGTCTGTAGAGATCTCATGAGATTCCAACCAGATGAATAAACGGGCTACCTGCATGAGTGAAGTCAGTGTAATAGAGTGTGGTGGAAAAGCAAATACAAATGCATAAGTCAGTGCTGATAAAACAGTCCATGAACAAACCCTTTATGCTGCACATCCTGTGAATGGGGGAAAGAAGAAATGGATCAATCACACAAGGCACACCCCATTGCATAAGGAATTTTTTAGGTGGTTTAGTATGCAAACCCACAGACCTACATCCACCCCTCACCAAATCCGGTGAGACTTTCTCCACACGAGGACGAAGTCCTCAACCCACTGTGGACACCAAAAAAAAAAAGAAAAGAAAAAAAGAAGAGAAGATAGAAAGAGAAAGAAAAGAAGGAGAAAGAAAAAAAGAAAAAAGAAGAAGAAGAAAGAGGAAGATAAAATAAAAAAATAAATAGAAGAAGAGAAAAAGGGAAGAAAAAGAAAAGAAAATAAATAATAACAATAATAATAAATAATACATATATATATATATTAATAAAATAAAAAGATTGACCCACTCATTTTCTTTCTTTCTCTCCCACTCTTTCTCTCTCTCAATCTCTCCCTCTCCCCGGCACACCACTGTGTCGGACAGCACCACTGTGCCGGACAGCATCCCGTGCCGGATAATCACCCCCTCCTATCTCACCCGGTGCACTCGGCAGGCTCCTCCACGGCACACTCCCCCTCCACCGGCACACCACTGTGCCGGAGGATATACACTGCACCAGATGACCCCTCCACGGCACACCTACTGTGCCGGAGAACACACTCCACTCCTCCCCTCCACCCGGCACACCCCTGTGCCGGATGACTCGCACCTACTGTGCCGGAGAACCCACTCCTCTCCAACCCCTTCCACTCTCGCTACCGGCCATTCTTTCCACGCAACCCACCGCAGTAGATCTGCCACCCGTATCTCCTCGCCCTGCTTGCTTCTCCTCCCGTGGGCGGGCGACACGTCCCTTTCCAGCCCCTCTCCGGCAAGCGTCCTTCATCATTTTCTCTTGGCCCTGGCATCTCCTCCACGCCTCGTGCGTCTGCCGCTGTTGTATTGACCGACGTTGACTGTGATGGGACAGCCACCGCCAACGATGCTCTGTTTTCGGTTGCGCATGCTCGCGAACCTCCCTCCCCACCGCTGACATCACCTATGCGCTGTCTGACCTCAGTTTTAAACATCGGCCGGGAACAATTCCTCCTCCGTGCTCCCCCCCATCCTCTGCTCACGGTTCAGTTTTTTCCAAGAACCGGTCCTCGAAGATTAGTTAGCTTATGTTCTGGGTTACTAGGACATCATTTTGAGGATGTCGTTGATCATTTAGCTGAGATTTTTATGGTTTTACCAACTAATATCAAGATGGCGATGGCAGCTACTGCTAAGAGAAGGAAATTATTGGATGGTGATGTCTTAAATGCAGTGATTAATGACTCATGGGATATTCTAGACATATCTGGTTCCTATGTTACCGATATTGGTCTCATGAAAGCTACACAAACTTGCCCCAGTTTACATGCTGTTGATGTAAGCAAATGCAACAAAATTACCGTTCTGGGTGTAACTAAGCTTCTCTCTCAATGCCACTCACTGGAGATTTTAAGATGTGGAGGGTGCAGTGGGAGCGAATTCACTACACGTAGATACTTGAGTATCTTGGTGCCTAAATTGAATGCCATGGAGAAAGAATCTCGGGTGGACTTGGATAACACCAATATAGCAGATGGTGCACAGTCATTACGTTGGCTTGTATGGCCAAATATACATGATGAATCAAAAGAGAGGCTGGCTGCTGAATGTCCACGAATTATAGTCAACCCACTGCCATCACCTCTTTCTTTACGTGGTGCTGAAGTTCCTCTTGGGGCCTTGCCGGACGTGACATTGGATGGACCTTGTATTGATCACGTCAATCCAAAAGCGTGGGCAGTCTCTGATGCTCCTTAGATTAACATAATCCCTGCTGTATTTGATGGTAAGCCTGAGCTGTCCAGAGTAGAAAAGTTCAAGCTGGCATTTGTTGAGAGAGACTTGCGAACGTCAGACAACATCAGAGGTGAAGCAGAGGAAGGCTTGAAGCATAATCTGAACAATCAGGAACTTATGGATGGAATTCACAGGTGCGTTGAACAGATCAACAAGACTAACAGAGGAGAGATAAGTCCAGATGGATTGAAAGAAAGATGGGCAAAGGTAATGTAGGACCCAGAAATCCAGAATATTTTGATTGATCCTATCATGCGGCAGGAACTATTAGACTTCCAAGAAAACTGGTGCACCCCACACCTTACTCATCCGGCACACCCCCTGAAAGCCCCAGCGGCACACCCCTGCCAGTGCCCAGCGGCACTCTCTCAGGTGTCCTCCTGCGGCACACTCTCTCGTGCCTCCAGCGGCACACTTGTTTGGCCCCCCAGCGGCACAGCGTCCCATCTCATTACGATGCTCTGTTTTCACTCAAGCACGGAGCATTTAATGCTTACGCCGCTGGCTCGTGCTCCGGCCGACAGCGTAGCGACAACAGGCCGTCGATGTCAACCTTGGCCAACCAGGTGAAGGCACGCCAGCTCCCTCCTGTTGTCCCTACGTACAGGCCACTTGATGGCTTCGGACGGGAGAAGAAAAAATAGGAGAAGAAGAAGGCTTGGCCTTCGAAGCGGCCAACCCCCATTCAATATAAAAGGAGACTCGCTCGTTGGCTGGCGACAAGGACACAGAAGCCAGAGAAGAAGAGAAGAGAGACGAAGAGGCAAGGAGAGAGAGACACCGCCAGAAAAGAGAAGACAAAAAGAGAGAAGAGAAGAAGGAGGGCTCCGGAGTGGGGTTTCTCTGACCGCCGCCGAGCAAGAGAGAGTAAGAGAGAGAGAGGGAGCTTGATGTAGTAGGGGGAAGTGGGGGAAAGGGCAGTGGGTGGTCACCCCGCTCCGATCCCCAACACTTCTCCCCTTTTTTCTTCTTCTTCTTCCCCGTTCTTTTATTCTTCTGTTTTCTTTCTTGTTCGTAGCCTTAGCTCGGGCATGATTTGTAATGTGTATGGCTGGCCATGGCCTTTTGTTCCCCCATGAATGAGTATTGTCCCCTTTGATGGGTTTTCTTGTCGTCTTGATTGATTTGTGCCACCGTGGCCTTGATCAGCCCAATGCCCCTGCCCTATTAGCACACCAACCCCTTTTGGGGCCTTGCCCGGTTCGCCTGCACCCCCGTCTAGCGGTACACCTTCTGGCTCCTTGGTCGGCACACCCCTGTGGATGTACTAAAATTCGCTTGTTTAAGTGGTTCGTCTATTAAGTGTGTGGGCGTGCCAGACACCGAAGTGACAATTTGTTCGGGCTCCGAAGAGTCACGGGTGCACGCGATCTGACTAATCAGACGATTGTGTGGTTCGTGTCGGGACCAAAACCCGCCGCACCATAAAGGTCACGGCGTCATTTACATCCCCTCGGAGAGGGGAACACCCTTGATTAATCACCGGGAATCAGGGCCTCATGGCCAGGAAATTAATTGCATAGAGATTTATTAAGAAACGCTGAAGTCCTTGTATGAGGGTGTAAAGAAAGCGTTCGAGATCATGCCGGCCATGTGATGACCATTTAATATTCTGACGAATGTCCGGCTCGAGAAAAGCGCAATCGTTACGGGAAAACCGGGGCATCTGTATGCCGGGGTACGGCAAATTTATTGTTCAGAGAAACGAGAAATATTTAGTTAAATCCCGATTAAAGCGGTTGGGAATGAATAAGTTTGTCGGCCCTGTGCAAGATCAAGCTGCGACCATACTGCGGTGGGCCCCCCGCGGTCGAAGCCAGGCTCGCGTGGGCAACGTCAATATTTTTGGTGCCAGAGTGGTAGCGGGAAAATGTCTCGAGATTAGATCCTAAAACAAGGACACGTCCAAAGATAGCGGGCTATAGGCCGAGGATATGGGCCAGACAATGACCATGATCGGGGCGGACCAGAGGTCTGAGGGTGGCCCACGAAGGCCTTATTGATATTCCCATGCAAAGGGTCCGGGGATGACGAGAGTCGCCTCGTCCCATTCACACTTTGTCAGTCATTCATGGACCACTTTATGTTCGGACAGAGGTCCGTATTAAAGATACGACGCAAACGGAAGTAAATCCATACAAATATATGCCGAGTTTACGGCAATTCCAATGAAAGGGCGGAAACGAATCCCAATGGGAACGAGTCCGGTTCGACGAACTATCGGCCCAGAGCAATGTCGGGTTACGGCCGTGTCGAGATGGTTCCCAAGATCCGAACTCGACTTGGGGGGGGGAGTAATATTCCCTTTATACCGGGTCTTGAGGAGAGACAAGGCTACGGGCCAGATCTCGCCATTTTATTATTATTTAAATTTTAATAATTATTATTTTATTATTATTATTTCTTTGTTGTTATTATTACTATTCTTTATATATATATATATATATATGTTGGGGTGGGCTTGTCTATTATTATTTGTTTATTCCATCAGTATTTGTTTATTTGTTATCTTCTGTTGAGTTTGTTATTATTATTTATTTATTTTATTATCATTTGTCTATTTATTATTTTTGTTGAGTCGGTTGTTATTATTTATATATTTTTTTACTTATTTTATTATCATTTGTTTATTCATTGTTTTTTGTTGAGTTCGTTGTTATTATTACTTGTGTCTTTATTATTATCATTTCTCTATTTATCTCCTTTTTTTAAGTTTGTTATTATTATTATCTACTATTTTATTATTATCATTATTATTTGTTCCCCTTTTTGTTATTATTTCTTTTGTCACCCGCAGATCATGAATTCTTCCTTAATTTATATTTTTTTATCTCCCTTTTTATTATCTTTTTTTTAATCTCTCACTCTTCTATTATTGCATTTTTTTATGATTATCGGGTGAGTTTTTTCCCTTTGTATTATCATTATTATACTTTCTTTCTCTTTTTTTTTTATGGGGTAGGAGGAAGGTTGAAGCGTACTGTTGGAGAATGGAGAGTGTGCCGCTAAAGGGTTAATGAGTGTACTACTGAGAGTGAAGAGTGTGCTGCTGGAGAGGCTAAGGAGTGTACCGTTGAGAGTGAAGAGTGTGCTGCTGGAGGGGCTGAGGAGTGTACCGCTGAGGGTGAAGAGTGTGCTGCTGGAGGGGCTAAGGAGTGTACCGTTGGGGATGAGGAGTGTGCCGCTGGAGGGGCTGAGGGATGTTCCTTTAGTTGATTAGAATGATTTATTGTTGTTGGTTTCATTTGTTTGTTGCTTTCTCTTTGTCTTTTAATTCGTTATTGCCCCATTTGTTTGTTACTTCCTTTTGCCTTTTTAATATGTTATCGCTTCTAACAAAAATTCGGCAGCATCTCCCCTTGACCCGAGCGTAAGAGAGATACAGGGAACGCGCCCACATGGAGTGGCGAAACCTGACAATTGGAGGTGGGCGCCCGAGAGCGGCAACACCTTAATAAAACCTCGAAAAAATCGGAGGGGACGACAGACGGGAAACACTGGGCTAATGCAGCCTAAGGATACCTTGACTGGAAGGGAGAGGGCCAGGTGTGCCGGTAAGGGCTGGTTGGGGTATGCCACTGAATGCACAATTAGGGTGTGCCGTTGTCAGGGTGTGCCGCTGGAGGCACAACTGGGTTTGCCGCTGAAGGGCACGAAGAAGGTGTTGTGCCGCTGGGGCACTTCAGGAGTGTGCCGTTGGGGGGCACCAAAAAGGGTGTGCCGTTGGAGGCTACCCTGGGTGTGTGCCGCTGAAGGGCGTGAACGGCAGGCGAGGAAGGCGAAAACAAATGGTGAAGGCCAGGGGTCTCACGAAGAGGGCCAAGACAGAGGGGCGGGAGGGTTCAAACGCACGCATCCGGGTATAAATCAAGCACGGTAGTAAGACGCCCAAAAAGAGGGATTTTCATTCATGGAAAGAAAAGGCCATAACCGGCCGTGTACTTCAAAGCATACATTCCCACCCAAACGGGGGAGGAAGAAAGAAAGAAAGGAAAAAGAAGAAAAGAATGAAGAAAGAAAGAAATACAGTGGGGGGGGACGGAGTATAAACTCCACCCCTCCTAGACCTCACTCTCTCTCTTCACTCACTCTTCTCCTTCTCTCTTCTCTCTTCTCTTTGCGTGGACGGCGGTGGTGGAGCAGCAAGGGGGAGCAGGAGCCTCTCCCCTTCCTTCTTCTCTTCCTCTCTTCTTCTTCTTCTCTTCTTCTCTTTTCTCTGTTGCGTCTGCCTCTGCGTGTCTCTCCGTCTCTTTCTCTCTCATCTGTTCTTTTTTTCCTCCTTCGCCATAGAGAAGGGGCCTCTTATACCCTGGCAGTGGTGAGATCGGTCGAAGGTGGGAAACGCCGACGGGAATTGAATGAGAGGTGACTCCTTCGTCCTTGGTGGCAGGAGGGGTAGGCTACGTGCCTTCCTCTCCGGGTCACACCTCAGCGAGTCCACTGCGCGCCAATGGATCATAGGGGATGGGCATCACGTTCGCTCTGCCGGGGCGTGCCGCTGAGGAGCCTGGACAGCGTGTCGCTGAAGGCTGCCAGGGCGTGCCGCTGAAGGCTGCCAGGGGCGTGCCGCTGAAGGCTGCCAGGGCGTGCTGCTGAAGGCTACCAGGGCGTGCCGCTGAAGGGCCTTGAGGGCGTGCCGCTGAAGGCTCCAGGGCGTGCTGCTGAAGGCTGCCAGGGCGTGCCGCTGAAGGCTACCAGGGGCGTGCCACTGAAGGCTGCCAGGGCGTGCTGCTGAAGGCTGCCAGGGCGTGCCGCTGAAGGGCCTTGAGGGCGTGCCGCTGAAGGCTCCCGGGCGTGCTGCTGAAGGCTGCCAGGGGCGTGCCGCTGAAGGCTGCCAGGGCGTGCCGCTGAAAACTCCCAGGGGGCGTGCCACTGAAGGCTGCCAGAGCGTGTTGCTGAAGGCTGCTAGGGGCGTGCTGCTGAAGGCTGCCAGGGTGTGCTGCTGAAGGCTGCCAGGGGAGTGCCGCTGAAGGCTCCAGGGCGTGCTACTGAAGGCTGCCAAGGGCGTGCCACTAAAGGCTGCCAGGGCGTGCCGCTGAAGGGCTAAATAGGCAGTTCTGAGCCCGTTGTGAGCGCGAGTTGTGGCCTATTTGATTTTATTCGAGGCCCATGGATTGTGGGGCTCCCGGTGGTTGATTTCTCTTCACTGTCGTGATTCCGGAGACAGCTTCACGGCAGTGTGTGTGCGTTCGGGGAGTCCAGATGGCCCCTCTTCCACGCAGTTTCTTCAGTTTGGGGTTGCTGTTGATGCTGGGCTAGTTGGGACATACGGGCGTGCAATTAAACACGTCCACAAATGCCCCCCACCCACGGGTAGCACAGGCGAAGGATGAGCCGGGCGGTGCCCGTGGGTGTGCTTGTCTCTTTTCTCTTCGTCGACACCGATGGGGTGTTGGGAGCTGACGTGGCATGCTTGTCTCTTCTCTTCTTCATCAGTGCCGACAGGGCGTCGGGAGCTGCCATGGTTTATTTGTCTTTTCTTCTCTTCGTCAGTGCCGAAAGGGTGTCGAGAGCTGGCGTAGCATGTTGGTCTCTTCTTCTCTTCGTCAGTGCCGACGGGGTGTCGGGGACTGACGTAGCATGTTGGTCTCTTCTCCTCTTCGTCAGTGCCGACGGGGTGTCGGACGCTGATGTGATATGTTGGTCTTTTCTTCTCTTCGTCAGTGCCGACAGGGCGCCGGGAGCTGACATAGTTTGTTGGTCTCTTTGTCTCTTCGTCAGTGCCGACAGGGTGCCGAGCGCTGACATGATATGTTGGTCTCTTTGTCTCTTTTCTTTCTTTTCTTCTCTCTTTTCTCTTCTTCTCTTCTTCTTCTCTTCTTCCCTTCTTTTTTCCCTCTTTTTTTTGAAGAACTCCGGGTGGCTGTTGGCGTGGATGCTAATGATATAAGAGCTGTCGGCGCAGCGGCCGATAATTGAAAGTTGTTGGCATGGAAGCCAACAATTGAAAAGCTGTTGACCCAGAGGCTGATGATTAAAAAGCTGTCGGCTCAGGGGACGATAATTATACAGCTGTCGGCTCAGGGGCCGATAGGGGATGGCAGAATAGCCAAGGCTGGAAGCGGGCTTCAAGAGCCGGAGTTGGGAGATTAACGGGCCGCGAGGGCAAGAGGTAGGCCAGGGGTCCGAGATTGGGCTCTACGAGCCAGAGCTGGGAAAGTTGGCTTCGATGGCCGAAATTGAGTTTATTGTATACACACATTCTTGCTATTTTATTATTTTATTATTTTATTATTTTATTTTATTTTATTTTATATTTTTTATCATTTTTTTCTCTTCTCTTTTTTTTTAAACATGCAAGCATTCATTAGCAGGCATAACATAGACATAAGTAAGGTAGCTCCCTCTATAGGGGATAGGATAGGGACATCGCCCATAATTCGTAGATGCGATGAAGGCCACGAGGCACAATTGAGGGGTGGTGCACCCGTCAAGAGGATATCACATGTCTTGCCTGCATAGTCCAAATTCACGCATTTCACCCGAGGTAATTCTCTGTGGCATGACAGTGCAAATGTGTGAGCAAAGAGCCCTAACCATAGGGATATGCAAGTCTTCCTAGTGACACTCGAGGATTACTCTAGTGCCTACACGTGGGTTTCAGGCTCTCGATTTTGGTAGCTTCGCACAGCCCCCATCTGTTTATTTTGGTAGCGGATTTCACCATTTGGCACGAGTCTCCTCATGTGTCTCAATGGGGATTCCCGGCTACTAGGATTCATCCTTATTGTAATTCGCTTCACCATTTCGCGCGAGTCTCCTCATGTGTCTCAATGGGGATTCTCGGCTACTCAGATTCACGTTTCTCTCTTCTTCTTTTTTGCATCATTTTTTGTCTCTCTCTCTTTTTTTTCTCTTTTTTTTTACAGTGGGAGTAGACAGCTTTTTCCTCACGATTACCTTTCACGCGAGTGCAGGAATTCAAGTATCCGTAGAGTGCTAAGAAGAAATTCGGGTAATCCCTATGGTTGAAAGCTATTGAACACGTTAAGTGCGAGGTGTGGGAGCATTGCCTCCGGTTTATTTTATGAGTTGGGCTTAGCAATTTGGCCATGACCCTTCCCCTTGACGTGTGTACCCGCCATAATTAGGTTCCCTCCTAGCATATGCCGTGACGCACGTGCATCCGAAATCGGGACGATATTATTTAGCAAAGAAACATGGTCCTAGAAGATTTCAAGGAGGTGTATTATTCTATATTAAGCAACATGCAAGCAGGGTATCCAAGCAATTCTTATTTTTTTGTCTCTTCTTCTTTTTTTTGCGTAAGAACATACTGTCGTTACGTATAAGTGTAGTGGTAGTAAAGGTATTAGGGAAGCAGACCGCGAAGGGCCGAAAGGATATTAGAGAAGCGGGCTACAGAACCCAAGGGACATTAGGGGAGCGGGCTATAAGGGCCGAAATTGGGAAGCAGGCTGCAAGAGCCGAAGTTATGGGAAGCGGGCCGCGAAGGCCGAATCCTGGGAAGCAGGCTACGAGAGCCGGACTTGGGAAGCAGGCCACGAAGGCCAAAGGTAAGCTAGCTGCAAGAGTCAAAGTTGGGGAGCAGGCTATAAAAGCCAAAGGGAAGTAGGATACGAGAGCCAGAATTGGGAAGCATGCTATAAAAGCCAAAGGGAAGCAGGCCACGGGGGCCAAAGGTAAGCAGGCTGCGAGAGCCAGAATTGGGGAGCTGGCTACAAGAGCTGAGATTGGGAAGTGGGCTGCAGGAGCCGAAGGGAAGGGTCTTTTTTGTTCTTTGGCCGGGGAAGAGTCCGGACCAAAACGGAAGGCTTATTCTTTTATTCTCTGGTAGGGGAAGGATCCGAGCCAAAGTGAGAGGTCTATTTTTTAACTGGGAAGCTGTTGGTTGGGATGCCAATGATGAGGGAGCTGTCGGCTAGGAGCCGATGATTATACAGCTGTCGACCCGAAGGCCGATAATGAGGTAGCTGTCGGCTAGGGGGCCGATGAGTGAAATATCTATTGGTTGAAGCTCTGATGGCTGGATATTTTCTGGTTTAACGCCCCGTCGGCGGAAGGTTCAGCCGGTTTAACGCCCCGTCGGCGGAAGGTTCAGTCGGTTTAACGCCCCATTGGCGGAAGGTTTAGTCGGTTTAACACCCCGTCGGTGAAAGGTTTAGTCGGTTTAACGCCCCGTCGGTGAAGATTTTGTCGGTTTAACGCCCCGTCGGCAGAAGATTTTGTCGATTTAACGCCCCATTGGCGAAAGGTTCCGTCAGTTTAACGCCCCGTCGGCGAAAGGTTCAGTCTGTTTAACGCCCCGTCGGTGGAAGGTTCAGTCGGTTTAACGCCCCGTCAGCGAAAGATTTTTTCGGTTTAACTCCCCGTCGGCGGAATGTTTTGTCAGTTTAAGGCCCCGTCGGTGGAAGGTTTAGTCGGCTCAACGCCCCGTCGGCGGAAGGTTAAGTCGGTTTAACGCCCCGTCGGCGAAAGGTTTGTCGGCTTGAAGCCCCGATGGCTGAATATCTGTCGGCTTGAAGCCCCGATGGCTGAATATCTATCGGATTGAAGTCCTGATAACTGAATATTTGTCGGATTGAAGCCCCGATAACTGAATATCTGTCGGCTTGAAGCCCCGATGGCTGAATATCTGTCGGCTTGAAGCCCCGATGACTGAATATTTATCGGCTTGAAGCCCCGATGGCTGAACATCTATCGGCTTGAAGCCCCGATCGCTGAATATCTGTCGGCTTGAAGCCCCGATGATTGAAGGTTAAGGGTGAAAGACCATGTCTATCTGAATGCTCACTTTCTTTTCTTCTCTTCTTCTTTTGTGTGAAGAGGCGAGTGGAAAGGCCACGTCTGCCTGACGATTGTTTTTTCTTTTCTACTCTTCTTCTTCCTTTGTTTATTGTGAAGAGGCGGGTGTAAAGACCACGTCTGTCTCATGGCTCACTTTCTTTTCTTCTCTTCTTCTCTTGTGTGGAGAGACAGGTTCGAAGACCACGTCTGCATCATGTCTCTTTTTTTTTCTTCTCTTCTTCTTTTGTGTTGAGAGACGGGTTCAAAGATCATGTCTGCCTCATGTCTCTTTTTTTTCTTCTCTTCTTCTTTTGTGTTAAGAGACGGGTTCGAAGACCACGTCTGCCTCATGTCTCTTTTCTTTCTCTTCCCATTGATGCCCCCAGACTGGGGCATGATTCTCTTAACATGCCCCCAGGTTGGGGTGTGGTCTCTCTGGCTTCAATGCCCCCAGGCGGGGTGTATGTTCCTTCAAATCCCCCTAAGTTGGGGTGTATTCCTTTCGGCTTCAATGCCCCCAGGTGGGGTGGATTCTGCTTCTTTGCTTCTGTGCCCCGCGCGGGGCGTATTCTGCTTCTAATGCCCCCAGGAGCGGGATGGATTCTTTGCTTCTAGTGCCCCTAGGCGTGGTGTGTCCTTTTTTCACGTGCCCCTAAGCGGGGCATAGTTCCTCTTCAAACGCCCCTAAATCGGGGTTTCTTTTTTGTGACTTCTATGCCCCCAGGCGGGGTGTGCTCCTTCTTCAAATGCCCCAAAGCCGGGGTTTGTTCTTTTGCTTCTTAAGCCCCTGGGGATGAGATGTATCTTCTGCTTATCATGTCCCCGGAGTGGGGTATGTTTGGCTTCCGGTGCACCCAAGACCGGATGCGTTGTTATTGTTGTTTTTTTGTCCCCCTAGGTCAGGGTATAACTTCTTGCTTCTCATGTCCCTAAGCCGGGGTGGATTCTTGCTTCTTATGTCCCCATATCGGGGTGAATTCCTCTGGTTCTTGCGCCCTCCCAGGGTGGAGTTTATTTCCCTTCACATGCCCCCGGCACGGGGTATATCTTTTGCTTCTCATGCCCCCAGACCGGTGTGGATTCTACTTCTTCTACCCCTCAAGGCAGGGCGTATTTCTCTTCATGTGCCCCCAGGCCAGGGTATAACTCTGCTGCTTATTGTGCCCCCAGACGGGGTAGATTCTTCTGCTTCTTCTGCCCCAGAGTGGGGTGTATTTCTCTTCGTATTCCCCTAAGCCGGGGTGTATTCTTTGCTTCTCATGCCCTCATCGTGGGGTGGAGTCTTTGCTTCTTATGTCCCCTTGCGGGGGTACAGTTCTTCGTCAAATGCCCCTAAGCCGGGGTGTAACTTTTGCTTCTTGTGCCCCTGGGTGGGGTGTAGTTCCTCTTCGAATACCCCTAAACCCGGGGTAGATTCTTCTGCTTCTTCTGCCCAGACACACTGGGGCATGTTTGCTTCTTGTGCACCTAGGGTGGGGTGTGTTTCTTTTATGGCCTCTATGCCCACAGGCGGGGTGTATTCTTTATGGCTTATATGCCCCCCAAGGCGGGGTATATGTTTCTTCTTCAAACCCCCCTAAGTCGGGGTGTAACTTTTGCTTCATGCGCCCCTGAGTCGGGGTGGATTCTCTTCATGTGCCCCTAGGCCGGGGTGCTCCTTTCTTTGAGTGTCCCCAGGCTGGGGTGAATCCTTTTCTTCGTATGCTCCCAAGGCGGGATGTAACTTCTTCAAATGCCCCAAGCCGGGGTGTAACTTTTGCTTTATGTCCTAGAGCGGGGTGGATTCTTCTTCTTCTACCCTGACACACCGGGGGATGTTTGCTTCTTGTGCACCTAAGGTGGGGTGTATTACTGCTTTTGATGCCCCCAAGGTGGGGTGTAATTCTTTATGTACTCTATGCCCTCAAGGTGGGGTGTGTTTTGCTTCTTCATGCCCCCCCGGGAGAGGGTCCGATTCTTGGCTTCATATGCCCCTCAGCCGGGGATATGTTTTGCTACTTGTGCCCCCAGGGTGGGGTGTGTGTCTTTCTTTGTATGCCCCTAGGCCGGGGTGAGTTTCTTCCTTTGTATGCCCCTAAGCAGGGTATAGTCCTTGCTTCTGATGCCCCCAGGTGGGGGTGTAGCTCTTCTTCAAGTGGCCTTAAACCGGGGTAAAAATTTTGCTTTATGTGCCCCTGAGTCGAGGTGGATTCTCTTCATGTGCCCCCGTGACGGGGGTATATCCTTTATGGCTTTTATGCCCTCAGGCGGGGCATAAATTCTTGTTTTCGTGCCCCCCATGCGGGGTGTGTTTCTTCCTTGTCTCTTATCCCCCATGGCGGGATATATTTCTTCTTCTTATCCCCCATCGTGGGGTATATGCATGCTCTCTTCGGGAGTGGTTGTAATGCCCCAGATTTTTTGGATCCTTCTTCGTGGGTCTCGGATTTGGTTTCTTGGAGTGTCTGACTTTTTTGTGTCCGAAATTTCATTTCGGACATCTTTCGTGTTCGGATCGACGGGATCCGGAGTTGTTTTGGATGCCCGGAAGCGTTCCCCGGCTTGTCTGTGTGTATTTTCTGATTCCCGGTGTGTGTTTCGGTAATTCCTGCGGAACCCTGTAGCGGGTAAACCGGGCCGTTCACCAACCCGCGAGTGGTACCGTTGTGATCAGCGCGTCGCAAGGATCGAGGAGGTGTATTTTTCTATTTTTCGGGATTTTTCCGATTTTCTGGAATTTTCTATATAAACCCCCCACTCTCTCTCTTCCCCTCATTCTCTCTTCCTCACTCTCTCCCTTCTCACGCTCTCTTCTCTCCCTCTCTTCTCCGGAGGCCGACGGAGGTGGATGGGGGCGAGGTGGTGAGGCCCGTGGGATGAGGGACGGCAAGGAAGGGTCGAGGAACTAGGCGGTGGTGCGCGGTGAAGCCGGTTCGCAGGCGTCGAGGCACCGGCGGGGTTTCGGAGGCGTTTCTTCGTGGATCGATGTCCATGGTGCGCGAAATCTTCGGTGGAGGTAGGGAGATGGACCCCCAGCCCGTGCGCTTCATTTCCCGTGAGTTTTGTAGGCCGTGGTGAGCTAAGCAGGTCGTTTGGGGCATTTTGGGGAAAATCATGTTTTGGGGAGTGATCGCCCGATCTAGCGTTTCGTTGCGTTTTAGGCCGATCCGAGGCCATAGATGCATGCTAGGGACTACTGGGGAGCTTCCCCTTTGTTTTCCCCCTCATCCGTGGATGTTTGGGGGCGTGACATGGATTTTTGGGCGTTTTCCAGCCGTTCTCGATTTTTTGAAATGATCGCGGTCCACCAGTAACCGCTTTCACTGGTCACGGTCTTAGGAGAACCGCGTTTACCCTTGTGCTTTGGTCGAGAAGGCCTTCAAGTGTCGCGGTCATGCGATAGACCGCTTTAGTCTAGTCACGGTCATGAGGTGACCGTGACTGTGTGGTCGCGGTCCTTGGGCGACCGCTACCATCGAGTTTGCGTCTGGCTAGTTGCGGTCGAGAGGTGACCGTGACTGCATGGTCGCGGTCCCCGGTCGACCGCGACTGTGTAGTCGCGGTCCCCCGGTGACCGTGACTACGTTGCGGTTTCCGTTCGCGTTGTTTAGACCTCTGGTCGACCCGGTTGTGATCCGGTGGTTGACTTTAGGTCTTGCAAGTGTCCCGGACACCCCGTGGAGTTTCGTGACCGTGTCTTTGGGTGTCCGGAGGTTCTATTTACCTCGATTAGCGTGCCAATAGGTTTAAGGGTCTGGATGACCTTCTAGCGTTCCGATTGTGTTGCATTGGTCTCCGGTCAACCTGGTTGTGACCCAGTGGCCGACCTTTGACCTCGTGAGTGTCCCGGGCACCCTGTGAGTTTCGTGACCATGTTTTGGGGTGTCTGGAGATACCGTGTTACCTCGATAAGCATGCCCGTGGGCTTGGTGGGTCCGGGTGACCCCAGGTGTTTCGGGCTTCCGTGTTCTCGCTCGATCGAGTCACCGTGTATCGGTGTGTGTGCGGTGGGGTTCCCCCGCATGTCGTGACTCTTCCTGGAAGATGATTCCCGAGTGGGTCATGTGTTTGGCCGTGGACTATGCGTCCCGTTTCTTCTCCGACCGTGGTCACCGTGCGGCGGTGCTAGTACGTGGGACGGCCCCCGTACTTCGTCGGATTCGGACGTTGTTTTCCGTTGTCTTGAGAGTCTACTCTCTCAGTGACCCTCCACTAGTTGTAGCTTCCTGCGCACGCATGTGCGGACCCACCTGGGAGTGGTGGAGAGCGCGACCCGGTGAGACGTAGTTTTTAGGCTGGTTTCTGTCGGCCCCTTGCCTTTGCCACCAGAGTCCGGTGGGGGGGGAAACCAGCTAGAGGACCCGACCTAGAGCAGATGGTCTGTGTGTGCACACGTAGTTGGGGGCTTAGGACACGTGCTGACGAGCGTGACCCTAGCTAGTCCTTGTTGTGGTACTTGTTGCGTGTTTGAGTCTCACGCCTAGGGCGTTGTAGCTAGACACTTGTGACGCGATGTAAGACGTCAGGGGACGCATCCGGTCGTTCTTCTTGTGGGAGGTACTCCTGTTCTGGACAGGGAGTGACAGACTGTCAGTCGTGTGACTTCGACCTTTGGGTTTTGTCGCGTTGACCGTTGAGTTTTAGTTGTTTCACCGTGGCACGTGTGTCGGTTTTGTGCCGCAAGACTGGTACTAGTGTGGTTCGGTAGCCCCCGACCGCGAGATCGGGGTGTGTTTCTGGTACAGTAGGAGTAGCAATAGTGCCGAGTTTTGACCGACCACTGGTTTGCTGTTCCTGCTGTAGTTGTAGCTTTCCTTTCCGCTACCGCCGTTGTTTCCGATTGGGGTTCCGCGGGATCCCTGCTGAGTCTCTGTTTTGGAGACTCATTCCCTACCTTTCAGGTGTGGCGGTTCTTCCTCGGGGTTCGAGGGCGCGGAGCGGAGGTTCTTAGTTGCCAGCTTGCCGGGCCGAGTGTTCACTTGGCATGTGGTACGTTTTTACTATTTTAGACTGTACTTTCTGTTGGACTGGACTCTGTTGTAGCTGTAGTTGTTTAGTTCTGTTAATTGTTGAATTATCCTGCTTTATTTCCTATTTCTTTGTGCTTCCACACTCCTTTTAGCCCTTCTGAGCCCTCCCGGCTCGTGGGCGGCGGTACGAGTCTCGGGTTATCGGGCCCTCCCGGTAATCGGATTCTCGGGCCGTTACAGCTGGTATGTACTCCTGTTTTGGACAGGGAGTGACAGACTGTTAGTCGTGTGACTTCGACCTTCGGGTTTTGTCGCGTTGACCGTTGAGTTTTAGTTGTTTCACCTGTTGCGTACGGACTGAATAGATCTAGAGGGGGGGTGAATAGATCTAGCCCCTTTTCGATTTATAAACCAAAGATCGACTAGACCTTAAGCAAACTATGGGTTGCAAAGATAAAACTGATAACTACAGCGACAGCAAGCAATAAGAAGAGCACACACCACAAGCAAAACCACAAGACAGGATTTTTAGGTGGTTCAGTCTCTTCCCGAGACTTACGTCCACCCCTCGCTCAACTTGAGCAAGGCTTCACTAAATGAGAACTCCTGATCTCAACCAACACACCGCTGATACACAGCTTCTTCCCGCTGACACACAGCTTGTACCCGCTGCCTCACAGCTTGACACTTGATGTAATGAAAAGAACAAAAGATGCAACAGGACTAAACAAGAACTTTTGAATCAAAGAAAAAGAGTTCAGCCTGGGACTGCAGGTAACAGGAATAGACTCCCTGTGGAACTTCCAGACGATTGCCTTCAGCTGCGACGCTGCTGGAGTCTTGCTTGCCTTGAGTCAGTCTTCTTTCTGCAGCAATGAAGATGCCTTCGGTCTTGTGCAGTCTTTGTGGTTTCTGAAGAGCCACTCCTTCTTTCCTCTTTCAGAGTATCTTCGTGGGTGTATTCTTTCTTTTTCTTCTACTCTGTGTTCCACACCCCGCTCTCTGTCATCTTTACCTTTTGTACCAGTTCTTTTCAAAGCATAGGCTTTTCCCGCGTAGATTCGTAATTGAGCGCACATCCATTGGATTATCGGCTAGAAAACAAGGAGAAGATTTACCCGAAAGATTTGAATAAGTTTGACTGGTTCTTTCCAAGATTCTCTCCTTAAATCCAGTGCGGAATCTTATCATCTGAACCGCCCAACAACCTGCAGCAACAACCTGCAGGTTTCTAGGAACAGAAACTGAATTCAGTTGAGTTTCGGTTCTGGACGCTGTATCGCTTGTGGTCGACAACGACCCTGTCGCTGGTCGACAAGAAGCAATGTCCAGATGACTGGTAGTTCAGGCTGATGCTTTGTCTGTTCCGTGGTCGACAACGAGCAGGGCTTTGGTCGACAACCAAAGCACGTACAGAAGGAGAATGACTTGAGCTGTGTTTGGTTGGATTCGTTGGTCGACAATGATCACTTCACTGGTCGACAAGCAACCTTTGACACTTCTTCTGATTTGTTGATTTCACTTGTACTTTAGTATACCTGAAATTACTTGAACTATCAGAAGTGACTTGAACTATCATATTTGCATTGAATTAGTTAAACACATCTTTTGTCATCATCAAATTGTCATGAGTTCATTACTTTACATTGAAGGAGCAATTAAACATATCCTTTGTCATCATCAAAACTAAGGGATGCACAACATTCTCCCCCTTTTTGATGATGACAACCATGAGTCATTGTAACAATCAACAGATTATAAAATTCATTTGATATTTCATTCAAGACTATCATAACACAGATTTTAGCCAGACAATTCATTTGATGTGCCGTTTGATGTGCCTTACAAAAGCATCATAACACTAGTTACATGAAAGACTCAAAAAGGAGAAAGACACATAGTGACACATAGTCTTGACCTCTAGACACACCTAGACACACAATGACACATAAGACCCTATCTCCCCCTTTGTCAACAACAAAAAGAGGAGTATGTAGATTATCACTCTGAGGAGGACGAAGAACTCTCGGGCTTCACTTGCTCTGCCATCCGATCGAGCTTGTCAACGATGTGAGCATAAGACAGCCTTAGCTTCTGGATCTTTGATATAGTATCGTGGTGATACTGTTTACTCTGCTGGGTGGTGACCTCAATGCGAGTGCCCATTTCTGCTGACACTTCAGCTAAAGTACCAACCAGTCTGTTAAACCGAGAGCTAGCATGTTCTGAGTGTTCCTGTTGTTTTATGAACCTGGTCTCCATCTGCTGTTCTAGTCTCTGAACTCGCAGCTCCAAGCGCCCGGTGGCAGCATTCATACTCTCTTGAAAGGATTGGAATTGAGTGGTGAGAGAGGACAGCTGAGATGCTATCTGGAGAAGCACTCCTTGAGACTCAGTGGTGGAGGTGAAAGGAGGTGGTGGAGCAGAAGTAGACGGAGCGGAGGTAAATGGACCAGAAGTAGCTGGAACATGAGTGGCTGCAGTGCCTGGTTGCCATGGCACTATGACGAGTGAAGGTGAAGGATGGGTAGCAGTGGTTGTAGTAGTGGGAGTGTGAGTGGGAATCACCACAGTTGGAGGGGTTACATCAGGGCTGACATGAATAGGTGTCTGTGGTGGAGAAGAGGGTGGCAACGGTGCTTTGGATTTACCCTTGGATGGTAGGGTGCGCTGGACTTGATCTCCTACCTTCTTATAGCCCAAAAAGGTGGTCACGTAATGAAAAGAGTATACGTGCCATTTGGGAATGACAACACGTTGAGCGTGAGGAATGGGTATATTTGCTATTTCCAGAATGGCAGTTATGTGGGCAGCATAAGGAAGAGAGTTTAGAGGATAATGCAAAATGGTGTGGAACGTGTTCAGCATGAGCTTGGGAAGGCGAATGAGTTGGCGAGTGATGAGGCCATGGAGAAGAAATAAGTGAAGGCGACTTACATGTTCCCTGGCGCCTCCTCTCGGTTGGATTATGGTAGTAAAAGAGATGATGGAGCAATCGATGAAGAGGAGGGAAGGTGTTGGCATTGATGGATTTTGGAAGGACCTCAGGGGCTGGTTGGCCAGTGACCACGGCATATGCTGATCTGAAGTCAAAGTCCTCAGGATTGAAGACAGCACCATGTCTGGAAATTTTCAGCGCCTTGTGGAGTAACTTGACGTCGAGGCTGACGACGACCCTTTGAACTACTGTATAGACCTGGCCATCCACTACTTGCAGGTTGTGGTAGAATTCTTGCACAAGCTGTGGGGAATACTGAGTATGTGCGGAGACAAACTCTGTCCAGCCTTGGGCGTCCAAAACTTCCAGCAACTCTGGGAACATCTCCATCAGCCGCTGATCGGAAATATCTACCCTTCTCGGCGGCATGATGTTCCGAGGCTTGAGAACTCCAGAGACTGGATGGACGTTGGGTACTTCTGAAGCTGCCATTTTTCCGCCCGATGCAGCCGTATTATCCATTGTCGACCTCCGAGGGGTCGATGGCGGACCCTGCGTGGCCTTCTGCTTGGAACGCTTGGACGGCTTTGATGCTTCGGCAGGGGCCTCATCCCTTGCTCTCTTGGAGGACCTCATGGTGGAAGGATGCGAAAGAGGGATGCACAAGGGAGCGGAAGGGGACTGGAAATGGAAGAGTACCGTGAATGGTGAAAACGGCGAAGTAGCAAGGTGGTGAATACCTAGGGACCCAGTCTGTTCAATTTATAGGGGCAGGATATCAGTGGATAAGTCCTGGGTCATAAATTCTAGGGTTTGTGGAACCAGCGCGATGATGAAAACAAAGTGACAGGATTAAATCAGCCGAATTAAATTTGGGGAATTTATTGAAGTGTACGCTCTTTCCTTAATGAAGCATTTATTTAACCTATCCACCCTTAGCAGAGACCACCTTGTAAACAAGTAGAGTGGGCCTAGTGGTTCACTTGAATTTGAAAGTATTGCACCAATAAGCTTACGCCCCATATCTAATTTTCTCCACATGACTTCTTAAACTTATAATAGATTTCATGAGATGATTTTAATAGCTGTGCTTGCTGACCAGTGTTTTCAACTTTTCTTTGCATGCCATGCCTTTGGTCAACCATTTTCCTCTGCCTTTTAGATAATTTTGAGTTTTTCCTTTTGGAATCATTTTGAAAGCTGTGGTCAGGTTTATCACATGCTTTTCTACACGAGGAGACACGCTTTTTACACGCCAGAAACCTCGGCTACTTAGCATGCCTAACCATTCCACTTTTAACTGGGACACACCTTTTATCCGTGAGGATATACGTTTATCAGACGCCAATATCCCCAGTTACTCAGTATGCCCAATCTCAATAATTGTTGATAGTAGCAGAGATAGATTGATTCTTCATGACACACATGCCTCTCACTTATTTTTCATCCATTTGTTTTTTTCTTAAAATGGGAGGCAGTAGTTTCTCAGAATCCAATCCATTGCTCTACCATGAAGACAGAGTTATGGCGTATTCCACGTGCATTCATGCTATATTTTTGGATTTATATTAACTGTTCAACACGGGCACAGGTAGAGAAACCGACTTACTACTAAAAATCATAAGTCTTCAAAATCATGTGACAGAATCATAGTTATGGTTTGAATTTATTGAAGTAGTACAGTCTAAATCCTCATTACTACACTCAACCTCTACTCTTATTGATTACATTGGTGATTTTATTGGAAGATATGGTTAGGTTATTCAATGTTTTATCAAGGAATGAGTTTACACTTTTTCTCCCCCTCAATTTGAGAATCCATGCTGAAATAAAAAATAATGTTGGCCAGGATGAGATAGAAAGACACAGGGAATGGAAAGTATGGATGATGATGAATGAGTGAAGATGAATCTGAGCCCAAACAGTTTAAACAGTCCAGAAGATTCCCTACCAGAACTAGTGTCAACCAGGAACATGTCTAAAGTGGACATTTGCTTCCGTACAGATCCATTGTCGACCATGGGACTGTCTATTGTCGACATCTGCGTAGTCACAGAACCCATCCAGTATCCTGTCCTGATGACGTTGTCGACCACTGCCCGGTCGTTGGTCGACCACCAGAGCTAACCAGTAGCAGTACCAGGAGCTTGCAGGCTTGCTTCAGTAATCAGTTGAACCCCCAACCCTACCAGTAGCAGACACTTAACTGACACAACTACTTGCAGAAATGACAGAAAGCCATAAACAGAACATATCAATATTTCAAGAATTTTCAGATGATATTCTGCATAACCCCAACTCCCTTCTTAAAGTGGAGAATCTGTCATTGTTCAGGGGTTTAGTGAAAATGTCTGCCAGTTGTTTTTCAGTTTCCACAAATTGAAGCATGAAATTTCCTTTGGAGACTTCATCTCTCAGAAAGTGATGACGGATCTCAATGTGTTTTGTCCTAGAGTGTTGAATGGGGTTTTTAGACAAGTTAATAGCACTAGTGTTGTCACATAAAATGGGTGCACAACCAAGATCTACATTGTAGTCTTGGAGTTGATGTTTTATCCAAAGAACATGTGTACCACAACTCCCTACTGCGACATACTCAGCCTCAGCAGTGGAGAGTGCTACAGAATGTTACTTTTTAGAAGCCCATGAAATTAAACACCCACCTAGGAATTGACAATAACCACTAGTACTTTTCCTATCAATTTTGCAACCAGCATAATCAGCATCCGAATATGAAATCAGATCTAGTTTGCAGTGAGTAGGATACCACAACCCCAATTCGTGGGTGCCTGCAAGGTATCGGAAGATACGCTTGACAGCTCCTAAATGTGATTCCCTAGGACTAGACTGATATCTAGCACACATGCATACACTAAACTGAATATCTGGCCTTGATGCAGTTAAGTATAGCAGGGATCCGATCATACCTCTGTATTTCTTGGCATCTACCATGTTACCTTTTACATCTGCTTCCAAAGTTGCATTTGTCCCCATGGGTGACTCGATTGGCTTGCAGCTTTCCATGCCAAATTTCTTCAACATCTCTTTTATGTACTTGGATTGATTTATAAAATATCCCTCTCTACATTGTGAGATCTGCAATCCAAGAAAGAATTGTAAATCACCCATTAGGCTCATTTCAAACTCATTGGTCATTAAATTTGCAAATTCAGTACACAAAGAGATTTCAGTAGATCCAAACACAATATCATCCACATAGATTTGTACAAACAGTATATCCTTACCTTGGGTCTTGGAAAATAATGTTTGATCAATTTTACCTCTTGTGTATCCCTTTTTAGTGAGGAAGGAGCTCAACCTTTCGTACCATGCCCGAGGAGCCTGCTTTAATCCATACAAGGCTTTATGCAATTTGAAGACATGATTAGGAAGTTCATCATTTTCAAAACCAGGGGGTTGTTCCACATAGACATCTTCTTTTACAATACCATTTAGAAATGCACTTTTTACGTCCATTTGTTGCAATTTGATTCCATGAGAAGATGCAAAGGCTAATAATATCCTGATGGCTTCTAATCTAGCAACTGGAGCATATGATTCTTCAAAATCAACTCCAACTTCCTGGTTGTACCCTTTAGCCACCAGCCGAGCCTTGTTTCTCATTACAACCCCTTCTTCATTCAACTTGTTTTTATATACCCATTTGGTTCCAATTACAGGGTGAGATGTAGGTCTAGGGACAAGTCTCCACACCTGATTTCTTTCAAACTGATTTAGTTCTTCATGCATAGCATTTATCCATGATTCATCTTGTAAAGCTTCCTCTACAGACTTGGGCTCTACTTGGGACACAAGGGCAAGTTGGTCTAATTCATTAACAGTCTTAAACTGAGATCTGGTTTTCCTAGGATCATGAATACTACCAATAATGTTATCTAGAGGGTGATCTCTAAGAAGTTTCAAGTTTTCAAGACTGTTACCTGAGATGGCCTCTCCTTCGGGTTGATCATTAATATTACCTTGACTTTCTTCTTGAATCAGTTCTCCTTCATTATCCATCGGTTCTTCTTTGTCTTCCAGAAATTCTCCATCTTCTTCTTCCTTCCTGGCCTGTTCATTTTTGCCAAAATCATTAATTTCATCAAATGAGATATGCGGGGATTCTTCAACTATCTGATCTTTGATGTTAAATACCCTATAGGCTCTTGATCGATCAGAATAGCCCAAGAATATTCCTGAATCACTCTTTGGTTCAAATTTATCCAAGGCTCTCTTATCATTGTTATGAATAAAGCATTTTGTACCAAAGATTCTGAAATGAGCTAGGGATGGTTTCTTACCTTTGAACATTTCATAAGGAGTTTTTGTACTGGACGGTCTTACCATTGCCCGGTTTACAATGTAGCATGCTGTGTTGACCGCCTCTGCCCAAAATCTTCTTGGAAGATTGGCTTCTACCAACAAGGTTCTGGCCATCTCGACAAGAGTGCGATTCCTTCTCTCTACAACTCCATTTTGCTCCGGTGTCCTTGGTGAGGAGAATCTGTGGGTTATCCCTTTGTTTCTGCAGAATACATCAAAATCAGAATTTTCAAACTCCCCCCCATGGTCAGATATGATTGAACACACTTTGGACTTACCATCCTGCTTCATTCTTTTGTAAAATTCCTGAAACTCATAAAAAGCATCACTTTTATGTGATAAGAACATTACCCATGTAAATCTGGAAAAATCATCAACTAGAACATAACCATATTTCTTACCACTAAGACTAGCCGTTCTTGTTGGGCCAAAAAGGTCCATGTGCACAAGTTCTAGGGGTCTTGATGACTGACTTTCAGTTCTACCTTTGAATGATTTTCTTGTTTGCTTTCCTTGGGTACATGCTTCACATACTTTGACATTTTGAGCAAACGAAATTTCAGGCATACCAAGAACCATTTTATTTTTCACAAGTTTGTGCAACACCCTATAGCTAACATGCCCTAGTCTTCGGTGCCACAACCAGGTCAAGTCCTCCTTCTTGGCGGTTAGGCACAAATTGGAGTGGGCTGGATCATCCAAGTCTATCATGTAGACATTATTTACCCTCTTGCCCATAAACTTGACTGCTTCTGAATTTGGCTCAATAATTCTGCAGATCTTGGAGTCAAACACCACTTTATGGCCTTTGTCGCATAATTGACTGATGCTCAATAAGTTATATTCCAGTCCATCCACTAATAAAACATTTTCAATGCAGCTTGAGGGTTTCTTACCTATCTCACCTATCCCAATGATTTTGCCTTTGTTATTTCCTTCAAACGTCACATATCCTCCATCTTTTGCGCTCAGCTGGGAGAACTTGTTCTTGTCTCCTGTCATGTGTCTTGAGCAACCACTATCTAAATACCACTTGTTGTGCATGGCTGCCAGACATTCCTGCATCACACATTACACAGAAACTTTTGGACCCAAATGGTACCCGGGTCCAAGATAGCTTGTGAAATCATGGAACTGCTGTAACAACACCTTGGGAACCCAAATTTTGTTAGAACAGTTTGTCTTTTCATTTCTGAACTTGTTCAGGTTGTGTCTATTCTGAGTCCACTCTCTTAAGTTCCAATTTCCATTCTGTTTCAGCTGGGAAAATTTGTGGGTTCTGTTTGCGTGTCTGGTCATGGTCGACATCTGGTAAGTCTGTGGTCGACCATAGTTTCTCCAGATACCAGTATCTGTTCTGGTTGAGCCTCTGGTCGACAGAGGAGGGGTCTGTTGTCGACCAGCTTGTTTCCAGACACCTTGTTTTACAGGTTTGTGTTTATTAACATGATTTAATGCTTTGTTTGTCTGGTTACTTCTGTGAATTTGAACTTCTCGTCTGATATGACTGTTGTTTTTAAAATGATGTGGATTATCCATTTTCCCTTTAGAATTCCTCTCTTCCAAGGTGACATTAATCTGTTTAGAGGAGCTTTCAGCTATATCCTTTTGTTTGTTTTGATATAAGTTTATCAAGGGGCCTTTTCCTTTAGAGTCAGCTATTTCATTTAAAGTTTTTATTTAGAATTCCTTTTTAACCGTTGGGTTGTACCCTAAGCCCTCTTTCTGAAAATTTACTTTTATTCCCAACACAGCGTTCAAGTTTTCTTGACCCTTAGTCATTTTTTCCAATGTTTCCTGTTTGTTTTTCAGTTCACTTTGGATTCTTTCTATTTCTTTCAGAAGTTGACTATTTTCTTCCTTGAGTGAGTTGTTTCTTTCTTGAGTTAGCTTAGTTTCCTGTTCATATTCTTGAGTCTTTAATTTTAACTCGTCAATTGTGTTTTTCAGTACTTCATTTTCTTCTAATAGCCCTTTGACGTTTTCTTCATCTATCTCGCGTTGATTCAGTTTATTTTGCAAGGTGGTGATCTCCAATTCTAGTTCAGTTCAAGGTGGTGATCTCCAATTCTAGTTCAGTTCTGTTGGCAATTGAGTTGCTGTCATTATTGAACTGATTAACCTTCTTCTTCAAACTTTTATTTTCCCTTCTTATTCTTTCATATGTATCAAGTAAATCTGAATAAGCTTCTTCCCAATCTGAGCTAGAAAAGTCTTGAAAAGGGGAGGTTACCTCAAGATCGTTGCTGTCTCCTTTGGCCATTAGACATGTGTTTCCTTCTTCTTCCTCGGAAGTTGTTTCCTCTTCGCTGCTTTCTTCCTCCTCGCTCCATGTGCTGATCATTGCCTTTGGTTTCTTGTTTTTCCATTTGAAGCTTGATTTCTTAGGAGCCTCTGGACATTCAGCCTTCATGTGTCCTGGTTTTCTGCAGTTGTAGCAGACAAGTTTGTTAGATGAGGCTTTAGTTTTGTCAGACTTAAACTGGGGTGACCTTCTTACCATGCCCTTCGGATTTCTAAATCCCTTACCTTCCTTCCGCAGAAAATTTCTGAACTTTCTTGTTAGCATGGCAAGCTCACCAGTTTCCTCACCTGTGCTAGATGAGTCATCAGTGTCAAATAATTCAGAGGTGCCTATTTTAGTTTTCAGAGCTAGCTGTTTCTTTTTCTTGCCCTCGTCTTCCTTTCTTTTTAGATTGACCTCATAGGCCATTAGGGAACCTACTAGTTCATCCACAGTCATAGTAGTGAGGTTCTTTGAGTCCTCAATGACTGTGGCCTTGGTATGCCACATAGGAGTGAGGGACCTTAAAATTTTTCTCACTAGCTCTTGCTCCTTGTAGGTTTTCCCTAGACTCTTTAAGCTATTTGTTAGTTGTACTAGTCTAGCATACATATCAGAAATGTTTTCATCAGTTTTCATTCTAAACATTTCATATTCTGAGACTAACATATTTGCTTTTGACTCCCTTACCTCTGACGTACCTTCATAGATGACTTCGAGTCGATCCCACATCTCCTTGGCTATTGCACATTGTGAGACTCTTGAGAACTCCGTGGGATGAAGTGCGCATTGCATTACGTTCATAGCTCCCTAGTTGATGGTTGATTTTCTGACCTGTTCTCTAGTCCAGGTATCCTCGTCTTCGGGCAGATCATAGGGTCCGCGGCTCACTACTCTCCACATCTCATGATCTTGTGCTCTCAAGAACACCTGCATACGATTTTTCCAGTATGAGTAATCATTTCCATCAAAGTATGGTGGTCTAGTCACTGAGTGTCCCTCAGCCATTAGACTTCTAGAGTTCAGTCCGCTAGGTCTCTCCTGGTTGTTAGACCACATTTTCGGAGAGTCTAGCTCTGATACCACGTGTTGCGTACGGACTGAATAGATCTAGAGGGGGGTGAATAGATCTAGCCCCTTTTTCAATTTATAAACCAAAGATCGACTAGACCTTAAGCAAACTATGGTTTGCAAAGATAAAACTGATAACTACAGCGACAGCAAGCAATAAGAAGAGCACACACCACAAGCAAAACCACAAGACAGGATTTTTAGGTGGTTCAGTCTCTTCCCGAGACTTACGTCCACCCCTCGCTCAACTTGAGCAAGGCTTCACTAAATGAGAACTCCTGATCTCAACCAACACACCGCTGATACACAACTTCTTCCCGCTGACACACAGCTTGTACCCGCTGCCTCACAGCTTGACACTTGATGTCATGAAAAGAACAAAAGATGCAACAGGACTGAACAAGAGCTTTTGAATCAAAGAAAAAGAGTTCAGCCTGGGACTGCAGGTAACAGGAATAGACTCCATGTGGAACTTCCAGACGATTGCCTTCGGCTGCGACGCTGCTGGAGTCTTGCTTGCCTTGAGTCAGTCTTCCTTCTGCAGCAATGAAGATGCCTTCGGTCTTGTGCAGTCTTTGTGGTTTCTGAAGAGCCACTCCTTCTTTCCTCTTTCAGAGTATCTTCGTGGGTGTATTCTTTCTTTTTCTTCTACTCTGTGTTCCACACCCCGCTCTCTGTCATCTTTACCTTTTGTACCAGTTCTTTTCAAAGCATAGGCTTTTCCCGCGCAGATTCGTAATTGAGCGCACATCCATTGGATTATCGGCTAGAAAACAGGGAGAAGATTTACCCGAAAGATTTGAATAAGTTTGACTGGTTCTTTCCAAGATTCTCTCCTTAAATCCAGTGCGGAATCTTATCATCTGAACCGCCCAACAACCTGCAGCAACAACCTGCAGGTTTCTAGGAACAGAAACTGAATTCAGTTGAGTTTCGGTTCTGGACGCTGTATCGCTTGTGGTCGACAACGACCCTGTCGCTGGTCGACAAGAAGCAATGTCCAGATGACTGGTAGTTCAGGCTGATGCTCTGTCTGTTCCGTGGTCGACAACGAGCAGGGCTTTGGTCGACAACCAAAGCACGTATAGAAGGAGAATGACTTGAGCTGTGTTTGGTTGGATTCGTTGGTCGACAATGATCACTTCACTGGTCGACAAGCAACCTTTGACACTTCTTCTGATTTGTTGATTTCACTTGTACTTCAGTATACCTGAAATTACTTGAACTATCAGAAGTGACTTGAACTATCATATTTGCATTGAATTAGTTAAACACATCTTTTGTCATCATCAAATTGTCATGAGTTCATTACTTTACATTGAAGGAGCAATTAAACATATCCTTTGTCATCATCAAAACTAAGGGATGCACAACATCACCGTGGCGCGTGTGTCAGTTTTGTGCCGCAAGACTGGTACTAGTGTGGTTCGGTAGCCCCCGACCGCGAGATCGAGGTGTGTTTCTGGTACAGTAGGAGTATCAATAGTGCCGAGTTTTGACCGGCCACCGGTTTGTTGTTCCTGCTGTAGTTGTATCTTTCCTTTCCACTACCGCCGTTGTTTCCGGTTGGGGTTCCGCGGGATCCCTGCTGAGTCTCTGTTTTGGAGACTCATTCCCTGCCTTTCAGGTGTGGCGGTTCTTCCTCGGGGTTCGAGGGCGCGGAGCGGAGGTTCTTAGTTGCCAACTTCCGGGTCGAGTGTTCACTTGGCATGTGGTACATTTTTACTGCTTTAGACTGTACTTTCTGTTGGACTGGACTCTGTTGTAGCTGTAGTTATTTAGTTCTATTAATTGTTGAATTGTCCTACTTTATTTCCTATTTCTTTGTACCTCTACACTCCTTTTAGCCCTTCCGAGCCCTCCCGGCTCGTGGGCGGCGGTGCGAGTCTCGGGTTATCGGGCCCTCCCGATAATCGGATTCTCGGGCCGTTACAGCTGGTATCAGAGCTTTGGTTGTGGACGTACATAGGAATTCGAGATATTGCAGTGATCAGAGTCCGTAAGGTCCAGTACAGTCGGCAGCTAGCATAGGGTTTTGTGCTTGTTTTTCTGCCTTGTTTCTCGCTTGAGAGCTTGAGTGCGCTGTGTGGCGCTGAGAAGGTGGTTGCTGTTCGCTACTTTCGTGCTGGCGTGGGGTCTAAGGATCGAGGTTGAGAGCTTTCTCCCTCATCGGTGGTGGCCCTGGTTGTGCTGTGTTGGGCAGAGGTTGCCCGTGGGCGTGTTGCGGTGGTGCTGTGTTCGAGGAATTGCAGCGGTGGTGCATCGGTAGATGTTGTGATTGTGGTCCGATGTGACACTCGCCGAGTGTGTCGGAGGCGCTGACCTGACGTGGTGATGGTTTTCTCGGTGCTGGATGGTGCTGTTCCCAGCATGCGCGAGGTTTGAGGTCAGGTCGAGCGTGGAGTCCTTCCGATTGGTCGGAAGTGCATTGGGTTCTCTTTTGGTTGGAGAGAATCATGTTTGGCTAAGGTTCATTGTCTTGCACTGTGTGTCTGGATTGGTTGGCCTTCGTGTGCCATGAAGTCCGTGCGAGACACGTCCCGCGTTTTGGCAAGGTGGTCGCTTGTGAGAAGCTTTGCCCGCTCCCTGATGTGTAAGGGTGTTGGCGCTGTTCCGGAAGGACGAGTGTCGACTGGGTGGTGTGCGTGAGATTTGCGGTTGGTGTTGCGGTTCCCGATGTGCGGAGGATCGAGGTCTACTGGGTTGCAGATGGTTGTCAGGATGGAGGATCCTGAGTTGGCGTTGTAGTGGCTGTGCGTGTGTATCAGGGTGCGCGGATCGTGGCGTTGGTTGCTGCGGGTGGATTTCTTGAGGAGTAGAGCAGTGGAGGATTGGTTCCTTGATATGCGTCGTCTCTGGCGGTGTGAGACGTGTTGTTGCCGTGCCGTTGCTTGAGATATTGGGATTCATAGCACTGGCAGGTGGGGAGTTGGGGAAGTGTGCTGGCGAGGTTGCCGCATGAGTACCCTGTTCTTGCGTTGGAGGTTGCGTTCGCAGATGAGATCGTGTTTTGGAGAAGTGTGTCGTAATTTGTAAGGGGTTGTGTGTCTCGTGGCTCTATGATAAGAGCGGGAGTCGGGATTGGCAAGCATCCTCTTGGATTAATTGAGATGGAGGTTTCGATGAGACAGGGTGGTGGTCGATGCCTGTGTATGGAGGTCTCTGAGGAGACGTTGGCGTTGGATATTGATCTTCAGTCTGCGACCAGCAAGGGAGGATTCCCCGTAAGTCTGAGTCGAGTGACGTGAGGACCGAGGGGACATCTTGTCAGGTGGTTTTGCCATGCCCCCCTGAGAGGGTAGAGTTGGCGTGAGGTTCGAGATCGGTTGTGGTGTTGGTTTGTGTGTGAGTCAGCGGATGGCCTGTTATCAGTTGGATTGTACCTGCTGGGTTGGTGGAGGTTTCCCGTTGACGAATGTCTGGCGACCAGTGGATTGGTTCTTGTGGCAAGGGTTGTGTTCCCTTGGTGAGCGAGAGGGTGGCAGCGATGCCGTGGGTGGTTTTCGTTGTGTCTGAGGTGATACCAGACCTGCGCCTTTGCATTATGCCTACTTTGGTGACCGATGTGTGTGCGGTGTGCGGAGCGTGGCGTTGTTCGTGATTATGGTCTGGCCGTATCCCTCATGATCGATGTTTTTGCGAGAATCAAGATTTTCTGTGCTGGGGCCCTGACAGCGTTGTCAGTTGGTTCAGTGTTCTTCCCCTGTGACTTCGTGCTAGGTCCTGAATTTCGAGGATGAAATTCTTTTAAGGGGGGAGGGCTGTAATGCCCCAGATTTTTTGGATCCTTCTTCGTGGGTCCAGGATCTGGTTTCTTGGAGTGTCTGACTCCGTTGTGTCCGAAATTTTGTTTCGGACATCTTTCGTGTTCGGATCGGCGCGATCCGGAGTTGTTTCGGAGGCCCGGAAGCGTTCTGCGGCTTTTCCGCGTGTGTTTTCCGATTCCCGGTGTGTGTTTCGGTAATTCCTGCGGAACCCTGTAGCGGGTGAACCGGGCCGTTCACCAACCCGCGAGTGGTGCCGTTGCGATCAGCGCGTCGCAAGGATCGAGGAGGTGTATTTTTCTATTTTTCAAGATTTTTCTGATTTTCGAGAATTTTCTATATAAACCCCCCACTCTCTCTCTTCCCCTCATTCTCTCTTCCTCACTCTCTCCCTTCTCACGCTCTCTTCTCTCCCTCTCTTCTCCGGCGGCCGACGGAGGCGGATGGGGGTGAGGTGGCGAGGCTCGTGCGACGAGGGACGACGAGGACGGGTCGAGGAACGAGGCGGTGGCGCGCGGTGAAGCCGGTTCGCAGGCGTGGAGGCACCGGCGGGGTTTCGGAGGCGTTTCTTCGTGGATCGATGTCCACGGTGCGCGAAATCTTCGGTGGAGGTAGGGAGATGGACCCCCAGCCCGTGCGCTTCATTTCCCGTGAGTTTTGTAGGCCGTGGTGAGCCGAGTGGGTCGTTTGGGGCGTTTTGGGGAAAATCATGTTTTGGGGAGTGATCGCCCGATCTTGCATTTCGTTGCGTTTTAGGCCGATCCGAGGCCATAGATGCATGCTATGGACTACTGGGGAGCTTCCCTTTTGTTTTCCCCCTCATCCGTGGATGTTTGGGGGCGTGGCGTTGATTTTTGGGCGTTTTCCCGCCATTCTCGATTTTCCGAAATGATCGCGGTCCACCAGTAACCGCTTTCACTGGTCGCGGTCTTAGGAGAACCGCGTTTACCCTTGTGCTTTGGTCGAGAAGGCCTTCAAGCATCGCGGTCGTGCGATAGACCGCTTTAGTCTAGTCGCGGTCATGAGGTGACCGTGACTGTGTGGTCGCGGTCCATGGGTGACCGCTACCATCGGGTTTGCGTCTGGCTAGTTGCAGTCGAGAGGTGACCGTGACTGCATGGTCGCGGTCCCCGGTCGACCGCGACTGTGTAGTCACGGTCCACAGTCGACCGTGACTGAAGTCGCGGTCCCCCGATGACCGTGACTGCGTTGCGGTTTCCGTTCACGTTGTTTAGACCTCCGGTCGACCCGGTTGTGATCCGGTGGTTGACTTTAGGTCTTGTGAGTGTCCCGACACCCCGTGGAGTTCCGTGACCGTGTCTTTGGGTGTCCAGAGGTTCCGTTTACCTCGATTAGCATGCCCATAGGTTTAAGGGTCCGGATGACCTTCTAGCGTTCCGATTGTGTTGCATTGGTCTCCGGTCGACCCGGTTGTGACCCAGTGGCCGACCTTTGACCTCGTGAGTGTCCCGGGCACCCTGTGAGTTTCGTGACCGTGTTTTGGGGTGTCTGGAGATACCGTGTTACCTCGATAAGTGTGCCCGTGGGTTTGGTGGGTCCGGGTGACCCCAGGTGTTTCGGGCTTCCGTGTTCTCGCTTGATCGAGTCACCGTGTATCGTGTGTGTGTGCGGTGGGATTCCCCCGCATGTCGTGAGTCTTCCTGGAAGATGATTCCCGAGTGGGTCATGTGTTTGGCTGTGGACTGTGCGTCCCGCTTCTTCTCCGACCGTGGTCACCGTGCGACGGTGCTAGTACGTGGGATGGCCCCCGTACTTCGTCGGGTTCGGACGTTGTTTTTCGTTGTCTTGAGAGTCTACTCTCTCAATGACCCTCCACTAGTCGTAGCTTCCTGCGCACGCGTGTGCGGACCCACCTGGGAGTGGTGGAGAGCGCGACCCGGTGAGACGCAATTTTTAGGCTAGTTTCCGTCGGCCCCTTGCCTTTGCCACAAGAGTCCGGTGGGGAGGAAACCAGCCAGAGGACCCGACCTAGAGCAGATGGTCTGTGTGTCACACGTAGTTGGGGGCTTAGGACACGCGCTGACGAGAGTGACCCCAGCTAGTCCTTGTTGTGGTACTTGTTGCGTGTCTGAGTCTCACGCCTAGGGCGTTGTAGCTAGACACTTGTGACGCGGTGTAATACGTCAGGGGACGCATCCGGTCGTTCTTCTTGTGGGAGGTACTCCTGTTCTGGACAGGGAGTGACAGACTGTCAGTCGTGTGACTTCGACCTTCGGGTTTTGTCACGTTGACCGTTGAGTTTTAGTTATTTCACCGTGGCGCGTGTGTCGGTTTTGTGCCGCAAGACTGGTACTAGTGTGGTTCGGTTTCCCCCGACCGTGAGATCGGGGTGTGTTTCTGGTACAGTAGGAGTAGCAATAGTGCCGAGTTTTGACCGGCCACCGGTTTGTTGTTCCTGCTGTAGTTGTAGCTTTCCTTTCCGCTACCGCCGTTGTTTCCGGTTGGGGTTCCGCGGGATCCCTGCTGAGTCTCTATTTTGGAGACTCATTCCATGCCTTTCAGGTGTGGCGGTTCTTCCTCGGGGTTCGAGGGCGCGGAGCGGAGGTTCTTAGTTGCCAGCTTGCCGGGCCGAGTGTTTACTTGGCATGTGGTACGTTTTTACTGCTTTAGACTGTACTTTCTATTGGACTGGACTCTGTTGTAGCTGTAGTTGTTTAGTTCTGTTAATTGTTGAATTGTCCTGCTTTATTTCCTATTTCTTTGTGCCGCCACACTCCTTTTAGCACTTCCGAGCCCTCCCGGCTCGTGGGCGGCGGTGCGAGTCTCGGGTTATCGGGCTCTCCCGGTAATCGGATTCTCGGGCCGTTACAGTGGTGGCCGTGCTTGGCCTTATTGCTATAAAGCATTCCCCACAGCGGGCAGCGATTCATCAAGCTACAATTGTGGTTTGTTGGATCTTCTAACAGCCGCTCGAGAGACCGTCTTGCGCCGGATAGGGGTAGAAGAAAGGTGGAACGGGCCGGGACATTGCACCACGGAGATCCAAGAGTCGGGCGGGATGCCAACTTTCTTCTTGTCCTTTTGGTCGGCAATGCTCGCCAACTTCTCTTTTCGTCTCTTCCTTCCTTCTTTTTTGTGTAATAGACCAAGGTGGGTGTGCAGGAGAGCGCTCACCCCCTCAAATAGGGGACGAGTGGTTCGCTCCACCGCATCAACCCCGCAGTGGTAATCATTGTTTGGCACGGGTGTCGACGGATATGGCCATGCAACCCTCTCTCGCCAATTCTTTCTCCTCTTCTTCTTTTGTTTCTTTCTTTTCTTTTCTTTTGCTTTTTTTCTTTTTTTCTTCTTTTCTTCTTTCTTCTTTCTTCTTTTTTTTCTTTTTAGGGAAAGGGGGGGTTTGATTTCCCCTCCCTTCTTCTCTCTTTTTCTTCTCCTTTTTAGCGGCCTCCCTGATTCCTGGAAGCTGCATGTGCCTCGGAGTAGCACCTTCTAGGCCACGAAGACAATTGCGCCTAGTCCGACTTTTCTCCCCATAGGGCTGGCGAAGACAGCACCTGCAATTCATCAAAGCATGCAAACATCGTTTATTAGGGGGCCCATGAGGCCCCGAATCCCAGCGAAGAGATGAAGGGTGGTTTCTGTCCCACCGGGCGTGCCAGACTTGTGGACGCACTAAAATTCGCTTGTTTAAGTGGTTCGTCAATTAAGTGCGTGGGCGTGCCAGACACCGAAGTGACAATTTGTTCGGGCTCCGAAGAGCCACGGGTGCGCGCGATCTGACTAATCAGACGATTGTGTAGTTCGTGTCGGGACCAAAACCCGCCGCACCATAAAGGTCACGGCGCCATTTACATCCCCTCGGAGAGGGGAACACCCTTGATTAATCGCCGGGAATCAGGGCCTCATGGCCAGGAAATTAATTGCATAGAGATTTATTAAGAAACGCTGAAGTCCTCGTATGAGGGTGTAAAGAAAGCATTCGAGATCATGCCGGCCATGTGATGACTATTTAATATTCAGATGAATGTCCGGCTCGAGAAAAGCGCAATCGTCACGGGAAAACCGGGGCATCTGTATGCCGGGGTACGGCAAATTTATTGTTCAGAGAAAAAAAATATTTGGTTAAATCCCGGTTAAAGCGGTTGGGAACGGATAAGTTTGTCGGCCCTGTGAAAGATCAAGCTGCGACCATACTGCGGTGGGCCCCCCGCGGTCGAAGCCAGGCTCGCATGGGCAGCGTCAATATTTCTGGTGCGAGAGTGGTAGCGAGAAAATGTCTCGAGATTAGATCCTAAAACAAGGACGCGTCCAAAGATAGCGGGCTATAGGCCGGGGATATGGGTCAGACAATGACCATGATCGGGGCAGACCCGAGGTCTGAGCGTGGCCCACGAAGGCCTTATTGATATTCCCATGCAAAGGGTCTGGGGATGACGAGAGCCGCCTCGTCCCATTCAGATTTTGTCGGTCATTCATGAACCACTTTATGTTCGGACAGAGGTCCGTATTAAAGATACGACGCAAACGGAAGTAAATCCGTACAAATGTATGCCGAGTTTACGGCAATTCCAATGAAAGAGCGGAAACGAATCCCAATGGGAACGAGTCCGGTTCGACGAACTATCGGCCCAGAGTAATGTCGGGTTACGGCCGTGTCGGGATGGTTCCCAAGGTCCGAACTCGACTTGGGGGGGGGGGGGGGTAATATTCCCTTTATACCGGGTCTTGAGGAGAGACAAGGCTACGGGGCAGATCTCGCCATTTTATTATTATTTAAATTTTATTAATTATTATTTTAATAATTATTATTTCTTTGTTATTATTATTACTATTCTTTATATATATATATATATGTTGGGGTGGGCTTATCTATTATTATTTATTTATTCCATCGTTATTTGTTTATTTGTTATCTTCTGTTGAGTTTGTTATTATTATTTATTTATTTTATTATCATTTGTCTATTTATTATTTTGGTTGAGTCGGTTGCTATTATTTATTTATTTTTTTACTTATTTTATTATCATTTGTTTATTCATTATTTTTTGTTGAGTTCGTTGTTATTATTACTTGTGTCTTTATTATTATCATTTCTCTATTTATCTCCTTTTTTAAAGTTTGTTATTATTATTATCTACTATTTTATTATTATCATTATTATTTGTTCCCCTTTTTGTTATTATTTCTTTTGTCACCTGCAGATCATGAATTCTTCCTTAATTTATATTTTTTTATCTCTCTTTTTATTATCTTTTTTTTATCTCTCACTCTTCTATTATTGCATTTTTTTATGATTATCGGGTGGGTTTTTTACCTTTGTATTATCATTATTATACTTTCTTTCTCTTTTTTTTATGGGGTAGGAGGAAGGTTGAAGCGTACTGCTGGAGAATGGAGAGTGTGCCGCTAAAGGGTTAATGAGTGTACTGCTGAGAGTGAAGAGTGTGCTGCTGGAGAGGCTAAGGAGTGTACCGCTGAGAGTGAAGAGTGTGCTGCTAGAGGGGCTAAGGAGTGTACCGCTGAGGGTGAAGAGTGTGCTGCTGGAGGGGCTGAGGAGTGTACCGCTGAGGGTGAAGAGTGTGCTGCTGGAGGGGCTAAGGAGTGTACCGCTGGGGGTGAGCAGTGTGCCGCTGGAGGGGCTGAGAGATGTTCCTTTAGTTGATTAGAATGTTTTATTGTTGTTAGTTTCATTTGTTTGTTGCTTTCTCTTTGTCTTTTAATTCGTTATTATCCCATTTGTTTGTTACTTCCTTTTATCTTTTTAATATGTTATCGTTTCTAACAAAAATTCGGCAGTATCTCCCCTTGACCCGAGCGTAAGGGAGATACAGGGAACGCGCCCACATGGAGTGGCGGAACCCGACAATTGGAGGTGGGCGCCCGAGAGCGGCAACACCTTAATAAAATCTCGGAAAACTCGGAGGGGACGACAGATGGGAAACACTGGGCTAATGCAGCCTAAGGATACCCTGACTGGAAGGGAGAGGGCCATGTGTGCCGGTCAGGGCTGGTTGGGGTATGCCACTGAAGGCACAATTAGGGTGTGCCGTTGTCAGGGTGTGCCGCTGGAGGCACAACTGGGTGTGCCGCTGGAGGCACAACTGGGTGTGCCGCTGAAGGGCACGAAGAAGGTGTTATGCCGCTGGGGCACTTCAGGAGTGTGCCGCTGGGGGCACCAATAAGGGTGTGCCGCTGGAGGCTACCCTGGGTGTGTGTCGCTGAAGGGCGTGAACGGCAGGCGAGGAAGGCGAAAACAAATGGTGAAGGCCAGGGGTCTCACGAAGAGGGCCAAGACAGAGGGGGAGGAGGGTTCAAATGCACGCATCCGGGTATAAATCAAGCACGGTATTAAGACACCCAAAAAGAGGGATTTTCATTCATGGAAAGAAAAGGCCATAACCGACCGTGTACTTCAAAGCATACATTCCCACCCAGACGGGGGAGGAAGAAAGAAAGAAAGGAAAAAGAAGAAACATAAGAAAAGAAAGAAGAAAGAAAGAAATACAGTGGGGGGAATGGAGTATGAACTCCACCCCTCCTAGACCTCACTCTCTCTCTTCACTCACTCTTCTCCTTCTCTCTTCTCTCTTCTCTTTGCGTGTACGGCGGTGGTAGAGCAGCAAGGGGGAGCAGGAGCCTCTCCCCTTCCTTCTTCTCTTCCTCTCTTCTTCTTCTTCTCTTCTTCTCTTTTCTCTGTTGCGCCTGCCTCTGCGTGTCTCTCCGTCTCTTTCTCTCTCATCTGTTCTTTTTTCCCCCTTCGCCGTAGAGAAGGGGCCTCTTATACCCTGGCAGCGGTGAGATCGGTCGAAGGCGAGAAACGCCCGACGGGCATTGAATGGGAGGTGACTCATTCGTCCTTGGTGGCAGGAGGGGTAGGCTGCGTGCCTTCCTCTCCGGGTGACACCTCAGCGAGTCCACTGCGCGCCAATGGATCATAGGGGATGGGCATCACGTTCGCTCTGCCGGGGTGTGCCGCTGAGGAGCCTAGACAGCGTGCCGCTGAAGGCTACCAGGGGCGTGCCGCTGAAGGCTGCCAGGGCGTGCTGCTGAAGGCTGCCAGGGGCGTGCCGCTGTAGGCTGCCAGGGCGTGCCGCTGAAGGGCCTTGAGGGCGTGCCGCTGAAGGCTCCAGGGCATGCTGCTGAAGGCTGCCAGAGGCGTGCCGCTGAAGGCTGCCAGGCCGTGCCGCTGAAGGCTGCCTGGGGCGTGCCGCTGAAGGCTGCCAGGGCATGCTGCTGAAGGCTGCCGGGGCGTGCCGCTGACGGGCCTTGAGGGCGTGCTGCTGAAGGCTGCCAGGGGCGTGCCACTGAAGGCTACCATGGGCGTGCCGCTGAAGGCTGCCAGGGGCGTGCCGCTGAAGGCTGCCAGGGGCGTGCCGCTGAAGGCTGCCAGGGCGTGCTGCTGAAGGCTGCCAAGGCGTGCCGCTGAAGGCTACCAAGGGCGTGCCGCTGAAGGCTGCTAGGGCGTGCTGCTGAAGGCTGCCAGGGGCGTGCCGCTGAAGGCTGCCAGGGCGTGCCGCTGAAGGCTGCAGCTTGCTGCTGAAGGCTGCCAGGGGCGTGCCGCTGAAGGCTCGAGGGCGTGCTGCTGAAGGCTGCCAGGGGCGTGCCGCTGAAGGCTGCCAGGGCGTGCCGCTGAATGGCTAAATGGGCAGTTCTGAGCCCGTTGTGAGCGCGAGTTGTGGCCCATTTGATTTTCTTCGAGGCCCATGGATTGTGGGGCTCCTGGTGGTTGATTTCTCTTCACTGTCGTGATTCCGGAGACAGCTTCACGGCAGTGTGTGTGCGTTTGGGGAGTCCGGAAGGCCCTCTTCCACGTAGTTTCTTCAGTTTGGGGTTGATGTTGATGCTGGGCTAGTTGGGACATACGGGCGTGCAATTTTGCACGTCCACAACCCCTCTGCGCCTTCGGCGGCACATCTGCCCGTGCCCTTAGCAGTACACCCCACTTGTCCTTCAGCGACACACTCTTGTGTGCCTTGACCGGCATACACCCTTAACCAGCTTCCACTGGTACACTTTGCTCAGCCCTCCAGCGGCACAGCCCCTCACTTGAGCCCAGCCCGGCACATCCTTGCATTTATCTTCAGCTGGCACACCTTGGCCAAGTTCTTCCCCGGTGCACTCTCAGCTAGTCTTAGGAGTGTCTTCCGCTCGTTGCTTCTTCCAGGTCTTCCGAAGTTTTATCGAAGGTGTTGTCGCCCTTGGCACACACCTCAAATTGTCGGGTTCCGCCACTCCATGTGGGCGCGTTCCCTATATCTCCCTTACACCCCGAGTCAAGGGGAGATGCTGCCGAATTTTTTATTAAAAGTAATGCCATGATAAAAGACAAAGTGAAGTAACTAATGAACGAACGAATAATGATAAGACATCCTAATCAAAACAATGGAACCGTACGAGACTCAGAGGATTGGGCTGCTGAACATGGCCCCGGACTTAACCACTCAATGAAGGATTGAGAACCTGGCCACCCGGAACTCCTCCATCTGAACTTCATATGCCAGAAGGGACCCCCTTTTCAGCCCTCACACCAGCCCATCCTTCTCCCTTGGCCTTCAACGGCACACTCTCCACCAGCCTCCAGCGGCACACTCCCTTGGCCTTCAACGGCACACTCTCCACCAGCCTCCAGCGGCACACTCCCTTGGCACCAGCCTCCAGCGGCACACTCCCTTGGCCTTCAACGGCACACTCTCCACCAGCCTCCAGTGGCACACTCCCCTGGCCTTCAACGGCACACTCTCCACTAGCCTCCAGCGGCATACTCCCTTGGCCGTCAACGGCATACTCCCATAGCCTTCAACGGCACTCTCTCCACCAGCCTCCAGCGGCACACTCCAATCAGACCCTACTGTGAGTTGCTCGGGCCCTACCCTAGCTATACTGACTCGGTCCGAACCCACATGGACCTCCCTTCGGCCCTCCGATGGCCCACTCCTCCACATACGCCCTAAGTGCAAATAAGAGAAACATGATAATAATAATCATAAAAAAAAATATAGATCCAAAAATACATATAAAAGATGCAATAGAAGAAATAAACCAAATACATGTATAAACACATGGCAAACAAAAAAGGGAAATGCGCGCGATAAAAGGCAATGATAATAAAATAATAAAACTACCCAAAAAGGCATAAATGAGAAATAAGCAACTAAAAAAATGAAATGACTAGAACCCGGATAATAATAATAAGAAATAGAAAATGCCACCTCGCAGCCTCGCTTCTCCCCGTGACCCGATGCAAAAGGAGTAATAATTCTGCCCTCACAGGCCGGTCTTGAGTCTCGGGAATTACCCCGGCATGGCCATGGCCCGACCTTGTTCTGGGATGACATTTCGATCAATCCAGGCCCGTCCTCCGCCCGGATCCTCTCCGGTCCGTTATTGAAATGCCGTGCATCCGGCAGATATTTGTACGGGTTTGATTCCGTCGCGTATCTATTACGGACCTTTGTCCGAACATAAAGTGGTCCACGAATGACCGACAAATCTGAATAGAACGAGGCGGCCCTCGTCCTCCCCAAACCCTACGCATGGGAATGTCAATAAGGCCTTCACGGGTCACGCATAGACCTCGGGTCCGTCCCGATTATGATCATCGCCCGACCCGTATCCTCGGCCTACAGTCCGCTCCCTCTGAATACATATTGGTTCCGGGATCTGATCTCGGGACGCTCCCCCGGTTCCCTTTGGCACCGGAAATATTAATGACGCCTACGCAAGTCTTGTTTCGACCGCGGGGGGCCCACCGCAGTATGGTCGAGGCTTGATCTCGCGCCGAGCCGACAAACTTGTTGGTTTCTGACCGTTTTAACCGGGATTTAACCGAATGCTTCCAGTTCCTCTGAACAATAAATTTATCGTACATCAGCATACATATGTTCCGATTTTCCCGTGACGATTGCGTCTTTTCTCAAGCCGGACATTCGTCCAAATATTAAATGGTCAGCGTATGACCGACATGATCTCGAATGTTTTCTTTTCACCCTCGTACGAGAACTTCTGCATCTCTTAATAGATTTCTATGCAACTAACTTCCTGGCCATGAGGTCCTGATTCCCGGCGATTAATCAAGGGTGTTCCCTCATATGGGGGATGTAAATGACGTCGTGACCTTTATGGCGCGGCGGGTTTTGGTCCCGACACGAACCACACAATCGTCTGACCGAGTCAGATCGAGCGCACCATGGGCTCTTCGGAACCCGAACGAATTGTCACTTCGGTGGCTGGCACGCCCACACGCACTTAATAAACCCAATAAACAAATAAACGACGAACGGAAAAGACAAGAGATAATCAATCGATAAATAAAAAGTGCGTCCACACCCACACACGAGGATGAAATCCTCCACACACACACACACACACACACACGGACGCACACACAAGGATGAGATCCACAACACACGCACACACACACACACACAAAACAAAATAACAAGCTGCAAGTGCAGCGCCCACACTTTCGATCTCTCACATGAGCACCGGACCCCCATGGTTTAAAGATTGCAAATACAGAAGTAAAACCAGAGAATCTAATACAGGGAAAAGGCAACAGTGACTTCAGATCGAAGTCTTGAAGCTCTATCAAACTTAGACCGGCTGCAAGGAGGGGCTGCACTCCTTTCAGCTTCTTCTTCCTTTCTCACCGCTGGTTGAACTCAAAAAAGGACTGGGCTGCTCTTTTACACTCCTTTCTTTTCTTTATAAAGGAACCAGGGCTGGCTGGCTGGATCCTTCTCCTTTCTCTTCTCTTCTCTCTCTTTCCCATGATCTGCTCTTTCAATAGGTTAACTTGGAACTCCAGCAGCAGCTTCATACGAGGGAAGGCCGTCCAATTTATAGGCTAGAAAAGGCAGAAGATTTTCCCTCCAAAAGAAGTTTTCCAATTTCAAATTTCTGGAATAGTCAATTAATGTTTGACCAAGGAAACCTATAGAACCTTAATTTCTGTTAGCAGAGAGGACGTCCTTTGTCCAAGGATATTTTCCCTTCTAGATAGAATCCTTGCTGGCTGGCGCAGGTGACAAAGTTGGCAGTGAGAGAGCCTTTTCCAAGGTTTGGTACTGACATATATTTGGAGTAAGAAGTTACCATGGACACATATAATGACAAGGACCTTTGTGTGTCCTAGAAATCTTCTCCAGGCCTCAAAATCTATGCATCTTAAAGGTTTACGTCAGACCTTTCTGCCCTCTGTACCATTTTCTAAAGGGCAGATCTGTCATAATACTTTGAGATTCTTCTTCAGTGAGGTCGACCTACTGAGAGGTGAGGTCGACACTACTTCACAAAATCTGGTTTATAACGGCTTCTGGAATGATCCTGAGGTCGACCTCCTGTAAAGGTGAGGTCGACATTGCTTGCACTGGCCGCTTTTCAGAGTGCTGGTTGCGATCGTGAGGTTGACACTTCCTAACGGTGAGGTCGACACTACTTGCGCTGGCCGCTTCCCAGAGTACTGGTTGCGATAGAGAGTTCGACACTTCTAAGAGACTGAGTTCGACACTTCTCTTGTGACGATCTTTTTTAATGACTTCTGTGAGAGCCTGAGGTCAACCTCCTGATGGGGTGAGGTCGACACTGCCTTGCAAAACTTTGTTTATAACGGCTTCTGGGAGAGCCTGAGGTCGACCTCCTAATGGAGTGAGGTCGACATTGTCTTTGAGCCGCTTGGGCTTTTCTTCTTTCTATGAAGGCTTGAGGTCGATGCAGTGAGGCTATAAGGTCGATGCGGGTTTCTTGAAGTTGTACTTCTGAACTGAATTTTGCTGTCAATTTGATTTCCCTTTCTTTTGACAACCTATTCTTGGTTTCTGTGTAACCCATTAATTTTATCACTTGCCTTGATTTCTGTGTAGCCAGTTGCCTCGATTTCTGTGCTCCAAATCTCAATTTTCCTTTCTTAATTTCTCTCAATCTTTGCTTGTATATCTTGTGAGTCTTGAGTCTTTTAAGCTTGACTGAGATCTGTGCTGAGCATGTTGACATCATCAGATGCAAGTAAGACTCATCAATGAGTCATAGTCAGACATCATCAAAATAATAGAATCAAGCATGTTCGACACATGCCCAACAAGAGGCTCCTACATAGGCAAAATTTATAATTAACACAAGTGATGAAATTTTAAAATCCAATTGCATCTCCAAATAAAGCAACTTACATGGCAAATTGTGATAAATATTGATGTCATCCCGTATGCGATCCCGTGTGAAGCCCATGTCCTGAACATCATTAGTCAGTTCGTACACATCCTCTTGGGAACCACTACTCTATGCATCAGTAGTCCCCTTGGACATGTGGTGGCGTAAGTACCCATCCTCATCTTCAAACTCTCGATAGATGGCATCATCCATCCTCTCATTAATCAGGAAGTTATGCAAAGTCATTGTTGCAATAACGATCATCACCTGCTTGGGAAAAGTATAAGATGACATGTAATTCAGTATCAACCCCGACGTTTGAGGAGACCAAAGCTACACTCAATAACATTCCTCAAGGTGGAATGAAGTTGATTAAATTTCTCATCCTTCCCCCTAGCACCCCCCCGACGAAAATGAAGAATATGATACCTAGTACACTTATACGGAGTGAGGAAGCCTCTCTGATTGGGATACCCCGCGTCAACAAGGTAATACTTATCTACCACCAAACAAGAAATGTGAGCTACAGTCGAATGGAAAACAAGTACATGGAGTGAAAAAGAAAATAGACATGGTACTAACTAGTAGGAGGTATTGGGAAATTATTACGGGGATAGTACACTGTATGCGCCAGTACTTTCGCATAATGGGCTGTCCCTTCCCATCTGACAGCAAAATATGTGAATCACACATTGAAGTCACAAACTACAAGTACATTTGGAGTACACCTCTTGGCATCCTGTGCATCCATTTTTTTAATCCCATTGCCCCGCAATCATGCCATGATTTGTGGATCTGGTCTGGGGGCTTGTCCATGGACCATTCAAGGGTTATAAAACATCTCATTGGAGTCATAAACCCTAACAATCCAAGAGCTTCAAAGGGAGATCAAGAAGGTGATGTCCAAGGAGGAAGAAGAAGGGTACTGTAGTCGTGAACAGTATTCCGTGCAGCAAGTGTTCTTCATCTATTCTTAACCCATTGAAGGCATATCTGAAGCCAACCTCCTCCAAGGAAGAGAAGAGCCAAGCAAGCAAGCAAAGATTCCAAGAAGAGTGCCTAAGGGAGAAAGAAGAGAAGCCAAGCAAGCAAAAAAGGAGAAAAGCTAAGCAAGCACGGATTGAAGCTCCGGTCAAGTGAAGATTGAATATACGTTCAAGATCTGCAACATACATTCAAGGGGAACCCAAAACAGGAGTTTTCTAAACTAAGCCTCATCGTCTTTATGCTTTGGATGTTGTATTTGTATTCGTCATAAACTGAAGAACTTGTGTGTGTGTATATCGTTGTTGGATCCGTGGTCGTGTGTGTGTGTGTGTGTCGTATTTGATTCGTGTGTGTGTGCGTGGATCTTCCTAGATCTGTGTTTGTGTGTGGGGGGGTCTATTTAGATCCGTTCTGTCTCGTGTGTGTGATTTGCTACACTTGTGGCAGCGGGTGTTTGTGTTGGTGATCCGGTTATCGGATCGTGTTGGAGACTTCGTCTCCGTGTGTATGTGTGTGTGTGTGTGTGTGTGTGTGTGTGTGTATTGGGGCGCGTCCCCGTGTGTGTGTGCAGACGTCGTCCTGCGTGTGTAGTTGGAGCGTCGTCTCCGTTTGGGGATTTATCCCCGAGTGAAGTCTTATCGGGTTTGGTGAGGGGTGGACGTAGGATTGCCGTCGTTGCATCCGAACCACCTTAAAAACCGTTGTGCATTGTGTGTTGATTTGTGTGGTTTGATCCATTTCCCCTATCTCCATTCTACGTGAATGTTAGTGTACATTGTTGTTCATGTTTTATCCACGTTTATCTTGCATAATCTATCTAATCACCATATAGACTTTGATAAATCTAACTTGTGATTGAATGGATTTGAATCTCTTAAGTAGTGCTATATCACATATTTTAAAAGGGTCAAAAGCTTTCTTAAAATTGATAAACACCTAATTCACCCCTCCTCTTGGATGTCATTGATCGTAGGACTTCACCCATTACCAAAGTGGCCTTAATCGAGATGGAGTAACTCATTCCATCTATTTAAGTAGAATGAGTTAATCCACTTTAACCCTATCCGACCCAGGTTAAGGAAAAAAGTATCAAACAGAGAATAAATCACCTAACTCTGATTAATCTATTCTAACCCACCTTAATCCGTTACCAAAGTGACCTCTAGTGACAACACTGCTTATAGGTGATAGAAGGTACTACGGAACCAGCAAGGACCCTCCGGAGATTAGATAGATCCTGTTGGAGCTCAGAGATATCCTCGACAAGAACTGCAATAACTAGAGATTGACACAGATCAAAAGAACAGGTAACAAGGCCGTCTACCGGCTAGCTGTGCAGACCGGGACAGCAAAATTCTCCATACAATTGGTCTTCAATGTTCCCAAGTAATTTTGGTCTGTAGCGATCAAATAATTAGTGACCAAGTAATTTTCGTCGTAAAAAGATGTAAAGTGACAAAAAAAGTCCATTGGTGGCTAACTATTTGGCCAACAACCACCAACATAACATTGGTTACTAAATGATAATAGTAGCGACCATCTTATGATTGGCCGCTGCGTGTAGTCATTAATTTATCTTCCGACTATGAATGTCGACAGTGACGACACGTTAGTTACTACAGATTTTACATTACCTACAACATATCAACTAGTCACTAAATTGTCAATCGCTTTTTGTTTATTTGTCCAAGGAGCAAGCGATCAAGATGTTAAGGGCCGCCAATGTGATCAAACTAAGCAGCGACCAATATTTAGTTGCTGACTATTCATTTTAGTGACAAGTTGTTACCTTGATTGCTATTAAATTATAAATCAAAATAGTGACCGACTGTCATTTTGGTCGCTAATTCTAACGTCGAGAAAATATTGTTTTTCATAAATTAAATATTTTAAATTTATGATAATATATATTTAAATATTTCAGTTATTATGTCCAAACAAATATTTTTTTTAAACGATGCTCCACCAACTTTTAAAAGTTAATAGGCTATGCTTAAGTTCTTTCGTTCAAAAGTAAAAGATAAACGATATATCGTCCATGTCTCAAAAGTAGACGAAGATGATCCAAGCCTCAAAAGTAGTAATAAAAAAGTTTGGTGAGACCTATAACATCAGTTTAATTTAGGGGTTAGGCCCTGAAAAATTAACTTGTATAATCTTTGGGAAGGTTAGTGAAATTCATCGCGTATTGCAAAAGGGTTAGAAGTAGGTGTACCTAAAAGGGTAAAACGAATTAGGATAAAAATCTCCTGTCCCATGTGATTACTAGTTATTTGCATATTTAATTTTTATGTTGTGTTTAAAATTTAAAATTTCAATACATAATTATTTTTACAAGACACACCTATTCACCCCCTTATGTGTCTAACAACTAACATCTAGATAATGCAAATCTCGTCTCTAAAAGATTACAAATTAGCAAATAATTAATGAGATTAGGCATGAATTTCAGTCGTGTATTTGCTCAAAAATAATTTTATTAGTTAATAACTACCAATGTTTAATCATTGTAGCTTCAACATTAGTAATTAGCACATACTTAGTGGCTAGTTAAATTAACTTATTAGAATAAGAGGTACAATCTCACTTTAACCTTAGGAGTACTTGATAACCAATAACCTGATTATATGAGCGATTACTAATTTGAAGAAAAAATTAATATGTCAAAATCTCTCTTTCACTTTCAGTAACCTGTAACTTTTTCTTTCACAACAACCGGAAAAAAAAAAGGTGATGCGTAGAAATTCCTTGTGCTTCGGAAGAAGGAGAAGAAAGAGTTTCTATGCAACCAGAAAAAAAAAAAAAAAAAGGTGACCCACGGACAGCGCTGTCCACGCAAGGGATAGGTACTGGAAGAAGGAAGGGGCAGATCCAGCAAACCTTACCGGTGTCTGCACAGTAGTACTGGGGAGGGGGTGGTGAGGGAAGGATCGATCGAAGGGGAGATGGCCGAATCTGTTGTCTCCTTTGTCGTCGGACGGGTCGGCGACTTCCTCGTCCGCGAAGCCGTCTTCCTGTACAAGGTCACCGACGAAGTGGAGTGGGTGCGGAGGGAGCTAGAGCGGATGCAGTGCTTCCTGGAAGACGCCGACGCCAAGCGGAAGCGGGACAACATGATCAAGAAGTGGGTGACAGACGTCAGGGACGCGCAGTTGGGCCGGGGGAGTGCCGCTCGCTGGTTCGTCTGCTTCCCCTGCGGCCTGATCACTCGCCACAAGTTCGGCGAGGACATCCAGCTACTGAAGGCCAAGATCCAGGACATCTCCGACAGCAGAACCAGGTACGGCATCCAAAGTCTGGGCGCAGACGTCGGGGGGGAGAATAAAACTTCGTACGTTGACCAGACCGTGCAGCAATGGAGGCGGGTCCTTCTCCACGCCGACGACTCGGGTGTGGTCGGCATGGAGGACGCCAAGGAGGACATCCCGAAGCAGTTGTTCGACACTGAGCGTGAAGCGGCGAGCCGTGATCTCCATTGTGGGGATGGGCGGTCTGGAAAAGACCACGCTTGAGAAGAAGGTCGACAAGGAATTCACCATCCAGAGCCGCTTTGACCGCGCTGCTTGGTTCAACATATCCCAGCTGTACAGAGCCGTACGTGGAGCTCCTGCAGGACATGGCGAAGAAGTTCGCCGGGGTGGGAGCCGAGGCCGTGGGGAAGATGAGCAGGGAGGAGCTGGAGGAGAAGCTCTACAGATCCCTGGAGAGGAAGAAATACTTGCTGGTCATGGACGACGTCTGGGACAACAACGTGTGGAACATCTTCAACGCGCACCTCCCGGATGCCACGAACGGGAGCAGGGTGCTGATCACCACTCGCTCCATTGATGAGGAGAGCTGGGAGCTCTTCTCCAGGAAGGTGTTTCCACATCAAGACGTCCGGACGGCCTGCCCTGCAGAGCTGCAGGAGCTGGGCAAGCAGATAGCGAAGAAGTGTGGGGGGCTGCCTCTGGCTCTGGTGGTCCTCGGCGGCATGCTCTCGAGGAAACACAAGTCGGCCGTGGTGTGGGGAAAGCTGGCGAAGACCATCGGTTGGCAACACAGCGAAGACGGCCAGCTCTGCCTGGAAATACTAGCTCTCAGCCACAACGACTTGCCTCCCCACCTGAAATGGTGCTTCCTCTACCTTGGGTCTTTCCCAGAGGACTACGAGATCAGTGTGGAGAAGCTGACGAGGCTGTGGATCGCAGAGGGGTTCGTGATGCACAGAGAAGGCAAACACTGGAAGAATCTGTAGATGGTTACCTGGAGGAACTGATCGGGAGAAGTCTGGTTCAGGTCGTGGAGAGGAGCTCCTACCTACGGCGGTGTGGACAGATGCCGCATCCATGATCTCCTGCACGATCTATCCATGTCTCAAACAGTTTAAGTTTAAAAGTCTGGTTCAGGTCGTGGAGAGGAGCTCCTACCTACGGCGGTGTGGACAGATGCCGCATCCATGATCTCCTGCACGATCTATCCATGTCTCAAACATTTTAAGTTTAAAATTGTGGATTCAATTAATAGACACGTGTTTTAAACCAGTACAAATGGTACTCTCAGATATTAATTGTAGCTGTTAAAAAAGATGATTATCCCATCAAAAGAAATTAAACGATGATTAATTACTACCCCATCTAAAAAAGGTGGTTGTGCAATTATATGATCCCACTTGTAGAGGGGGTTGTTTGTTTGGGCAAGGGTGTGCACCAACCCGTTATCCTTCCACCGTCAAGTGCGGGAGGTGATCGCTGCTCTGTGAAGCCAGCCTCACGAGCGGTGCCCTCCTCTTTAAGAACCCATGCAACCCAACAACCTTCGCTCGAGTCACCTGACTCGACCACCAGACTTGGACCGGGCAGGTCAGCAGAGAGCAAGCAACCCTTACCCACCCCCATCAAAGAGGGATAACAACGGCCAACCACCTTAATACCCCCATCAAAGAAATGGTCTCTTCTAGGTTCTTTTTAAAGGACGCAACTTTTCCTATAAATTAAGTGTGGGACTAATTAAAGGGCCACGACCCGACTCCCAATAGAAAATAGAAACGGGCGTGCTGTATGAACAGACAGCCGGATGCAGTGGATGGTTCTTCAGAGGCTTTTTATTACACTGGGAAACCAGCCAACATGGAGAGTCCCGCCGATGCAGGACCAGGTAGACTACTATATTATAAGCAGACAGATGTCGTAAAAATTATAAATTCAATTAGGATGCATTGAATCCCAGTGCACATTTTCACCATAAATATTAGGATTCAACACTTGCGTCACACCCTCACAATGTATGATTAGGTCAAACCCCTGGTGCACGGCTGTATTTCCTCTGGCAGACATGTGAATCGAACTTAATTCAAATGAGGAGATAATGGAGTTAAATAATTATATACTACTGTCTAGGCATTGTCCACGGCGATTGGTCAACTTGAGGACATTTTAGGGTCAGCTGATAAATACCGACGTCTGGTGGCCACAGTGGGGAATGGTCGGCGACGACAGTTAGGTGGCGGTGGCGGCGACGACGACGACGTCCCTAGATCTGTTGACGTCTGATAACGGCTAACAAGACTATTGCAAAATTAATATCTAGTCAAGTACATAACATGACATACATTAAGCTTATAATTGTAGCTTTACAGGACACAAGTGACATCCGTCTCTTTTCTTCATTAGTTATGGGACATTGACTAGCAGTTAAAACATATAATTTATCAAGTGGAGTTCTAATGGCTTTTGAGGTGTCCATTCTAAATCGCTCAAGAATTTTATTAATATAGGTCTCTTGTGATAAACTGAGGAGCCTTTCCGAGTGATTTCGTACAATTTTAACACCGAGCACATAGCTTGCTTCACCCTTATCTTTCATCTCGAAGACGGAAGACAGCCATTCCTTTGTAGAATTGATTAACTCCATATTATTTCCCGCTAATAAAATATCATCAACATATAATGACATAAGGAGAAATTTGTCTCCCACTCACTTGACATACACACAGTGGTCTTCCTCGATCATTTTGAAATCAAATGAGATAATTACTTTATAAAATTTTAAATACCACTGGCTAGATGATTGTTTCAATCCATATATGTAATGCTTAAGGCGACAAACCTTGCGCTCTTTTCCTATGACCTCAAAACCCTCTGGTTGAGTCATATAGATTTCCTCATCTAGTTCTCCATTGAGAAATGCAGTCTTTACATCCATTTGAAACAATTCTGAATCCAGATGTGTGACAATAGCTAGTATAAGGTGAACAGAGGCGAATCTCACCACCAGAGAAAATATCTCTTCGTAGTTTATACCTTCTCGTTTGATATAATCTTTCGCCACAAGTAGTGCTTTATACTTGTCAATAGATCTATCTGCTTTACGTTTCAGCTTGAAAACCATCTGTTTCCAATTACTTTACGTTCAGGTGGAAGATCCACTAAGTTCCATACCACATTCTGCATCATGGAATCCATCTGATCATGCATAGCAGCTTGCCATTCTTTCCTAGATGATGATGTAAGAGTCTCTCGGATGGATTTGGGCTCATCATCGTCTGTGGGTTCACAAATGAGTACCTTGCCTTCAATTTGAAAATGTCGACGAGGAATATGTCCACGTTGGCTACGACGTACAAAGTCTTGAGTTTCTAGTGGTTCTATTGGTGCACTCCCACTAAGCTGATCATCTTTATTTTATATATCCATTTATTTTTGTTGATGGTGTGCATTATTTTTTCTTAACACAGGATCAAATAGTTACATTGATGTCTTTATCATCAGAGGGTTCTGACGCGACAGGTCCTGACTTATCACCAGATGATGCTTTTATCCAGGTAATGGGGCAAGATAGGCCTAGACGTATTCGATGTGGAGGACGAGGAGAGACGCTTCGTTCATGGTATGGTTCTTCCGAGAGAGGCAGTGGCAGCACGCAGAGACGCACAGATGAACAAGCCACAAAAATTCAAAAATTAGAGTCCGACTTTCTTCACTGAAAGAACAGATACAACATATGTCTTCTCTTATTAAAAACATGTGTTCGATGAGATCATCCACTATATCACATGTTGAAGAGAAGTACAAGATGATGAGAATATTGAGGATGAATTATCAATCTTCGTGGATGAGAATATTGAGGATGAATTTATCAATCTTCGTGGATGACTATTTTATGTGTTTTAAATGTGGGTTATATGACTTTTTTTTTTTGAAAGTGGTAGTACCATTATATGAAAGTGGGTTATGCGACAACGTGGATATTATGGATTTGTATTTGATACTTTTTACATTTATGGATTGTGCTATTGTAGCTTTATTAAATTTATGAATGTGGATTGTTCGATATTTTGTGTTTTATATGTGATTTGTACGTAGTTCATATGTGGATTATTTTATGTTTTATATGTTTATTTGTACGTGATTCATATTGGCAGAAAAAATTCATATTGTTGAGTAGGTTGTACAGTTTTAGTAACGATTTATAGCCATCGTTAACGATGGTGTAAAAATTATAACTACAATTATGTTGTTGTCACTACTAATTATTGGCGACGATTCTATAGTCGTCGCCAATAATTATTAACGACGGTTCTATAGCCGTTGCAAATACTTATTAACAATGCAATATTTATTAGCGACGGTTCTACAGTCGTCACCAATATTTTATTCGCGACGATTTACAGTTGTCGCCAATATTTATTTATATATTATTTATTATAAATTTAATATTAGCGACATTTGAACAGTCGTCGCCAATATATTTTTATTATTATTTTATTTTTTTATAAAATTATATTAGTGACGACTTAATGGCTGTCGCGAATAATATTTTATTTTTTTATTTCCCAAAATACATTGGCGACGGCTTTATCAGCGTCGCTAATAATGTTATTCAGTCGTTGCTAATAATAATTTATTCACGACGACCGGTCGTAGCCGCCGTCAAAATATTCGTGACGGCATTTTTTTGCGACAACATTCGCGACGGGGCGACAGCCGTCGCCAAAAGTATTAGCGACGACTTTCTATAACTATTCGCGACAGGTTTCAACCGTCACCGATACTCTATTTTCTTGTAGTATAAGTTAATTAGCTTATTAGAATAAGAGGTACAATCTCACTTTAACCTTACGAGTAGATGGTAAACAATAACATGACTACACGAGTGATTACTAGCTGGAAGAAATCTCTCTCTCTCTCTCTCTCTCTCTCTCTCTCTCTCTCTCTCTCTCTCTCTCTCTCTCTCTCTCTCTCTCGTAGATATTGTTGCATAGAAACATTATAGGAGAAAAATAGTACTAGAAAAACTTTATATTTTGATATTAGTTTTCCATTGGCATTCATATAGTTGCTAATTTTACATAGAAACTGTTAAATATATTGGTTAACTAAATTATGATAATAAATTACTTGCATTTGTCAAATCATCAGTAGGTATCACACGGAGGTAACATACATCTACAATTTGTTTAAAAACATTGTGATTTAATGACACTTTTTATCTCAATGTACTCATCACACATAAATAATTGTGATATGTAAATTATATATATAGAATTTATGATCAAAATTGATCATACAACTATAAAAAGAGAGAGAGAGATGGGAGATCATGGAGGATATATCATCCGATGGTCCGATTATATATGTTCTAGTATTATTTATCAAAAAAATAAATATTATATATAATATCAACAAAATGTTCGCCACCAACTTTTATTGTGTTGGGACCACACTTATTGTAGTTGACGTAGACCATTTTTCCTGTGGTGAGGGAAGATGCTGACGGGAACGCAAGGGAGGTGCGGTGGCAACCGCCCCCCAAAGTAGCCTCTCCGGCCGGCAGATGTTTTGGCTACGTTTCTAGTTTCCTTAGCTTTAACTTTCAGTAGTTCCTGTAGTAATCTGTAACCTTTTCTTTCACAACAACCGAAAGAAAAAAAAAGGTGATGCATAGAAATTCCTTGTGCTTGGGAAAGGAGGAGAAGAAGGAATTTCTATGCAACCGAAAAGAAAAAAAAAGGTGACCCACGGACAGCGCTGTCCACGCAAGGGATAGATACTGGAAGAAGGAAGGGGGCAGATCCAGCAAACCTTACCGGTGTCTGCACAGTAGTACCGGGGAGGGGGTGGTGAGGGAAGGATCGATCGAAGGGGAGATGGCCGAATCTGTTGTCTCCTTCGTCGTCGGACGGGTCGGCGACTTCCTCGTCCGCGAAGCCGTCTTCCTGTACAAGGTCACCGACGAAGTGGAGTGGGTGCGGAGGGAGCTAGAGCGGATGCAGTGCTTCCTGGAAGACGCCGACGCCAAGCGGAAGCGGGACAACATGATCAAGAAGTGGGTGAAGGACGTTAGGGACGCGGCGTACCAGGCGGAGGACCTCGTCGAGTCCATCATCCTCCACGCTCAGTTGGGCCGGGGGAGGGGCCTCATGGGTGCCGCCCGCCGGTTCGTCTGCTTCCCCTGCGACCTGATCACTCGCCACAAGTTCGGCGAGGATATCCAGCTACTGAAGGCCAAGATCCAGGACATCTCCGACAGCAGAACCAGGTACGGCATCCAAAGTCTGGGCGCAGACGCCGGGGGGGAGAATAAAATCTCGTACGTCGACGAGACCGTGCAGCAATGGAGGCGGGTCCCTCTCCACGCCGACGACTCGGGTGTGGTCGGCATGGAGGACGCCAAGGAGGACATCCTGAAGCAACTGTTCGACGCGGGGGTGAAGCGGCGAGCCGTCATCTCCATTGTGGGGATGGGCGGTCTGGGGAAGACCACGCTTGCGAAGAAGGTCTACAAGGAATTCACCATCCAGAGCCGCTTCGACCGCGCTGCTTGGTTCAACATATCCCAGCAGTACAGAGCCGTGGAGCTCCTGCAGGACATGGTGAAGAAGTTCGCCGGGGTGGGAGCCGAGGCCGTGGGGAAGATGAGCAGGGAGGAGCTGGAGGAGAAGCTCTACAGATCCCTGGAGAGGAAGAAATACTTGCTGGTCATGGACGACGTCTGGGACAACAGCGTGTGGAACATCTTCAACGCGCACCTCCCGGATGCCACGAACGGGAGCAGGGTGCTGATCACCACTCGCTCCATTGACGTCGCGAAGGCTGCCGACTCAGGGACGGAGCCCTACGAGCTGCGGTTTCTAAACAACGAGGAGAGCTGGGAGCTCTTCTCCAGGAAGGTGTTTCCACATCAAGACGTCCGGACGGCCTGCCCTTCAGAGTTGCAGGAGCTGGGCAAGCAGATAGCGAAGAAGTGTGGGGGGCTGCCCCTGGCTCTGGTGGTCCTCGGCGGCATGCTCTCGAGGAAACCCAAGTCGGCCGTGGTGTGGGGAAAGCTGGCGGAGACCATCGGTTGGCAACACAGCGAAGACGGCCAGCTCTGCCTGGAAATACTAGCGCTCAGCTACAACGACTTGCCTTCCCACCTGAAATGGTGCTTCCTCTACCTTGGGTCTTTCCCGGAGGACTACGAGATCAGTGTGGAGAAGCTGACGAGGCTGTGGATCGCAGAGGGGTTCGTGATGCACAGAGAAGGGCAAACACTGGAAGAATCTGCAGATGGTTACCTGGAGGAACTGATCGGGAGAAGTCTGGTTCAGGTCGTGGAGAGGAGCTCCTACGGCGGCGTGGACAGATGCCGCATCCATGATCTCCTGCACGATCTATCCATGGCGGAGGCCAAAGAGGTGGGCTTCTTCGAATGCCACAGGAACCCCGACTTGGCTGCTCTGTCTTCCTCGGTTCGGCGCCTCTCCCTTCACAAGGGTATGGAAACTTACCTCTCTCAGGGCCACTCCACCCCAAAGCTGCGAACTTTGTTGGGGTTCAACTTCGAGAGCAGATCCATGGATCTCCCTGTCAAGGGGCTAAAACTGCTCAGAGTGATGGATTTGGAAGGTGCCCCGTTGAAGATGTTGCCCGAAGAAATTGGGGACGCGGTCCATCTGAGATACTTGGGTTTGAGAAAGACCCAGATCAAATGCCTTCCTACATCGATTGGGAAGCTCTGTTATTTGCAGATTCTGGATGCAACAGAGACAGGGATCACGAAGGTACCCAGTTCTGTCTGGAAGATCGACTCTCTGCGGCACATCTTTCTTCCTTCCCCAGTGCAACCACGGATAGCCCACGGAAGCTTAAGAGACTTGCATGTTCTTGACAAACCCAATGCTGGCAGATGGATTGATAATGGCTTAGCCAGCCTCACCAATTTGCAGAAGCTGGGAATAACAAACATTTCACAGTCTCACAACAATGCGTTGTCTTCTTCTCTCGAAAAGTTGTCACGCCTCCACAGCTTGGAACTAGCAGGTGAAATGATCCCTCCCAACGCACTGGCATTGCCCAACCATCATCACCTTCACGTGTTGTTCTTGGTCGGGCAGCTGGGAAAGCCACTGCAACCATACAGCAGCAACCAGTTGCCTTCAAACCTCACCCAGCTCACCCTGCAGCTCACCCGACTGGATCAAGACCCGCTAGGGTTGCTCGAAAAGCTCCCTGACCTCAGGATTCTCATACTGTTAAGAGAATCTTACGTGGGGAAGGAAATGGCCTGCTCCTCCGGCGGATTCCTCAGACTTCAAGTGCTGAGAATGGAATACCTGGAAGAGCTGGAGCAGTGGGGAGTGGGAAACGGGGCCATGCCATGCCTCAAGAGTCTGAGGATCCGAGGCTGCAGGAAGTTGCAGATGCTTCCACAAGAGCTGCGCCACATGGATGCCCTGCAAGAGCTCACGATTGCCAACATGGCTGATGACTTCTATCTCAGGGTGAGGAAGGAAGAAGGGGAGGATTGGCACAAGATTCAGCACATACCTTCGATCAACATCAACAATAGACAAATAAATTGAGGCATGGTTTGCAGATTATTCATATCCCTTTTCTTTTTCCCCAGTTTGTGTCATAAAATTAAATAACCAATCAAATGTACGTGTGGGGTGTGCGTACGTGTGTGCGTGTTTCAATTCTCTCTAAGTCATTGCTGGTGCCAGAGCTCATGACAGTATGAAATTCTTATATATGAATCTAGTACATGAAGTTTGTTTGGTCTTAAGTTCAAACTATTTTCTTTTCTCGTCTCGGGTGGAGGTGACAAGAAGAGTTAGGTCAAAACCATATTTTGATACCATATTGAATTCACAAAACAACGGCGTTGAGATACACAGGCCCAGAGTCATAAGTACATGAACCACAACTCATTTAACCAATACGGGACTATTACCCGAGGAAACTATGTCCAAATATTCCAACAGTATTAGACTCCCTGGGCATGAATACACTACCCGACCTAGGTTATCGGTTTGCTATCCGCACTTATCCTATTTCAATATTAAGGCGGCCCAAGTTTCTTTTTTCGGCGGACAAATCCATGTCATCGTTCTATTCTATTTTCTTTATGTGGAAAGTTGCAAATTAAACTAGACGGTATCCAATCAGTAGTTACAAAGTCTTTCCTTCTTATTGTGCATGCTATGATTGGTCTGTACTTGGTTGCTCAAGTTTAAACAAATATCAGGCTTAAGGGTTCATTGTCGTTCCTATTTAGGGAGGCTCTCAGGAAACATAGATTAGCAGCGTTCGGAGGATCACATCCTTAATTACCGGTCGCTTCTGTTACAACAGGGCAGAGGCAAAGATGATGCGATGATTCTTTAATGCCGCAAGAAGTGTTGGACATGCTGGGCTGTAATTGAGAGTCCATGTTGGATTCACTAAAAAGCTTTTTGGGTCAAATGGTAGGACATGCAGGTTCTGCAGCACTCGAGGCCCGGCGTGTCCTGTTCGCCGTTTTGTTCCACCAAAAAAAAAAAAATTTGACCACCTCATCTCAAGCATTTAAGTTTAAATTGTGGATTCAATTAATAGACACGTGTTTTAAACCAGCACAAATGGTATACTCTCAGATATTGTAGCTGTTAAAAAAGATGATTATCCCATCAAAAGAAATTAAACGATGATTAATTACCCCATCTAAAAAAAGGTGGTTGTGCAATTATATGATCCCACTTGTACAGGGGGTTTGTTTGTTGGGCTGGGTGTGCACCAACCCGTTATCCTTCCACCGTCAAGTGCGGGAGGTGATTCGCTGCTCTGTGAAGCCAGCCTCACGCGGTGCCCTCCTCTTTAAGAACCCATGCAACCCAACAACCTTCGCTCGAGTCACCTGGCTCGACCACCTGACTTGGACCGGGCAGGTCAGCAAAGAGCAAACAACCCTTACCCACCCCCAGATCAAAGAGGGATAACAACGGCCAACCACCTTAATACCCCCACTTGGGTTACAAGCTCGCGCAACCAAGCTCGGCGTGAAATGGTCTCTTCGAGGTTCTTTTAAAGGACGCAACTTTTCTTCCAAATTAAATGTGGGACTAATTAAAGGGCCACGGGAGAGGTCTGCATGGGCGTGCTGGTAAAGACCGGGAGGAGGTTGTGCTCCTACCCTGAAGATACATCCTTTCGAGAAAGCATTGCCATCCTACGAGGATGAGAGTAATTAAACTGCCTTACCACATTCTCGTCCTGATCAAGCAAATATGTTTTGGGGGCATCAGAGAGAAGTGGATTCTGTCCTCTTACCAATCTAGCAATATTCCTGTGGTTTTAATTTAGTCCAGAGGTCACATTCTTTGGGAACGAAAATGGTACCTGGTTCCTAAATTTTCATCCGCGCATTAGAAGAAGAAATTAAAGATCAGGATCATCTCTTCTTCTTCTTCTTCTTTTGGTGTTAGACAAGTATGCGAAAGATTCAGAGCAAATTTAAGATCATCCGATTGCTTTCCAAGGATCAGAAGACCCGTTTGACTGCTTTCTTCAAAAGACTAGCACTTTCTAAGGATAAGAAGACCCGTTTCTACGGATCCGCTAATAGTTTAGACTAGTAGGTCGATCTCAACTGTGAGATATATATATATCTAGCGACCTAAACAGACAGCTGGATGCAGTCGATGGTTCAGAGGCTTTATTACACTGGGAAACCAGCCAACATGGAGAGTCCCACAGACCTTGATTTGAAATTACAACTTTGGTTAAGAGGAAAAATTAGTCTTGTGGTGACATGAACATCTGAGGGAACGACATCTAATTACCAAACAGTAGACGTGGGATGTACGTAAACGGCAACACTTTTGATTCCGCTTTTGTCTTCATATAATGAGATTCTATGTACAATTGAGTGAGGATATAAGAGTGAAGATCCTAGAAAAATGGAGAAGATACCACTCTTCTCTGATCTAGCTAGTTGGGAACCCAGCAGCTCAAGTACAGGACTTTCGACAACGACTCCTCCGATCGCTTGGCTCTGTCGCTGGCCTCTTCTGTGCTCCTGCCCGTGAAAGAAGAAGAAGAAGAAGAGAGACTCCTGGCCTGGGAGAAGGAGCCGAGAGGTTGGGCTTGGCGTGCTGGTGCAGCGACGTGAAGGCGTGGTTCCACCGGCAGCTCCACTGCGCCATGCAGGCTGGCCGCAACGAACCATCCTCTGCTCGTGGAGATCATTCTTCGCTGGGTCACTGGACTGATCGGTAGTTCGAGGAGAATGATAAGTTTTCTGAAAGTCATTTATATAATTATGAGACTATTTTTAATTTGGAATTGTAATGGTTTAAAAATAAGGTTGTATAAGTGCAAAGCTTAAACGACAAATGAGTTCTTTTTACATCTATACTCTTGATTTGCATAAATTGTCAAAAAAAAAAAAAAAACTCTTTGAATACATCCAAATAGTTACATTCATACATCCTTAATTATGCCAGTTAACTTTGAGGTGATATATAAATACTATAAACAGTGTTAATAGATGCAAAAATTCAAAAATACACTTACACCATGTGATCGATCATCCGATCCCTTTAAAATTTAACTTTGTAGATTTGCCATTTCAACACCTAAACTATACTCAAATTACGGTAAAGGTATATAACTCTAACCATTTGAATTATTCAGAGAGATACAAATCAAAAGTATATATACAATAGCCAAAGTTTATAACGACATATATGTAAAAAAAAACCCTAAACAAATTGATTCATTCTTGTTTTAAGCGGAGTTTTAAAACATTGTCTAAGATTCTAATCATTAGAATCCCCCAAGTTAAAGGTACCTTTCAAATAAATATCCACGTGAAATATGTAAAGATTGCTTGAGAATGCTCTTCCAGTAACGGAGAAGATCACAGCTGGAGGGATAAGGATGCATCAAGCGCATGCTTGTCTTAACATCTCCGGAGACTCACTCCCATGTCAAATCTGTAGGCCTTCTTCAGTCAAGATATACCAAGTTCTGCGACATCTGTGCATCTTTCCCTGCTTTCCTCGGAGGAGGCCTTCAGATCGGACACCATTATCCAACTACCCTAATTAAGAGTGACCTGAAGTGAAGGAAATCAAATTACTGAATTATGTAGTTAGTTGAGAGGACACCCGTCCCGCTATGCTGCAGGGGAAACCCCTACTCCTTCCCAAGGGGGAGCAGGGGGAGGGAGGGTGCAAGTTCAATCTCGTGCGTGCGCAAAGTCCGCGGGGGCACCCCTCATTGACACTATGTGTTGGGCGTGCGTAGACGTCTCTCAGAGATACTGAGAGGTCATTCGAGCTCCCCCTACGATAGGTTCCCCCCTCCCCCTACTTCCCTTCCTTAGTCCCGTTAACCCCTGACCAAAAAAAAAAAAGAGAGAGAAGAAAAGAAAAAAAAAGAGGACACTCAAATTGGTGGTGTTATGCCCACAAAATTTTTTGTCAAGTCATCATTTCCATGGTGAAAATGATATTTTATTTTTCATAAGAAAAGGGTCCTCGACAAAGCAGAATGATGAACCCTCTTTTATAAATTAATAAACGGCCATCTCAAATATGTGGCATCCTATTTAGAGTACTGCTCACATATATAACATGCTGAACAAATGAATTATCGAAGTTAATCACCTAATCTGATCTCTAAAAAGCACTAAAGTTAAAGTTCGATGCTCTCCAGTTACATAGCACTAAATTTAAATCTAATTTTAAAATATAAATTATTTTTAAATCAAATAATAAAAACGAATGTTGACAAAAAATAATATAAAATATAAATTTTTACATATTAATCTCTCTAAACATGACAAATTACTTTTTAATCTCTCAAATCTCACTATTATTTTAAAAACCTCTTAAATCATCTAACTCTTGTCAACAAGTCCACGTAATTCATCGACGTTAAAAAAATTGAATATTCGATGAATATTTCTTCGTCCCGTTAAAAAAAATTATGATTCCTAAATCAACCATAGGTACGTGAGATTACAAGATAGACTAGACACAAATTGCATAGCGAGTGTTACTCCATATATATATATATATATATATATATATATATATATGCGTTACAAATTAAGCAAATCATTCGGAAAATTAAATGAACTTCCACCAACATGGACTGATGACTCCCAATTCCACACAATATGCTACCAATAAAATTTTGCGGGCATGGAAGAAGATGTGAACGCGTGACTGCAAACCTCCACAAGTAATCAAATTCCATGGATTATGCCGGATTCAACTACTACGACCATACATAAATATTCTCATCTCTTCATTTTTCATATGCACGTACGTCAACACCCGTCTCTCTCAATATTGTGGTGGGACTAGTCTTAACCAGGGTTTTTTTTTAACTAAGGCAATACCTTGGCAGATCCGAAGATCAGTTAGGCGTTTTATTGATATCACAGAAAAAGAGGGGGAGTACAAGGAGACATGGGCTAACAAAATACACCCTAGGCAGAGGGGTCGAGTGCATAAAGACCGGCCCAAAGAAACAAGAGAAAAAGACATGGGGGACAAGCCCAAAATACAAGAACAACCATAGTCATAGTCACCAAACGAATGTGACACATTAATCCTGTTCGCGGCCGGGGCTCAAGGATCTGAATCTTCGAGAAGGCCTGGAGGGCCGGGAAGACTTGGGGAGATCTTGATTGTAAGCGCCAACCCAGTTCGCATGGACACGACTTAAATCTACAGGCCGCGATGGCTCATAGCCAAGTATCGTCAGCACTTGATAGATAATAGGGGGCTGGAGGAAGTCACCAACCGAAGACGAAGACACAGCAAGAGAGATGTCTGGAGAGGCGGAGCGAGCTGGCACAGGCTGAGAGGTGTGTGGTGCAGGAGCAGAGCCGGGCTTCCCTTTGGCAGCCTTGCGCACAGCTTGCGCAAAGGAGAGGCGAGGCGCGACCGGGGCAGCATCGGGATAGGGCGGCTGGGAAGGGGACCAGCAGCGGGCATCCGGGTTAAGCGTGGGCGAAGGCCTGGAGTCAGACGAGCCCTCGGCAATGGCTGGGACAGCATTGGGGCCAACGGAGCCGGCAACCGAAAGAGACGGCTAAGATGAGCCAACAACAACAGGAGCACTAGTAGGCCCAGTCTTCCCTTTGGCAGCCTTGCGCACAGCATGTGCAAAAGAGAGTCGAGGGGCAGCCGGGACAGCAGCAGGCGAGGGCAGTTGAGTAGGAGACAAGCCGCTAGCCCCTGGGTTAAGTAAAGGCGAGAGCCCGGAGGAAGGCAAGGCATCAGCAATACTATCAAGAGGAGCACCGTGATCAACACGAGCGACAACACCTGCAGGAGGAGCAGTCCTTTGTGCATCATGCAGAGGCTGAGAGGTAGCCACAACCTCCACAGCAGTTGACGAACTACTCCGGACAGAGCCAGGACCAAGCGGGAGTCGAGCAGCACATGGAAGAGCACCCTCAGACGGGCACCCATCCAAGAAGGCCTTGGGAGGATCACCGGACGCCTCAGGAGGAGAAGGAACCAGCGAGAGTGAAGCAGAAGGGACAGCATTAACGTGGTTGGTAGCAAGCTTCGGCCGGCCATCCACAAGGGCAAAAGGCGCGAGAGGGCCCAGCTCCATGATCACTAGCAGCGACAGGCCCAGGGCCCCCTTGAACAGCAGCATCACAAGGCAAAGCACCACCTTGGACGCGTAGAGCACCACCTTGGATGCCAAGAGCCTCAGCCGCGGCAGGAGGTGGCACGCCAGCTCCATCCGCACACTTTGCAGGGACAGCAGCGCAAGCGGGGGCCGCCACCAAGCCGTCAATGAAGGCATTGGATCCAGCAGCAGATCCACCATCGGGGGCGGTCACCAAGCCAGGAGGCAAGTGGGCGCTACCAACAGGAAAACCACAAACAGGTGGCGGGTCCGAGGGGGCAGCAGCAAGCACCGAAGGAGCGACAGGCCGAGGCTGAAGGGCAGGTTGATGCCTAGTGGTGTCCTGAGCATCCGCACACCGGTCAGAAAAGGCCTGGCTGCCTGGAGGAGGAGCTCGTGACTGCGATGGTGGATGGAAGCTAGGGGCTGGCACCAGGGAGTGGCCAACAACAGAGCTGCCACCTCCACCAACCAGGAAGCCAGAGCTAGCAGCCGTCGTTGAGGAAGAGCTCTCGCGTGCATCAGCCAAGAGTGGTGGTGGCACGACCCCACCAAGCAGCACCGCAGGCAGTTCCGCAAGAGCAGGCGCTGCACGAACCAAACAAGTAGTGGCAGGGCCATCGGGCACGCCCGACGAAGGAGGGCAGGCAGACGTGCAAAGCACCGTGGGGACCACGTCAAACGCGGGCGCGGAGGAGAGAGGCGGGCAACCTGGCGCATTGCCCGCCACGGCTGAGGCGTGAATGGCGGACGTGGGGGATCCTTCCACAGGAGGAGGCGCACGAGCGGTGGTAAGCAGCAGGGGAGGATGGGGCAAGACGTCCACGGAAGGAATGGCAGAAGACCCGACGCACAAGTCCTCCAAATGCACCGTGAGGTCGGAGGAGGCCAAATGCACCGTGAGGTCGGAGGAGGGGGCGACCGTATGGCAAGTAGGGGAGGCACTCGTCGGGGGCGGGCCAAGCACGCTCCCATGAATCGCACCGGACGCAGGAGCAGAGCATCCAGTAGGGGGATCACCAGCATGGCAGGGAGGACCGGTGGCCTGAGGCGCAGGCAAGAAGGGAGTAGCAGTGCGGCCAGATGACTTGCGACACTCCGGGGCAAGGTGTCCCAAGCAGTTGCAGGACGAGCAGAACAGGGGAGGAGAGGGGAAACGCAGGCCTTGCCAAAACCCACCAGTGCCCATGCCTACCCAGACGCGGCGAGGGAAGGGCTTGGAGGCGTCCAGGAGAACACAAACCCTAGCAGCATGAGTACGAATGAGGCATAGGGTGTCTCGAGCTACCTGGAGAACAGGACCAAGGCTGCCAGCGATGGAGGACACCAAGGGCTCAAGGAAGAAGTTGGGGGGGAGTCCAGGCATCTCCAGCCAGACCGGCACGCAGGGGTTGTCCGCTGAGGGGCGGAACCCCAGATCCCACTTGGAGAAAAAGAATAGGCGCCCCTGGATGGAGATGGACCCCTTGAGCAGCACCTGGATGAAGTCATCCTTGTTCTGGAACCACAGCAAGAGATGGCGGCCGTCCATGGCACTAAGAAGGAAGTCATCCTTGAAGAAGAACCGCTGAGAAAGAAGCATGCGGATGGCAAGGAGGGGCGGCCGTCCGAATGGCGTCCTGGCGACGATAGAGAACTCCAAGGGCTTGCACGAGATCTGGACCTCGTCCAAGGAGAAGAAGGCAGCCGGCTCGCCATCGGCGGTGGTAGCAGGACCGTGGGCAACGATCGGGCAACCTGGAGGATAAAGAGAGTGAAACAGAACATTGGCAAAGGAGGGGGGGGCAGCAGGGTGCTGCAGGCCTCCGGAGGTGGAAGGCACGGCAGTTGAGGGAGATCCCCGGGCGCCAGCAGCATGAGCCTCACCCAAAGGAGGGAGGGCTGCGATGCCGGCACCAACGGCAGGAGCAGCGCGTCCGTCAAGGCCAGGCACCGGTAGGCTTCCAAGAACTGTAGGCGGAGGGCATGCGGGGGCGGCGGTGGGCGAGGTGGGGCATTCGCGCGAAAGGGTACCAACCGGAGGCGAGCCCTCCGCGAAGGGGGAAGACAACAATGCCACGGAGGTAGGGACCGGAAGAAGACCATCCCCGAGCGCAGACCTGGCCGCCGTAGAGACAGCTCCAAGCGCGTTTGGACCACCGGCCATGGAAGAGCTAGTTGGTACCAACCGGAGGCGAGCCCTCCGCGAAGGGGGGGCTCTTCCTCACACTTCTTTCAAGTCTTAACCAGGGTTCATTGACTCGCTGGGTCGTACCGGATCGGGATCTTTCTGATCCGGTATGATACGGTCGAGTCGCATCCGACTCGGCCCGACTCGACCCTCTCTCTCCCCTACTCACCCCCTCCTCTCTCTCTCTCTCACACACTGTGACTCGGCCCGTCTCGGCCGATCCTAGAGGTGATCCGCAGAGTATCGGGTTTTACCAGATACGGTAGGATACGTCCGAGTCGACCCGAGTCGGACCGAGTCGGCAAACCATAATCTTAACTCCAAATCTGTGAAGCATGTCCAATGACAGATCCCCCAACTCTCTCCCCGCACAGGTCAAAGCTCATTTAATGGAAAACTTGGTTTCTTTCCAAGATCGAAATGGACGTATCAACGACCTTTGGGATCTCAGTCCATGTCAGGGCTGTAAATGGATATTCGACTTTTAATTTGTTTTTTGGTTCATAAATTATATCTAATTTAGATAATCGATCCACTGATTGTTCATAAGAAATGGAAAACAAAACCACAATGGTTACAAAAAAAACGAAAAGTGAAAGCAGTTGTTTACACATCTGATTGTGTGTATGTGCATGCATATGCGCATCGCACATTCAGTAGTTATGAAGAGAGGTAAAGCAGGAACCTTTCTAGATTCAACGTTTATGATTCCTTGTTGTGGATAAATGGGTCATAAAAATTTATATAATTTGGGGCCTTGGAAGCATTTTAATTTTAATTTTTAAATGAATGTTCATAATTTCAATTTTGAAGTACTTGAAGAAAGGGTGATATTGGAATTATATATACATTAGCACTGTGGGGATTATGGAAGTGGAAAATTTTCATTTTTCATTTCGGTTTCTGATTTGGAAGAGAAAATTAATGAATGCGAAAGCAAAACCACCCATTCTTGCTTTAATTTTCTTCTCCGACAATTCTGATAAGGAATGCATGGAAGCAACAGCTGTAACTTTTGTTCCCATCTCTGACCCATTTTCAGCCCTATTCACATCAAGGTATCTTGAATAGACAAAACTTTCTTCATGTATATGGCTAACGGAAAAATGGAAAGAGTGTAAGGAAAACTGTCCATACAACTCGTTTCGTTGTCACCCGTGGCAACAGATCTCTCCTCTCTCTCTCTATATCTATATATATATATTTATATATATATATAGAAGATATATATATATATATATTTATATATATCACATTATATGCCATCGAGTCGCTGTCACCTCTCGCCCGGCTGACGCTCATCGTCTTCTTCTTCCTTCTACTCTGATGAACTATAGTGTAGCTACTACAGTGTCACAAAAATAACAGTACCGACGTAAAATTTCGAACACATATTTTTTGTGCCGTAAATCTACCTCTCTCCACTGTCCATACAACTCGTTGTCACCGGTGACAACAGATCTCTCCTCTCTCTATATATATACACGTATAGAAGATATATAGAGAGAGAGAGAGCGAGAGAGAGAGAGAGATCACCGTAGAGTCGTAGACGCCGTCGAGCTCGCTGTCACCCTCGCCCGGCCGCTGCTTATCGTCTTCTTCTTCCTTCTACTCAGGCGGACTACAGGCACTGCAGCTACTACAGTGTCACAAAAATAACCGTACAGACGCAAAATTGTCGAGCACAGTTCATGCACATAAATTTCGGTAAAAAAAATAGAGTTAAAATGTCATGTTCACCCCTCATCCATGCGAAGGATTAGAGCCCAACCTGATGAATGGGATTCAGAATTTTTTTTAAAAAAAAACTCTCGCATTGTGTCAGACCTTCAGACCAATCGCGTCAAATTTGAAGATATACCACAAGAAAAGCTGATATTTTCGACGGACAAAATCCGTCGACATTGAGAGCAACCGCGGATGCGTTAAAGTGTCCAAATTAATTAATTGAAAGACAACAAGCAACGCAATCCAGCCGTCAATCTGGTAACGGCTCATCCAACCGCGAGCATTTAATTACCGTTGGGATGTTGCCACAGCATCGATCCGTCACGGGTCTATGTCAACCTTGCATCAATGCAATTAAGGGTGTTCTTGGCATCTTACCCCCGGTCCAACCGTTGGGAACAAAATAAATGCCGAAAAAGGTTGGAGAAGTTGAGAGCACTCGTTTCATGCGTTCAGGCCGTGCACAAATTAATTAATTAATAATTAAGAGAACAAAGCAAGCAATCCAGCCGGTGATCCTGTAACGGCTAATCCAACGGTAGGCACCTTCTGCTGAGTGATGGAGTCTAAGAAAGTATGATAGAAGTATTATGGCGTCGTATTTATTGCCACCTTCTCTTGACATTTTTACTTTGCCCATTTGATCCCATGATCAAACAGTCGGCTATATAATTAAGTTCAATGCTCTCCAGTTACAAAGCACTAAATTTAAATCTAATTTTTAAATCAAATAATAAAAATGAATGCGGACAAAAAATAATATAAAATATGGCACTGTGACATTTCTCTCTCTCTCTCAGAAGAGAGTGAGAGAGAGAGAGAGAGAGAGAGAGATGCACTGCAGTTGGTCATTTGTGTGATTTTGCCGGTGTATTCTGACAAACAAAGGACTCAAATCAGATCAAGGCGTCTCTATCTTCTCGAAGAATAGCTCCACAGACAAGGCTAAATACCAAGAATCACACATGAGGGACGAGAGAGAGTCGCAAAAAATGATCTTGAATCAGATTGCAACTTGGGCAGACTGTTCAACGCATTCAAAAATAAAAAAAATGAAAATTATTACTCCTAAGAAAGCCTCAAGTATCATTATATCCCTACCTTCATGGAATCCACCTGTTTATCTTCAAATTCTCAACCAACTCCTTGTTATGCCTCTACTGTCAACGACTGTTTATAGTAATTGACTCAAATGAGTGAGACAGGTGAAAATCTCTAACTTACTCTTAGTTAGGCCGTCCCCACACAGGACGATATATACACAAGTAGAGAGAAAGAGGAGTGAGAGAGAGAGAGGCAGGTGGACTGGTGATAGTAGAGGGGAGAGGGGGGCCGAAGAGGGGGTGGGAGGCCAGAGAGACGTAGTGAGAGAGAGGAGAGGGCATCCTATGGTGCAGAGAAATAGAGAGGGGTGTGTGTGTGTGTGTGTGTGTGAGAGAGAGAGGGGGGTGATAGGAGAGGGGGCCGGAGAGAGAGGGTGGGAAAGGAGATGCCTGAAGTCGCTCCCAAAAGGGGATGCCTGAAGTCGCTCCCACATGGAACGACTTCACATGTTCTCCCCCCCCCCCCTCACTCGCATCCACATCTCTCTCTCTCTCTCAATCCTTATGTGTGCCAGAGGGGGAGACCCCCCTCCGACATCCCCTTGCCTCTCTCTCTCTCTCTCTCTCTCTCTCTCTCTCTCAATCCTTATGTGTGTGTGCACTCGCGCGCACGCGTATCTCTGGGGGATGCCTACATCGGAGGGGGAGGCTGTAACGCCCCAGATTTTTGGATTATTTGTCAGATTATGATCTGTGGGTTTCGGATCGCTTTCGTGAGTCCCGGATTGAGTTTAGCGGTTTACGCATGTTTTTATCTGTCCGACCTTCGGAACCCCGTGTAGGGCGATCCGTTGCGGTCTCCGACTCTGGGACGTTACCACTGCGTTGTATATTTTTTGAGGATCGTGGATAATATTTTTTCCTATTTTTGGTATTTTTTAGAATTTTTGGATTTTCTATATATCAAAATCCTTTTTCTCTCTCTCCCCATCTCTCATTTCTCTCCCTTACCCTCTCTCTTCTCTCACGTTCTCTCCTCTCCCCCTCTCACTCCGAGTGGCCGACGGAGACGACGAGGGCGGGGCGACAATGCTCGTGGGGCGAGGAGCGATGGGCACGGGACGAGGATCGCGATGGTGGAGGTGGTTCGTGGGATCGCGAGCCGGCAAGGGTTTAAACGGCATTTTCTTGGCGGATCGGCGTCCTCAGTGCGCGAAATCTACGGTGGAGGTAGGGGGATGGTTCCCTAGCTTGAGTACCTCATTTCCCGCGAGTTTGGTGGTCCAAGGCGAGCCAAGTGGGTTTATTTCTCCGTCGGGGTGAAAATGCATGATTTTGGGGTGTGAGCCGGATTTGGTGATTTGATCGTGTTTTGGGGGTTTGAATGGGTCCTCTCGGTGCTAGAGAGGTTGGGGAATGGTTTCCCCTTGTTTTCCCTTCACATGGGTGTGAACGGGGCGTGGAATGGGTTTTTCCACGGTGTTCGCCATTTTTGGGTTGGGGTCGAGATCGCGGTCGCCACAATGGCCGCGTTCTTTAGAGAAGGTGGCGTGTCGTGGGGTCACGTTCATCAAAAAAGATGAACAGTAAGGCGGTTATGAACGCGCCCTAGGAGGGTGGCACGTTCTATTTTGAACGCGCACTAGGAGGGTGACACATTCTGAACGCGCCCTAGGAGGGTGGCACATTCTGTTATGAACGCGCACCAAGAGGGTGGCACGTTCTGAACGCGCACCAGGAGAGTGGCCCGTTCTGAACGCGCACCAGGTGAGTGGCGCGTTCATGTAGGGCTGCAGTTTAGGGGCCAGTGCGAGGGGAAGATGGCTTGGTGTGTTCTCCTTGGCTCGTGAGTGTCCCGGACACCCCGGGGGGTTCCGTGACTGTATTTTTGGGTGTACGAAGGTACCGTGTTACCTCAATTAGAGTGCCTATGCGTTTGGAGGGTCCGGGTGACCCCATGTGTTCCGGGCTTCCATGTTCTCGCTAAATTGAGTCCCTGTGTGTTGGTATGAGTGCGGTGGGGTTTTCCTGCACGTCGTGGGTTTCTCCAGAAGGTGGTTTTCGAGTAGGCCATGTGTGTAGCCTTGGATTGTGAGTCCAGTCACCCAGCTTGGGGCTGGAGGTCTCTTGAGTTCCCTTGTTGAGGGAATGGTCTCAGCAACTTGTGAGCTACCTTGGGAATCGTGCTACCGTGATTTTAGACCTAGAGATTAGGCTAGATTAACGGCGTCGTGCCGTTGTGTACGACGGTCTTGAACTGAGTCTTGTAACTCAAGAACCGTTGGATTTAGTAAGTTTAGTGGGCTGTCCAGAGTCTGGTGACGTCTTGCCACTTGGTACTCCGTGTTACTCGCGATGGGTGCGTGTGTGGCTTTCCGTATTCACATTTAGTGACCTCCCACTAGTCGTAGCTTGTCTGGGCACGTGTGTGCTGACCCACTTAGGAGTAGGTGGAGAGCTACACCCAAGAGAGACGGTTTTAGGCTGGTTACCGTTGCTAGGGCCCCTTGCCTTTGCAACCTGAGTCTGGCTGGGGGGAAAACCAGCTAGAGGACCCGACCTAAAGCAGATGGTCTGTGTGTACACACGTAGTTGGGGGCAGTGGACACGTGTTGAGAAGCGCGACCCCAGCTAGTCCTTGTTCTGAGTTCCTGGTTACTGTACGGTGTCTCAGTCTCCGCCTGGGGCGTCACAGCGAGACACCTGAGACTACGGACTAAGTCGTCAGTGGACGTTGCTTCTGGAGGGCAGTACTCCTGTCACGTGACGTGAATTTCTAGTGACTCGAGTTTCCGTTTCACGTCTGCGAGACGTGATTTTGCGTGTAATTTTCGGGTGGGTTCCCGAGGTAGAGGTCTAGGGTTTTTTGGTAAGTGTCACCGAGGGTTTTTCCTAGACAGTGTAGGGTTCACGACGGCGAGGCTGTGACCGGGTTCCCAGACCGCGTGGTCTTGGGTGGGCCTTTCGTCTGCGAGACAGGCCTTCACGATAGTGTTGTCGTGATGTTTCTTCTGGTAGCCTAGCTAGAAGTTTTCCGTTAGTTTGGTGGTCCCCCGACTGTGAGATCGGGGCATGTTTTCCGGTACAGTAGGAGTAGCTATAGCGCCGAGTTTTTACCGGCCATCGGTTTACTGTTCCTAATGTAGTTACTGCTTTCCGCCATCGCCCTTGTTTACGGTTGGGGTTCCGCGGGATCCCTACTGAGCCAGTGACAGGAGGCTCACCCCTGATTTTCAGGTGTGGCGGTTCTTCCTCGTGGTTCGAGGGTGCTACGCGGAGGTTCTTAGTTGTCAGCTCGCCGAGCCGAGTGCTCACTCGGTGTTGGATACGTTCTCTGCCTTAGACTGTACTTTCTGTTGGACTGGACTCTGTTGTAGTTGTTTATTTATTTCTGTTAATTGTTGAATTATCCTGCTCTATTTCATATTTCCTTGTGCCTCCACACTGATGGGAATCTACACCAGACACTAACTTTTATTTTTATATTTGTGTCCTTTTAGTTTACATTTATATCCTTGGGAAGTAGGTTTACAATTGTAAGGCTTTTTAAGCCAATTTGTCATTCCTTAGGATTCTTTGGATTTTTGTGCAAAAGTCCAGTAGGACCAGCAAGGGCCCCCCATCTCCTTTCCTATTGGTCCACCTAAGTCTTAGGGCTCTTGTGGGGTCAGTCAAAGGTCCAATGTGGGCTTCTAGATGGCTTGACCATTCAAGGGGATAATTGGATTAAAAAGTCTAATATTCCAACCCTTAAAGTCCAAGATGCTTCCCCCTTATAATATAGTTTATCCCATGTTGTATTTTTTATTTAATTTGGTCATTTGACCACATGGGTAAGAAAATCCCCTCTCTCCCATGAAATTCCCATCCCCCCACCCCTTGCCATTCTCTATATAAACATATGTATAGTGTCATTAGAGAAATTAATGAAGAGAAAAAATTTGTGAAATTTGGTTGGAACCAAAGAAGAGTGTGCCCTCCTCCTCTCTCCCTCCCCCTCTTGCAGATGGATTTCTGCTAAATCTTGGGTGTCATGCCCTTCTATCTTCTCCTTAGCCCATCTGAATTCTATTTCTACCGCCGCCGCCATCGCACCGCCGTCACGCCGCTGCCACCATCGCCAGATTCTGTCTACATCAGGATAGAAGCTCATCTCCGGATTTTTATCTCTGGTTCTTGTTGTCTGATCAATCCTTAATTTTGAGGGTTTGTTCTGTCAATCTCCCTTAACCTCCAGTTCAAATTTCGTGTCATTTGAAAGTCATTAGGTATTTTTCCCATATTTTTGTTTTCCTCTCAGTAATCTTCCCTTTTGCAGATCCACGGGACAGAGTCACCTTGTCACATTTTTCCCACCCCCTTACAAATTTTCAAAAAATCCCAAAAAATTATTCGTATTCCACACATATATCCCCTTCCACAATAATTTTCTTGGAGTCTATAAAATTCATTTGACCCTGGGTCAAAGGTCAGTTTAAGGCAGATCCCTTGCTGCCCAGTGTGTCTGTCAGTCTGAGTCAGAAACAAAAACAGTGTTACAGTCATATTTATTTTCAATCCGTTAGGTGGATGGAGCTGTCAAAATTATATGTTGTAGATCTATGAGTGCTCTTTCCAACGGTACCAGCCACGTCTCGATCAGCCTCCGGATCTGAGCGTCGTAATTCGTGTCACCGAGGCCTACAGATTTGTTCCATGTGCAGGTCCGAAATTACAGTCCAGAAGATATTCAGAAATAAATATCAAAAATCAACTTCAGAAGCCGCCCCTTCATGGAGTCATTCAGGGACGCCCTGCCATCGTCCCAGCCAAGCGGCGCCTCCGGAAGATATCAGGAAGGTGACGTTCCTTTGGAAACCGTTACTTGCTGTCCAGTGAGTCAGCAACCGAGTTGGCGCAGCACCGAGTTGGAATAGTGTCGATTCGGACCAGCAGGCCGAGTTCGTGACGTACGCACCTCCAGATTGCTGCCCGTCAACCCAGGGTTGGTCCTCCCGGGCCCCACTTGTAGCCCTTTACCTCCCTGCGTGGAGTGGGCAATAGATTTCACTGTTGTAATTAACTTTTACCGTTGTTACCGGGAGTTACCGTACTTAGCCGGGAACGTCTTCCCCACGCCCGGAGCGTGGAGGTACACTCGCCACCCTCCTCATAAGCATTGCTTTACTCGTATATTTTTGTATATGCCGCTGCATGAGTGATAGATTATCTAGCTTGTTATCATTTTATCACCGCTGCGAGAGCGAGAGCAAGAGTGAGTGACCGTCCCGTGACTCGACCCGAGTTAATGCGGAAGGGCCGATACCCGAGACTCACTACCGGTTTCTCAACCGCGCACGGTCCAACGTTTCCCTCGCTAAGGGACGATCGCGAGCTAGAGTCCCAGGTCGTGTGTCCGTCCCGTATCAATTTGGTATCAGAGCGCCTGTTGAGTCTAGGGTAGTCATTAGTCTTTGCTTAACAAAAAAAAAAAGAGTCGTTTACGTCTAGTCATCGTCTAAGTCGGTCTAAGGTTACATCCACATACCATTGTTCGATATATAAAAAGGTGTTGTCCGAACGTTAGGCTACGCCTATCGGGAAGGCCGCACACTTGTGCGAGTGATCTTCGGATCGGTTAACTCCGCCACGTACCGAGTCTTGGTTTAAGTCTAGGGTCCTTAGTGTGCATGCATTCCAACCTTGCATAGTCGGTCTAGTGTCTTGTCCAAGTGTCGGCATGTCCATCCACTAGTGTCCCCGTGTCCCATGGATGACCAAGGGGCCGCATCTTCTGCATGGTGGCGATACTATCTAAAATGAAACGATCACCCGGACCACCCCAAATGGCCCGTAGCCCGGGACTTCTACGGCTCCGATAATCCGAGTGACTACCTAGAGTGGGAAGCCATTATGGACGACTACTTTGAGTGTTATCTTATGTCCGGTCCCGCGCAAGTCGACTTTGCCAAAAGGTGACTTTTCTATGAAGTCGCCGAAACATGGAGGGACATCAAGTACTTCCGGGAAGATAGGAGGCTAAGGCCCATCGAGTCATGGTGGGATATGAAGAGAGCGCTTAGGAGGGTCTACCTTCCCCGCCCACCTACCTCCAACCACGGGGGTCATACCACTAGCCAACCCCACCAACTCACCCGCAATCAAGTGAGCTACACCTCCAACCAACCCCGCCCCTTCACCCCCATCCAAGCCCTCCAAAGCAACCCCAACTAAGTGGTCCGCCCAGTCACCTCCCACCAAGTGGAAGCCCCGCTTCTAGCTGAGCCTAGGTCCACACCCGAGCCGAGAGATGAGGAGCGAGTCCACCCCGAGGTCCCTACTCCAACCCGCACCTTTGATGAAATCGAGAAAATATTTTCAGATTGGTTGGAAAGGACACGTGCTTCTTCACCACCCGTGAGTGCTCCATTGTCACTTTCTACTTCCGAACTTTATTCGGAACCATCTTATTTGGAGCCACCCAAGCCCGAGCCACCCGTGTTTCTAACGGGTACGCTATACATAGCCGAGCCTCTTCTTAGTTGGCTCAAGGATGGCTTGGTCCCACCTCCTTACCCATCTATGGACCATACCCTACCTTTGGTGCCCGTCAACTCCTACCATACTACATTCCGATCTAGTCACCATGTTGACACATTGGGTGACCTTATTCTTGGTTTAGGTTGGCAATGGAAGTTGATGCACTTATTGGCCCGAGGCTTCGACCAACCCACTAATCGTAGCTTCACCCATCCAGCCATAGGGTCCATTACCTCCATGTGCACCGTGGGTTGTGTCACCACAGAGATTCTTCTATTCCTCCCGATGCCGGCCGAGTCCGACTTCGTTCCCTTTTGCCCAAGGGAGGAATCCTATTTTTTAGACATGACCGTCGTCCCACCGATCACAATGTATGACGGTGATTATGAATTCTTAACTTGGAACCGAGTCATGGGGGGACCCACTTCATGGGGTCATACCTTCTTTGACCTTTTTGACCCCTTCACTAGTGAACCTCCCGAGCTATCATATTCACTCCACTTCTTCTAAGGAGTTCACTATCCCACCCCTACCCCTCGGTCTAGTTGGCAAGCCATACCTACGTCTAGGGGTAATGACGAGGGTAGTTTTGGATCTCCTAGCCCTTCCCCACCCAAATCCAAAGGGTCGTTCATGCATGACTGGGTCATACTTGGGCGTCTAGGTGTTTCCCATACCACCAACCTTTGGGTACATAAGATGCATGCATGGCACATATTCGGATGTCCTGGTCCACCGTCACCCATGTACGGGTCGGACTAACTTTAGGTTTGTTTAGGGTCATTGTGAGTCTTTATTTCGTTTGTTTGTCGAGTGCATTGTGTGTCTGTGCATACGTTGAGTCGAGTCAGTTTTGTACGCTCGCGTTGTTAGTCCCTTTCGAGTATGAGACTTGTCGGACTATTGGGATCGGTTCTACTCCACATATCGGATCTAGTCACATAAGGGACCCGTGGTGATTCCTAGTGAGTCTTTGAGCCGCCTCCCTCATTTGAGAGTGACCCCACCCTGGAGTGTCCACCTCTAGCCTCATTCCCATGGCAGCGTGTGCATATCGAATCTATACGGGATGAGCAAGTGTCGATTACTTGGAGTGGAGCGTACTCCGCGCTTCCGGGTACGATGACGGATCCGCCGGTGTCACGAGTAGCCGCACCTCTTACTCGACGGGGTCGAGTTCTTCCCACCCGGGGAGAATTGATGGGAATCTACATCGGGCACTAACTTTTATTTTTATATTTGTGTCCTTTTAGTTTGTATTTATATCCTTGGGAAGTAGGTTTGCAATTGTAAGGCTTTATAAGCCAATTTGTCATTCCTTAGGATTCTTTGGGTTTTTGTGCAAAAGTCCAGTAGGACCAGCAAGGGGCCCCCATCTCCTTTCCTATTGGTCCACCTAAGTCTTAGGGCCCATGTGGGGTCAGTCAAAGGTCCAATGTGGGCTTCTAGATGGCTTGACCATTCAAGGGGACAATTGGATTAAAAAGTCTAATATTCAAACCCTTAAAGTCTAAGATGCTTCCCCCTTATAATATAATTTATCCCATGTTGTGTTTTTTATTTAATTTGGTCATTTGACCACATGGGGAAGAAAATCCCCTCTCTCCCACTAAATTCCCAGCCCCCCCACCCCTTGCCATTCTCTATATAAGCCTATATATAGTGTCATTAGAGAAATTAATGAAGAGAAAAAAATTATGAAATTTGGTTGGAACCAAAGAAGGGTGTGCCCTCCTCCTCTCTTCCTCCCCCTCTTGCAGATGGATTTACGCTAAATCCCTTGTATCTTCTCATTAGCCCCTCTGAATTCTATTTCTACCGCCGCCGCCGCCGCCGCCACCATCGCCGGATTCTATCTACATCAGGATAGAAGCTCATCTCCGGATTTTTATCTCTAGCTCTTGTTGTCTGATCGCGCCCTAATTTTGAAGGTTTGTTTATTCCATCTCCCTTAACCTCCGGTTCAAATTTCGTGTCATTTGAAAGTCATTAGGTATTTTTCCCATATTTTTGTTTGTCCTCTCAGTAATCTGCCCTTTTGCAGATCCACGGGATAGAGTCACCTTGTCACATTTTCTCCACCCCCGTATAAATTTTCAGAAACTTCCAAAAAATTACTCAGTGTTCCACTCATATATCCCCTTCCACCATAATTTTCGTGGAGTCTATAAAATTCATTTGACCCTCGGTCAAAGGTCAGTTTCAGGCAGATCCCTTGCTGCCCAGTGTGTCTGTCAGTCCGAGTCAGAAACAAAAATAGTGTTACAGTCATATTCATTTTCAATCCATTCGGTGGATGGAGCTGTCAAAATTATATGTTGTAGATCTATGAGTACTCTTTCCAACGGTACCAGCCACGTCTCGATCGACCACCGGATCTGAGCGTCGTAATTCGTGTCGTTGAGGCCTGCAGATATGTTCCCTGTGCAGGTCCGAAATTATAGTCCAGAAGATATTCAGGAATAAATATCAAAAATTAACTTCAGAAGCCGCCCCTTCAGGGAGTCATTCAGGGACGCCCTGCCATCGTCCCAGCCAAGCGGCACCTCCGGAAGATATCAGGAAGGCGACGTTCCATTGGAAACCGTTGCTTGTTGTCCAGTGAGTCAGCAACCGAGTTGGCGCAACACCGAGTTGGAATAGTGCCGAGTCGGACCAGCAGGCCGAGTTCGTGCCGTACGCACCTCCAGATTGCTGTCCGTCAACCCAGGGTCAGTCCTCCCGGGCCCCACTTGTAGCCCTTTACCTCCCTTCGTGGAGTGGGCAATAGATTTCACTATTGTAATTAACTTTTACCGTTGTTACCGGGAGTTACCGTACTTGGCCGGGAACGTCTTCCCCACGCCCGGAGCATGGAGGTACACTCGCCACCCTCCTCGTAGGCATTGCTTTACTCGTATATTTTTGTATATGCCGCTGCATGAGTGAGATTATCTAGCTTGTTATCATTTTATCACCGCTGCGAGAGCGAGAGTGAGTGACCGTCCCGTGACTCGACCCGAGTTAACGCGGAAGGGCCGATACCCGAGACTCACTGCCGGTTTCTCAACCGCACACGGTCCAATGTTTCCCTCGCTAAGGGACGATCGCGAGCTAGAGTCCCAGGTCGCGTGTCCGTCCCGCATCACACACTCCCTTTAACCCTTCCGAGCCTTCCGGCTCGTGGGTGGCGGGGCAGGATTCGAATGGTATTGGGTTCTTCAAGGTATCCGGATCTTGAGTCGCCACAGAGACCTCTTTCGGCACCCCTCTCCTCGTCACTCTCTCTCTCTCTCTCGTCTCTCTCTCTGTGTCACTCTCACTCTATCTCTCTTGCTCTCGGTGCATCTCTAGTGGGATGACTGTACCGGAGGGGGAGATCCACTCCGACACCCCCTCCCCACCTCTCTCTCTCTCTCTCTCTATGTATCTATAGCAAGTTAGATTTTTAATAAATATATAATTGAAATAAATAAATTTTCTTAACAAAAAATACAAATAATTGCCATGTAATTATATTGAGCTAAGGAAAAATGGATAATCAATGTAATTAAGAATGGGCCAAATGAAATATTTGAACAATGATGAAATGGGTTTAATTAAAATTCAAATATTTTGATAGGCCCTAAGATCGAACCTGTCTCTAGTATCTTCCACGACGTAATATTGTAAAGTAATACTCTTACATTTAAATTAGATAATTAATCTGGTGTTTAAAAGATATATTTAAATTATAAATAATATTGGGAGATATTTGTAAAATAATAATGAATAAATGAGTTAAATTGATGAAAACTCTTTAAATTAAATGGAAAAAATATGCAAATATAATAATTTCTTAAATAAGAATCTAAAGAGGAACTTTAGAGAATTATTGGGCTAAGAAATGAACCCAATTGGGCTAAGGAAAAATAAAATGAATCAAAAATTGGAGTAAATACAACTTCTAAATTAGATAAACAAATTAGGCTCTAATTCGAAGTTTATTGGACCTAGCTTCCAGCCTAAACACTAGCCCACTTAGGAGGGGAATTTTTTTTCTCTCTAAACCCTAACCCTAGAGAAAGGGAATATGGGAGGCGGCTCTAGATTTAGATAACCCCAAAATTTTAGGAGATTTATCTCCCTTGACTCACCTAGGTCGAATTAGGACTCTAGGGTTGGCTAAACACTATATAGGACCCTAAGTCGACCTAACAAACCCTAATAGCTCGTGGCCAAGGAGGGAGATTGTGTTGGGGTCGTGCTAGGGTGTGGATCGAGGTGTTAGGAGCATAGTTTTGGGCGTTGTGTTCTTCTTCCTTCTTCATCCTAATCTGACTCAAAGGTAGGTGTTCTCTCAGGTCTAACCCTTAATTATATACATCAAAATGTGAGTTTTTAAGTCCTCTTTCGTTTGGTAACATTTTTCCCAAATTCTATTGACTGTATCGATCGTGGTGGGTGTTTGAATCGAGGTGTGTCGAGTTTCGCCAGAAGTCCAGTTGTAGTTTCATATCATGGTACTAAAAGTGACCGCAACTCTGAACGTGGCACCACGATCGACCACGACTCTGAGAAAAGTTTTATTTTTTAAAATCGTTAATTTGTATTAAACGTGGCACCATGATAGACTGCGTCTATCTTGGTCGCGGCGCTAGAGAAGACTACGTTCATGCGCGGGTCTTTAGAAAAATCCTAACTTTTTTAACACTTTATCTATATTCATTAGGGTTACACAGCATGTTCTTAGGTGGTAAATGCCGTCTGAACACACTATATGACTAGAGACCATGAAATAAAGGTTAATCCTTAATAAGTTGCTTAAGTTCCATGCTTTCACATGTCTCTCTTGATTCATATATCATCTCCACGTTATCTTGTGCAGTAAAAAAGTAAAATATTATGTTGATTAAACTTGATAGATGTTATCAATCTTCTCTACTTTCATGACTTACCAGTCTTATTGTTCTTTGGCATTTTCATTGAGTAGAATTGGATAAGTTTTGTTTGACGGTCGTGCCACCCTGCTGGCATTGACTCACCGCTATTACTGGTTTCCATGTTTCGGTATTCCCTCAATTCTTGGTGTAGCTAGAACCCTCCGTCAGATATTCCTTCCGTCAGACTGGAACTACTACATCAAGACCTCCGTAAGTCTCTGCGAGCTTGGGATTCTCACTAAGACACCGAACATGTTGTACCACAAAAATCCAGAGAAACCTTTGAATTCTCATCTTACTATATGGGACAAGGTTGTACCGGTCTTTTCAATGGCAGAACGAGGTTCTATCAGCGATCTGTTGAGTCTGTTCTGAACGCGGCCTCCACAGGCACCGAGTTCAGGTTCTGTGAAAGAAGGCGGTTGACACCCAGATCGCGATCTTCTTGAACCCTGATTTGAACGCAGCCATTGGCCTGACCACGTTAATGACCATCGCGGTGTATCACATGACCGTGTTTTGGTCAAGTTCTGTCTCATTTCGAGCTGACCGATCAATGTTCGATCATCTCTGTTGAATGCGGCCCCATGACCAATCGCCTCATGTTGTGAACGCGGGCCTGAGACTGACTGCGTTAAACCCAATTTTCTCGGAACTCTATTTTACGTGACAATTATGGTTTTATTCCATTTTTCAGCCTTTCATGGCTATTTTTTCTTGTCAATCTTGACCCTCTTTGGGGTTATGTTCTAAAATCTCCTTATTTGATGAGATTGATTTCTTAATCTCTATTTCAAGTCACTTCTCTGATGACTTGCTTTCAATTACATGTGTCTTGTATTGAAATTCATTAAACGTGGAAGTCTAGATAAGTGCATGGATAAAACTATATACTCAATGCCAACGCACCATTAAAGGGCTCGGTTTGATCTTGGGAGGAGCACCTAAAAGTACTAATGTCCATGGAAGTTGTAATGACCAGGTGTGGTATTGCACCAAGTACTTACTATCAAGAATTCATCTACGACTTTCCACTCATTTATAATACATTTTATTCACTTGACGTGAATACATGAAGCACTTGCTTGCGTGCATGATATAATCTATCATGAATACTTGTTACTTACTCTTGTTATTGGAATTCATTTCTAGTTTTCTTGCTCTTGCCACAATTATTACTCTTGTTATCTATTTCCAGTTTACTTTCCCTTCAAGCTCATTATTATTATGTTTTTTTATTATTCATGAGGTTTTTACTAGTACGTTGGTTATCATGATTTTCCTCTTTAATGCATATAACTATTAAAATGTTAATTACTTACACATACCTAGTGATGGAAATGTAATTTCTACTAATGTTCTCGCTCACCTAGTTCCTTTAAATATTTTTCAGGTATTATCGAAGTTGAAACCAAGTGTGACGGGGCGGGGCTGAAGTGATCAAGCGCTTCCTGGAGTCTAAATGGACATGTGTCTTTTGATTTCTTGAGTCTAGCTTAGCATTTATGTAGTCCTACAATTGAGTCCTTTATTCTTTTCTTGAGTCTTGTAATTGAATCTTTTTCCTTTAAAGTTATTGTAACAATGAGTTTAATATCATTAAAATTATGTTTTGATAATTTTTGGCCTTTTGTGTCTCTTTGATTTGCTCGGAAATTATCATGATTGTTCGTTGTCACGTTCCGAGCGGTTTCCATTGCTATCAGTTCGGGACGTGATAGAAGTGATATCAGAGCCTCGGTTGTTTAAACCATAGGTTTTGACTATAGGTGCAGGTCGTCGTGAGTAGTGGGTCATATAACCTATGTCTTCCCTTATCATTGTCTAGTGAGATTGGGTAGAGCCTTGGGCTAAGTGTTAAATATGTTAAAATTTTTAAGAAAATAAGATAATTAACGTTCATAATTATTTTGCAGGAATATAGGCTTCAGTTAAGATGGAGGAGAATAGGCCCATAAGTGACTTAAGGTCAGGCTTCATTCCCCAAGTGACCTTAGTAGACATTCAAGCTTATGCGGACTTGGTTAAGAGAGTTCAAGTCTTAGAAGAGATGGATCGAGCCGCTGTCTCTGAAAGTTTGAAAAGAAGATACCTAATGGGAATGATGGATCTCGAGATGCAAAGAAACCCAAGAAGGGAATAAAGTGTAAATATTGTGATAAGGTTGGTCATCAGTCTGAGCAGTGTTGGAGGAAGTCAGCAACATATTTTCGATGCAGAAGAAAGGAGCACAAGATAGCCAATTCCCCGATTATGAAGGATCAACCTCCACAAGTTGAGGACCGCATTTAAGCTCGTCAAGGAGATCTTCCAAGTTTGGAGGAGCCCGAGTCTGTTATAGGCGGAGTAGCTAGAGGTACTCCTCATCCTTAATTAGATCTATTCCATTTCGTAGATCCTAGATCTCTGTTGTCACCTTTCTAGAATAAATATAATTATTTGATGATTAGTGTGTAGTCGTGAAGGTTTTGGTGTAATCTTGAAGGTTTAAATATTGGCTTGCCTTTTGGGGTTGAATCTCAGGGTAGTTATTTAGAAATTTGGAATTGTTTTAAGGTAGTTTTGTACCCCACTTTCATCTTGGAAAGAATGTCAGGTGAATTTGGAGAATCAAATTCTTTTAAGTGGGGGAGAGTGTATCAACTCAAATTTTTAATAAATATATAATTAAAATAATAAATTTTCTTAACCAAAAATATGGATAATTAACTTCCAATTATTATGAGCCAAAGAAAAAAATGATAATTAATGTAATTAAGAATGGGCCAAACAAAATATTTGAACAACGATGAAATTGGCTTAATTAAAACTCAAACATTTTGATAGGTCCCAAGATCTAACCTATCTCTGATACCATCCACGACGTAATATTGTAAAGTAATACTCTTATATTTTAATTAGATAATTAATCAGGTGTTTAAAAGATATATTTAAATTATAAATAACCTTGGGAGATATTTGTAAAATAATAATGAATAAATGAGTTAAATTTATGAAAACTCTTTAAATTAAATGGAGGAAAATATGCTAAAATAATAATTTCTTAAACAAGAATCTAAAGAGGAACTTTAGAGAATTATTGGGCTAAGAAATGGACCCAATTGGGCCAAGGTAAAATAAAATGAACTAAAAATTTGAGTAAATATAAATCCTAAATTTAGATAATCAAATTAGGCTCTAATTCGGAGTTTATTGGACCTAGCTTCCAGCTTAAACCCTAGCCCACTTTGGAGGGGCATTTTTTTCCTCCCTAAACCTTAACCCTAGAGAAGGGGAATAAGGGAACCGGCTCTAGATTTAGATAACCCCAAAATTTTAGAAGATTTATCTCTCTTAACTCTCCTAGGTCGAATTAGGACTCTAGGGTTGGCTAAACACTATAAATAGGACCCTAGGTCGACCTAGCAAATCCTAATAGCTCGTGGCCAAGGAGAGAGATTGTGGTGGGGTCGTGCTAGGGTGTGGATCGAGGTGTTAGAAGTGTGATTTTGGGCGTTGTGTTCTTCTTCCTTCTTCTTCTTAATCAGGCTCAAAGGTAGGTGTTGTCTCAGGTCTAACCCTTATTTATATACATCAAAATGTGCATTTTTAAGTCCTCCTTCGTTTGGTACCATTTTCTCCAAATTCTATTAATAGTATCGATCGTGGTGGGTGTTTGAATCGAGGTGTGTCGAGTTTCGTCGAAAGTCCTATTGCTATTTCAGATCACGGTACTAACAGTAACCGTAACTTTGAACGCGGCTCTACAATCGACAGTGACTTTGAGAAAAGTTTTATTTTTTAAAATCGTTAATTTGTATTGAATGCAACACCATGATAGACTGCGTCTATCTTGGTTGTGGCTCTAGAGAAGACCGTGTTCATGCACGGGTTTCTAGAAAAACTCTAACTTTTTCAGTGCTTTATCTCTGTTCATTAGGGTTATACAGCATGTTCTTAGGGGGTAAATGTCATCTGAATGCACAATATGACTAGGGACGACGAAATAAAGGTTTATCCTTAATAAGTTGCTTAAGTTTCATGCTTTCACATGTCCATCTTGATTCATATATCATCTCCTTGTGCAGTAAAAGAGTAGAATATCATGATGATTAAACTTGTTAAATGTTATCAATCTTCTGTACTTTCATGACTTGCTAGCCTTATTATTTTTTGGCGTTTTCATTGAGTAGAATTGCATAAGTTTTGTTTGACGGTCATACCACCCCGGTGGCATTGACTCACCGCTATTGCTGGTTTTCATGTTACTGTATACCCTCAATTCTTGGTGTAGCTAGAATCCTCGCAAGATATTCCTTCCGTCGGACTGGAACTACTACATCAAGGCCTCTATAAATCTCTGCGAGCCTAGAATTCTCACTAGGACGCTAAACAGGTTGTACCACAAAAATCCAGAGAAACCTTTGAATTCTCGTCCTACTGTATAGGACGGGGTTCCACCGGCATTTTGAATGGCAGAACGAGGTTCTACCAATGATCTGTTGAGTCTGTTATGAACTCGGCCTCCACAGGCACCGCGTTCAGGTTCTGTGAAAGAAAGCGGTTGACACCCAGACCGTGATCTTCTCAAACCCTGATTTGAATGCGACCATTGGTCTGACCACGTTAATGACCATTTTGGTGTATCGCACGACCACGTTTTGGTCAAGTTCCGTCTCATCTCGGGCTGACCGATCAATGCTCGATCATCTCTGTTGAATGCGCCCCATGACCAACTGCGTCCTGTTGTGAACGCGGCTCTGAGACTGACTGTGTTAAACCTAATTTTCTTGGAACTCTATTTTACGTGAAAATTATGATTTTATTCTATTTTTCAGTCTTTCATGGCTATTTTTTCTTGTCAATCTCGACCCTCTTTGGGGTTATGTTCTAAAATCACCTTGTTTGATGAGATTGATATCTTGATCTCTATTTCAAGTCATTTCTCTGATGACTTGCTTTCAATTATATGTGTCTTGTATTGAAATTCATTAAACGTGGAAGTCTAGATAAGTGCATGAATAAAACTATACACTCAATGCCAATGCACCATTAAAGGGTCCGGTCTGGTCCTGGGAGGAGCACCCAAAAGTACTAGTGTGCATGGAAGTTGTAATGACTATATGTGATATTACACCAAGTACTTACTATCAAGAATTCATCTACGACTTTCCACTCCTTTATAATACATTTTATTCACTTGACGTGAATACGTGAAGCACTTGCTTGCGTGCACGATATAATCTATCATGAAAACTTATTACTTACTCTTGTTATTGGAATTCATTTCTAATTTTCTTGCTCTTGCCACAATTATTACTCTTGTTATCTATTTTCAGTTTACTTGCCCTCCAAACTCATTATTATTATGTTTTTTTATTATTCATGAGGTTTTTACTAGTATGTTGGTTATCATGATTTTCCTCTTTAATGCATATAACTGTTAAAATGTTAATTACTTACACATGCCTGATGATAGAGATGTAATTCTTACCGAGCTTTTTGCTCACTCAATTCCTTTAAACATTTTTGAGGTATTAGCGAAGTTGGAACCTAGTGTGACGGGACGAGACTGGAGTGATCAAGCACTTCTTAGAGTCTAGATGGACCTATGTCTTTTGATTTTTTGAGTCTAGCTTAGCATTTATGTAGTCCTACAATTGAGTCCTTTATTCTTTTCTTGAGTCTTACAATCAAGTCTTTTTCCTTTTAAGGTTATTGTAACAATGAGTTTAATATCATTAAAATTATATTTTGATAATTTCTGGCCGTTTGTGTCTCTTTGGTTTGCTCTGAAATTATCATTACTGTTCGCTGTCACATTCCGAGTGATTTCCGCTGCTATCGGTTCGGGACGTGACAATATCACTCTCTCTCCCCCCCTCTTTTTCTATATGTACCAGTGCCAGACGGGGAGACCTCTCGGCATCCCCCCCTCTCTCCCTCCCTTCTCTCCCTCCCTGGCAGAATGACTACGTCAGAGGGGGAGATCCCCTCCAGCACCCCCTCCCCACCTCTCTCTCTCTCTCTCTCTCTCTCTCTCTCTCTCTCTCTCTCTCCCTCCCTCCCCCTCTTTTTCTATTTGCACTGACGTCGGGGGGGAGACACTCTCTAACACCCCCCGCCTCTCTCTCTCTCCTCGCATCCCTGGCATAATGTCTCTCTCTCTCTCTCTTTCTCTCTCTCTCTCTCTCACCCGTCCTTTCTCTCTCTACGCTGGGGTAAAATGGTCTATTCATGTGCATCATTACGGCCGTCTACTGCGAATGTAACTCCAGGGCCATCACGGTTCTGGTTAATAGAATTTAAGGATATACTGTTAGATTTTATAAAGGTAGAGATATAGTAATAATTCGGACTTCTTAAGAGTATATGGACAATTTTATCAAAAATAAAGATAAAAAAATGATCGATATTTTTATTTTTTTTCGATAATGGGGTGTTTGGTTATAAGCTTTTGCTGCTTATTTCTTTCAAAATAAAAATTAATAGTAAGATGCCCATTTAAATATCTTTATTGGATCCTTCCCTATTTTTGGGACAAGCGTATTACTCTCTCGAAATCTCTCTCTAAATAAAAATAAGTTTTCAGCAATTTTTTTAAAACGTCAACAGCGACTTGAAAAATCATGCGACTTCGACCTCTTGACCGTGGGGCATCGTGAGAATTCCTATTGGGTCCTCGACAAATTACATGATAGTCCACTGGATACCGAACAAGAAAATTAATATGATCCGAATTCCTAAAATTCTAGTGTTACAATTCAATGTGAAGTCACAATTTATATCCACAGAAATGGGTAATCGTTTTAAATAATATCTCTTTATACCAAGTCCAAGATGGAATGATATAGGAAGAAATCATAACTTTTTTTTGGACAAGGGATATGAGTGGAAAAGTCAGAGGAAAATGAAATATTCTTAAATTTATCTCTTTTTTTGTCTCTACATTGGTTTCCTCGTCACTTTCAACTCAAGTTCGATCGAAATTTCCGTCTTTAATCAAGAGTATCGGATATGATAATAGGACACGATTGACACAATTTAAAAAGTTATATTGTGATGTTTTTCTCTAATATTTAAATTAATTATCTAATCATAGCGAACTCGAGTTATGATTCGGGATGGATGTATCTTATCTTTTATTAATTATTTAAATAGTAATATCATATTTAGAAATTAATTTTAAAATTTTAAAAATTTTAAATATTATAGAAATACTCTAATGATATTACGTTATTTATAGATCTTGCCTTTCATGGACTAAGAGCCATGAAACTCGACTCTAAAATTTAATAATTTTTTGATTAACTAATATTAATATAATATTTAAAATGTAGTTAAGATAAATGATGGATTAAATAATTTATACATATTATAAGTTGATGACAAATTAAAATACAGAATAAATAGTCCTAATATAATAAAAATGATTTTATAAAAAAATAAAACATAATTTTAAACAAACATAGACACTCCAAATCTTAGATCTGCCAAACCCTACCTTCCATTTCCTCACGTCTTATTTCTAAAGTTTTGCCTACACGATCCATACACAGCAGCATCGGGGGGGGGGGGTAACCTCACCAGAAGTTTTGCGTAGAAAAGAGTAGAGGAACCGATTTCGGCTCCCCTTTGGGTAACGCCCAAACGACGGTATCGCGAGCTCGCAAAGTGGCAAACCGCGTGACGGGAAATTGCACGCGGGGATCCACGACATCAAACGATTCCGAAGCCTCCACGTGTCATTTCCAGTCCCCTGCTTCCTTTCCCCACTTGTCCCCCCAGAGTGTACACAAACGTAATTAGTTACTCTTCAAAGGTCTGGAAATTAACAACAAGAAAACAAGAGATTGGAAAAGGTGGGCGGTGGGGGCGCGGGATAGTAACCCCCATCCCACCCCTCCCCTCTCTCGCTCTCTCTCTCTCTCTCTCTCTCCTAATGATGTGTTGCAACGAATCCCTCCCCATTTCTCGGCCACGGTCAAACTAACTCCCCCGCTTTCTCTCTCCAACGTTGCCCCCGCCCCACCCCCCGCGCGCGCGCGCGCTCTCTCTCTCTCTCTCTCTCTCTAACCTACCTCTTCTCTCTGCTCTGTCCAGTTGCAGAGGGGAATTGTGAGCATATATAAAACAATTCCCTCCTTTTCTCTCTCTTCCCTTCTATTTTCAGTTCTTTGGGTGTCCAGAGGAGCTCACACACCTCCCACCCCCACCCCATCCCATCAGTTTGTTTTTGTTGCCTCTGTTCTTCTTTATCTCTCCCTCTGTTTATATTCTCTGTAGACTGAGGGTGGTGGCGACAGTGGGGGATTAATGTGAGAGTGGCGCAATTATTGGGTCTATTTCTAATCTCTATCTTTGTTTCTGTCTCCGTGTGTCTCTGTGGAGTGATCTTCACCTGAGTTTGCATGTTTTTTTGCGTCTGGGTTTTAATTATTGGGGGATACTTTGTTGGAAGTTCCTGTCTTTGCTGCTGTTCTTGGTGGGTCTGCGTGGTTTCCGTGAGTACGTTCGATTCTGCTGCAGCTTTTATTTCTGTTGTTTTTTGTCTCTATTCGGGGTTGGAAATGTTACTCACAGCTCCAGCCATTCATGTCTGCTTCCCATTGTTCGGATGGTTCTGATTTTGTGATCCTTTTCGTGGACGCGTGCTCGGTCTGATCGGTTCTGACGTGCAAGTTCTGCATGTTGATCCCCATATTTTAGATTTTCCCGTGGCTGTTCTCGGTTTGATGAATTTATTCATCTGATTTCGCCAAAGTTGATATTTTTGACCGATCCTCGGCATCACCGCCGTCTTGGTTTCTCTATACCAAGAAGAAGGGGGTGGGAATTCCACCCCGTCTGCTGCCATTTGCAATCGAAGGTGTTGCATTGGAAATATCGAGCTCATAGCTCTGCTCTGAATCGCAGAAGAGCAAGGTTTGAACGTCAGCTTGATGGCTGGGATCGACGAAGACGTCTCGGTGCTCGGCGACTGGCGCCCGACGGAGCCCAGCCCGCAGCCCTTCATCTCCAATATCTTGGACGACGATTTCAGCCCGCGGACATTTTCCGATGGCGTTCCTCAGAGTGGGGCCGTAGGAGCTTTGCCGGAAGAGCAGCAGCCCGAAGCTGTTCCAGGTCCCGACGAGAAAGATGATGTCTTGGCGATAGAAATCTCCGATGGCCCCTTCCCAGAGCCCAATGTGCTCAATGTTGTTCCGAAGCCAGGCGCGCGAGGAAGCCTGGCAGAGAGGATGGCGGCGAGGGCCGGCTTCAGTGCCCCGAAGCTCAGCACGGCTCGCATCAGATCGTCGAACATGGTGGCGTCGTCGTCGGAGGCGCAATTGCCTTACCTGACCATTCCCCCTGGTCTCAGCCCGACCACATTGCTGGATTCTCCAGTTTTTCTGTCGAATTCCATGGTGAGCTCTGTTGTTTCGACAACTGATCAGGTGTCTTCTTTGTGAATTTTATGAATGATAGATGTAGGTCGATGCGATGTTTTGCAAATGGAGTTCTGTAAGTGATGATTTGGACAGCTATCTCATGGAAAACTCTGAGGTCCTTATGAAAGTTAGAAATCTGGATCTCAAGATGGAGCAGAAAAAACATTTTACTAATTCTTTTTCCGATCCCTTTTGTACATCCATGCAAGAGGAATCAATTAAAAAGTTCCCAGCCATGTCTTTTGTTCTGAAGAAGTTAGATGTGGCTGCCTGCATTTGGGGTTGGTTTCTGCTGCAGAGAAGGCAGCCTCTTCGATTAGAAGAATTGACTCATTAGCTCCTTACTTTAGATGCTCACTCATAGTGTTGAGACATCATCATGGCGTCAGCTATTATTTGAGTACTCTTATCCTCAAAATAACATGCAGGTCTACGTGCTAGAGAGTAGAACCATGTCTGTTTCCTTTGCATAATGCCATAATGATATAAAACTAAATAGCCCTTTGGTACCAAGAATTTCTCATTATTTGTTCATGATTTCTTCTTCTGGATGTTGAAAATGTGGCCCTTTACCAGATGTTCCTGCAAACATTGGATGCATGTCTTTGTTGACTTAAAATGCTTATTTGTTCAACTGTCAGTGATATGCTAACTAGCAGCTAATTAAAGTTTCCCAATGTTTTGTGTATGTCATGTCAATTGACCATCCGGTGATCATCATTCATAGAATCTGTTCCATGCATTTTTCATGCAGGCTCAACCATCTCCAACAACTGGGAAATTTCCATTGGAACAGTCCAGCGCCATAAGCTCAGTACCTCCATCTGCCAATTCTGAGAAAACCGAAGGACATAATTTTGCAGATGTTGGTACTGAATCATTTGTGTTCGAGCCCCATGTGGACTCAAATTTCTCATATTTTCCAAATTCAATGAACAAAGTATGCTTCTGTATAGTTTTTTCCCTTTCTTTGTCTAGAAATAATTGGCTATCAATAAGTTTTGAAAAGGGGTGGGGGGATCTGTATTCTTTTCATGAATTGGCCTTTTGCTATAATACTAAAATGTAGTGCAAGAATCATGGCAGCAGTTAACGCGGGCCATATCATTTGACACTCAAACGTATAAAAGGGAAATCTAATTGAGACCCCTTTTTGGTAAGGATGGACGGGCTTTGTTTATTGTGCGATAATTGATATTTATACATTGGTTTTTAAATTTTAATCTTCCACTTATTAAACTAGTATTCTACATTGTGAAAGTCTATCTCTATTTAAAAATTTATATCACCATTGGAGCTTATATGAGAACAAGGGCCTAAATGGAGCAACCATCTTGCAAGGATTTATTGGGTACTTGGACTTAATATAGATCATGGCTAATCTACATGCATAATAAATGGATGTTATCAACTGCCTTATTTTTCTTTTCCCCTTTTTTGGTGTGTGGGGATCGTTTGCGTTCTCAGATTTCCCTGTAGTTTGTATTTCCCCATCCAACTCCCATGATCTGCAAACACAAGAAAATGTTACTTGCAAACTATGTAGTCAGAGGTGAGTGGCGACCAAGGGGTAGCCTCAAGCGTCAAACGCCTGGGTCATGGCCTAGGGCGGTTGAGGCGACATTTCATTAAAACTATAAATAGGTCAGATATGTACATAATTTCAACTAATATATCAACACATATCAAATCTATAAGAATACTTAATTTATACATGCACATGTGCTATAGGAATGGGTTGGGTGGCCCAAGTGGGCTCGGCCCAAAGGTGTCTCTGGCCCTGCCTAATCACCGAGGCGAGATTGGCTGAGGCGAAGCGAACTATTGGCGCCTTGCCTTGCCTCATCACCTAGGCGAGTGCCTCAAGTGCCTTTGATAACATAGCTCGCAAAACCATGCCCTCTGTTCTCAAAATGTCCCTGTTTGCCCAACATCTATTTCCCCACCTTCCACATGGGGAAATAGAAGCAAGAAAATATTTTCCTACCCACTCTCTCTCCCCATGCAAGAGGCAGCCTCCCCCCCTCCCACGCCTCCGCCTTGATATTGTATCCTTTTCTTGTTTGATTCCCTTAATTCATTCAAGTATATATGTCCTAAAAGTCTTGCTAAACCAAAATAACAATTACCCCTGGCCAATCTTTTATTTTTATTAATTAATTATTTCATACATACTTTAATATTTTTGACAGTATTAACATTAATGTTCGCGTTTGCACAGCATTTCATCATCATGTTCACTTATCTTTACCATTTAATAATTATTTATTATTTATTATAATGTTTTAAGAATTTTTAAAATTAATTTGTCATATTTACATAAACTAGTTCCATATCCCATTGCAAATGTGTTTCCATTTCCAGCCATTTTCGTATGAATTTTGCAAACATGTTTCTTTCCTTTCCGGCACTCCTCTGGGGTTTTTCAAATTTCAGGAGACTATTTCCTGCAACTCTTTCATTTTTTCCCAAACAATCTAAGAATGCAAACACCCCAATTTGTAGTAGAGGCCAAGTGGTCTGCCTATTTTCTTTACGAAGGGAAGTCACAGACGATGCTTTTTTTTTTTCATTTTTGTAATGAGGAGAACCACCTGAATCTTTACTGGTGATGTAAGCACATCATATGTCTAGAATATAGGTTCAAAGGCTCAGGTTGGACCCCTCAACCTGTAATATAGGTCTTCGCCGGGCCTTCCAAAGCATTGATGCTTTTCTAATTAAAACTCATAGTCCACCAGCCAATTGGTTGAAGTGGCAACCCCTGTCAATCATGCTTCTTAATCAACACCTACGCAGCTGCCTATGATCCACGGCAGGCCTTGGGTTCTCCCTCTCCTCTTATACTTCGCTTTCCTCTCTCCAATCATGACCAGTGACCTCATTGTCTTAGGTCAACTGTTGACAAGGTGGGCGCTTCACATTTGCTGTTGTCTTCAAGAGTTTAGAGCATTGTTGTCAATATCTTCCAATGTTTGATCCAAGACATGCAATCCATGAGATACAAGGCTAAACAATCGAAGATCCTGTTCTTTGGATCCTTCAGGCAAACTTAATTATATGCGTTACTTTCTTAAAAAATATCCCAAAATATCATCTGATCCACGATATGCGGCACAATTTGAACAATTTAACTCCTTAAATGAGTCACAATCTGATATTGATGCAGACAATATTGGTTTATACTGCCTCGTTCCATGTTCCTCTTGTCATCCTCATTGGCATAAAAGTGCCCAACAAGGGAGAAGGAGCATGCGGCAGATCAGTTCTCTCAACTTTTTGGTTGATATCTTCTATTGTTCCTCTTCCTGGAAACTGGGAAGATTGAAGCAGAGTACTATGCTCTGTGCTCAATGTTAGATACACTTTTGTTACACTCCACGTGGAGAATGGGGCCATTCATAACTCCGCCACCCTTTTCTTTGTATATGGCCCTTTTCTTTTCCGAAGGAAGAGTATAAGATCATGATCTCTCTACCTTTATTTTGTATCCTTGTTCAGTAAATTCTTGTTTAATTGCTATTTAGAAGCCATATATAATGTCTATCCTGCTTTGACTGTCCTGTTACGTTTGTTTTTACACATCCTTGTTCAGTAGGATAACTTTTGTTAGGTTTGCTATTACAAACCATGTACTCCCTCCTCCTTTGATTGTGCTGTTCCTTCAAGAAAACTGTTTAAGAGAATATAAAAGGAACGTAAACTTTTCAATCTTGGAGTGCATTTCCAAGACTGCCCTTTCATGAAGTGAGGGAGATGTTGTGGCATAATGGTATTTTGGAGAAATAGAGTAGCTATTCTGTATTTAAGAAAATAAGGCAAACATATTATTATGTGCTTTTGTAGAATGCAGTGAGGCATTTTTGAGCTGGTCTTTCCTTTTTCTGCATTTGTTACTCTTATTGTCCAATCCCTAGATAACCAAAAGCCTCTGTTGTTCCTTCTTAAAACCACTCCTTGTGCTTTTTTCTATATGAATGCAGAGGTTAAATCAGCCAATCTTCTGTGAACTCTATTTGCATGCATTCCTTATTTTTACAGGCATTTATTATATCTGGGTATAAAGTCTGCATTCTCAGATCTCCTTCATAAATTTGTGAGTCACAGTAAGATTATATGCTTTTCAGGTTGATTCTACCTTGGATCCCCCACAATCCTTACCTACTATCGAGGTGTCTGTACAACCAGAACTTTCTAAGCATGAAAATGAAGATACTGCTGATGTCCGGATTCAAAATCCACAAGAATTTAATGCGAAGTCTTCCTTTTCTGAGTCATCTGAACAAAGAGATACAGCGGGTGATTTCGCACTAAATCAAAATGTATCTGATTCTGTTTTGGGTGATGAGCAATTACCTCCTCTTGATGACCAACAAGACGGAGAAGGAGAAACCAAAGGAGAGTTTTCTTCTGGATCTGTTGGTGCACCAGCTGAAGATGGATATAACTGGAGGAAATATGGACAGAAACAGGTGAAGGGTAGTGAATTTCCACGAAGCTATTACAAGTGCACTCATCCAAACTGTCCGGTGAAGAAAAAGGTGGAACGCTCCCATGAGGGCCACATAACGGAAATCATTTACAAGGGGGCCCACAACCACCCGAAGCCTCTCCCAAATCGTCGAGCAGCTGTCCCTGTTTCTCAACAATTTGGTGATATGCTGATTGATGGATCTGAAACTCATGCTTCCCAGGCCATTCTTGATGGCAAATTGACTTGGGCAAATGCGCAGGGTGGAAACTTGGGTCCTGATTGGAAGAATGATGGATTGGAGGTAACATCATCTCCTGCCATTGCCACAGAATTCGGTGATCCGTCTCCTTCTGTTCAGGTGCAAGGTGGCCGCCGCTTTGAATTAGATCATGCTATAGATGTCTCTTCCACACCATCTAATGATGAAGATGAGAATGATCAAGCAACTCATGGCAGTGTATCATTGGGTTGTGATGATGAGGGTGACGAGTCTGAATCTAAAAGAAGGTTACCCTTGTTGTTTGCACTGTACTTTCTGTTGGCTTGCATGACTTTGTATTCACTTGTGCCTTCGTACTCTTCGCAGGAAGTTGGACACCATTATGGAAATGAGTGCCGCCTCTAGAGCTGTCCGTGAACCTAGGGTTGTGGTTCAAACAACTAGTGAGGTTGACATACTTGACGATGGGTATCGCTGGCGGAAGTATGGGCAGAAAGTTGTCAAAGGAAATCCAAATCCCAGGTAATGTCATAAAAACATTTCTTTCTTAGATGAAATCTAGACTACTGCTGTGCCACTTAGCTATCTTGGGCTCAGAAGACATGATAGAGGCAATTCTTACTATTTTTGTGCTCACTAGACATGATAGAAGCAACTATTTGCTCTGACAAAAAAATCCTCGTTAATTTTAAAGTTTATTATGGTGGAGGCGTGGAGTCTGTCATTGTGGCCATTTGGATACCTTAAAAAAAATGGTGTCGTTGTATTAATGTTGTATGATATAAAAGAAATCATTGCATTCCTCAATAAGATACACCTGGGAGCCTTTATAGATTGTACTTGTTCTTGGTAACTGTTCCTTTAAATCACTCCAAATTCTTCAGTCTCACTCAACCATACGTGTTTCATCATTGCAGTTGGATGTGAAACATGCCTGGAGGGTAATAATCATTTCTGTCCAATATACTCATACCTGTCCAGTGACATACTAATATGCAGTCTTCAATGGCAAAAATTTCCTGGTACACTGATCAATCCAAAGAGTGCTTTCCTTTTTCACTCTCATTTTAGCAACTTTTTTACTTGAAAAGAGAAAAAGAATGTCGTATTGCATGTTCCTTACACATCATTTGCCACTTATTAGACTAACTTCATGCTGCACAGACCATATTCCTCCATCACAGATTCGCAGTTTTCCGTGCAATATCAGCCAGATATGTTTCTATTCTGATCAGAGTTAAAAAGGAGACTATTCACCTAATAACCGAAACTACAATATATATGGTCTATTTCTGTGTGACTCCTGTTCCTTTCTGTCTTGTTCTTGGAATAATGCTCTCTTGTTCTGTGTTGCAGAAGCTACTACAAGTGCACAAATCCAGGCTGCATGGTCCGTAAGCATGTAGAAAGGGCATCACATGATCTCAAGGCTGTTATAACAACATATGAAGGAAAACACAACCATGATGTTCCAGCAGCCAGGAATAGCAGCCATGTCATCTCAGGCCCCTCCAACACAGTGGCCCCCTCAGCTTCACAGGTGCACAGCATACACAGGATGCCGGAACATTCTCAAGATCGCCTGCCGAGGTTCGACAGGCCACTCCCTCTTAGCGCATTTGCCCTGTCGGCGAGGGAACGACTGGGACCTCCACCAGGCTTCTCCTTCGCAATGGGTCAGGAGGGCCTTGCCAACTTTACAATGGCTGGGCTGGGTCCATCTTCTCAGATGAAGATGCTCCCCCCTGTTCATCCATACCTGAGGCCACCCCATGTGACTGATGCTGGTTTCATGATACCAAAAGGTGAACCAAAGGAAGAAACCACAGCAGACTCCAGCCTTCCCATCCCAAATGGATCAGCAGTTTATCACCAAATGATGAGCAGGCTACCTCTGGGACCCCAGTTGTAAGTAGCAGAGTATCCTGGGAGAATTCTCATCTAGTCGGATCTTAAATGCTGAACACCTGTAGCATCCTTCTGTTTGCCAAGGGATGGTGCTCCCCGAGCATTGCAATTTTTGCTTTCCCTTCTTTTTGCTAACAGATAAATGATCATGTTTCTTCAGATCCTGATTGCCCCATTGGAGTAAAAATGCCCGATAACAATGTACATTGAGTTGCTATACCTTTTTGAGTTGCAAAATTGGTCAGGTTGGTGAAAGACAAACCATTTTGTTATGATAATTGTTTTGTCGTGTATTTTTTTCCTTCTTTTCTGGAACTTGTGGGCTCTCGTCTTTTTGAAAAATCATCCTGAGAGAGAAGAATCTCCTTTACAGGACCTTTTTGGGATTTTCAAAAGGTGGTTTTTTTGTTCTTATATCTATCTGAAACCAAAAAATAGCTTTGGGAAAAAATTGACGTGATTGTAAGTTATTTGTTTTGACTTCCCTAAACGTGCCCTTAATAGATGTTCAGCGTCAACCCATTTTCTCTAGTTAAGGTCTCGTTTAAAAACTCAATAGATTATGATTTTTTCCATAATCTTTTAGAGTGAGAATAATTCAATAAAAAGGAGTTTTGAAGAGATTATGAAAAGTGGAGGTTTTTCACCCCATCTCTCTCTAACAAATTAGATTATGATTATTGAATAATCTGACGTGACATTTAGACGTTTGGTAGAATTTTCTATGGGTGAAAATTTTGAGATCATAATCTACAATCTATTGAGTTCTCAGACGCGTCTTAAGAACAGAATGACCCGACGTGATCCGGTAGGCCTTTATAGAACTTTGTGCAATGACTACACTCTGTGCTTGGGTAACTTTTAAATGGGATGTTGATGCAGATTTTTTTTTTAGGAAAAAAACAGAAGTACTGAGCTCTGTCTTCCACGTTATTTTTTCCCTCTCGACTCTCTTGTCATTGACTGCCATACCTTTCTTTATGGAGGATTTATTCTCAACTCTTCTCAGAGCTTGTTCCTTTTTAAATCTTTTTTCTTTTTTGAAACCCTAATTTTACCTCTCTCTCTTTTGCTTTTATATTCCCTTTGCGACTTTTAAGACTTCCAACATTTTGTCGTTTTATATTTTAAGAGGGCGAGAGAGATGAGAAGTAAAGTTGGGGATTTGGTAACAAGAGGGGACGGAAGATAAGCCAATCACAATGACGATCTGCAAAAGGCAGACAGGAGAAAAATTGTAAGGCAGAGCCTGTGTGACAAGCGGAGGTAACCGGTTCTCTTTTTTCTATTTCTTGGTAAACCGTATGCATGGAGGAGTAACCCTATGTGAGGAGGTGAGAGGGGCGAAGGAAAAGAGTTGGATTCTTCCTGCACGTCATGGTGTGCAAGAAAGGGGGCGGACCCCCCCCCCCCCTTGCCATTGGTCCAGCAACGGGTCCGGCACGGCAAGGATCGATTCGACCTCGATCCTTGCTCGACCAATGGCAGAGGAGTGTGTCCCCTTTCTTGCACACCAAGGTGTGTAACAGTATTTCTCTCTAAGGAAATATAAGTCATCCGACTTTACCTTTTCATAGTGCTCCCAAAGACCTTTAGGTCAAAAGAAGGCCTACTTGACTCGTCCGAGCTCAGATGCTGTTTTATGCGCAGGAAGTTTTGTCGGGAAGAACTTGAATATCATGGTGCAGCAACGATTCTTCTCTTCTCGGACGGAATTTAAGGAAACAATCTACGCATTCTTATGGTCAAAGATAAACACTAAGCCTCAAGATTAGGATTCTAAGCTGTTGGATTAAATGTCAGACTACAAACATGTTAAGTCGACACAATCTTTTACTTTCTTCCTACTCCGATTCGGAGGGCCACGCACGCGTTAGAAACGAAGAAGATGGATGAACGCTTGAAGCGAAGAAATTATAACAAATGGGAGTTGGTGGGCATTCAACTAGGCAAGTCATGTGCTTACTTGAACACAACACTGCTTCAGAACTAGAGCGGTTCCGTTGAGACCAGCACAAGCCTATGATGGGTTTTTTGTCGTGTTGAATCCCACCCCGTTAGCCCAGCAAAAATATGGCACGGACGCTAGAAGAACTTAGCTTGTCATTTATGACCGCGTTCATTCTCTCGATACTTAATAATGGATATACAGTGAAATTGGCCATGAAATTAGTTGACATGGAGAGCGGAGAGCAAGAAAACCACTCGCCACTAGGTACTTGTACCTGTGAAGATTTGCTGTTGTCTGCAGCCTGATAGCTTACCTGCTACAAATGCCTCAAATATTCATCATATTCTACACAAAGACATCTTGTGAAAGTGGGGGGCAGGTATCCTAGTCATTGTAGGAAATAACAGAAGATTTTCTGCAATTAGTATTCCTGAAATAACCCATCAAGGCAACTTCACTAAGATGGAAAAGGTCTTACGTTGAGAATTGCTCCAAGTGAATAGTTAACAAAAAGAGAAGATAAATATGAAATTCTGTAATAAAAAAGCAATTACATCACTCGGCCACAAGGAGAATAGTATGGTCAAACCCACATACAGCTTGTAGGACTTCCTGCCCAGCCAAAGACTCCAACAATATTGGCTCAGGTTCATCTGTTGGGCTTCCCAAGCCAAGGCGGCCATTTGTGCCACTTCCCCACACCAACAACTCTCCTTCGGAAGTGACAGCCACTGAATGTGCACGTCCACCTGACACAGACACAGGTTTCTGTCCAGCTAATCCTTCAATCATCCCAGCACGATCCTCTTCCCCCTGCCTTCCTAGTTGAGAGCTTTGATTCCATCCCCATGAAATAAGGCCCATCGCCTCGTCCGCAGTTGCTTCTAATGGAACTCTACAAAGTGCAAGGGAGTGTCCAAGGCCTGCTGACACAGACACAGGCAGAAATGGTATCTCCACTGGAAGCATTCTGCATCCTTCCATTGTCCTTCCCAACTGGCCATAAATGTTGCTTCCACAACTCAGTATTGTGCCATCACCTGAAATTTGAAGCCGGGACTAAGAGCTGGCACATGAGACTAGAGCTGGCACATAAGCATGAGCATATTTATGTGCATTAAAACGTGTTTTCACTGTGATTCCATGAATGGTTAGACAACTTCAAAATTGCAACAGTTCATATAAGTAAAAAATGGTTCTCAAGTACAACATGATAAATTTTAACAGATTGGCATCAAAGTTGCAGCCAGGTGATAAAAAACTCCTCCAAAATATGCATTATCATGTGAGCCACAGATGAAAAGAAATTTGCAACAGAAATAGATGGGAGAAAAGACTCTTACAGCAGAGTACTAGAGAATGATCGAGCCCACATGCCACATCAGAAACCTCAACTCCATCGAGTTCTTCTATTGCAGTAGGCTCCCAGACTATAGGCATATTCTTCTCTTTCTCCATTTTCTCAGAGACTAGTTTTTCAACAGCCTCCATTGGAGATAAATTGTTTCCTAACATTCTAGAAAGATTGGAAGGAGGATGTAACATGGATGAGGTATCCAAGCTTTCTCCCAACCTCCCTAACCTTCCGTCTCCTGAATAACCCCATCCAAACAATTTCCCATCAGAAGTCTGTGCCAAAGCATGTCCCCACCCAAAGGACACCTGTGCAGAAAAGTTCAAAGCAATATATTGTGAGCTTAATGAATGGTCTCCATAAAAGGTGGGCAGGAAAATGCATTCACTAAATATAGGAATGAACATTTCAAGCTCAAAAGGGAATTGACAGTAACAAGCAATTTTGGTTAACTGCAACTGCAGAAGGTGTTATCACCTTCAAACAGAAAGGAGGGGGTGGGGAGCTACTGAAGAAGGTACCTCGTTGACACCTTCCTAATAAATCCTTCAAGTGTTGATTATCACTGTCTTTTAACCATTTTAAAAATTTTATCATGAGAATAGTTTGAAAATAGGAAAACCAGAGAGGTGAAAGCTTTTACAGATGCTTTAGCTTAACATGGACTGCATTGTGCAGTCTTCAAGCTATTATGTTCATATTTTCCGTAGCCATATGCCACTGAGGGGAAAAAGAAAAAAGCAAAATCCAGAAAATGTTTCTTCTGCTTCATCTACAAAGAAACCTCCCATACTTCTGCAAAAGCAGTAATCTAGACAAAAACCAACTTCATTCAATGAGATTTTAACAACTTTAGCTTTTGAATGTGCCACACATTGTGAATGTTCGCAGATAAAGCACCTTAATCATCTCCTCCCCTTCAAGTGCCTCAACTTTGGAAGGCTTAACAGCTTCCACAATTCCACTTCCAAGACCAAGTTGGCCACGCTTGGATTTTCCCCATACCCACAAAGAACCATCATCCCCAATGGCTGCAGAGACGACACCCGATGCAAATGCAGTTCTGATTTTCACATGATGTAAGCCTTGCACCTTCATTGGTTCGTGCCAAGTATTTCTGCCAGTGACCAAATTATAGAAACATGAGTTGAAATGTCTCAGCTTCGAAAAGAATATGTACTAGGCATCCCACCAATTTTACAAGGAAGCCCTGCAGATACAACCACAAGAATTGAATAAGGTGAAGAGTGGCTTCTCAGAAGGAAAAAACATTTCAATTAAGTGTTTTAAATAAAATGTAATAGTTGGTTTTAGATATGCCTCCACTGTCGTCTTGAGTTCTACTCCAAATTACGAGCACAGAAATTCATAGTGTTTTGTGTCTGATTTATATGTTATTTTCCAAAGCAATTGGTCGACATCAGGTTGGTCTTGAAATGAGAAATGGGAGGTTGGCATTAAGATGACAATCAGTTGTAAAACTATTTCCAAAATTTTTGGATCTTGGTCGTCTACTTTCTACAGATAAGACAACCATTTATAGTAATGGAGATTGCCAACGGTTATTACATGGGAAAAAGAATAAAGAAGGAACTAGGAAAACCTTCCACATGGAACAACTGAAATGTCCAGTCGATGGACCGTTATGGCAGCACATCATTGATCCATATCCAAAAGCCTTTCTTTGCAATGAACAATATGTCATACACCATCCACTCTCAAGACTTGAGGTCCAGCGGGAAGACACCAAATCCCCACTAAACCAGAAGAAAAAAAACCCTCTTGAATGGGTCCCCTGTGTACTGCTCCCCCTTCGACGATGTTAGACTAACATCAATATCATTCTCCTGAAAGCCCACGGAAAGAAGATTGCCAAGCAAATCACCTGCAAGAAGTAAGTTGAATGGATCTGGAAAGGCCAAAACGGCTCCTTTACCTGATCACTGGCTTCCTCAAAACCCAACATGTAATCCTTGCTATATAGGCGTGACAATCCTTTAAGCATAGAAAACACCATGGCATCCTCTACACTGTCACCGTTCTCATACCCAGAAACCGAGAAGCTCTAACATACTTACTAGCTGCCATCGGAATATACACTTAAAAAAATGGAAACGAAAACGATCCATCAAAAACCCACCACGCAGCAGCAGCAGTGAGGAACAACCGAGATCAGAAGGATTACCGGAGAAAAGAACGTGGAAAGAGAAAAAGGAGGCACCTTGGAGTTGGGAACCCCCGGCCGAGCTGCCCCTCGTCGTTCCGGCCCCACGCCCAGACCTCCCCGGACGACGTCACGGCGAGAGAGTGGTAGTGCCCGGCGGCAACGCCGGAGACGACGCAGTGGGAGGGGAGAGAAGGGACCCGGGTGGGCTCGTACGCGTCGCGGAGGGGGAAGGGGAGGCCCAGCGCCCCCATGCTGTTGTCCCCGAAGGTAAGGACCGCGGTGGCCCTGGGAGTCCCCGTGCCGCCGCGGCCGCTATAGCACCTGATGGCCCCAAGAACCGAGGCGTGGCGACGGCCAATCGGCCGCCGCTGTCTCAGAAGTTCCAAGAGCATGCTCATGCTGCTGCGGTAATCTGCGCTTCCAAGGAGCCGAGGGGGAAACAAGACATTATCGGCGCGGAGTTCACCGTTGGATCTCTTCCAGAGTCAGATCACACCGTGCGACTGCGTTTCATCTTAAGATATCTTGGAATCGAGACGGTGGATGAAATTTGGAGGAATAGAACCTACACCATTAGCATTTCTAAATGCTACAAAATTAATGGAACCGTCAAAAATAAGATTTTGTGGAAAGTTTTCAAATACTATAAATTTGGATTATTAAAACGAGGTTATAAAATTGTTGTTACTCACTTTTCTTTTTCAAAAAAAATCTCATTTTGATCACTGTTGTGATCATCTTCATCCGCCATCATGCATCTATCATGCCCTCTCCCATCGATAACGGTCAATTTTTCCAGTATTCCCTTAGCGGTGCTACATGCAGAGAAATAAGAGAGTAAGTCAAAATCAATAGCAACCCTCATTAAATTTAAAGCTCTAAGATTATTAACATTCTTAGACCTATGACTATCAGTCTATTTAGATTTATCCTTAGGTAATCTGTGTGGACCATGTGAAATTAGCTTCCATAGGTCAGGATCGATCGATCTAACATACCTGCGCATGCTACTGAGTCAGGAATCAAAATTAGAACCATTGAAAACCGGTGAATGAGCCATGGATGCAGTTCAAACACAATTCAAGCAATGGACCGAGCACAAACAGAAATGCACTTAAAACCAGCATGATCCTCTGCAGATCATTGGATCTGATGGATCAGAGCCTGCTCTGATACCAATTGATAGAAAGGAGATAGGTGCACGGAGGGATCCAGAGGGGGGGGTGAATGGATCCAACTAAAGATTATAGCCCAATTTTAGTTTTCGAACAATGAAATCCTAAAATGAACTGTAGCTGAGAAACTGCAAGAGATCAAGAGCAGAAGGCTCACCACGTCGACGATGTAGATGACTATGCAAGAGTGCAAGCTACACTCACTTCAACCCGTATATATATATATATATATATATATATATATATATATATATATATATATATACAACCTACGAAAGGGGGAAAGAAGATATGGAAAGAACGCACAGAGCAAACCACGATGAACACGATGTTTTAGATGGTTCGATCTACTACTCATAGACCTACGTCCATCCCTCACTCAAATCCGAGTGAGGCTTCACCTTACAAATTACAAGAAGCAGACTCAGTCTGCGACAAGATGCTGTCAAACAGCTTGACCCAGAGGAACACTCTCCTCTCTTCTTCTGATCGAATCAGAAGGAAACTTGAGTAACACCCAGTTACTCAAAACCAGAGGATGTAAGCATGAATGTACTAGATTTTAACTAACAAATCAAGTATGATATATATCTATCTGAAGAAGATTATTGAAAATTCAAATAGCCAAACCTGTAAAGTGCAGAATTGAGATTTTACCATACTCAGGTGCCTTGGCTTATTAGACCCCTTTTATTCTTTGGTTCCAAGGCACACCTGTAAAATAGTTATTCATTTTCCATTTTTAGGTATCCAATAATTCTTGGATCCTACATGGTTAGTAGCACCTTTGATAGGTGCTTTCCACGACCTTTGGGCTTTCATATCATCAAATATCATTAAAGAACAACTATTCATAGAATGCCCAACCTGCCCGCTGTAATAACATAAGACAACATGTTTTGTGTTCTTCTTATGCATGTTGGCATGAACATGGAATTTCTGACCATGTCCAAACCTATTATCATATCTATCATAGGAAACTCTATTTCCCTTCACATGCCAACAGTCTTTGACTGTATGGCCATACTTTCCACAATAGAAGCATACAATGTGCTTGTGTCTCGGACAAAACACATTTCTTTTAAGTGCATTTTTCTTAAGAGAAAAATTAACAGAATTTGGATGAGAGCCCTTCCTAAGCCAGCAATGAGCATCAATGTGGCCTATCTTGCCACAACAAAAATAGTGAATTTTCTTTTCTTGAAATGCATGATTTCTAACATGAGATTTCCTAACATGTATTGCACTTGCATTCAGATCATCTTGTTCCATCAATCTACACTCATGCATTCAATGACCAATCTTATGACAATAATGACATGACATTATCTTTTTGTGTGCATGTGTGTGTGTTTGAGTTGTGTACAATATGCACAGTTCTAGCATGAGTGTTTCTAGATTTTTGCTACAAGTGATCATTCTTTCTCACTTTTGTGGTTTGTTTCTGAATTTTCTTGGACAGTGGGTTGTTTAACTTTTGAGGTGGTGGCTACATTGGATGCTTTGACAAAAAATGTCTTCAATTTATTTTCAAACGATTTTTTATTAATTGGATTATAGCCCAACCCCTCTTTTCTGAAATTAACATTTGTTCCCAACAGTTTGTCTAAATTTTCTTACCATCAATAAATCTAGACAATGAATTTTTCAAGTCTTGAATCTCATTTTCTAAAGAAACAATCAACAGTTCAGAATTTGCATTTTCCTCTTCACTCTCAGCCAGTCTTTCATTCAATGATGCATTGACAGATTTGAGAGTTTCAATTTCAGTTTTAGAACTTTCCAAATCGTCTGAGCTGACTGACATTACACACTTACCCTTTTCAAAAGCAATCAATCTATCCGGCAGGGTGGTGTTTAGATGATTTAATTTTTCAATCTCTTCCTTGAGTTTGTCATTTTGTACTAACTCATTTATTAACAGTTGATCATCAGAAGTGATCTCCTGTTCCCTTTCAGTTTCAGATTCCTTCAGGTCTTTTTGTAGTTTTTCAATATTTTTCTGTAGTTCCATGTTCACAAACTTGATAGCATCAAGTTTTTCAGCAATCAAATTCTTCTCCTCTTCAAGTTTTCTGAATTTTTCTTCACTTTCTTTAATGGATTTTCTGAGAGATCTATTTTCATATTTTAGTTTATTTAGTTCTGAGTTAACACATTCAAGATCTTCCAATTATTTTTTCAGACAGTTATTTTCAATTTTCAAAGCTTCTAAGTCATCATTCTCTAAGCTGGTGTTCATGCTAGCATTCAGTTTCTTTTTCAACATCTTGTGTTGTTTTCTTAGCAGTTCATGAGATTCAAGTAATTTTTTTCAACTCAAAGGTAATACTTGCAAGGGGGGAGACGAGGTAGTCCGTCCGTCCCTTCATTGCAGAAGGGAAAAGATGTTCTACCCCGGCCACCAGGCAAGCTGATTTTCATTAAGAAGTGCAGAAAGAAAAGGAACAATACAGGGGGAGGGAAAGAAGAGGGCAAGAACAAAGCCCAAAAGGCCCTGCACGAACAAAACCAAAGGCACCCAAACAAAAACAGGTGAGTGGTGCCAATTACAGCGACAGGCAAGAGCCCAAACCACTAGCCACCCTGCGAAGGGGGAGCTGACCCAAGAGCAGTAGGCTGGGCACACGCGTCTCTAGGGGGGGTAGTCGGATTGGGACAATCAGCACCAAAGAGCCAGACAGGGTCAGTCCGGCGGCCGACCTCCACGGTAGGCCTCGGCCGTCCTCCACGGCCTCCACGATTCAAGTAAATCACTATATGCATTCACCCAGTCTTCTATGGAAGAATTTTTGAAATGGTTACTTACTTCTGCTTCAATCTCATTTTGATCACTGCTGTGATCACCTTCGTCAGCCATCATGCATCTATCATGCCCTCTCCCATTGATAACTGTCAATTTTTCCAGTATTCCCTTAGTGGTGCTGCATGTAGAGAAATAAGAGAGTAAGTCAGAATCAATAGCAACCCTCATTAAATTTAGAGCTCTAAGATTATTAGCATTCTTAGACCTATGACTATCAGTCCATTTAGATTTATCCTTAGGTAATCTGTGTGAACCATGTGAAATTAGCTTCCATAGGTCAGGATCAATCGATCTAACATACCTGCGCATGCTACTGAGCTAGGAATCAAAATTAGAACCATTGAAAATCGGTGGATGAGCCATGGATGCAGTTCAAACACAATTCAAGCAATAGACCGAGCACAAATAGAAATGCACTTAAAACCAGCATGATCCTCTGCAGATCATTGGATCTGATGGATCAGAGCTTGCTCTGATACCAATTGATAGAAAGGAGATAGGTGCACAAAGGGATCAAGAGGGGGGGTGAATGGATCCAACTAAAGATTATAGCCCAATTTTAGTTTTCGAACAATGAAATCCTAAAATGAACTGTAGCTGAGAAACTGTAAGAGATCAAGAGCAGAAGGCTCACCGCGTCGACGCTGTAGATGACTATGCAAGAGTGCAAGCTACGCTCACTTCAACCTATATATATATGTATGTATGTATGTATGTATGGTGACGTGAACTTTGCCAGTCACACAAATTGAACATCCATAATACTACACTATATCAGGCTTGAAGTTCAGCTCATGACCAACCTTCGAATGGGGGAAAGAAGATATGGAAAGAACGCACAGAGCAAACAACGATGAACACGATATTTTAGATGGTTCGGTCTGCTACTTACAGACCTACGTCCATCCCTCACTCAAATCTGAGTGAGACTTCACCTTGCAAATTGTAAGAAGCAGACTCAGTCTGCGACAAGATGCTGCCAAACAGCTTGACCTAAAGGAACACTCTCCTCTCTTCTTCTGATCGAATCAGAAGGAAACTTGAGTAACACCCGGTTATTCAAAACCAGAGGACCAGTCCCCTCTTCCTCTACGACACAGAGGGAACCCGGTGAGCAACACCCAGTCACTCACCACCTAGAGATCGAGATCTCCCTTCCTCTGAAGCCATAGAGGGGACAATTGGAGGAACACCTCCCTTCTTGTGATCTCTCAGAAGGAACACCGGAGATAACTCTCCCTTCCTCTAAAACACTCAGGGGGAACACCAGATCCCCAATCAAGGATTCGGAAGAACAAGGTGGAAAAGGAAAACAAAGAAATAAACAAAGAAAATGAAACAAACAAAACTCAAAAGCATATGTAGCTCTCACAGGAGCAAGGACAGATATGGATCTAATCCAAGAACTGATGAACACAGATCTTAAATCGAGACCGGTTGCTCTGACTTGAACTCTCTCCTCTTCTCAGCTCTTCTCTCTTTCTCTCTCTTTTCTTCTATTCTGCTCACTCACTGGCTCTCCTTTTTCTTATTTGATGATCACTCTTTTTCTTTTCTTGGACAGTCCCCTATCTCTTCTGCGCCTGTATTGCCGCTGTATTACTGCTCTCCTCATCTCGGAGGAAAAAGTCCCCTTATATAGAGCAGGGGTGTCGGAAATGCCTTTAGATAAAATAATTTGATTCCATCCTTTTCCATTGGACCACGTGACATGAGAGAGTAGAATATTTCTGACAATGAGTCTCGAATCACGTGCCCATCATTACTCACTTGGGTTCACGTGCCACTTGCCTGCTGTACCAATAATTAGTCGAACTCACGTGACTACCTTGATTTCTCACGCTTCCATTTAAGTGACACTGCTGCCAACCTAGGGTTCAGCCATTTGTCAACCTCAGCTGCTTAAGGTCTGTTGACCCTTTTTCATCTTGAACTATTGTTGCTGCTCTGTTAAACTGCTCGACTGTATGAGCTTGCTGCTGCTGATGATGATCATAGGACTTGGTTGCTTAAGCCCTTGAGTTTCTCTGATAACTCTTGATGACTTTGTTGGAGGAGTCAACACTTGTTAAGCTAACTGTCTTCTAAACCCAAGCATAGTGTGTCGCATGCATTGACTCAATGTATTGTGAGGTTGATGCAATTGGGTTGTGCTCACTGAGGCATTTCATCAACCACTTCTTCTTCTTCATTGGATTTGACTCATCCACTAAACATAGGCTAATCCAGCTTGTAAGATAACATCTAGTTTCATCTAGCTTGATTAGAATATGCTTGCATGCACGTGTAGACTGTAATCTCACTAGAGACATTACCTACTTCTACTGCATCGACCTTATGCATGTGTAGAAGCAAGATGCATCGACCTGTCTCTGTTCAGGCAGAAGATTTGAGCTTCTGCACTGACCTGTCCAAGCAATGGACGAACTGCTGCATCGACTTGATAATGAGTGCTCAGCTCTTTTTGGCTATGAATTGCTCTAATGCCTCGACTTGAGTCACCCAGTTAACTTTGTTGCATCGATCCGATGAGTTTTATGCGTTGGTGCAAAACTCCTGGATACTTTGAACTTGTAGACACAATGGCTGGTGCCACCCTCAGTGCATCGACGTAGTAGCTTGTTGCATCGACCTGTCTCCCCATACATTCGTGGCACCTGCTTCGACATGATATCATGAGAAGCCTTGGTGCGTCGACGTGGCTCTTGGTTGCATCGACATGTCCTGTTCTTTTCCAGTATGTAATCCAGCTTCTCTGTTATGCTGCATCGACGTGCCTGATGATTGAACCAAACTGACCAACGATATAGCACTTGATGCATCGAGGCATTTGCACAACATCACTTGATGCGTCGACTTGTTAACTCTTCAGCTTCAATGATCTCTTATTCATGACTACAGTGTCTATCTCTTCATGACTTTTTAATTTATCCTTAGAGCCTGTTCTAGCATAATACAACACACATCTTCCATATATAATAAGATCAACATAGGAGCAATCATGACATCAAAAAGGTAATGTATCACAGTCACAATGCATCAATGCAACATCAACACATAAGTCTTCATCAAAACCACATTCACACTTAGACTCATGATGACATTCACACTCAGACTCATAATGACTCATAGTGTTTGACATCATCAAAACCACAGGGACACAACAAGGAGCACCCCCTCTCTCTCCTCCCTCTCTCCCCCTTGTCTCTAGTGTAGAGACTATGCCATAGTTTCACTAAAAAGATCGTTCGTGGAGCGCTACGTGGAGAGAACTTTGTCATCCGTACTCGTGTGGATATAGCTAGAGATCGGGCACTTGCGCGATTCATTACCGCCACGAGGGATCACTTTCGACTTCGCTGTGATCTACATATCGCAGAGGTAAAATCGGATCTCTTATTCTAGATAGTTATCGGGAATCACACTGGAGCGATCGACTCGATCAAGATAAAAATTTAAATTTCTTGTTTCCGCTACATTCTTCTGATCCCAGCTTAGATCCTTACACCTTTTAGGCCTTACTCTGGGAACTCTCCACATTATGCTCACCACATCATCTAGACCCCACTTAATCAAATTGCACATAAGACCAAACAAGTCCTTTATGTTTGCATAATCTCTGAAAATGTGAAAGCTTTTCTATTTTATTAGGCAGTGGAAAATTCTGCTATAATCACCTTTCACGTTCTTCCAGTAACCCCCATATTTGACCAGTAAGGTGTATATGTCTAATTCATCATCCATCCTGTAACACATATAATATGACAAGCATAAGAGACAGAGATTTAAAGTCACACCCACACTGTGAGCCCCACTGCAAATAACATGTTTGTGTACATATTCTTAATGATACCCCCCAAAGTGTGCCCCACTACAACCCACATACAGACAATGTAAATGACAGAGAGTTGCCCCACCCCACAGTCGCCTCACCTTCGATCTGCACTCACTACATTTAAATATTGAACTACCACCATAGAAAAATGCAACATCTACAAAGGACATTTAAAAACATACCTAGCGCACAAGCTTTCCCTCCTGCCGCTGAGGCCTTATGGCAAACGATAGATTTTAAACCCAAAATATCCCCCCCTACACCCAAAAAACTCTTACATAAGATATGTCTTACACAACTCGAACACCACAACTATTGACTTTAGACGAGGGATGGGAAGGGTGAGAAGGATTACCTATTTTCACTCAGTGGCGATGAGGGTTTGCTCCTCCTTCATCGGTTGTTCACTTTCCGTAGCCGATTAGGATTTGCATAAGACATTGGAGAGCCATACACTACTCCTCCTTCGTCGGTTATACCGGGTTCCCTAGCTACTTAGCACCGCTTTGTTTTCATATTAAAGATAGCCCGATTAAACTTAAGTGGAGTTACTTTATCTACTTTTATGCTTTTTTGCTTTGACATGACATTGGATTAAATTATCTCACCTGTGGAGGTGGGATAGGTTAATCCGACTTAAGTCAGAGTAAGTTACTTTTAAGTAGGTTATCTAAATTTACTCCCGTCAAAGTAAAATGACTTAAGTTTGAGCTAAAATAGAGATAATCTTGGGGTAAAACCTAAACAAAGCGGAGCTTAGGGTTTGCCTGGGAGATCTAATAAGGGTGAGAGCTGAAGGGATAAAAGGGGTTGGGGATGGAGGTCAAGAGTGAAAGGAGTGGTAGACCGCTATTTCATCACGAGAAATACGGCTCCTCCAGTGTTGGGATGCATAATTGCTCTTCTTCACTGGCGATTAGGGTTCCGAAAAAAAAGAGGGATTATGGTTCCTGAGAGAAAGGGGGTTCAAGAGGGGAGGGAGTTGGAGTTGGTTCGGAGGGAAGGATTTCGACTGAGACATTAGGGTCAACTTAGGATAGTTTTAACCGAGGATAGTATAGTCATTTCTCACATCGGGTTAACTCTAACTATGGTTAAATGGACGGGTGGTAACGGGGGGTGACGGCGATGGCACATCTGAAAGTTTTTTCAAAATAGTGATGACATATACGCTAATACATTTTAAGAAGTGATATATCTATAATTTCGCCAGTAACGACAATTTATTTGTAAAAAAACCCAAAAGTGAAAGTTAACTCAAAATATACAACCTCATTCAAAGCCTGCCTGTATGGATTAGGATACTTACTATGGATATGGATAAGGACAATATTCTGATAATTTTTATTTTAGATAAGGGAAACATACTTTTTTATTTAAGCACTACATTTTTTTTACTTTCTTATTTTCTACCCTCATCTTCACCATCACATCCTGAAATTAGATGTCTGAAAAGAGATTAATATTAAAACTAAGTTCGATAATTCTGAGCTTGGTAACACTGAAGTTAAAGTTTGACAATTTCCATTATATGTTTTCCAAATCCGATGGATAAAAGAGTGACAAATATTAACATTTGGGCCTCAATACCGAATTTTAATAAGCACTTTTATCGAAGAGATGGATTGGATTAGCTAACGCTTGGCATCCAAAAAATATGCAATGACTCTGCACCTCAGCCACATGCTTCCACGTGACCGGAGGTCAAACGTGGTGGGGCGGGGGTGCCCCGACGTCCTGAACCCAGACGTCGGCTAATCCACTCTCCTTAATCGCCGCACATGTTGCTCCGACCGAGTTATTCAATTCTAACTGACTAATAATGTTTTGTGCAACTCAGCAGCCTTGACTCAACGTGCAGCACTCCCTCCCATCCCCCCCCCCCCCCCCAACAATACAATCACATTAGTTACGTGAGATACTCGGCGGAAAAATGCGAGACACTCAACCGGAACGCAGAAATAAAATATTATATTTTAAGAATAAAATATTTTATTTAATTACAAAAATAAATTATTTTATTATATAAATACACCTTAGTAAAATATTTTAAGTTTATAATAAAATATTTTAATTCTCCATTTTTCAATCAAATATCTCACATTTTTTCCCTCGGACGTCTCACATATTTAATACATCTATCGCATATTTAATGCACCTATCGCAAGACATCTTCTCTGCAAAACTCATCCAATCCAATCGGGCCTAGTTAAACCTAAAGTTCGCCGACTCGATAATCTATATCGGACCGAGATCGCTCTAATCTAATACGATATGACCGAATCACATGTGACTCAGGCCGACTCGATCGTCTCCATCCCACCCGGTAGACTTTTTTCCCCCATCTCAACCCAACGACGATTTATTCTCCGAACCGTACCCACGCCCCACCCCCAACAGTCCCTCACCGCGGCTAGCAACATCCTTTTTGCCCGAATCATCGTTGCTGCCGCCGGATCTCACCTACCATCAACGAATCCTCACCGTCACCATCGTATCGTTGCCAGAACACACCTAGAAGATCATAGAGAAGGACATAGAAGGAGAGAGGAACAACTCGGTCCGAGTCTATCAGATCATGTCTCAGATTTTTGTGAATCTCAACAGACCGAGTCAAGACAAACCATGGCTAAACCAATGGGAGGGAGTATTACACGTTGAGGTGACCTTTGCACGAAGCACTATTCATTCTTAAATGCTACTATATCACAACTTTTTAACCAGTCACTTAACATTCCAACCGCTCTGTAACTGTTTTTTTAATTAAAAAACATATGGCCAAATGATGCAACTCTACATGAGCGCGACCACAAGAAAATGCGTTCAGAAATAATGCCATAAAAAATCCTCCTGTCGCCATAAAGAATGCTACCATATTATATGTGCATGTTAAAAGAATTTAAGAGCTAGGGCACACTGCAAGGAAGAAAAGCGGATAAGGATTCGATTGTCACACGAGCTAATGCACCTACGCAAAATACAAAAGATAGTAAAGCCCATACTACCAAAAAAAAAAAGAGGAGCAAAGGAATAACTTTTTTTCTTGTATCTAAATAAGTGATAACAATTGCGTTCTCCTATACATAGGGGCATCTTCCCCCACGCCGGACTACGTCTCCGAACATTTAGTCACAGAACAGAACATTTTCTCAGCTCTCGGCTGGAAGCTGTAAAATACGTTTCAACGAAGGGGCTTTGCAGAAACAAAACCTCCCTCTCAATTTTATCCTCGCACCACCGTTGACCTCAGCCTTCGGCAACATGTAGGTACAAGTGACTTTAAAATGGAGTACTACGAGCAACCGGCGGCGCAGGCGGGGCTTGCCCAAGAGGGGGGGAAAAAATGAAATGGATCCAGCTGCGGACATGAGGAACCTGGTGCAGACAACCCTCCTTTATAGTCTACCCCGACCAAAAAATTCAACATGCTGCCCCTTGAAGGCTTGGAGCAACAAGGGACCGACCAATCGGTTTCCGAAAATATTCAATGACCATTTGCAGTGATTTCCTGATGATCTGCTCTCCTGTGCTGCGAGGCTTTTCGGCGCTCAACTTCCTCTCTGCAAGATGATCAGTGTTAATAATCAGTGCTGTGATACACAAGAATAATACAAAATTAAGAATGCTCACTGGAACCAGAAGAAAACCGAGAAGAAACCAATATAACTCAAAAGTAGATTGATGCACCGTCTGTTTACCTGCTGATACCAAATAAGCATCTTCTTATGTTTGTTAGGCCTTCAAGACCAGAAAAGCAGTAACTGAGGGTACATATCATTCATTTTTTTCTTGGAAGTTAGGGTCACATCAGTCAACAGTAACCGCAAAATATCAATACTTTTCTGTGTCCATGACAGCAGACACAGGTCCGGCAGGTCCATTTGGAGTTGGACAAGCCAAGGAATGGAAGCAAGCATATGCCCAGGCTTGGATCTAGGTTAAGCCAGCATGTAAATTGCCCAGGCTGAGAATAGAACAGCCTGTTTCAGTTTTGACAAAGATCTGATCCAAACCACCTGGCACAAGATTTGTCATCACGTAAAACTCCATCTTAACTAAATATCCCACAAAAGGTTTAAAACGTGTGTGCGTGAGAGTGAGTGAGCGAGAGAGAGAGAGAGTCATCTCATCTACCGCCAATGTTTATGCTTCTGGTCTAGGTGTTGCCTTCATCCTGGATCAACGGATCAACTTGCCCCTCTGTGAACTACCACTGACACAATTATATTAGCAGCCATGTCCCCCCACCCAGACTGCATGCAAAAGTTTCATCCTGTCACCCAGGCAGTCATCCATTCCAACAAAAGCAGAATTCTATGATTTTCCACAAATGAACCAAACAAAGATTTACAGGACTCAGACATTTATCACTTATGAACACAACTGGTGCCAAGTTATAACATAGGTACTAGGGGTGTCAATGGATCACTGGGATCCGAAAACCCGATCCAGATCCGAATTTTTTTCGGATTCAAATCAGACTTCTGACCAGAAATGTCAGGTTTTGCGGATCCAGGTCGAGAGTTTTCTGATCCAAAATCAGTTGATTTCGGATCGGGTTTTCCGGGCGCCATACGAAAGCCCCATTTTGGGGCGACCTCCCCTCTCTAGGGCTTCTCCCAGCTCCCGACTGCCCCTCATCCCTTTCTCTTCTCGCAGCCCCTCTTAGGGTTTCTCATCTCGATCTCAGCAACGGCATTCATCCTCCACTATGGGACCTCACTACCACAGGTATGTTCTCTCGATCTCAGCAACGGCATTCATCCTCCACGATGGGACCCCACACTGCTACTGGTATGCTCTCTCTCTCTCTCTCCCCCCACACAACCCACCCATTAGGGGGGCGTCCCGGCACCGGTGGGGGAACCCCCTCCGGCTCTCTCTCTGAGCACCCTTTGCAGAAGGGGAAAACCCTAACTAATATGTTTACTTTTCATTGTTTGAAACAGGGAGAAGACGGAGTGCTTCCAGGGGGGTCAGCTAACTGAGCTGCTGTGGAAAATTGGCAGGTTGGTGACATCCCGATATGGGCTTCTCTTGTTCTTTGAAACATATTATCTCCGGACTGTCTTATTTTGTTGAATGTGGTAGAAACCCGGACGAATGGGCAAAAAAATTTATGCTTTGATTTGGGACATATGCAGCACCCCAAAGATGATCTTTTATGTACACTAGCGAACTTCATAAATTATGTGGATTGTCTCCTAACTCAATCACTCAACCATAAGTATCAATCTAAGTTAATAACAGTAGGTTATCACTTTATCTTACATCTGCATCAGGGCCCTCACCCCAACCAGTCACTGCAAAAAGGCAGTCAAACTCAACCTGCCTTGTTCTCCCCCAGTAATGGTGGTGAAGGATGTCATCCATCCCGCCTTTTGCCAGTAACCGATGATGGTAGTGGCTTCTGTGTTTTGAAGGCTAGCTGAGCTTTCAGTGGAGAGAATGGGAGCCATTTGACCCCTCAATAACAGACATCAGAGACCCCAGTCTTAAGAGGTTCTGATCTCATTAAAGTTTATCTAAATAATAGCATTACTTGCACATGATGTAGAGGTAGAAAACAAATCAGAAACATGCTGAATTTTCTTGCATACTAAAATCGATCTGATCCATGCAAAGGTGTTAGTTAACACCTTAACATCTTTCATTTTTTATAGTGGATAAGATTTTATTTTGATAGCCCCATATTGTCATCTCTCTTATTTTTCTTGACTGATGTTAGTCTATAAAAGTCTGCTCATTATCAAATTGTTAATCTCATTACTAAATTTCTGTCCAATTTTTTACCCATCTCTCTTCCTCCTCTATATGGTTATTTGATGCTTTCTTATTATTATCTTTTTGTTATTGTGTAGGGTGTAGAAGTCCATTTTGATATGAGATTATGGCAAGTGGTTCAGAAAGCATACATTTTTATGTGGAGAACATAGAAGCAAGTGTTATCCAACCTTTTGGTGAACATCCACATAAAAGGAAAAAGTTGAGGTCAAAAGTTTGGCTAGACTTTGAGGTGGTCATAAATGAAGATAAGGTTGTTGCCATCTGTTGCTATTGTCAAAAACAATTAGTTGGCAAGAGTTCAAGTGGAACAAAGCATTTGAATAACCACATCATGTGTTGTTCTTATGCTCAAAGTTTGAAACAAAGGAAGAGAGATGTAGAACCCTTAAGTATTGGAACCGAAACTATAAAGTCCTTTGTGTTTGATAACGAGAGATTTGCAAAGATGGTCATTGTCCATCAATATCCATGTGTTACAATTGAGCATGCATTCTTTAGAATTTTTTTAAAGAATGCTCAACCTGAATTATAGTTGCTATCTCGTAACACAATCAAATAAGATTGCATGAACCTTTATGTCAAAAAGAAAGAGAGAGAGGATCCACTCCTCACTTGTGAGTCTCATTTGCCGAGTAAGTTTAACTTCGGACATGTGAATAATATACCTATCATGCCGTTATATAGATAATGATTGGAATATGAGGAAGAAAATCCTCAACTTTGAGTATGTTGAGACTTCTCATGGCCATACATAGATAATAAAAGTGTTACTTGACAAGTTGCTAGAGTGGAACATCCATAAGAAATTGTATTAGATAACTCAAGTGGTAACAAGAAAGCAGTAAATATGTGACTAAATGATTCAACTTTTATACAATTTTTACCTCTTGATGGATCATAATTTCATCTACAATGCAATGCTCACATCTAAAATTTGATTGTCGAAGATGGTTTGAATGAGATTGATGAAGTCATTTTCAAAATACGTGAAAGTGTAAAATATGTAAAGTCCTCCTAACAAAGAACTTCATGAAAGCTACACGAATTGAAAAAGATTCCCAGGAGTCTCTCATTTTAGATGTGTCCACGAAATGGAACTCTACATATTTAATGTTAGAGAGGGCTATTGAATTTGAAAATATCCTCTCACGCTTGCAATTGAATGACCCAGCTTACCCTCATGCACCACCAGCCAATGAATGAAAAAATAATAAGCTTGCTCCTAAATATTTGAGTATCTTTTATAAAGTAGCAGATAGACTCTCAAGGACCAAGTCTCCAACTTCCAATCTCTTTATTGGTGATATGTGCATAATTCATATTTCTTTGAAGCAGAGGTGTGTTCATGAAGACGACTGTATTTCTTTGATGGCTTCACGAATCCTTTTCAATGTTGAGAAATATTAGAAAAAAACAAATAACCTTCTTGCAATTGCAACTATTTGGATCCACGTTTTAACATGTTCACGATAAAGTACTTTTTTAAAAAGATTTATGGTGATGAAGCTGAAGAAAAGATAGAAAAGGTGAAAATGAGACTAAAAAATCTTTATAATACAAATGTCAAAAGACAAAACCACTCATTTGCGAGCAAAACTATTACTATGAGTGCATTATCTATGACGTGTTAAAGAGAAGAGTTGGCTCTTCTTTGAGAAGTGTGTTGACCTCCATGTACATAGAGTTGCACCAATATCTTCACTAGTTTTCATTGGTTTCATCAGAAAAATCTGATTTGGATATTTAGAACCAACAAAATCAGATAACTTAGATATTTTGAAGTGGTGAAAAAGCAACTCCTCGAAATATCTTGTGTTTTCACTAATAGCTCGTGATGTGTTGGCTATTCTAATATCCACTATAGCATCAAAATTAGCTTTTAGTACTGGGAGTATCCTCAACAAATACAAAGCTCATTAGATCACACTATTGTGCAAACTCTGATATGCACTTAGAATTAACTTCAAGAGGATATTTCTTCGTACGACACTTCAAAGGAGAATACACTTTACTCCATCTTTGCAAGTAGCAAGCTTGATGATGAGAATGAGGATATATCAGAAGTTCCTTTTGATAAGGAATTTGCATTTTCTTCAACTCCTAATCAGGTAGGTGGTTTGCACTCAACATTTTGTTTCTTATTGTACTTTTATGGTCCATGTCATCTTGAATTTATTACTTTCCTTTTTGGGATTTTAACTTTTTAGTCCCTATAAATAAGCATATTTCCTTTTTAGTCGCTAATGTAACTATTTTTTGGTATGTTGCGCCCTTGTGATCCTCCTCGCACGATCTTTCTCAAGCATCAAGCGACCTTTTTGACAAAGTTGACACACGGATGAAGAATGAATTTCAAGGTTGGCGTGCGCACAAGAGGACTCCCACTTTCGCATTCGGGGAGAACCAACTAGCTCTGGGACGAGGCCCTGTTACAGCCATTGACCAGGGCCCGGTGCCAACGTTTTATCTTCTTTTTTTTTAAGCAAGGGGGGCAAGGTGTTGCAAAAGGCAGGAAGCACACCAGCAACATGCATTGCGTGATTCCACTGCCTCTAGGCAATCAACCGGGAAATATTAATGGGCAAGTTCGGCCCCATACCTAGGCTTCTGGGAGTGCCGGCTTGGTATTATGTATGGAGCATAAGACTTGCAACACTTATTGACAAGATTGCGCAATAACTCAACTCAATGTTCAAGGGTTGTAGGTCCATTACCGTCTAGCTAAGCACTTCGCCTCGGGCCGGGCTTATTTCGTGGGGTTATGCTTGGGAACATAGGGGATCACTTGGGTAGCTTGAAGTGATTGTTACGACCACGAAGAAATGACAAATCCCAACTATGGATATATAAAAGTCTCACCTCATCAAGTCGTTTCATTAGCCAAAGCATTTGTTGATCACTCCTCTATCGGCATCGAAAGGCCCCGCACTAGCGTGCGACTCTCCTGCCATCAATGAAACCGAAAGAAAAGAAAGCATTCCTATCTTTCTTTGGCTTATTGAACTATCAAGTGACCATGTGAAATTAAAGTTTATCGAGTCCTTATCTTTCAATTTTGGTGTAATTGCGCCACTTGGAGCTTTCCCTTGCGTTCTTCTTTGTTCAGATGATCTATAGCTTACCACTGCAACTAAAAACCCAAGACCTACCCCTAATTAGTCACCCGTGAGTCCCCTTTACCCCTCTACCTTCAGAATTTTTCATCCTTTAGAATCAGACCTAGGGCCCTTGCGGGAGAGTCTCCATCTCCGCCTCTGTTGCTCCCAGGTCCGCCTGAGGACAGGGGAGGGGGGAGGGAGAGAAGGGGGGAAGAGAGAGAGTAAAAGAGAGAGCAGAGGAAGTTGTCGCCAATCTCGGAGCACCGTCACATGTGCCCGGAGCACCTCCTGCTCTGTGCTGAGCTCTAGCACCTCCAACTCGCCCATGGGTCCGGTGTCCCCTCAGTGAAACCTGCCAAAACCCGACCACGCCCCTCCGCCATTCCCAGAGCGCCGTCGCATGTCTCCGCCGCCATTGTCGCATCATCTGAACCGATGGGGCGAGGGGTGCAGACTGCAGAGCCTTGGAGGGGGTACTCCCTGTCGGAGAGGGAGCCATTCCGACAGCCGTTTCATCCTATGCAAAGGCTCCTCTCAAAGGAGTTCTTGGAAAGAAAGAGATTTATCGAAAGGATGAGGGTGGATTAGGGAGTCCTGGGTTACTCTGCCAATCCTGAGGGACCAGATTGATTTGGTGCTTTGCGGGAAGGTTCTTACGGAGGCTGTTAGGATCCATCTGGAGCTACAAATTTTCACAATACCAGCGGGTTTGTTCATTTGGAGGTGAAGGAATTGCAAAGGAAAGATTGTCCCATCCTGTGGTCATGCTGAAACACGGCAACCCCCAAAGCTCCGCTGACAAGGGGTCTTGGGCAAAACAGAGGACCACATCGCTGGCAACCTCTGCAAGCGCTCCGACCTGTACTTGTACCAGATCATTCTACAGAGCTAGGACAACGCCCTCGTCATCCTCCTGCGGTGCCAGCCCTCACTGCTGTTGCCGATGCCGCAGGCCGACGGGGTCTCCCGCACGCACCCGCTGGTCCCCTTCCCCCCAAACCATTTTTGTGGCTCGTTCGCCAACATCATCCACAGCCTCGAGCACGCTCCCATCTTCAAGGTGCCACCAGCAGCGAGCCGCTTGTCGGGGCCAACATCTCCGGGAGGGGAGAGAGAGAGAACATGGGCGCCGTGAAGATGACTTCTACAGGTCGCCCCCGACAGGACCTACAAGAACACCCTGAGCAGAGCCTTCCTTTGGTGCACCCTCATCCTTTGCCTCAATATCTAATCTCGTGATCTTGATTTTATGTTTCACCTCAAATTCCAGGATATCTTTTTTCATCTTCTCCAGTGCCTCGTAGAACCGGGAGATCACCTCCTCGAGGCCCTTTTTGTTATGTTGGACAACGGGCAGGACCTCCTTGATGGTCCTCTCAACAAGCACGCCTCCAATCATCCGATAACAACACTAGATGGATCTAATGGTTGTATGGCTACAATCACAAGAGAATGCTCACTGACCTCCATCTCTAGCTCAGTGATCTTTCCATGGAGTTGGTTGATCTAGAGGTTAATGATCATCTGCTCACTCATCGATTCCTTCTCACCATGAACTCTGATCGGAATGGTCAAATTAGACGCGATGGAGTTTTCGGCAAAAAGAACCAGTTTCCTCTGCGCACTCGATGGCCACACCTCCTCGCAGCAACAGAGAAGAAGATGGCAGAGCAACTGCCCCGTGACCCCCTTCACTGGCACCCCTCCAACGACCACCTTGCTCTCCGACTGGCTTTGGGGGGGGGGGGGGGGTGGAGAAGAGAAACATAGAGGTCACGTTTGGTTCGGGGATAAATTTTGAGGAAAATAAGTGTAAGTCATTCCGGGTTAATTTATCCCTATGTTTATTCTCATGTACATTTGGCATGCGAGGGATAAATATGGTGATATCCTTATTACTCGTTTGGTAAAAAATAGGGACATAACTGAGAATAAGCACTGCAAAAAGACTATTATGCCATTATTATTGATTATGATTAGTGCTAATATTTCTCTTTAATGATCATAATTAACACTAATATTGTTAATTCTATTTAATATATTTATTCTTAATGGTCATAATTAACACTAATATTGATAATTCTAGCATGATTAATTCTTTATTAGTAACAACGAGATAGTTATAATTAATTATTTAATGATAATTATATAATTTAATTATTAATTAGCATAAATAAGATTAATTTGTATGATTAATTAACCCTAATAACATTAATTAGCATAATTAATTAGCAATAATAATGTTAATTGGCATAATAAGTTTAAGTAGCACTATAATAATTAATTATTTAATCATAATTAAGTAATATATTTATTAATTAGCACTAATTAAAATAATTAGCATGATTAATTAGCACTAATAAAATTAATTGATGCTATTAATTAACATAATTAATTAGCACTAATAATGCTAATTAGCATAATAAGTTTAAGTAGCACTATAATAATTAATTATTAAATAATATATTTATTAATTAACACTAATAAGATTAATTAGCATGATTAGTTATTACTAATAAGATTAATTAATACAAATAATTAGCACTAATAAGATTAAGTAGCAGCATTATAATTAGCTATTTAACGATAATTAAATAATATATTTATTAATTAACACTAATGAGATTAATTAACATGATTAATTAACACTAATAATATTAATTAATATTAATGTGATTAATTATCACTAATAATGGAGAGAGAAAATGAGAATAAGAAGGTGGGAATAAGTCATTCCACCATTCCACCTAAAGGGTGGAATGACTTATCCCCGGTCTTAATCCTATTTTTGAGGACAACCCCATTCTCCTTAACCCCCTTTATCTCGTCAATTTTAACCTTACCAAACAAAGAACGGGGTTGAAGCGGGGATATCCTTGTCTTATTCCCAAACCAAGCAGGCCCACAGGGACTGAAGTGAGAAAGAGGAGTAGGGGGGCCCAGACTGACGGAGGGTATTTTTGGGATTTACTTAGTCATGTTACCATCAAGATGGAATATTCTCGAGAATATTGGTTTTAATGGCCACAAATCACAGACTTTTTGATAAGAGTTAGAAGATTTGAGGGACATTAAAAGAAATAGTTGCATTGGTGGGACTAAAAGGAAAATACAAGCTTATTTGTAGGGACTAAAAAGTAAAAATCCCTTTATTTGCCCTAGGGATTGGATCCATCATGATACATGTCATTTTGTGGTTGAGATTTTCCTTTTTTCCCTAGGTATTAAATATTCAAGCAAAATGTCAATTGCTGATTGGTTTTGGTGTATGCTTGTCTTGTGCATATACTGATTTGGTGAAGATGACTTCATGGCATTCCCCTTTGATCTTTTTTCTTTTTTTGATAATAATGGTTATCTGCTGACTGCTATGAAGTCATCAGGAACAAAAAGAGCAGGACCTTTATTTTGATGCCCATATATTTTGATGCCCACATCCTTGAATCTTGATGCTCAAAGGTGCAGATCATGCTCAAAGAAGACTTGACTAAAAGGTCAGCAGCTTCTGTTTGCATTGATAAACAACTAGAATTGCACTTGTGTTACTGACTAGGCTACCAACTAAATTCTGTTCACCAAAGATCCTGGATAATCTGCTTCCTTTTCAAAGTTAATGGCAGCGTTACTGCTCTCCCCCATTAGAGACACTACTCTACAAGGCTGCAAACTAAACCCCATAATGCATGGACAGCACTACATGAGAAAGTTTATGATGTTTATCTGAATGTTGTCTCCAAAACAACAGGTGTCTATTACTAGTCTCTGTTTTTGGCTTGTTCTATTCTTTGAACTGCTTCATTAGGTGTATTTAGTTTACTTCCTTGCTTGTTTTATTGTGGTTTTTTATCTCAGACATTTTATTTACTTTACCATTGTGTTCCAATGACTCTCCAACAACTCTAAAAGCCAAGTTTATAAATGCAGTGGCTTTGAGCACGGTCAAACAAGTACAAGCGTATGGGTCTTGCGGATAATCAGATCTCCGAGTGATTTAAAATTTTTGGATACGAACTGTAATGTATACATTTACTGTGTGGATCCGAAAGCAGATCCGAACTACCCAAAATTTTCTGGATTTAAACTGTAATGTTTTTGTTTATTATGTGGATCCGAAATTATCTGAAAAATTCAGATTACGAAATGTACTGTGTTTACTGTTGGACCCAAAAAAGATCCATTGCACCCGAAGGTTCTCACCAAGTGTCTCTGGTTTGAACATAGAAGAGTTCCATGCAATTAGCATGCTCTCTGTCATCTCCACTGTCCTTGTTGGCAAACGTCTGTAGCCTTCTTCCCCTCATAAATATAAAGATATTCTATCTGATTGGAGCAGGTTGCCACATTTCTCTCTGGCAAGAACATAATTGATGTTCAGTTTGCTCTTATTATCCTTTTTGTATCTGTATCTAATGATCTCTTGAACTTTGGCAGTTGCTGAAGGAAAAAGGATTGCTGACTGACCTGGTCCACAAAGTGGATGACGTCGTTTTTCCATTAGATGAGGTTCTCGAGGGACCAGCATCCAAGATTGCATCCTCCCTTTGGCGGAAAGGCCAAACTGTTGACCTTGTTGAAGGCAAGTGCCTCAAGTGGTACACTTGGACTTGAAGTATCACCTTTATTAAGTACAACATATGTCCAAGTCAATGAATCTAGGATTAGGGACAAATGTTACTGATAATTTCTTTTGTTGCATCATTTCTTTAGGGTGTTCAAACATTCTGATTTCTAAGCAGATCAATGCAAGTAGGCTCATATGAGTGGGGAGCTCTGACTGGGAAAGAGGCATGGTCCGTGTAAAAAATCTTTCTACAAGGGAAGAGTATGATGTCAATTTGATGATTTGGACTGATGATTATGCAATTTGGTTCATATGTTGTGTTCATGTTCTTCTATTTATTTGTCAGAAAATTCACAGGTAACTCTGGTCACGTAGAACTTGAGTTGTTTTTGTTCTCATGGAAAATAATATATTGAGGTCAGGTACTTCCATTCCTTCTGGTTGATTAGTGCATTTTACAATATCCTCACGTAAATAAAATGCTCACTTCCTAATATATCAGGTTGGTGTATAAAGTCACAAAGTTGTATCAGTTGGACCCATGTCGAGGATTGCATCATCAGTAGGGATCTCGCAAGCCCACTTGAATTCCAGATCTGATACTGAGCATTTTGTCACAATGGATTCAGCAAGATTCACAGTTATGAAAGCAACATTACTCTGAATGGTGGTTAAACTAACAGGACAATCTGTGATGATTTAATGAATGTACAGCAGATTACGTTATTTTGCTTGAATTGGGAGACCCAGATCAGATCCGGATCCAAAATTGCAAATTCAGATCTCCTTCTCCCATTACCTGTAAAAACATGTACCTTAGGATTTCGGGTCAGATCCAGATCCGAAATGAATGCCGGGTCAGGTTTGGATCTTGGGCTATCAGATTCGAATTCGGATCATGAAAGATCCGATCCGTTGACATCCCTAATACGTACACAGCGGTGCCAAACGAGATAGGTTGTCCAATGGGAACAAGGGTTGTATTCTCTCCCTAGATTATTGAGTTGGACTCCAACAAGTGTTTCCTACCGCACACAGTCCAAGGGGCTTGCACAGGTCGGGTTGCTCCAACATCCCTGGATTTTCCTGTCTCATGTCAGCTCACAGACCAATTAGCAGTTTAGATTTTAGAAGCACATGATGTTTCTAGAAGGGGCTAGTTCCAGCATCAGCCATGGTCAGTGGCAAATATCATTGGAACTGGCTGATTCGAGCAAAATTAATTTTTCTATGTAACCACCCTAATCTTGCCAATTCAGGACTAATTAGGCTGATATATTCGCAGTCAAACCAAAATCCATGATAGCTGACATAAGAGAGGAAAAAAAACCTCAACAGAAAATATTGCTATACTAAAAAAACGGAGTAGCTAATTACAAACTGAAGAAAAGGTAAAATCTCATGTAGGCATGTTTATGCTTACAAGATAAATAAAGGGAAAAAGTATGAAGCAAGACTCCCACTGCCCCTATAGACATTCAGCAAAAAAGAAATAACAAATAACCTTTTGATCTAATAGAACCATGAGAAATAAATTACTAATTTACAAAAAATATTGTCACAACAAGAAATTCTTTTGCCCATTAGAGGGGGATGAGAGCCATAGGACTTGATTAGAACTAAGAAGACTAAAATGGAAAACAAGCTTTATTTACATCACAAAAGGGGGGAGAGGGTGTGGAAAGGATAGTGGATGGCAGAACTCAGTGAAATTCCATAAAATGTCCCCACTGACCTTAGACATTGTACAATTGAGTCATAATGAAGGAGCCCAAGAAGCTTGCGCTTCCGATCCCTTCTGGCATCACCACCACGTCTAACTACTGGCAGCTGTTTGACATCCTTGGCTTCCATAAGCTGCTTTGCAGTGGTTAAATCAGTGTCCATGAAACAAGTTAGAAGTCCTCGTTCACTTCCGTGATAATCTATTCCACGTGTACAGATGGAGGAGACAGGGAAGGCATTGACCTGAAAAGAGTGCATTGTCCACATTATTTATGACCAATGTACTAAAAACCAGTTGGCTATAACTCTTAAGCAATTAAAACATACATGAGACTAAAATTACAAAGGAACATCCCCAGACTAATCATGTTGCATAGAGACTCTTATTTATTACTCTATTCTGCACATAAATCCCCTGATTAAAAATTATAAAATAGCAGCTAATGCATTGAAATTATATTTGACCAAAATACAGAGCACACCCCCACCCAGCGGAAATGCGGAATGTGTGTGTGATGTTTAACACTTCTGCAACTCCCCTGAGACACAAAATTAACTAGGGCAGACAAGAAATGTCCCTAATCTGCAAAAAAAGTTGGACAGAGTAAGAAAGGGGAGAAGGAATGATAAAGGTCAATGATAAAGGTCATACTGGCAGGTAACACAATAGAAAAAGAAAAACAACCCATTGCATGATCAAGATTGAAGGAACAAGACCCACTCTATGTTTCAGGTGGTTATAGAAATTTAAGAAGATAGACATCCACTGTTTTAGATATGTTTCTGCTGATGTCCTACGCTGAGAAGACACAATGGGGAGATTTATCTAATCCTGTTTTAAGCATAAGAAATGAATGGGGAATCTATCCCGTCTCCCAGTCCCTCCTTTGACCATCACTTCTAAAATCCACTTCCAAAATCAGTACAATGTCCACAAGCAAGTATGTCTGTTTACTATAGTCACTAATTTCACTCGTAAACAAAATTCACATACATCAAAAACTGCTGAGTCCCTCTTCGGGGAATTGGGCATCTCTGAAAATTTCTTAGATATTCTTCGACGTATGTCACCAAGAGTAAGTATTCCTTCAAGCATATCGTCTGCATCAACTACCAGAACACAAGTTTGCTGGTTATCATGCATCAGGGTCATTGCTTCTGTTAAACTGTTTATTGCTGAAACTTTCACATAGCTAGTCAACATAGCTTGAGAGACCTGACCATAAGCATGCATCATATTAGCATTTCGATTACAGAATATTAATATAGTAAAATCCTAAAAAAATCAAGCAATCTAAGTAAATTCATAGCTGTGGCAATATGCTACGGTGTTACAAAAACAAGTGAGCTCTCTAAATATGATGGAGAATGGGGTTGAAGTCAAACCTTCAGTTCATCAAGAACTGTATCCATATCCATCTCCTGGCTTATGTCACCTTCTACAATAGAGAGCTCTACATCATTTGCTCCACTTGACTGTCTCCAGGCAGCCTCATTTTTCTCCTCAAAAGCAGAAACAGAAGAATAGCCATGATTATGACCCCTTGCATCATGTGCCTCACTGTCCTTGGACTGGTTTGTTACAGAAGGAACCCATATTGCTAGACCCACAGCTCCCTGTTGCATGCCATATCATCTACGGTAAGAGAGTTCTCTTTTTATGAACATGATATAGGGTTTAAATATCAGAATTCAAACATAACTGTAAGTTATGTGAAAAGAACAAGAAATCTATTCGTATATAGTCCTTCTGTGTCCTGCCAACCTAGACAGTTCACTAGATTGAGTAGGCTATTTATCAAATGAAGAACAAGAAAAGGAACAGAATCAAGGGAACAATATTATATTTGATTGTGGAAAAAAATCCTGTCCGGACACCTATCACTCATGTGAAAGCTAACATATGCAACTACATGTGATTCACAATAATCCAAGTCCCCGCCATCAGTCCTAGAGCATAATCATCAAAAAAAATGCATGGACAACTACTGTCACAGTAGATGGCACCATTATCATAGGTAAAAACTCACTTGAATCTTCTCTAACAAAGACACCAAACATAGGAGGCGAGTCTAATAGTCAGAACAATTGGAGATCACCAAAGATGGTTTTACTAAAAAATTGGTATCAGTCAGAACAAACAAGGCTGTCACCATAGAAGTCCTCACTCATACAAGAAATGTCACCAGGCTATCTGATCTTAAGAGAGGTTTGTTAGAACCCACAAGAAATTAAGCAGGAATAGCTAGAATCAGAAAGGAATCAACTGGCTCCAGCCAACAAAGCTTTTTATTCAAACACTCTTCCCCCATTCAGCTGATATGAACAACGTTGGATCAAAATCAGCAGTGCCAATTCATATGATCTTAACCTTCATTTCCCAGAAAGCAGGTGTCCAGATACAGTAAATTTCATGGCCAAAAAGAAACACAAATTATATGTTTCGGGAGTATGACCAAGCATAAGATTAAGCACGCTGTAAATCAGGAAGTCCAAAAAAAAAAAGAAATTGATACTTCTTTTACGGGGCAAAAAGTTACTGCAATGGATGTGGAAGGGCCTAAAAATCATAGAGAATATCAAATAAGCCTTTAAACGATAGAACAAAGGTGTAATATACGAAAAGGATACCATAAGTGGAAGAAGAATCCTGTAATCCTTTGTCAGCTCAAACAGAAGCAGCACTGATGTCAATGGGACTGAACAAACGGAAGCTAATGTTGCAGCCATTCCAACCTGAAGGGACAAGAAATGCAAATCACATTTCCTCTACCAAATTCACCCAAAACACAATATAAGCCAAATGAAACATACCAGGGCATACGCCTGAGGCTGAGCAACTGCAGCATTTCCAGGGATAGCTGAATTTATTAGTTCTGCAGCAGAACCACCAAATACAGCCCCAACAGCAGCACCAATCATTAAGCTTGGGGCATAAAGGCCACCTACTAGTCCGGATCCTTTGCACAGAGCAGTTGCTACAACCTTTGCCGCAGCTAACTGAGTCAAAAGCCAGATGCCAGGTGCTGAAGCACTCTTTCCCGTATGTAGAATTTCATCGACATTTGTAAATCCCCAGTACAATATTCCTGGGTACCTCAGAGCTATTATGCCAGCACCTAAACCTCCTAATGCAGGGCATACAACCTCAGGAAGAGCAAATCTATCCTTTATATATTCAAATGAATTTGTAAACCATGTAACCAACCGACTGAAAGCCACACTTACTGCCCCACATAACATGCCTAGGATGAGGTATAAAGGCAATTCTGCAAGGAAATAGAAAAGGCTAAGAACAAATGACTACAAAGAGTAGATTTCTTGTTCATAAATTCTGCCAAAAGAAGTGCAGCTTTAACAATGTGATCAAGATGTATATACATTAGGATACTTAACAAGTAAAATTTCCAAGTCAAATGATTGCCTCACACAGTTTCTATTCGTCAAGAAAGTCTATTCCATTAATACTTCATAAAATAGGTATTTCATAAAACATCCTCAAATAATGAAAGAATACTCAATCAACAAAACAAAGATTAAGCTACTCATACCCAATCTAATTATGTGATGCCAAAAGTCACACATCTCATATGACATTATACAGCAAATTAGCCCAAATCAACCAGAAGGATTATAAGCCAGCTAAATAGCCAAAACAGCAGGCAGTCAAGGGCCTAAGCAACAAGTTGAGTGTTAATATTTGACCAGCCAAAATAGACCAGCACAAGGTGGGGTAAAAAGCACTAGAGAATAACAAGATAACCATAGTACAATTCAGAAACCCATTAATTATCACAGTTTGAGACTCTCACAGTTGTCCTTTTTCCTCGTAAAAGAAGTTTCAAATTGTCAACAAAATTTAATAAATTTAATAAAGAGCCTATGCATACTTTAGTGTAATCAACATAACACGAGATCACAAATTGCATAAACATACTCATAAATAATACTTTCCACGAAATAAGCACACGTCACGAGTCTCTAAAATAAAAATGAAACACTAAATTCCATCTCTGACAAATCAGTTAGGTAAGAATAAGATAAAATACCAGCAGCAGATTTCAGATCATACGTGGGCACTGTGAAAGCTGGCCTCTCCCCAAGCAGAACATTAGACACTGTGGACGAAATGACAGATGCCAATATGATCATAGCAGTAGTAAATGGTGGTGAATTTTCAGCTCTAAGTGGCCTTAATACAGTTTCTATGGCAAAGAAGCAACCAGCAACAGCTGCATTAAAACCTGAACATTCCCCAAAAAGAAAAAATGATCATTTTAGTAAAACAGGGAAAATACTTATCAGTAAAAAGAACAGATTAAATAATCTAGCAAACAACTCTAAATGTTGATCTTAAATCCAAATCTTTTGAGTTAGTGGACCGGCAGAAAAAAAAAAAAAAAAAACACCTGGCCATTACATGCACATTAAGACAAAATAATATCCAAGGAACCAAGACTATGTTTACCTAATCGAGTAACATTGCAGTATATATATATATATATATATATATATATATGTTATTTTTATTTGCCAATAGATGTGCATGTATATCAGATCCATAATAGGATGGGTCAGTTCCATATTCTCCACAAAATCCTAAAAAAAGGGAAAGAGCAAATAAGCAGGATCTCTATGATTTCCTTTCCCCCTTTTGTGTAACCATCTCATGCAAGTCATGCAGTCATAAATTGCCTCTACTTAACTAGCATAGGTCAATGACAATCAAGATCAGATCCAGGTAGAAATTATTCAACCAATTCTGACAAATCAATAGAGGAAGATAATTTAATGGAAAATTGGAGGCCTATTAGGCTTACCTCTATTCTAATTTAACGGGTATCAGTTGACGCCAAAAATTGATTAAAAAAAATCAATAATAGGTATTTATAGAGGCCGCCCCCTTTTAATTCCTTCCCTAAAGGGTTTGGACCGGGTCCAACCCTTTGGACCGGATCCAACCCCCGTATAGGGGTTTTGATCTGGTTCCAACCCCCCCATGGGGGGTTTGGTCCGGGTCCAACCCCTCCATGGGGGTTTTTGGACCGGGTCAACTCCCATGGGTTTTTTTGGACCGGATCCATTCTTACCCCTTAATTTGGTCCGGATTAATAGTCCCAAAATGAGATTTTGGTCCGAGACAAACCCCTCATCATTGGGGTTGGGTCTGGATCAAATCCTTGGTTGGCACTTGGTCCGAATGAAGGGTGTAACCGCAGGAAACCACTTCGGAGCTCTATAAATACCCCAGTGGAGGCCCCATTTGAGAGGACACAGAACACAGACAGAGCACAGGGAGGAAAGAGCGCAAAGGACTCTTGTGCTTGTGCTTTTGAAGGCCCATCCTTCGAGAGGATTTGTGTTGTGCTTATGCTTGTGCTCACAGTGAGGGTATGTTATAAAATTGTCCCTCCTTGGGTCCGCACACATGTTCGTGTTGTGGTTAATGTAATCTCATTGTAAATGTCTTAGGAAAAATAATGTGATTCTCTGAAATGATCAAGAATCCTATAAGCACCCCAACCTTTACAAAAAGGGTCTGCATAGATGCCCTTGTCATGATGTCATGTGTCACTATAAGAAATTTTTCTTCTAGTTTTTCTTCCAGGGGGCTCTGCCCCCCCGAAAATCCCCCCCCCCCCCCCCCCCCGCAAGGAGAGCTGCCCCCTTAATCCCCGGCGTTGCGCCGATGGACGCATGAAGTCGAACCTCAACCCATGGGAGCTCGAGAAGAAACAATCTCCCGAGAGTCTTTGACTAGAGCGCCCCCGCCAAGGAGAGACTTGTGCCTCATGCCAAGATTACACAAAAATTCACGTTCAGTCCAGATATTACAAAAATATCCCTGGTCTGTCCAAAATTATGCAAATACCACTAAAATGCTCCAAAAACTGCAGGTAAGCCCCAATTGAGGAAAAATTGCAGGTAAACCCCCAATTGAGAGAGAATTGCAGGCAAACCCACAATCGACGGAAAGTTGCATATAAAACCTCAATTGAGGGAAAACTGTAGATAAACCCCCAATTGAGGGAAGATTACAAATCAACACCCCCCCAATCGAAGGAAAATTGCAAACAAATTTTCAACCTAGGGAAAATCACAGGTAGACCCACAATCGAGGAAAAATTACGGAAGTACCCTGGAAGGGTTAAAAACTGCAAAAATACTTTAAAAGAGTCCAAAACTACAGAAATGCCCAAAAAATGTTCAAAATTGCAGAGATACCCAAGATGGGTCAAAAATTGCAAATATCCCCTCCCCAAAAAAGGAGGGTTTGAACTCTACGAAACTCAAATTCAACGGTCTGTTCTAGTGGTGGAATTAAGGCCAAATGTAAATCAAATGATCCGACTATGTAATCGGGATTTCATGTATTTTGTGATTTCAAGTATTTTGTAAAGATGAATATAAAGAATGAAATGTTTAGTTTTCTCCTGCAAATGTGTATCTCAAATGGGTGATATCTTTGATCGAATCTGTTAGATAAAGCCCCTCATATCACAGCGAATATTGTAAAGGTCAAAAATGGTTTCTTTGACAATTAATCAATGGTAGTCGGACTTTACACCGATGTAAATAAACATTGACTACAGTCAATGAGGAAATGTCCCGTATTCGAACCCAAATCGTCTAATAAACCTTAAATTCACAGAAATGATAATACACCCGCTACTTAAAGAACCACGAATGTGCATTCTCTTCTTCAAAGGAGAAACATTTATGGGGTGTTTGGTTACGTTTTTTTTCTTTTTTTCTCTCTTAAATTTAAAAATAGGAGTACACAATTCACTAACCACGTTTGGTACCTACTTCTCCAATTTTTAGGAAAGAATCCTACTCTATTAAAACCTCTTAACCAAAAAAACAACCCGATAGCATTTTTTTTTAAGTACGCTCGTCGCCCCTTCCTCTCCCCGCGTCGTCATCCTTCTCACCTCGGTGTGTCTCCTCACCCGGCGTTCTTCGTCCTCTACACGCGGCACCATCCTCCGGGAAGGTATGCAAACTCGCAACCCCCCCCCCCGCTGGTCCGCTTTCCCCGTCGCCCCTATCCCGTGCACCCCTCCCCGCCGCACAGCCACGACGGGCCGAGGCCCTTTCCACCCCACCCCACCCCGCACAGCGTCGGACCCCCTCCCCGCTATCCCTTTCCACCCCGCACCGGTCTGCCGGCCCTTTCCGCGCAGCGACGAGGACGACGGGCCCTGCGCTTCCTGCCCGGTCCTCCCCTCTTTCTCCCCCCCTCTCTTTTTTTACCAGTGCCGCCTACCTCTCCCATTCCCCTTCCCCTCACTGTTCACTTCTCTTTCTCTCTGCACAGCCCGCCGCCCTACTCTTCTTCTTCCCCTCCCCTTTCTGCCACGCCTGCCCTCTGCTGCCAGCAGCAGCAACTATGGCCACCACCAGCCACAGCTGCAACAGCGGCCATGTATGCATGTTAGCATGTAGTAATAGCATGCCTTTCAACAGGTACTAAATAGCATGTGAGATATCAAGGGGTATGATATCCTGCTGTGACACATGGTTGTAACAGCATGTGAGATATCAAGGGGAAATGATTCTCCTTGATATCTCTCAAGCTTATTCGTAGCATGCCTTTACCCCTTAAAAGATACAACCTGGTGTATGATATCCTGCATCTTTTTACTTGCTATGATCATATTAGCATGTTGTAGTTGTCTGTAAGTGGCCAAGCATGGGTGACTACATGCTCTGAACAAATCATTGAATTTCTGTTCTATACTTTCATTGTTCAAAATTTCAGATTATTCTGACTACAGAAAATACAACCATAAAATAAAGTGTATTGTGTCAGTACTGATGTGACTTGTACATACATTTTCATGTGAAAAATTATCCCTAAAGTTTTCATAGTATCTATCAACCCAACTCTAATGCTGAGAATTTTGCGTTAGACCAGCCTTTGACGGAGTCAGATATCCTAATCCAAGTCCAACAATTTGGCTCTTGTAACTCCTTATTTATTTGATATTGTGTAATATTTATTGGACATACCTAGATTCAGCCTACCCCAAGATTAGCCAACATTCCGGACTAGAGACCTAGCCTGGCTTATCCCAGGGTGTGATGCTCATGAAACCAGTAGAGTAACTATACTTATAATGTCACATAGTACTATTTTTACTTTCTTGTCTCTTTGGCAATTTTTTACCATTTTGTTTGTCATATCCTTATGTCAATCATGTAACTGATACACATTGCAATGATAAGCATATCCATCACACACTTCAAGTTGATGCAACTTTCAATAGTTATTAGTAATATGCTAGCTTTAGCATTTACTTTGAGTGATGCTACTACATAAGTTGAATGTCTTGACCTCCACCTGAAATGATAGTCTGTTGGAACAAACTATGCTGCTGGCATTGTTTTACTAGAGTGGATTTTCTTCTTGATGTGTAGTCCATTATGTGCTCCTTAGGATAGTCCACCTGTAACACATGGTTCTAACTTTCTTTAAGATCACCCGTTACCTCTTATTGGTTCATGTAGCCTTGTGAATTTGCTACTAGGGAACCTACTACATATTTTATTATTTTATATTTTAACAATTGACAGATATGATGTCTGAAACACAGGTATCTTCAGCAAATACTCCTAATGAAAGGTTGACGTGGGATGAAACTCGTTTAGCTTATTTAACTAAAATGTTAGTAGAACATCATCGAGCGGGAAAAAGGGCATCAACTAGTTGGAAGCCCGAAGCATGAGAAGCAATGCGAACAGAATTTAACAATAGGTTTGGACTAAATGCTACTACAAAACAATTGAAAACTCGAGTCCAGGTCACGAAGAATGATTATGTTGTAATAAAAAATATACTCAATGCAAGTGGCTTTGGTTTTAACCCGGTATTGAATACATTTGTTGCTATTGATGAAGTCTGGGATGCTTATATTCAGGTAAAAAATAATTCTATGATAAAATATTTTATTTTATATATAAATTGAGAGAGATTTAAAAATTATTTTGGTATATTTCAGAAACATCCTGAAGCAAGGGTATGGAGGCGAGTCACTATACCACTATACCACTATATAAGGACATGGTTCTAATTGATGGACATAACATTCCGAAGAGTAGTAGCTTTCGATATTTAGGGTCTATCATACAAGAGAATGGAGAGATTTATGATGACGTTACGCATAGGATTAAGGTAGGCTGGTTAAGATGGAGAAGTGCATCAGGTGTCCTTTGTGATCGTCGTATGCCTGTGAAACTCAAAGGGAGGTTTTATAGAACGGCTGTGAGACCTGTTTTGTTATATGGTACCGAGTGTTGGGCGGTACGAAAGGAACACATCCACAAAATGTGTGTAGCAGAGATAAGGATGTTGAGATGGATGTGTGGCAAGACTAAGAAAGACAAGATTAGGAATGAGCGCATCCATAAGGACTTAGGGATAGCTCCAATTGATAGCAAAATGAGAGAAAATAGACTCAGGTGATTTGGACATGTGTTTCGTCACCCTAACTCAGCGCCGGTTAAAAGATGTGACCAAATCTTAATGGATGCTAGTAAAAGAGCTCGAGGAAGACCTAAAATGAGATGGTGCGATGTTATTAGGAAGGACATTAGTTCCTTGAATTTAAATATGAATATTGCACTTGATAAAAATCTTTGGCGGAACAGGATTCATGTAGCCGACCCCAATTAATTGGGATAAGGCTCTGATGATGATGATGACGATTATTATTATTTCTCTCCCTTTTATTTATTAAATATAAATATTTAAATTTTATTAAATATATAAATATTTATTTTTTTAAATTATAGGTACTAAAACAGATGGAAGAAGGCAGCAAAATACACTTCCACGTATAGAAACATCTGAAGCTGCCGATCTATACATGACACCTCCTCATGAAACACGTGTTGATTTGACAAAAGATGAAGATAGTTCAGCATCAAGTCCTGATTTTAAGCTTGTGCGGAGTACTGAAAAACGTAGTCTGGGTAAAGAATCTGTTGTTTCAAATGAAAAGTCAAAAAGAAGGAGGTCGAAAGACCCAACATCTTTAGCTGCAGCCATGGTTTGCCATATCGGATCTTGGCTTCGTCTCGGGGGGGTCAGAGAGGAGATTTCGGAGAGATCTCGAAAAAATCTCGAGAGATTGGGTTCGGTGATTTCAAAAAAAAATTTCATATGTATGGCCTATTTCTAAGAAAATCCTTTTTTTCTACTAATCACTCAATTTCACAAACATATTTTTATAATTGACAACTCAATTTTACAAAATAAAGAATAATGATAACAATAACAAATTCATTCAGATGTACCAATGTTAATATATACATAAAATGGTACATGAATCACAAACTGAAGAATATATCAAAAATCATCAAAAAGGGTACATGTATCTCTGTCTTCCCCCTTCTTTGTCTCCCTCTCTCTCAAAGAGAGAGAATGGGGAGACGGGGGGGGAGAGAGATGAGAGAGAGAGAGGGTAAGAGAGTATGAGGGAGAGCATCACAGAGGGAGAGACAGAGAGTCCGGGGGAGAGAGAGAGAGACTCGGGAGAGAGAGAGCTCAAGGGGGGCGAGGTAGAGAGAGACATGGAGACAGGGAGGAGGAAACCGGGGGGTGGGGGAGAGAAGATCTCGATCTCGCGGGTTTCGTTTCTCGCAACCTTTGGAGAGACAGAGATCTCGGAGAGATTTCAGACATCTCGTAAGAGATGGCAAACCATGGCTGCAGCAATGATGGAGACAACTCAAGAGTTCAAAAAGTCATCAATACCTTCTTCCCATGAAATGATTCAGCAATGTGTGGAATTAATCATGGCAATGAATCTCACTATTTCTGAGAAAGCTAGAGCAGCTGATTTGATTAGGAGAGACAATGCTTATCTTGTGTTCTTGAAATTTGATGATGCAACTCGTTTAGAATGGTTGAAGTTGCATCTTGGGGATAAGTAATGGGATTTGTGTAACAAGTATAGGACAATTAATTATTTTTCCAGTGTCTTTATGCATTATCGCATGTTTTGTTTATTACATATTATTGTCTTTGAATACAACAGGTTCTCATTTTGTAAGAGTTGATTGATTGTATGCGTTATTATTCTGAGATGTGATGAATGTGATATTAGCATTCTATAAATTTGGTTCTCTAATTACAGGTACATGGACATAGTCGAAAAATATGATGATGTTAGTGAGAAAGAGGAAAGATTTATAACACGTCGTCGTCATTTTTTTCTCATTATCTTGACATTAATGAAGTTTGCTTATGATCAACAAAAGGATAATTCGACGAAGCGCATAAGAACATCAATTCTTACTGGAAGAGCATACATGCAAGAGTTATTGGAAGGGGTTGAAATTCAATTCCGTGAGATATGCCGTATGAATAAATATATCTTTTCTTTACTGTGCAACGAGATGAAAGATTTACATCAGTTAAAAGAGAGTACTAGAGTTGACACAGAGGAGATGGTAATGATGTGTATTTACATTTTGGCAAAAGGTGCAAGTAACCGATCTGCCCAAGATAGATTTCAACATTCCGGTGAAACAATAAGTCGTCGATTTAATGAAGTAATTGATGCTCTTGTCAGTTTAGCACCGAAGTACATTTCTCTTCCTCCAGCAGAGACTCCGCAATACATCTTTGATAGACAACATTTTCGATTTTTTAAGGTAATGCTTCTAGTGATTAATGTTAATTTAAGCATTCTTTATATTAATTTTATAATTATGTTGTTGTAGGATTGTATTGGAGCTATAGATGGAACACATATATTAGCTGAGATTCCAGCCGATGATAGAATACGCTATCGCAACCGAAAGGTACAAACATCTCAAAATGTTATGGTCGTATGTTCATTTGATATGCGTTTTCTTTTCGTTAATGCTGGGTACGAAGGTTCTACTGCTGATGCTACTGTTTTAGAAGGTGCTATAACATCAGGATTTTATGTCCTAGAAGGTAAATATTTTCACTTAAATTATATTTATTTATATATGTAGTGACATTGATTTTCATGAATAGGTAAATATTATCTCGTTGATGCGGGTTATGTAAATACACCACAATTTATAGTGTCATATCAAGGAGTAAGATATCATTTGAAGGAATTTGGTCCAAATCACTCCGCTCCACAGAACCCAAAAGAGTTATTCAATTTGCGACATGCTTCATTACGAAATGTTATTGAACGTATGTTCGGGGTGTTGAAAGAAAGATTTCGCATTTTTCGCCAACAGTGGAATATCCTCTCGATGTACAAACGAAGATAGTTATTGCTACATGTACCTTGTATAATTTCATTCGTGACCATAAAGGAGGAAAAGATGAAACTTGGATACAAATTGAAAGAGAACATGGTGCAGATATTGATAGAGAAGTAGAACGAAGACGTCAAAAAAGAATCAGATTTGAAGAACAACAGAGTTTGACAACACAAAATACACAACGTCATCTTGGTAAACAACTTCGGAATAGAATAGTATTGGAAATGTGGGAGGATTATGTGAACAGGAGAATGTTGATGATTATAATTTTTTTAAACATCATGTTCGAAATCTCATGTTATAATTTTTTTATTATTTATGAATGATAACAATCTCTATTGAAATGTTACTTTAATAATTTTTAATTTATGGAGAGTTGTCAGCCAAACAGGTCTACACAAATTTTAAAATTTATGACGCTGCTGCCAAACAGGAAGTGTCAGCTTCCATCAATTTTAAAGTCTAAGTCAAAAATTGTGTTGACACAATTTTTTAGATAGAAATAGCTTTTAAAAAAAACTGTTCCCAAACACCCTATTATTTATTTATCCATTTATTTCCGTGAGTTAAATAGTGCCCAATCAGTCAATGTTCAGCTGATCATAATCCATTCCCACCATGGATACAAATCAACGAATTCATATCAGAAGATGATGATACTGAATTCCGTGATCAAGAGATTTCACCAAGACAAAGGCCCTCTCATTAACCCAGGAACTTCCCCTAGTAATACTGTAACAGGATTACAGGGAAATAAACAATCCATTACAGCTGATGTAGGAACTTCTTCCGAGAAATGTTTGCACATTTTACGATCAAAAATTGAATCAGATGTGCATGTACAAGAGCACATTATCCCTTTCCCTCTTCTAACAGAATATTATAATGTCTTCTCCCAAACTGCATCGGGCAACAAGCCGACATGTTCAAACCACAAATTAAGAAATCAAAAACAAAGCCCACCCTTATCTCTCTCCTTGGACCAGATGCCAGTACTGGAATGCAAGGATTAGAGATTAGGCAGAGATCAGTGGCAAGAGGCGGATCTGATCTAATCCCCGGCTGACCTGGGGCAATCCAGCTGGTCCTTCCTTGGGCTGGATTGGCCTTTTGCATTATGATAACAACAACAATAACATAGTAGCTAAGATAAATGAAAAATAAAAAATGTACCTTATACATTGCAAATGGCCCGGATCAGCCCTCTATTTGCATTCTCTCTTTCTTCTCTACCACACCCAGTAAGGACATTGCAAATCATCCAGAATAGCTTGTCTATGGCAGAACAACCAGATCCCTTCCAAGTTCCAATACTCGTTGCTCCAGATCTAAGAAATTATCTAGCTGCAGACAGAAGCAACGAGACTTGGAAAGGATCCAATTCCACACATATGCACACACACACACACACACATGTATGTGCTTGCACTTCTATACCCCAGAAGAGAAAAGTAGGAAAGAGGTCAGAGAATGAGAGAGGCGAAGGAGTTTGAGACTGAAAGGTGAAGAATTTCTAGCGGAAGAAGGAAGAGAGGAGAGAGGAGCATTGCACATGGGGTAAACTGCAACTTCAAGAAACCCAGCGCAGGCTCCAAAATCATTTACATCATTAGGGTTTAATGAAGATTACATAAGGACAGAAATACCCATCACTAGAGGGCAAAAGACCAATCAACCTGACCAGCAAGAGCACTAATAAAAATAAGAGGAAAAAAAGATGACAAAAATGCCCTTGACTAGGCGCTAGTTCCTACACTCTCCCTCAAGTTGAGCATAGATATCAAGCATGCTCAAGCTGGAGCTAAAGTGAGCCACGGTCTGTCCTTTTGTGAAAATATCAGCCACCTGATTCTGTGACTTGACATATAAAAGGCAGATTTGCCCCAAGTCCAATTTCTCCTAAATGAAGTGACGGTCAATTTCAATGTGCCTACTTCTGTCATGTTGAACTAGGTTGTTTGCAATGTTGATAGCTGCTTTATTGTCACAATATAATCGCATCGGAACCCAGTACGTAGCTTGGTGGTTCACTCCTCTCCCTTGCATAGAGGAGGTTGTGGGTTCAAATCTTGCAAGCTCCAATGGAAGCTGCAGATTTTTCCACCTCCACTCTTAACTTACCTATCAAAAATATATATAGATATATATAATCGCATCGGAAGATGTACGTGTACTCCAAGATCCTGTAACAAAAGTTTCAACCATATCATTTCTGTGACACTATAGGCCATAGCCCTGTACTCCACCTCAACACTGGATCTAGCTGTCAAGGCAACAAAGCGACCCAAGGCGAGCTTGGGTCCCCCTAGCACCTAAGCGCTTAGGTGGCGCCTAGGTGGCAAGTTCATTAAGAGAGGGAGGGGGGAGGGAGATAGTATGTGCCTACCATAGTTGTCAAGGTGACAAGGCGACCAATGCGAACTTGGGGTCCTCGAGTGCCTAAGCGCTTAAGCGCCTACCTAAGCGGCGCTTAGGCGTTAAGTGTTAGAGTGTGGAGTCCGAACTCTCAAATGTGCGCCCTCGCACGCGGATCGACCTGCACCGTTAGGTCGCGCCCCTTGCGGGGGTTTATGGGGGCGGAGCCCCCGGAAGAAAATTTATATTTATAACAGGGGCATTGTTGTCAATTTCTTCCAAAAATATGCAAATCATACTCGGAACAACATACATATAATATAAAGCAAATACCAAAAGAAAAAGACATCTCTCATTATCACATACAATCAATAATAAAGTAAACAAACACATAACTAGGGACGTACCATAGATGACCATTGTAAAAAAAAAAATAAGACATACAAAATTCAAATTAAAATTTAAAATATTTAATTAAATAATGAAGACAGAAGGGGGCCGCCTAGGCGCCGCTTTGGGCGCCTAGGCCGCCAAAGCGGCGCCTTGGCCCGCCATTCTGGCGCCCAATAAGGCGTGGGCTCGCCTTATTGGGGAGCGCCTTGACAACTATGGTGCCTACTACCTGTGTGGGTGACTCTGTGTTTGTGTGTGTGTGCATACAGTGGCCAAGAGGGAGGGTGACGTGTTCAGAAAGAGGAGAGAGTGACAGAGAATGTGAGAGAGAGAAAGAGAGGATGATGGAGGGATCATGTGTTCACGATCAGGGGGGTGGGGCCGTTGCTTTATTTAAATAGAAAATCCACCTAGTAATAATAGGATCCGGGTCCAGATCCTATTATTTGGTAGGCCAAGGCAGACAGCCAAGGCACCCACGCGGGAGCCTTGGACCACCTGGCCCACCTTAGCGGGCACCTTTTTGAGCCCAAAAAAGGCACCCCAGTGCCTTGGGCCTGGATCAGCGCCAAGTCACCTAGCGACCGCCTTGACAACTATGGATCTAGCATACAATGTCAGCTTGTTGCTTCTTCAGGCCACTAAGTTTCCGCCTAAAAATAAACAATACCCTGCTGTAGCTACAATCATCATGTGATCCGGCCCAAGTAGCATCAGAGAAGGCTTCAATAAAGATGCCTCTGCCAAGACAGGACTAGATCCACTTGAGAATCCGCTCAACAGCCCTCATATGAGGCGCTCGCAGAGCATCCATAGATTGGCTCACCATACTCAATGCATAAGTTAGATCAAGACATGTGACTCCAAGATAAAGCAATTGGCCAATCAGCCATTGGTATTTGCCTTTCTCTACGTCAGACAAGACATCACCTTCTATGTCACAAAGACCATGGTTGACTTCAATTGTGTATCAGTTGGTTTACACCCTAATTTCCTGCCTCTTTCAACTGATCAAGTGCACATTTCCTTTGACAAATGTATATACCCTTCTGAGTCTGAGCAACCTCAATCCAAAGAAAGTATTTTAACTCACCCAAATCTTTGATTTCAAATTCTTGAGCAAGACTATGCTTAAGCTAGTTGATTTCTGTTTTGTTGTCTCTTGTGATGATCATGTCATCAACATACACAAGAACCAACACTTTACCATCCTTCCATTTGGTGAAAACAGTGTAATCATAATTGCCCAGAGTATAGCCAAATCTGAGCATAACCATCCAGAATCTGTCAAACCAGACCCTCTTGTATTGAAGCCTTCTCAAGTATCCGCAGCCAGTGGCAACGAGAACAGAGACAGCAAGTAGCAACGACGAAGGCGACAGCAACAAGTATTTTCCTTTGTTTGGTTCTTCTTCCCCTCTTTCTTTTTTAAATTTACTGGGTGGGTGGGTGGAACTGGCCTGGGGATCATGCCAGATTAGCTGATCCAGGTCAAGCCCAACCCAGTCCAGCCAATCCGGCCCAAGAATCGAGACCGGATGGATCAGGATCAGGATCAGGATCAGATCAACCAAACCCAAAACCCAATCCGATCCTTCCATGCTTCAGACCATAAAGAGTCTTCTCTAGCTTGCATACTCTCCCCCTTACATCAAGCCCTGGAGAGGGCTGTATGTAAACTTCTTGCAAATCACCATTCAAGAAAGTATTTTTAACATGAAGCTGATAGATATCCCATGAAAACTAAACCGCAAGGGCCAAGACAACCCAAACGATTTGAACAATGCCACAGAAGCAAACGTTTCAGAGTAGTCAATGGCATAGGTTCGTGTAAAACCCTTAGCAACAAGATGCACCTTGTAGTGCTCAATGGTCCCATCGACCTTATATTTTATAGTGTAGACCCATTAACCCACTTTGATAGGGGGTTATCCCCCACTTGTCCCAAGGATAACTCCTATTCTCATCACAATTTATTCCGATACCAAACGTAACCTTAGTTTCACAGGCCAAAAAGATAATCGGGTTAGAATGAGGGCTAACCCTCATTTAACACGGTTAAATTGTTCCACCTCTGTAGATGGAACAATTTAACCCAGTTGGCCCTTTTCCAATTCTGCACTTCCCTCTTCCCGAGATCAACCCAGCCCATTCTGTCACCTCCTCCCCCTCTCGAAGCTAGCATCCTCTTATTCCCGGTGGTGTAGAAGAGAGAAAAGAGAAAGGATGAATGGCGGCAGCCAGAGACCTGGTGGTGCTCCGGATTTTCCAAGTCAAAGGCCGTGGATGCCATCCAGTGGCTACTCCCCGTCTCCGCCCTCGATCACTGCTTGGCCGCCACCGTACATGACCCCGGAGCGGGCTCCTCCACCGTCGAGACCCACACTGTAGCTCTTTCCCAGCAGTGGGGTACATGGATGGCAGTTTCGGCTAAAACGTATCAGTTTCGACCATGGACGATCCAAAACTAACCGGGCGAAACTGGGCGAAACCGGACGCCAACTCCCCTGCAAAAAAATAGTATTTTATTTAGTTTCGGGTCGAAACCAAAACCGATACTGTTTCGATTTCGGACCCAGCCAAAACCGAAACTGCCATCCTTGGTGTGATAGTGAAGGAGCAAAAGGAGGCGGAGGCCGCCAAGGACGTCGTGGTGAGGGAGTCGGGGAAAGGGAAGAAACAACAAAAGCGGGAGGGCGATGCTGGTCCGTGGAGCTGGGGGGGGCGATCCAGGGGAGAAGCACCAGGGCAACGTCCAGGTCAGGGCCGCCGACATGCTTCCGGAGCTGCATAAGTGCACGTTCCGGTGCGCCCAGTAGATACTCGCTGTGATGCCCAAGCTCGACAGCAAGCGTCTCACCCTCACCCTGAAGAAGGTGCTGGCCTTTCGCCTCTCAGATTCAAGTGTTTGGTTCGGGACCAGACATTGGACATAACAAAAAGGTACTGGTCTTCCACCCGGAAGAAAGAGACATGGGCAAGAAGAAAGAGGACCTGTACATCCCTCTTTATTTCAGCACAATTGCTGTTTCTCATAGTAAAATCAGCTTCGGTTTCTTATGTATGTGAAGTCTTCAGAATTTTTGATCTATAATCTCCCTCTAACCAACAAGCTGACAGAAACTGGCTGAACTATTTTCCTTTTAGAATTTTTTATTTTGTGCGCAAGCTTAAGGTCTCAACCAGAATTTGTCCACAAACCCACCATCCTTTTCAATCAAATTATTTTCATTAAGTTGGCATGCAAATCTTTAAGTATGGCTTTCCTGTGAAGGCTCTTGCTGTATGTTTCCAGTACAAGATGGCTCATTGGTGACTAGCATGATGTGTCTACAATTCATAAATTACCAGGCTACTTCCTGATCAAGCAGATCATGATAATATTGCTCACACATCATGGAGTGTTTATGATGATTAACATCTATGATAATTAGCACTGCCACTTGGGTCTGTTTGGCATTGCAGAGGCAAGAATGCCTAGCAGAGAAGTGTGAAGTAAAATAATACTAACAAAAATAAAGCAGGTAGGAGATAAATCATTCACTTTGGATTTCCTTGCCTAATAATGTTGTCAATGATACTTTCAAAAAAATAATGTTGTCAAAGATTAATTAAACTTTTTGAGACCATAGCAGTCGGTATAATTGAATGTCTTAACCTTTTGTTTGCACTGTTTAACATCTTGGTGGCACTTTTTTTGTAAACAAAGAAATTGCTTAATATTACATTAATCAGAAAAAGACAGGAACTTTTTTTAATACATATTACTTGACCTGGGTCATTTACCTACTGATTTTTTTTTGAAAGTGGATGGTACCACTGTTGTATTAAACAAAAAATGATATGTACAAGTCAAAGTACCCCAAAAATACCCTATACAAAAGCCACACAAAGATAGTGTGCATCACTCTAAACCCCCAACAAAACAAAGAGGGAGGAGTTGAGAGAATTCACATTACAAAGGATTTCAGCCCATTCCCTCACTCTATCACACACAAACGAGACAACCGACTCCACAGCTCTCGACTCCCTCATAAAGATCCAGTTGTTGTGTTCCCCCCACAATATCCAAAGGGTGGCATGGCAAATGAGCCACCATATTGTCATGTCGCCTCTGAGAGCCCAGCTCTTGCCCCAATGCTCCATCAGATGGTGTACCTGGCAATGCCGATCGATACCATTGTGAATCCTCCTACCAAGCTCTCCCCACACCCCTATGAGTAGGTACATCCTACAAACAGGTGGTCTAAGGTCTCGACGTCCACCCCGCACAAGCAACAAGACGACTGGACTCCCGGGAGGAACCGGCTCAGTCTGTCCCGAGTAGATAGTCTCCCTTGAGAGATCCTCCACATGAGAACCTTCACCTACAGTGGGTTCTTTAGCCTCCAAACCTGCGAAGCCAAGCTATGACGAACACCACCATCAGAGATCCTGGCATAAGTAGAGCTGAAGGAGAAAATATCCTCCTTTCTCCGCCTCCAAAACCATTCATCCTCTCTATCTGGCAAAGGATGAAATGGGAGGAGGAAGGAAATGAGGTCCTAGAGCTGCACCAACTCCTCATCCCTGAGGGCCCTCCTGAAGACTAGAGTCCAAGTGTCCCCTGACAAAAGGAAATCGAAAGCTTGGGACACCGTCCCCAAGGAGGCATCTGAAATCGCATAGAGACTGGGAAAGGAAACCTTCAAAGTGAAATTTCCACACCATCTGCCTTCTAAAAAAAGCTCTGGTTGCCTCTTCCTAAACAGACATGAACACAAGAAGAGAGGAAATCCTTGCAAGACTAGAGATTGCGTCACAGGGGGGAGGTCCTATGCAAAGGCACCGGACCCAAGTCCCAAACTCTCCTCCTGACATAATACCTTTGTTTGATCACTTACGTCTACAGCCCATCTTCTCCTGCCCCCACAATCATTTACACAAGAGGGCAAGGTTGAAATCCCTCACACATTTGATCTCCAACCCTCCTATTTTCTTGCTCGTAGCCACCCCCTGCAACTCCCACCACCGCCATGCCCAAAAAACCTCCCCTAAATAGACTCAATCTTCTTGGCCACAGCCTTCAAGATCCAGAACATGGAGAGAAAATAGATAGGAAGGCTATCTAGCACAGATCAACACAAGACAAGTCTACCCCCAGAAGATAACAATCTAGCATTCCATCCAGCCAGCCTAACTCCGTACCTCTGCACAATAGGAAGCCAATCTGCACAATGAAGAGCACTCAAAGACAAAGGAAGACCCAAGTACTTGACAGGAAACTCCCCTATCTTGCACCCCAAAATGCAAGCTACCCTCTGAAGAGACCACTCCTCCATACTCATGCCCAGTAGTAGGCTCTTATTGAAGTTGACTTTAAGGCCAGTCACCTCCTCCAACAACTGCAATAAGAGCTTAACCGTGAACAACCACTCCCTCTCAACTAAGAAGAGGATAGTGTCATCCGCATACTGTAAGTGAGAGGTAATGCCCCCCCCCTCTATCCACTTAAAACCCTCTAATCAAACCTGCAGCCTCAGCTCTCTGCCACACCCTGCTCAAGACATTAACCACCAGCACAAATAAGAGAGGAGACATAGGGTCCCCCTGGCGGAGCCCCGTCCCACTATAGAAAAATGAAGACGGCCTCCCATTCACAACGACAACAAAGGAGGCAGAGAAAATACAAGCCCTGATCCACTCGATCCATCTCTCTTCAAAACCCATTCACAATGATACTACCAGTTAACCCTATCATAGGTCTTCTCGAAATCCAGCTTGAGAACCACCCCTTTCTTCCTATGGGACTTCATGGCAAATAAGCACGCATGGGTCACCAAGAAGTTATTCTAGATATGTCTCCATCTAATGAAGGCTCCCTGAAAACTGCTGACCAACCTGTCCATCACCCCAACCAATCTCCCAACTAGTACTTTAGTGATTGTAAGCGTCATTCAACAAGCTAAAGGGTCTGAAGTCTCAGAACTCTTGTGCACCTGTCTTCTTAGGAATAAGCACTAAGAGGGTTTTATTGATACCACCAAGTGTGCTCTCCCCTCTTGTAACTCCTTCAACGCTGCCAATAAATCATCTTCGATAACTTCCCAGTATATCTGAAAGAATGCCAATAGAAAACCATACGACCCCAGAGCTCTATCCCCTGCAAGAGAGAAAACCGCCCGGTAGACCTCCTCTAAGAAACACTGGAAGATAGCATCCCTCTCTTCAATAGAGAGACAAAAAAGTAAGTCATCTGCAATCCGTGGTCTACATTGCTCCTCTGTGAATAGCCTGGAATAGAAGTCTCTGGGATGCCTACTAATATCCTCCTCAGACGATAAGGAGAGGTCCCACCCTAATGCTAGTGATAGTGTTAACCCTCCTTCTCCCTAAAGCAGTACGTTGGAAATAAGCAATATTCCTATCACCCTCCTTAAACCATTTGTCTCTCGAACTCTGCCTCTAATAGATCTCCTCCCTAACAAGTATCTCATCGAACTGCGTCCTAAGAGAGTCCCTGAGACTCCTATCCTCCTCATCCATAAGACTCCATAAGACATGACTCCTCCAGACAATCTAGGCCCTCAATATGTTGAAGAATCTTATCCTTCATTGCCCTCCCTAGAAGAGTTTTGTCTGCCCCCCCCCCCAAATCTTAAGCACATGTGCAATATGCTGCAACTTCTTGACAAGAATAGCCATAGTAGAGGTAGACCTCACTTGAACATTCCAAGCACCAGAGAGAGTCTCCATAAAATCAGCCTCTCTAAACCAATACTTCTCAAGCCTGAAGTAGTGACACTTGTCAAACACCCGGCTGGTCTTCAACAAGATGGGCTTATGGTCCGAAGTGAACCTCGCCAAAGGGAGCACCTACACATCAAAAAAGTGGTCCTCCCAATTAACCGACACCAGAAACATATCCAACCTTGAGCAAAAAGTGTTTACCCGCAAGTTTGACCAAGTGAACCAACCATGACCCATGCCAACATCCACCACAGCAGCCTATTGAATAAATTCAATATAAGTCCTCCATCTCACCTGAGCGCAAATAATCCTTTGTCCTCTCCCAAGGAGTAGCCACAACATTGAAGTCCCCACCAACACACCATGGCCGACCAGAGGAGAGATGGTGGCCGAGCAAATCCTCCCACAAAAGTCGCTTCTGCTCCCTGGACGAAGGGTCATACACCCTGCTGAAGTCCCAAGAGAAGTCGTCTCTCAACCAACTGAAGTGTAAAGAGATAGCCCACCTGCACACCTGCCTGTCCTGAACCACCCCCTCCACTTCATAAAGGTTCCAAAGTATCATAATCCCTCCGGACCTGACCACAGCTAGAGAAGCAACACCCATAAACAACCTACCGCCTCCAATCTCCCTCATAAGCTCAGCACCATCACCCTCACACTTAGTCTCTTGGATGCAGAGAATATCAATTTTGCATCTCCTGATCAATTTCCTCACCGCCCTCTTCTTTTCCACCCCCCCAAATCCCCTCATATTCCATGAGACGATCCTCATTAAACACGTATGAAATCCTTGTCCTCCCTACCCACATCCCCTTCCATGTCTGCCTTCACCTAAGCTCTAATACTCGTACCCCACCTCTTTCTAATTTTAAAGAAGGCCACACTCGCATCCTTCTCTGCAGCCGCATAAGATATACCAACCTTGGTCGCCACCTCCCTCACCTGTTCCCCCATCATCTTCTCCACAAACCCCAGTAGCTCCCTCACTTCCTCCATCCTCAAGGAAGCCCTTTCTCTCCACCCATCCCCAACTAGAATCAAACCAGATTCCGCTCCAACCCCTTCAGCCACTAATTGCAGCTCCAGCTCAGAAAGGCAACTAGACTCCCAACTGACTGGGGCCTGGTATGGCACCAAAGACAAGGAACCATCGAAGGGCCGGTGTCGACACCCCCAACAGCCGCAAAAGGCTCATCTGAACCACTCTGAACTCGCTACCTCGTCAGCACCTGCAACTCATGCCCCGAACTGCCAACACCAGCATCACCAGAAGGTCCCCGGCCATAAGCATGCATCCCGACTGACGCAACTTACAACAAGGCCGATCCGAGGTAGGACTGCACCTCTGTACCTCCGACAGGGGAAGAGACAAGAGAAGCTGCACCACCATCCGCCAACAACAACTGACCGCAAGGATCCTTCACCGCCGGCTGGCCCCTAGACAACCATTGCTCGTCCCAAACTGGGCAACTGATGGGGCTGACCAGCTGCTTGCCACAGGGAGGGGAGGCCACGGTCCTCCCGCCGATCAAGACTGCCTCTGGGAGGGGCATCGGGCTGCCTTCCTACCGACGGAGGAGACCGCCAGAGATCAACAGAAAGTCCGCCAGAGGAGAGGCTGAAGCCGAGCCGCAGGCCGCCAGAGGAGGGAGAGTGGGCTTAGACGATCGAAACGGGCAGGGGAGTCGAGCAGTAATGGGCCTGTGCAAACCCGTTAAGCGAATGTGCACGGATCCGAGTAAGTCATCCGATACCCAGATACCCGAAGAGCAACCGGGCATGTCCTTAAGGCTAAAAGGATGGAGAATGGGCCGTTTGCTCATCGCCTTTGGGCCGGGCCGAATTGGGTTACGAGTTGGATCAATTGGGCCGACCAAATGGGCGGGATAGTTTGAATTCAAACTGCCAGCCACTCCACCTTCTTCCACCTCCATCCGAGGTTGCAAAAACCTTAGACCCTGCTAAAACTCCCGCCGCCTCCCCTCTTCTATCGAACGAATGGACATCCCCACGACGTATTCCGCCCCTCAGTCAGAGAAAGTGATCGTCGACGGGAGAGTGGGCTCAGACGATCAAAACGAGCAAGGGAGTCGAGAAGTAACGGGCCTGTGCAAACTCGTTAAGCCGATGTGCACGGATCCGGGTAAGCCATCCGATACCCAGATACCCGAAGAGCAACCGGGCATGTCCTTAAGGGTAAAAGGATGGAGAATGGGCCGTTTGCCCATCGCCTTTGGGTCGGGCCGAATTGGGCTACGAAATGGATCAATTGGGCCGAATTGGCCCTCCGGCAACCCCAGAGGGGGCCACCCCTCAACTCATCTCAGCGCACGAAACCCACAGGGAAACCAAGAGCTTCTCTCTCAAGAAAGTCTAGAGAAAGAAAGGTTGTTTACATACTGATTTAGAATATTTTTGGCTAACTTATGAGCCTGACTGTTAATAGACCAATTATCATAACAGAGAGAAATCTGAGAATGTTTCAGTAGTTGTTTGCATTGATCCACAATGCTTACTGCTCTCCATGGTGGCGGTTTATGATCATTGGTGGCTTCAATGATGATCTTTGCGTTTCCTTCCATGATTGCTGAAGGTGCATTTTCCGCAGCCCACTTCAATGCATTCCGAGCATAGCTCACAGAACTTTGAGCATTTTCCATAACCCCATTTGAACGGATGATAATAATTTATTCCTCCCTAAGCCCAATCAATGTCTAAAAGGAAACATGAAGTATGTCATCAGTCCTCACCTTCCTCTCGCTCTACGAGGCATCGTGATTTACTGTAAATTTCAGGTCTGTTCTTTATCCACTTAATTCATGAAATTATTTCAAAGTGTTCCTATTTCTTCTGATTTATTCTATTTAATCAGTTATACGGATTGCAACTCGAGCCTTGTGGCGGGGTGTATGTATCTGCATCATTCAAATTTATTCCTTCACTTTGACATATGAATTAGTGTTTTCACTTTTCAGATTTCTTCCTCATTTTTAGTTGCAATGTAAGACAATTTCAGTTCAACCCAGGTGATGTCTGCTATTGTATGCTCGGTGAAAAAAATGTTCATGTAAGACAATTTCATATCTACCCAGCATGAAGCTGCATTGATTCCAAAGAAGCGTCTTCAATTTATATTGGGGGTATTATTTCTAAATAAAACTCAATATTGATGCCAAACAAGCATCTTCAAAATCTTTCTAAGTTGTTCTCACAGTTCATAAAGAAAAAATGGAAGTAATAGGCAAACCGAAGAAGCTCCTGGTTTCCATATGGATAATTTATCACTTCATTTCTCTTTGAAAGTATAGATTAACTTGTCATCACTTCATTTCGCTTTGAAATTATAGGTTTGTTATCAATTTGCCCTGGATGACTTTTTTTCTTTTTTATTTTTTGTTCATTGTTCTATACAATGCCAATGGTCTAGTTTCAAACCAAGTCCTTATCTTCAAAAACACACTTGTCATGCTTTGAGCACTTAATTTCTGTTCCAAGTATTCTGAGCATTATTATTTTTTAGTAATTCCTGTGGACTGTACTGCATTACTGAAAGATGAATGAAATTTTACAAGACAGCAGATTCAATCTTCAATTTGCATCAGCATATTTCTAGACCCTTGTATGCTAGTATAAGTAGCATACTGAATATATGTTAAAAGAGAAAAAAGGCAGGGCAATGAAAGTGCACGAGCAAGTGCTTCTACATCATCATGACTCTTATAATTGTCTTTTTTTTACATTTATGAGGAGTCTGGCCTCAGATAGAGTTGACACATATTTTGTTAAACTTCAATAGTATAATTCCCCATTTATTTGGTATTCTGGCATATATGATGAACTTCTTTCAATGCAGGAGGGGAAAAATCTTTCCCCCTTTCACAGACACCCTGCCCTCAAACCTGCGTTCACCTCTGTGTTCTTTCAAGCATAAAGGGGATGGCTACATACTGTGGATAATGAATAACTCTATAGACGCCTGGGCATGTTTATCCATTTTTGTGCTTTTTTTGAAGAATGAAATCTCCTTACCTATTATGTATGTAGCTTCTTCGTGATGCAGCCAGAAGAGAACACTTGAATGTGGTGCACTTGCTTCTGAAAGCTGGTGCTTCTCCTCATAAGACAAATAGTTATGGAAAGGTTATTGTTGGTTTCTGTTTTTTTTCTTTTTTGCAGTTATTGTTCATTCAGACATCCACGCATTGCTTAGTCTATGCAAACTTCCAAAGGTATTTGTTGGACTTTCAACAGACCCATGCTGAACTCTCAGATCCAAAAAGTTCAGAGTATTTTAGAAGCTACAGCATCATCTGGTTCTTTGGCCTCTCCGTAGCCACCTCATGCTAGTGCACTACAGATACTTTTCTGAATCAGTAGCCTTTTCCCTTTCACCAATTTCGATGTCCTTTTGGAGAAAAAAACTTCTACATTATGACGTTTGACAATTAAGCAATACAAATTGAGAGTATTATGGGGCATCTTCTGTCAATGGTGCAGAAGATTGGAGAATGTTGTAACTAATTGCAGGATTTAGATTGTTATATAAAGAATTTTCTGAGTGGAATATGCATCTTAGAAATTGTGTCTCTCCTGCATGCTCATCATGTATGTGTTGTGTTATGAGTATATTTGAAGTCAAACAGGTGAAATACTTGGCAGATAGGATCATTGTTCGATGTTCTGACTGCAACAACCAACAGAAATAAATGTGTGCAGAGGGAAAGGTCTATGGTTCTATTGCAATAAGAATAAAATAGTTTCGACATTTGCATGTCTTCAAAAATATGTATACATGTTTGGAAACCTCTGGTTCAATCGGACACGACTACAAGCCAAAAGAGTTGAGCGTTCCGGATAGATAAAAACTAGTCATTGTCATATAAATTTAAAAAATAAAAAAAGATTTTGAAACACATATTGTTTAAATATTTAAATTATATTTCAATTCGAATAAGTCAAATAAGTTCTGTAAATTAAGAACCAACTGGGTAGCTCAGTTAGTTCTTCATCTCATGAGGAACCATGAGGTCCCCAACATAGATGGCAGTATCGACCGAAACCAATACGTATCGGTTTCAGCCCATACCGAAACGAAATCAGACTTGCTCACTGTAACAGGTCCGAAATTTTAAAAAAATATTTTTTTAATGGTTTCGGGTGAAACCAATACCGGTTTCGCCCGAAAATTACCCGCTTCGACCCAAAACCGGACAGTTTCGGCCGAAACCGGACGTGAACTCCCCTCCTGTTCTCCCTCAGATTCTCAGATCTGAGGGAGAAGGGAGGCAGGGAGCTACTGCTGCAGGGTGAGGGAGAAGGGAGGGTTTGCTGCCGCCGCCGTCGCCGTTTCTTGGAGTTTGTAACGTGTAGCCGCGTTTTCTTGGCTCTCATTCCTAATAGATCTTGTAAATTTTTATTTTTTTTAGTTAGTTTGAGAGTTTCTTTTGTTGTAGGTAAGGTTCTCTTAAATATATTAATTTTCATAAGTGAAATATGTTAAGACTCCAAATTAAGTCATAATTAGCTATTTAAATTTAAAATTTTTGTCTAATTAGGTTTAATTAGGGCCAATTGAAGCTCAATTAAGTTTCATTGAAGAATTTAGGGTGAGAGCATACTGCTAATTACATTTAATGAAGGGTGATTAGAGTAAAATTGATAATTAAGCCCTAATTAACTATTTAAATTTGGGACTTTTGTCTAATTAGGTTTAGTTAGGGTCAATTGAAGTTCAATTAAACTTCATTGAATAATTTAGGGCAGGAACATACTGCTAATTGCATTTAATAAAGGGTGATTAGGATAAAAATGATAATTAAACCCTAATTAACTAGTTAAATTTAGGACTTGTCTAATTAGGTTTAGTTAGGGTCAATTGAAGTTCAATTAGGCTTCATTGAATAATTTACGACGGAAGTATGCTGCTAATTGCATTTAATGAAGGGTGATTAGGGTAAAGTTCCAAATTAAGCCCTAATTAACTATTTAAATTTGGGGCTTTTGACTAATTAAGTTTAGTTAGGGTCAATTGAAACTCAATTAAGCTTCATTAAATAATTTAAGGTGGGAACATGTTGCTAATTGCATTAAATGAATGGTGATTAAGGTAAAACTCCAAATTAAGCCCTAATTAGCTATTTAAATTTGGGACTTTTATCTAATTATCTCAATTCAACATAATTTAAAGCTCAATTATGCTGCATTGCATTTTTTTCATTGTACTTACAACCATTTGGTTTTAACTGTCGTAATGCAACATCATGCCTAGATGTGAACAAGGTCAGGAGCAGTAAGGTCAGGAGAATCCGGGGTGGATCCACCTCTCCTTAGTTGATGCTGGGAGAAGAAAAGTGAAATACAATTATTGTGGTAAGGAGATACATGACGGAATTACTAGAGGAAAGCAGCATTTGATAGGGATAAGAGGAGAGGTCAAACAATATGACACATGTCCCTGAGAGGTCCGAGAAGAAATGCGTCAATGCCTTTTGGGCAAAAAAGAGAGGATGCAACAAAGGGCTGAAGATGAGGTAGAAATTGTTGAGGAGATTTCGGGCAAAAGGAGAAAGAGGGATGATGATGATGAGGAGGAAGGCACTGAGGATTCAGATCCAAAACTGACTGAAGTAATAGAGCGTGAACAAGCCGCTCGAAGGAAAGGAAAAGTACCGATAGGTTCAAGGACATACTCCAGTACAGTTGGTGTAGCACGAGCTGCACGACGTCCTGACACTGGTGCAGCCCCGCAGAGAAGAGGCCCCATGGACAGCTATCTACACAGAAGACAAAGTGCTACACAATTTAAAATCAAGCAAGCATTGAGAGGGGTAAAAAAATAAACAGAAGTTGCAGGGCATGCATTTAAAAGTATTTACAAACGGTTTTTCCATGCATGTGTCCCTGCACATACAGCTGAATCAGAATATTTCCAACCTATGCTAGATGTCATAGCAGATGCTGACCCTAACTTGAAGGCCCCATCACGTCGAGACATATACGGGCGTGCCCTGAGGAAGAGGTTGAGGAGCTCCATTAGTGGGTTGAAAGTTTCAAGCATATATGGATGGATAGAGGATGCACCATCATGTGTGATGGCTAGACTGGTATCACGAAGAAGTCCATGATTAACTTTTTGGTCTATTGCATCGAAGGTACAACATTTGTTAAATCTGTAGATGCATCAAATTATGAAAAAAAATGTCAATTATTTATTTCATTTGATGGATAAGATGGTAGATCAAATTGGAGAGGACAATGTTGTGCAAGTAGTGACTGATAATGAAGCAAGTAATAAGGCTACAGGGAAGAAATTGATGCAGAAGCGCATGCATTTATCTTGGCTCCCATGTGCAGCACATTGTCTGGATTTGATACTTGAAGACATTGGGAAGGAAAACAATATGAAGAGGACAATTGAGAGGACACAAAAAATCACCCAGTATATTTGTGGTCATCCTAGGATATTGAACATGTTCAGGGAGCACGCAAGTGGGGGGCGAGATATCATACCTGCAGGGCCAACCAGATTTGCTTTTTCATTTCTTTGGAGTCTTTGCATAGGTATAATAATGAGCTCAATTCTTTCTACTTTATCCTTATAGATATCATCTGTATTTGATTTAAATTTTATTTCTTTGGAGTCTCTGCACAGGTATAAGAATGAGCTGAAAGCTTTCATGTACTACAATGCCATGCGGGAATACATAGATAAGTCTAATGTTGATGCTCAGATGGATTATTTGGATGTCTGCCAGTATATTTGTGGTCATCCTAGGATATTGAACATGTTCAAGGAGCACGCAAGTGGGGGGCGAGATATCATACGTGCAGGGCCAACCAGATTTGCTTTTTCATTTCTTTGGAGTCTTTGCATAGGTATAATAATGAGCTCAATTCTTTCTACTTTATCCTTATAAATATCATCTGTATTTGATTTCAATTTTATTTCTTTAGAGTCTCTGCACAGGTATAAGAATGAGCTGAAAGCTTTCATGTACCACAATGCCCTGCGGGAATACATAGATAAGTCTAATGTTGATGCTCAGATGGATTATTTGGATGTCTGCCACATCATGGAAGACAACAAATTCTGGGGCAGAGTCTCACGGTACATGAAAGTAGTCACACCTCTCGTGAAGGTCTAAGAAATGGTGGATGGTGATGAGAAGAATGATATGAGATATCTGTACGAGGCCATGGACCGTGCCAAATTAGAGTTGCAGAATTCCCTTCGCAAAGAATATGCAAAGTGGTGAAAATTTATTGACCATAGATGGGACAACACATTACACTATGACTTGTATGCAGCTGGTGAGTGATTAATTGTATTGATACATTATTTTTTAGGTTAGTTAACTATAGACAAACACATGTTATTTCCTTAACCCTCGATTTATGTACAATGTCAATACACATGTTGATAGCGAGATGCTTCAAGGCACTTTTAAAGTCATTGGTCGTTTATCGAGGACACCAGAAAAGAGACTTCAGGCCGAAGTAGAAGTTGGCCTTTATTGATTTTATCAATAAGACATATAGAATTTACTTAATAGTTATGTTAATCTATTAATTTATCTTTGTAGATGAACTATGATAGAATGAGGACTATGACATATTATGACTCCCAATTGCAATACGCTGTGGGAAGAGTGAGCTTAGGTATACTTTATCTTTGTGCTTTCTTAACCTCAATATGTATTAATACATCATGGAGAATTGATCTTTATTTACACCTTATATTTATTTATTTATGGTTGGTGGAACAGCTGACTGGTGGATAATGGTGAACAACCGAGATGTGAGCAGTAATATATTGACTTTCATTGCAATTAGGGTGCTCAGTCAAACAACATCAGTAAGCCATTGTGAAAGAAATTGGAGCACGCTCAGCCTTATATACTCAAAGGTTCACAATCGGCTAAAGGTTGAATGGTTAGAAAAATTAGCTTATTGCCACTATAATATGAGGTTAAGAATAAGGAACATGAAGTTAAGACAATAGTTGAGAGACAAACGCGTCACAGAGGATGCAACTCCAGAAATTGATGTGGACGTTTTATTTGATGATGGCAATCCCTTGCAGTCTTGGGTGGAGATACGAGAGCAGGTTGATGAACCCGTTTTTGATGTTGATGATAGAACATGGGCAGAGAACATACTAGATGAAGATAAGTCAAGAGATCCAGAATTCAAAAGACCAACAACGAGGGCCAGAGAGACTCGTGCGCACCAGAGCCAGGTTGGCAGTATCGACCGAAACCGATACGTTTCGGCCGAAACGTATCGGTTTCGGCCTATACCAACACCAAAACGGGCATTGGCACTGTAGCAGGTCCGATACCAAAAATAATATTTTTTTAATGATTTCGGACCGAAACCGACCAAAACCTAACCTGTTTTCGCCAAAACCTAACTTGTTTTCGGACCGAAACCTAACATTTTCATAGATTGCCCCCTTTTCTAACTGTTTTGAACCGGTTTCGGCCGAAACCGAAACCAAAACCGATATCGAGTCGTATCGGTTTCGGACCCGGCCGAAACCGAGTCCGAAACCGACAATGCCATCATTGCACCAGAGAAGGGACCCAACTTTGTTTGTTCATGACACTGATAAGCAACCTGAGTTTGAGCTAGCTAGACACGCAGAATCAGATAGCAGACCAGTCACTCCTAGAATGGTCAAATCACCTCCATCCTTATAGGTGATTGAGAGGACTAGTGCTACTGCTCGAGAGGACCCCACAATTGAGCAGTTGAAACAAATTTATGTGAAGCACATGCTAGGGGGAAAAGGACTCATCTCAAAGATGAATGAAATGATCACACAAAAGAGGGGAAAAAAACACTCCCAAAGGCTAAAAGGTGATTGGTTTCTTATGGTTCTGATGATGATGATGATCCCAGCGTAGTTGCAGATGCTACTACTGGCGATGGCACATATGCACCTACTCCCTCCTTCCACGCAGACAAAGACAGAGGATACAGTCATAGTGAAGGAGGATATGATTCATAGGGCCAATATGGACATCCATCAAGTTATGACGGTGGCCAACAAGAAGCAAGCATTTATGGGTGGGGTCATCAACCAGAATTTCAATTTCATCTAGTTCCACCCAATAGCAGTTATGGGTCAGCATCCTCTTCTCATCCTCAAGGTTCTTATGTTGATTCTGAATTCCAATCAAGCCAACAACCTTACACTCCAAGAGGGATGCAGGACTTGGCTACCTCATTGTTTGGTTATAGTGAATATACAGAATACATGCAACATTTTTATGAGTATCAACATCAGAAGCAAGACGATGAGGGAGAAGATTCTTCTAACTATTATCCATATTACTACATCATCATTTAGGTAAGGATCATTTAATTTATGTAACATTTACTGTGTCTAATTAGGTTTATTGTACTGCTTGAACCTACTGCATGCTTAATATGTACTCAAGAATATCACTTTAACATGTCCAATGTCTACTTCATGTTTATTGCACTTAATCCAATTTCTTTACAGTCAAATACATGTCTAATGATTTTTTTCTGCTTGTTTTCTCATTATTTATATTTTTCTAATTTTTTTCCCAAACTTTTCTATATTTTTTACTTTTTTTTGAATGTTTGTGACCGATTTCGACAGGTTTTGGCCGAAACCGAAACTGAAACCGATACGTTTCGGTTTCGGTCCCGGCCGAAACCAATACCGAAATCGATACTGCCAACCTTGGTCCCCAGTTCAAACATTTGCTCCCTCATTACTTTGGAGAGTGCAAGTTTTCCGGGTCCCGATAGGTGACTCGGCCAAAAAAAAAAGTTACGTAACTTAAGCAAATATTCCACCCAATGATCGTCGTAGAGATCTCACATAAAAAATGACAATAAATAAAAAAATGAGAAAGTAATTAGCCTAAACATTTATATAATTACATGTCAATCCAACGTTAACGTAATTATATGTCAAACATAAAAAATAATAGATTAATGCGTCTAAACATTTATGTGATTACACCATCAATGTCAAAAAAAATAATTAATGCATCTAAACATTTATGGAACTACACGACAAATGCAAAAAATATATTAATAAGTCAAAATGTTTGCATAATTACATGTCAAATGAAAAAAATGATTAATGAGTCTAAATGTTTACGTAACGACGTGACAATGCCAAAAAAAGATTAATGTGTCTAAATGTTTATGTAAAAAAAATAATGTGTATAAATATTTGGATAACGACACGTGAAATGTCAAAAAAAAGTAAGTTAATGTGTCTAAACGTTACATAATTACGTGTAAAATGTAAAAGTAAATATTAATGCATCTAAATGTTTACGTAATTTCACAACAAATGTAAAAAAAATATTAATGTGTCTAAATACTTACATGGTTACATAATTTGTTAAATTATTTAAATTAGGTATTCATGTCAAATAAGATGTATTAGCGAAGTTGGACATAAGTTGAGGAGCATTTAAGATAATTTGGAGGTAGGATGGGTAAACTATAAAAAATATGATTTTAGAAGCATTTGTAGCAAGGTTGGGATGACAAGAGCATTTTAGTCCATCTATAGAGTTATCCCACTTTGTATCCCTCGACACTACCAAAGCAAGTGGAATAAAAAAGGAGTTAGCCTCCTTTGTCCCAAAGGGATAACCCATTGCTTATCAAAGCAAATGGGACTAAAATCCAAGATAGACTAATCTAGGAGAGATAACCCTCCTTTTGTCTATCCCCCTATCAAAGAGGGGAATATGGATCCCACCAAACTCTGACCAGCAAGAAGCTCCACCAAGTCCCGAGTGCCATTTTTCTATAAAGCTGACATTTCTTCACTCATCGCCTGTACCCATTTGGGATCTTTCACAGCCTCAGCAAAAGAAGAGGGAACCTGATATGAAGAGACAGTAGAGAAGAAAAAAAAATAAGGGGAAACATGAGAGTGACTAACATGATTTGAGATGAGATGTTTAGTGCAATTACAAGCACCCTAGATAAGAGCAATAGTAAGGTCAAGAGAAGAGTTAGTATCACCTGAAGAAAAATCCTGGACGGGACCGGGAGGCACAACAATGTCCTGGTATGGTGGATCAGCAAAGCATGGTTGGCAGTACCGGCTGAAACCGATACGTTTCAGTCGAAACGTATCGGTTTCGGCAGTAACTGACACGATACCGGACCTGCTCACTGTAGCAGGTCCGAAACTTTAAAAAAAAATGATTTCGGGGGAAACCGGTATCGGTTTCGATCTGAAACCGTCCGGTTTCGGCCGAAACCCACATGAACTCCCCTTAAAAGGGAGTTCACTTCGTGTTCTCCCTCAGATCTGAGGGAGAATGGGTGCTGCTGCTGTGTTGGGTGATGATGTTGTGTAGATGTTATTTTCTTAAGGTAAATTTGGGGTTTCTTTGTTTTATTTTGGGTTTTTTTGGTTGGGTTGAAAGTTTTTCAGTTGTAGGTTAAGAATGAACTACGAGATATGTTAAGACTTCAAATTAAACCCTAATTAGCTCCTTAAAATTGGGGTTTGTGTCTAATTCGGTTTACTTACGGTCAATTGAAGCTCAATTAAGTTTCATTGAAGAATTTGGGGTGGGAGTATACTGGTAATTAATTTTAATGAATGGTGATTAAGGGTTAATTGATAATTAAACCCTAATTAATTCCTTAAAATTGGGGCTTTTGTCTAATTAGATTTACTTTGGCTCAATTGAAGCTCAATTAAGCTTCATTGAAGAATTTGGTATGAGAGCATACTGATAATTAATTTGTATGAAGGGTGATTAAGGGTTAATTGATAATTAAGCCCTAATTAATTCCTTAAAATTGGAACTTTTGTCTAATTCGATTTACTTAGGCTCAATTGAAGCTCAATCAAGCTTCATTGAAGAATTTGGGGTGGGAGCATACTGGTAATTAATTCTTATGAAGGGTGATTAAAGGTTAATTGATAATTAAGTCCTAATTAATTCCTTAAAATTGGGATTTTTGTATAATTCGGTTTACTTAGGCTCAATTGAAGCTCAATTAAGCTTCATTGAAGAATTTGGGATGAGAACGTGCTGATAATTAATTTTTATGAAGGGTGATTAAGGGTTAATTGATAATTAAGTCCTAATTTTTCTACTGTACTTACAATTATTTATCTTTGACTGTCTTAATACAGCATCATGTCTAGACGTGAACAAAGTCAGGAGCAGCAAGGACAGGAGGATCCGGGGTGAGTCCACCTCTCCTTAGTTGATGCTAAGAGAAGAAAAGTGAAATACAATTATTGTGATAAGGAGTTACATGGCGGAATTACTAGAGGAAAGCAACATTTGACAGGGGTAAGAAGAGAGGTGAAACAAATGACAGATGCCCCCGAGAGGTCCAGGAAGAAATGCGCCAGTTTCTTCTGGGCAAAAAAGAGAGGATGCAACAAAGGACTGAAGATGAGGCTGAAATTGCTGAGGAGATTTCGGTAGGCCTGTCAACAGATTCGGATATTATTCAGATCCACTTCGAATTCGAATCCGTATTAGAGGATAATATTCGAATTCGTATTCGTTTTTTCGGATACGGATAATATCCGAATTTGAATCGGAGCGGATACGGATATTATAATATTCGTTTCGTAAAATATCCGTTCGTAATATTATATATCATACAATATTAGGCCTGTCAACGGAGCGGATACAAAGCGAATATATGACTATTTGTCACCACTATTACTCTATTTGTCACCACTATCACTCATTTTTCACCACTAACACCTATTTGTCACCCCTAATACGCATTCTTCACCGTTGTGGAGTATTCTGAAATCGGAGCAGATAATTCGAATAATTTAAAAAAAATTATTCGAATCGAATACGAATAAATAATACAATAATTCATCGGATAACGGATCAAAATCGGATTATTCGAATCTTAAAACGGAGCGGATACGAATAGTCATATATTCGCTTTGTATCCGCTCCGTTGACAGGCCTAGATTTCGGGTAGAAGGAGGAGGGATGATGATGAGGAAGGCACTGAGGATTCAGATCCAGAGTTGACTGAAGCAATGGAGCGTGAACAAGCCGCTCGAAGGAAAGGAAAGACACCCATAGGTTCAGGGACCTACTCCAGTACAACTGTACGACGTCCTGACCCTGGTGCTGTCCCGCAGAGAGCAGGCCCCATGCTACACAACCTAAAATCAAGCAAGCATTAAGAGGGGTAAAAAAAATCTGTAGAAGTTGCAGGACATGCATTTAAAAGTATCTGCAAATGATTTTTCCATGTTGGTGTCCCTGCACATGCAGCTGAAAGCGAATATTTCCAACTTATGCTAGATGTCATAGCAAATGCTGGCCCTAGCTTGAAGGCTCTGTCACGTCGAGACATATACGGGCGTGGCCTTGAGGGAGAGGTTGAGGAGCTCCATGACTGGGTTGAAAGCTTCAAGCATATATGGATGGATAGAGGATGCACCATCATGTGTGATGGCGGGACTGGTACCACGAAGAAGTCCATGATTAAATTTTTGGTCTATTGCATCAAAGGTACAGTATTTGTTAAATCTGTAGATGCATCAAATTATGAAAAAAATGCCAATTATTTGTTTAGTTTGATAGATAAGATGGTAGACCAAATTGGAAAGGAGAATGTTGTGCAAGTAGTGACTGATAATGAAGCTAGTTATAAGGCTGTAGGGAAGAAATTGATGCAGAAGCGCAGGCATTTATCTTGGCTCCCATGTACAGCACATTGTCTGGATCTGATGCTTGAAGACATAGGGAAGGAAAATCATGTGAAGAAGACAATTGACAAGGCACAAAAAATAACACAGTATATTTATGGCCATCCTTGGATATTGAATATGTTCAGGGAGCATGCGAGTGGGGGGCGAGATATCATCCGTGCAGGGTCAACCAGATTTGCTTCGAATTTTATTTCTTTGGAGTCTTTACACAGGTATAAGATTGATCTCAATTCTGGATACTTTATCCTTATAGATATGATCCGTATTTGATTCATATTTCATTTATTTGCACAAGTATAAGAATGAGCTGAAAGCTTTCATGTACCACAATGCCCTGCGGGAATACATCGACAAGGCCAATGTTGATGCTCAGATGGAATATTTGGATGTCTGCCACATCGTGGAAGACAACAAATTCTGGGGTAGGGTCTCACGGTACATGAAAGTAGTCACACCCCTCGTGAAGGTCCTAAGAATGGTGGATGACGATGAAAAGAATGATATGGGATATCTGTACGAGGTCATGGACCGTGCCAAATTAGAGTTGCAGGATTCCCTTCCCAGAGATTATGCAAAATGGTGGAAAATGATTGACCAGAGATGGGACAACACATTACACCACGACTTGCATGCAGCTGGTGAGTGATTAATTGTACTGAAACATTGTTCTTTAGATTAGAGTAACACGGTTAGGATAAACACATTAGATTTGACTACGTTGGTGGGCCACCGTCCCAGGGGAATGGGAATGAGGGATTGGGCCCTAAGGGCTAAGGCTACTGGGAACCTGGGCAGGTCGACCTGGCCAGGTTCCCAGCAGCCCTGGGAACCCGACCAGGTCGACCTGGGACCTGGCCAGGTCGACCTGGTCAGGTTATGCCAGGGGCAGGTCGAGACCTCCAGGGGGTAAGGGGGTAATGCCTATAGGTCGACCTCGAGTGAGCCATTCCGTCTCTTAATTTGAGCAAGTCACCCGCCCAGGGGGGTAATGCCTATATGTTATTTTATATCTAACATTTAGTTAATTATACACAAATGCAGGCTATTTCCTCAACCCTCGATTTATGTACGATCACGATGCCAATGCACATGTTGATGGCGAGGTGCTCCAAGGCACATTCAAAGTCATTGGTCGTTTATCGAGGACACCAGAAAAGAGATTTCATGCTGAAGTAGAGGTTGGCCTTTATTGATTTTATCAATAAGAGGTATAGAATTTACTTAAGTCATTATGTTAATCTATTACTTTATCTTTGTAGATGAACTATTATAGAATGAGGACTGGGACATATTCTGACTCCCAATTACAATACGTTGTGGGAAGTGTGAGCCCAGGTATATTTTATTTTTGTGATTTCTTAATCTCAATATGTATTAGTACACCTTACATTAATTTGTTTATGGTTGGTGAATCAGCTGACTGGTGGATAATGGTGAACAACCGAGATGTGGGCAGTAATGCATTGACTTTCATTGTAATTAGGGTGCTCAGTGAAACAACATCGGCAAGCCAATGTGAAAGAAATTGGAGCACGTTCAGCCTTATACACTCAAAGGTTCGCAATCAACTAAACGCTGAACGGTTAGAAAAATTGGTTTACTGCCACTACAATATGAGACTGAGAATAAAAAACATGAAGTTAAGATAACAACTGAGGGACAAACGCGTCGCAGAGGATGCAATTCTAGAAATTGATGTGGACGCTTTATTTGATGATGACAATCCCTTACAGTCTTGGGTGGAGACACGAGAGCAGGTTGATGAGCCCGTTTTTTGATGATGATGATAAAAGATGGGCAGAGGACATACTAAATGAAGATGAGCCAAGAGATCCAGAATTCAAAAGAGTAACAAAGAGAGCCAGAGAGACTCCAGCGCACCAGAGAAGGGACCCAACTTTGTTTGTTCATGACACTGAGCAGTAGCCTGAGTTTGAGCCAGCTAGACACTCAGAATCAGATAGCAGGCCAGTCACTCCTAGAATGGTCAAGCCACCTCCATCCTTAAGAAGAAGTACATCAGTGCATGGGCTAACTGAGAGGACTAGTGTTGCTGCTCGAGAGGACCCGGCAATTGAGCAGTTGAAGCAGATTTATGTGAGACACACGCCAAGGAGAAAAGGACTCATGTCAAAGATGACTGGAAAATTGGCACCAAAAGAGAAAAAAAATCCTCAAAGGCTAAAAGGCAACTGGTTTCTGATGGTGGTCGTGATGATCCAAGTGCAGCTGCAGGTGCTACAGGTGCTGCAGGTGCTACTACTGGCGGTGGCACATATGGTGATACTTTCTCCTTCCACGCAGACACAAACCGAGGATACAGCCATAGTGAGCGAGGATATGATTCACGGAGCCAATATGGGCATCCATCAGATTATGGAGGTGGCCAACAGGAAGCAACCATTTACGGGTGGGGTCATGAACCAGAATTCCAGTTCCATCCAGTTCATCTTCTCATCCTCAAGATTCTTACGCTGATTCTGGATTCGAATCAAGCCGACAACCTTACACTCCAAGAGGGATCCAAAGAGGGATGCAAGACTTGGCTACCTCATTGTTTGGTTATAGTGAATATACACAATACATGCAACCTTCTTATCGATATCAACATCAAAAGCCAGACGATGAGGAAGAAGGTTTTAGTTATTACCCATATTAGTGCCTCTTCATTTAGGTAAAGATCATTTAATTTCTATAACATTTACTGTGCCTAATTTGGTTTATTCCCCTGTGCTTGAACCTACTTCATGTTTAGTATGTACTCAAGAATATTAGTTTAACATGTTCAATGTTTAAACTTCAATGCCTACTTCATGTTTATTGCACTTAATCTAATTTCTTTACAGTCAAATACATGTCTAATGAATTTTCTAATTTTTATGTGATTATTTATATTTTTTGATTTATTTCTGATTTTTTAGACTTATTTTGATATTTTCTTTTTACCTTTTGACTGGTTTTCGATCGGTTTCGACCGAAACCGAGTCGTTTCAGTTTCGGACTCGGCCGAAACCGAGTCCGAAACCGACACTGCCAACCTTGCAGCAAAGGGCCTCAACCAAAGGCATGTACCCCTAGAGTTAGTAAGAAGAACTTGTACAATCATATCATCAGTAAGACCAACCAGCAATGGAGAAAAAGACACTGAGGGGGGGAGTCATGACACAGAGGTGTGGGAATACCCAAGAAGGGCTGGTAGAAGGTGGCTCCCCCTAAAAAGAAATAGGGGAACAAAAATAGGATTGAGACTCAAAAGACATGAAATCCTTTAGATGTACATGCACCCAATTTGATGATCAAAACACTTGTAACACTTCTGGCTAAAACGATGCCACATACAACACGGGGATCAAGCTTCCTATGGCCAGGAGTGAGACAATGAATAAAACAAAGACAACCCAACACATGAGGTGGCAAAAGGAATAAAGGCTCAAAAGGGCACAACATGAGAAGAGGAATAATTGCCCAAGTTCCAAGATGGCATCCGGTTGATGAGGTAAGAGGCAATGAGAACAGCAACACCCCAAAATTTCTTGGGAAGGTTATGATGCAAGAAAAGAGCACGAGAGATCTCGAATAGATGTCTATATTTGCGCTCAGCAACACCATTTTGCTGAGGTGAATAAGCACACGAGGACTCATGGATAATGCCAACATCTTCCATGCACAAATTGAGACTCTTCTCAAAATATTATCAAGCATTATCAGACCTAAAAACTTTAACCCTCCTATCAAATTGATCTTCAACCATCTTGCAGAAAACTTGGACAAGGCAAGGAACCTCCTCACATGAGCGCATAAGATAAATCCAAGAAAAATGCTAATAGTCATCAATGAAACTGAGGAAATAACGATGACCATCCACAGAAGCAATAGGACATGGTCCCCACATACAAGAACACACAAGTTAAAAAGGAAAAGTACTTCTTTTATTGGAATTTGGAAACGTTGTGTGGCATTGCTTCGCTGGTTGACAAACATGACACCATAGGGACTCAACTAAGGCAGACCAAAATTTGTTTGGAAACAAGACTTGAAGTGACAGAAAAGAGACACGTCCCAGATGATTATGCCATAACCTAAGATCTTCTAAGTATTGGTTAGCACAACCATTGATAGAGGACTTCAAGGCCACAGATCCTCCAAGCTCGAAATGATAGAGGCTTCCCGCTTCATGACCAGTCCCAATCGTTTGCTACGTCCCCAAGTCTTAGAAAACACAATGAGTAGGAAAAAAAAAGGTTACCAAATGATGCTACTCACCGAAAGAAGATTGATAGAAAGGGCAAGCACATGAAAAGTAGGACAGACTAAGCGATCATTAAGATAGATTGCCCTCTTCCCCGCTACAGTAGCATGGGTACCCTAGGCAATGGTCACTTTGTCCTGATCAGAACACAAGGAATAAGAAGAGAAGTGAGTTGGTATACCCATCATATGGTCTGTAGACTAGCCCCAAAGTTCATGACCCAGCGTGCAGACAATGAGGTGACGAAACAGGGTCGTCCCCGTAGTACCTGAACCAAAAGTGGATGTCGCTAGATGAGAAGAAGCACCAAACTGTGAAAGGACCAGTTGGAGACGCTCAATGACGGAAGTGGACAACATAGGCAGGTGAGAAGTGGTGGAGCCGCCACCAGTAGGAACATCCAAGGTCTGAGAAACAGCTGCATTTCCCTTCGCGGTGGAGCCACTTTTCTTGAACTTTGGGGGCTTCTTATCGAGGTATAGAGTTCCCAACAGAAGTCAATCGTATGATTTTATGGTCACAGTAAGAATAGTGTTGATTGCTCTTTGGCTTCGACTTGCTAGGAGAAGTGGTCTCCTTGCTCACTTTGTTGATGCTGCTGCGGCCAGCACAGTAATATCACCACCCACTGGAGTCAAAGGCAAGGGAGGAAAAAGATGCATCACACGGCAGCGGCCTTCTTCATTAACAACCTTGGAGTAAACATTGTCCAAGGTGAACAGAGTGTCAACGCTGAGAATCGATCCATGCAGAATGTCATATTCTGAGTTCAAACATGTGAGGAATTGAAAATTTTTGTCTCCTAAACATGATTCAGATGCTGGTTTTGAATGACAGTACGGAACCATTTGTAGACAGTATAGTACTCCAACTCCTACCACTTTATTTTCAGCTCGCTGAAATAGGACATCACAGACAGGTCACCTTGTTTAAAATCATGAACTTCACGAGACAGCTGATAGATGTGGGCAATGTGACGGTACTGACCATAGTTTTTTTGAGGAGAGCCCACATCGCATGAGCCGTCTCAATGTACATAATGAGATGCTGGATTTCTGCACTGACCAAATTCAGGATCCAGCCCATTAGAAGATATTTCTCAACGTCCCAAGTCGAATGCTTAGGGTCATCCCTGATCGGCCATTTACTGGAACCACTGTTGTAGTTAAGTTTCCCTCATTTGATGAAGAAGATGCAAGCAGAAATAGACCAAAACCAATGATTAAATTCATTTAACTTAATTGTGGTCATTCGCAGCAAACAGTTGCCGGAGACGGCCAAGGGGAGAGCACCCACAAAGGTAGTGGAAGAAGCAGATGCAGTTGCCATCATTCACAGCCAAGAACAAATGAGAAGGCAACTGCACCCAGACAAGGCTGAGGAGGGTGATGGTGACTCTCGTCCACCCACAAGAGAGTAGCCCCTGGCAAAGAAGGGTTCTAGAACCCCGGAAGACACCCTAATAGGTGGCGCACAGCATCAAGGAAGAGAGAGAAGAGTGTGGGCCCTACAGCAAGTCACCATGGGAAGAGGAGGAGGTCGACTTTCCACATGAGCCAGGGGGGGATGGCTGCAAGCACCTTGCTCCAGTGGATGGAGTCCATCTTACCAACCAGTTGAAGAAAATATTCCTGCCCTGCCTTTTGCTTAACTAAATCTTGCCCAAGTTAGTTTGCCTCGAACTGAACAAGCCAATCTCCTATTTTGCTCAGTCCGAAACAAGGGAGAGAAGGAGGTGCAGTCAACTTCAAGCAATCGTGCATGAGACGGCCAGCATCCTCTTCACGGATCACTCTGATACCATGAAGAACTTCTAGAGAGGGAGGAAATAAGAGAGGAAGAAGAGGGGGGAGAGGAGCATCGCACAGGAGGTAACCTGCGGCTTCATGAAATCCGACCGCTAGCTCCCAAATCATTATACCATTAGGTTTTAATGAAGATTACATAAGGACAGAAATACCCCTCACTAAAGGGCAAAAGACCAATCAACCTAACCAGTAAGAGAACTAATAAAAAAGAGGAAAGATCAGATGACAAAAATGCCCTTGACTGGGCGCTGCTTGTCAGTGCTTTTAAGCTATTAAGAGTAAAGGCAAAAACTCCACTCGCTCACATAGTAAGCTAGCGCGGTAAGCCGGTGGAAGGCAAAGTCACTTGTGTCCCTCTCCCCAAGGTGAATAATAAAGAACCCTGAAGGTGATAGTGACCATATGAGGGCCATTTATTAGATAGCCTCCAAGGCATTCTCCAACCCAAACTAGTCATTGAAGGCCAGGTAGCAACGGCTAGCCCAAGTCTCCAGCAGCTAGTCAAACTAGCTGTTGGAGCCCCAACAGCTAGTTGGGATTAGCCCAAATAAGCCAATCAGCCCCAAATTAGGAGATCCAGGCCAACCCCACTGACCCGACCCTAATCCCACCAATCCCTTGTAAGAATCGGGTGTCAGCAAATCAAGATCAAGTTGGATTAGGCAGAATCCTGTCAAATCGACTGATCTGGTCAATTCTATCGAAATCTACGTTTTATCATGATCCAAGCTTCATTCTCCCTTGCAAGACTTACAAATTGTGTGCTTTCCAAGTTCCAACAAATATTCTACCGTGCTCCCATTTATCCTTCCTGCTGTTGTGCTGCTAGTTAAGATCCTTGGGACACCATAAACCTTGCAATTGGCTTTGTCTAGGTGATGATCTCCCAGCCTCTTCTAGTCCTCTAAACGAATATTGACATGTAATTCCCAACCTCCAACCACCTATAACTTCAGTTTGTTGTGCTACTGGTTTGCAGAAGTACATTAACAAATCCATTCTCCCTGCTATATCTCCATGTACTTGCCACAATGATCACCTCCCAAACCATCCCCTCTGGTGGTTGCATCTGTTGCAAAGAATGAAGCCCCCATACTTCACAATGAAATGCTCAATCCTATAGCGGTCACTTGATTCTCAGCAACCACCATTGCCCCCTCGGAGGCTGATGCGCTGTAAGCTTACCTCTGCTACCCTGACATTGAACAAGGATAACAAGCCCTTTCACATGTCTGCTTCTCTGCTGTCAGCCTCTGCAACCCTGACATTGAACAAGGATGACAAGCCCTTTCACATGTCTGCTTCTCTGCTGCAATGAGCTCATCCTCACACCATCCATGTCATCCCCCCTGAACCAGAAAATTTCACCACCAACTCATGATCTTGATCAGATTCAGGCCATCAAAACTCAGAACAGAAGAGCCTCTTAGACCTGCCCCCAATTGTCCACCCACCTCAGCTCAAAATCCTGATCCAAGCTCAATTTTTAATTCAAATTAAAATCTATATTTGACCAAGTCTTTGGTCTGCCTTGATTGATAACCCCAAATAGCACTTTCCCTGAGTTAACATAATGATCCTTTCTGCTCATTTGACATCGATCGCTCTCAGGATTTGTACAAAACATTGCCCCCTATAACTTTTTCTTGGGGGGGGGGGGGGGGGGGGGGCTTTTTTCACATTGTGTTGTCAGAAACTTTCTCCCCCCCCCCCAACTACTAACCTCAAATCCCTTGTAGTACATCAAATACCCACACCATGAACTAATAACCTCACTTCTTTTTTTACTTTTTTCTGAAAGCCAATAGTACCGCAAGCTTATTAAATGATACAAGAAGTAAATTTTATAAGCATAAAATTGTATGCTTCCAAAAATTTCCTCTATAAAAAAGAAGCCTAATGCCAAAATAGTGTGGCACACATGAGTCTCGCCTCCCCCGATTAACCAAAAATGGGGCAAATTGAACCCTTAGCATAACATAAAAACTCAGTCCACTCTCAACCCTTATCATATATGAAGCTATCTACCATCTCTACCGTCCCACTTTCCCTTTTGGAGATTCTTGTTTTCCCCTCTCCCCAAATAGGCCACATTGTCACATGAAGGACCACAACCAAAGCAAACAATCACCTTTGAGGTTCCATGTTATATTCCAGCTCAAAAGCAGTCTATCCACACTATTTAGGAGTCATTGTGCAAAACAAAACTTATCAAAAAACTGCAATCAAAAATCTTGAACAAAATAGCATCTAGAGAACAAGTGATCTAGAGAATCCTCTTCCTCTCCACAAAGGCAACAAGCTGCCTTACTAACCTCCAACATGTGTGCAAGCACCAATCACAGATGGGTCATTGTTTAACACGCGGAATTTTAGATGTCCATTTCGTTGGATAAATATGTGTACATATTAACATATTTGTTAATTCCGTGCTTTTGGTTTATCAGACTATTTAAGTTTCGTGTACTGGACTTTTCCTCACCGATCGGAGTCGGTGTTAATTTACATCGAAATAAATCCGAACACCTTTGATGAACTGTCAAAGAACGTCTTTTTCCTCCATACGTTGTGACATAAAAGATCTTGATGATCATCCACTACGGGTACATATCCTTGCGAAGAAATTTAAAGACTTCATTTCTTTGAACATATGTAATTTAAATTACGATTGGTCTTTCAAGACCTTTACATATGGTCCCAATTATATAATTGGGTCTTCGGGATTACATCCGGTTGCAACCAGATCCTTTGAGTTTGTTTCAGTCTGCACTTGAACCTTTGAATTTGTTTTCTTCCTGATCGGATTATTGAATTTATTTTTGTCCCTTGATCGGATGGTTAAATTTGAAATCCGCCATGATCGGATCGTTGAATCGCCAAGATGATCACTGTCAGTCAGTCAGAATTGCTTCATACTTGATTGTGATCGGACCCTTAAGTTGGCTTGATGTCTATAAAAGATATTTTCGCACAAGGGGGGGTATATTTACAATTTTTCATCCATCAAGGTATTTATGCAATTTTCCCAAACACTGGAGTATTCTTGTAGTTTCAGAAGAACTCTGGACATGTCTGCCCTTCCTAACACTTTCTGAGTATTTTTGTAATTTTCTGATTCTCCTGGACTTATTTGTCATTTCTTGACTTTCCAGGATATTTTCATAATTTCTCAATTGTCTTGGACATTACCGCCATTTCTTGACTATCCGAGATGTTTCTGTCATTTGTTTATTTTCCGAGATAGCCCAGTCATTTCTTAACTTTTCGAGATAACCCCATCGTTTCTTGACTTCCTAGGCATTCCTGTCATTTCTTGACTTTTCGGAGATAACCGTGTCGTTTCTTGACTTCCTAAACATTCTTGTCATTTCTTAACTTTTCAGGGTTTATTTGCAATTTTTTCACTAGCAGGAGTATTCCCATAATTTTCCTGAGTGTCAAGGTTCCTGGGTTTAACAGCTCCTGATCAGCCTTAAATAGAGTTCAGAAGAACACACACCGTTTATGGAAGTGGCATGGTCTCGCTCCACCGAGTCGTGCAAACAACATGAATCGAAACAAGGACATTTTGATAATTTTTGGACAAACCAGGAGCTTTGTGTTGTAGTACCTAAACTGAATCACTGAACAAAGACTTTCATGCAATTTTCCCACAAGCGGAGGAATTTCTATAATTTTCTGGTACTTTAAAGTTTTTCTGTAATTTCCTCACCATCAAGGGTATTTCTGCAATTTTTCCACCATCAGGAGTATTTCTACAACTTTCCCACCATCGAGAGTATTTCTACAATTTTCCCCCTTTCAAAAGTTTTTCTGCAATTCCCCCACCATCGGAAGCATTTCTGTACTTTTCTAATATTTCAGGGTCTTTTCCACAATTTTCTGACCAGCAAGGATTTTTCTACAATTTGAGGACCTTCCGAGGTTTTTTCTGCAATTTGTGAACCTTCTGGGGTCTTTTCTAAAATTTTTCCTTGATTGAGCATCCTTATGTATTCTTTAATTTTTCTAGATATATTTGTCTTTTATTGTATTTTCTTGATAAATTTGAGCAATTTCACAAAGTTTCAGGGTAAAACCGTAATTTTGAATTTCTACAGGATTCTCCTTGTAATTTGCCATTATGAATCCCAGAACTAGAAGTTCATGGATTTATACTTTGATCTTTTCTTCATTTATGATGAACGAAACAACTTTCCCTCATATGAGAGTATTTTTGTGAACATACCCTAGTGTAGGGACTTTTATGCAAACTTCTAAATTTCCCAAACAGAACTTGGGTTAAACAAGGCCGCCCCTTATGCTCGCGCAGGCTTCAACAGCTTCAAAAGCTTCAAGGCTAGCTTCAAATCTTCACTTCAAGGCTTCAAGGGAAGAAAGGAGAAAGAAAACAAGTTTTTCAAGACTTCCAGCTTCCAAGTGTGCTCCAAGGAAGCGTCCCCAGAGAGCTCTCTTGCCGGCCGCCCTCTCCCCCTTTTATAGGTGATGGGGAGGCCAAGAGAGAGGCATCACCCCTAGTGGATTATGGTGGAGGTGAAGTCCTTTGACCCCTTGCCGCCTTCTTGTCTCTTCATTTTCTTTTCTTCTTTTTTTTTTGTTTTGTTTCATGCGCAAGAGAGCAGGGCGGTGGGAGTCCCCACCCCCAGAGGTGACCAGCGGGGGGAGTACCCCCGACATGTTGTAGCAGGGCAAAACATGGGGGGAGGCACCCCCGGTGGACCTGACCGGGCGTCCTCCCTCGTTTGAGCACAGCAACACGAGGAGGGACCAAGGAGAGGGTACCCCCGGTGGACCCCTCCCGGTCTGAGCAGCAAGAGGGAAGGGGTACCCCCGGTAAACTTGACCGGGGATCCCCCCTGGTCTGTCTACAGAAGCAACAGTAGAAGGGAAGGAGGGGGTACCCCCAGTGGGCACCACCAGGGTCCCCCCCCCCCCCCGTCTGTCTACAAAAGCAACAACAAGAGGGACCAGGGGGAGGGCACCCCCGGTGGTCTTGACCGGGGGTGCCCTCTTCCCGGTCTGTTTACAGTAGCAGCAGTAAGAGGGAGGGGTACCCCCAGTGAACTTGACCGGGGGTGGCCCACCCCCAGTGGCTTCCACCGATGGGGGAGAGAGAGAGAGAGAGAGAATAAGATGAAGGAAGGTGCCCCCCTCCATGTACTCTAGTCCTAAACACTATAAAAGACCAAGCATTTTGGGATTTTTTTGATCTTTTTTCAGCAAAGGACATGTGCAGCCTTTCTTGTTTGTTTGTTGACTTGCCCTTGACACATCTCGTTGTCCTTGACTCCGGGGTGAGAAGATTTAGGTGTGAAACATTGGGAACACACCCGGGGGACCAAAGCCTTTGACTTTGAGTACATTTCATTGGGTGAGTGTGCGGCTTTGTGCCGCCCACCAAGTGTTTGACAAAATGTCCCAGTGTCAAAAGAAGCTAAAAAAGCTTGAATTTGTGTAAATTTTTTTGAGTGGCCGTCTAGCCTTATACCGCCCACCGAGTGTTTGATGAAATATCCATGGGTGCTTATGTGACAGCGACAATCTCGTATCGTTTCTTGCCATGACATAACGCACTTTAACTTCTGAATTTTGTTGTAAATATCAGAAAATACTTATGACTTTTGTGGGGTTCAACAGTCATTCACCATGTGAGACTCTCAATATGATGATCTATACCTTTATATGGCTCGTCCAGGGCCATTCAACCCCTAAAGGACACCGTGAACTAATAGTGCCTCCCATTCGAGAAATGAGATTCAACAAAAGAAGAGTTGAACCAATCATAATTTTGACATGATGTGCCGGAACAAAGAAACCGAAGGGTGAACAAATACAAAATAAAATCAGGAGTAAAGTTCAACCAGTCTTCCTCATTGTTGCATAAAAAACAGAAAAAGAAAAGAAAAATGCATACTTAATTGCAATGGACTCGGTTGACTATGACATCATAAAGCAGAAAAATCTAGAAGCAGGCATTTAATCTGACCATCCACTTTTCTCAGTACAGAGAGAATGATACCGAATGATCATTAATATAATATCCACCAAAAAATAAAGGGATTTTTAAGGAATACCAAAGTGCCATACCAGAAGCAATTCCAGCAGCAGCTCCAGCAGCAACAAGGGCAATCCTTCTCTCTCTGTTATTCTCCATCATTTCTGAACAACCATATGCACATGACTTGCCGATATCCACACTTGGACCCTCTGGACCCAAAGAACATCCGGTACCTAATGTTACAGCTGCCTGGATAGCCTTTATTGTGGGGAAAATTCCGGACAACAAATCAAATCTTGGCCTTTGAGAAGATCTTGACTGTTTTATTTGGTCAAATATTTCAAGAAGTCCATGCATCATGCCAACAACGACCCCTCCAGTTACTGGTATTAGAAGTATTCTGTGCCATGTATCTGCCAGTCTCTGTAAGCGAAGCCAGGCAGCACCCTCATTTGGAGTACCTGCCCAGGCCCATTCATGTATTATGTGTACCTAGTATGCAGAATAGATGTACTTCAGTTGATATTGTGAAGGCTACAAACTTTGGCAGGAGAAAGAAAGAGCGAAAAATAATGAAGTAAATGAGCTTAACTTTATTCATAGAGAGTTTTAGAGGCAATGACATTTCATTGAGAATGTAAGGTCAATAATGTAAAATAAAATCAAAAATAGTACAAAAAGAAAGATACTAGAAATGTCAACTGTTACAAGCATCAAACAGGTGTATAACTTTCAAAGAGATATGTCATAACATATGCATTGAGTATTTCTATGGGAAAATGCAAAACATGTCATCTTCCCAACACCCCACAAAAAAAGAAAATCAGTTTTGAAATAGATCATTAATGAAGACACAATACAAAAGTTTGGAACAACGAGAATAATTAAGACAAATTAGTAACCAATCAACACCTTTGAGCGTCTTCGTCTACTTCCTGATAACTGTTAGTCAGTCCACCTTTGTCAGCTAAAAGAGCTTGTCCGAGGAGCACAATGAGAAAAATAGTTTAGATTGGGATGAATAATTGAAACGAATAAACCCTTTTTTTGGGAGGGGCATACTGAATGTAATAGAAGAACTAAAAAGCAATAATACTTGCTTCACAACGACATAAATAGTGTATAATGACGATAGTGAAATTCTTTATAAAAATTACACTTTTATTAGCCTATTAAAAAATCTCTAACATCAATTTGTCCGGTAAAATAGGCAAGTCGGAAACTTATTGGGTAGATGGAATACGTAGAACTGTAGAAGTAAAACAAATCACATTCATGACGCAGCTTAACGAAAAAAGTAAAGGATCTCAGCAAATTCACTTCGCACAGTATTTAACTGAACATTTGAAAGAACAAAAAACAAGTATACAAGGAAACATAGAGTAACGTCCACTTCGCCAACAGACATCCTGCCATTTACTCAGAACATGGTCAAATTCTCAAGCAAAATCATGAACTGAAGGGGTAAAAGATGCCAAATTACTAAATTTTCATATCACCTGACATACCAAAACCTACACTAAAATACCAATTTCAACGAAATCGCTTCTTACGGGCATCAAAGAACACCGAACTAATCTAATGTCAAATAACAAGATAAAAATTTCATGGGCAACGAAAACCCAAGGTCAAAACGCACTCACCCCGCGATTAAAGGCGGCGACACAAACGCCCGTCGCAACGCCCAGAAGGCACCCGATAAGCAGCAGCGCCCACTCCGGCGGCGCGCCGTCCCCAAGCTCATCCTGCACCGGCGTCGCCGCCGCCGGCCCCAGCCGCGTGGGCGACAACGGCGTGCCCTCCCCCCGCCCGTCCGGGTACCTCCTGCTCAGCCGACGGCCCGAGAACCCCCGGTCCAGTTTCCTCAGCAGTTCCCCAATCCCCTTCCTCCTCGGCGTCGTCCCCCCCTGCGCCTCCACATCGGGCTCAGAACTCGATGGATTCGATCTCAGCAGGGCCCGGTGGTCCTCCAACTCGAAGTCCCCCGACATCTCCAGATCCTTCCGGCCCGCTCCCCACCTTCCGGCGGAACCCTAGAAATCCATGCTCCTCATTAGAACCCTCATTAGAACCAGAGACGGCCCGTCAGATCCGGGAACCTCCGGATCGAACTGGCACCAATCTGGACAAGGACCTGAGGGGAGATCAGCGGCTCACTTCCTCTTCCACCTCCAGGCCTCCTCCCGCGGTTCGATCCACTGGAGAGAAGATGCGATGCGATCTCGGATCTCTTCTTCTACTGCTGCTTCCGTTGCTTCGCTGTTGTTGTTGCTTCTCCTTCTCGCGTTCGCCCGCACGGCGAGGGGAAATGGAGCGCCTTTAAATATTCTTTCTTTTTGTGATTTTTATTTATATGGGCGGGAAAAAAAACAGAAGCCGTCTCGGGCAGAGGAGCTTAACCTCGGAGTACGCCACGTAGCATCCGTACTTTCATCTGGTGTTTGTGTTCTTCGAAGACCAGATGGTGTTGCATAGCCGTTGGATCGAGGTGGGGGTGAACGGACAGATGTGATCAGACGGTTGGATCCAGCTGAGGTCGGTTGGTCGGTGCTTCATCCTGATCAGACGGTGCTGGATCATTTTTTACACTTTTTTTGGTGAATCTCATATTAATTATTTGTGCTAATTATAATAGTGATACTGATATTAATAGAATTAAATGGTAGATGTTTAGCTGTGTCATATTAATCTTGATATTCATAATGATTTTAGTATGCTAGAATATTTATTATAGACTTAAAATTACATTAAGAAATTAAAAAATCTATTATAAAAGTCTAAATACTCTTTCTCGTCCCCCTCCGTCATCCTTTCCCCCTATCTTTCTCTCTTTTCTATTTTTTAGTTGCGTGGTCAACAATAGTTGATAAGATTGTCAACGAGTCGGATCGGCCCAATAGATATATGAGTCTAGCCCGAATTTGAACCACATCGTAAGATCTTTTTAGATCCGCGAGTCTTTAGTCGGACCTAAAATCTCAACTCGATTAGATTCACAGGCCAGACTTGAACTTTAAATTTGGTTCACGAGCCGACCTGACCTGTTCTTTTTTTTCTCCTTTCAAAATTTAAAAATTACTTAATTAAAATTATGTTATTTTATTTAATTAAAAATTAAAAAATTTAAATAAATTAAATAATTAACATCAAAATTCTAATTATTTTAGTGAGATTATACCTTTTATAATGTTAAATATATTATCTTTCATTAATTTTTATTTTTTATTTAAGTTTTTAGACCTGATCGAACCTTAGTTGGGTTTTATATTATTTATTAGTGTCAGATCCGATCTGTCATAACTCAAGTCCGAGTCAAGTTCATGTTTTAATATTGATGAGTCGAGTTCGAATCAAGTCGACTTTAATCTGACCCTGACTCTACCTATTGATAGTCCTAACCATGGACTCGTGAAGGCGGAACGAGGAGGGAAATGAAAGAGTCAAAACTAACACCTCATATTTTTTTCTAATATGCACATGGGAGAGAGAAATTAAATCCCACGATCTCTCCATGAGAGAAGGTGATAAACACACCTAATCAAAGTCTTGGGTTCTATCTCTTCCATTCCACTTTTATCGTGCCCTTTCACATTGTTTCTATATGGATTACAATATTAATGTTTTAATACTTTAATCAGAGAGGGTCTATTAACATATCTAACACAAAGGATCCGCAACCAAATTATCAAATGTAGTACTAATTAAATGAAACAAAGTATGTCTTCCACTCACTCATCGCAAGAGAGAAAATTGGCGGGGTGTGGACCGAGGATCATGATTTGTCATGTCTTATCAAAATGATGCAATATGATCAACTCGTACCAGATCTAGAGAGTTTCGAGTCAAGAATCGATGATATAGCATTGAGTCATTATGAATTATTTAAATAATAATAATATAATATTTAAAATTATTTAAAATATTAAACATATACTATAATAATTATAAATCTTATATTTAATAAATAATGAGTATTATATTTTATTATCAAATTTATTTTAAATATGAGATTAAATCGAGTTGATCCGAATCAGACTTAGACTGCATTTGAAAACAGCCATGGCTTCTACTGTTTTACTAAAATTCATCCGTCATATTTTAATACTCAGTATGTGTTGATTTATGATCATGTAAAATTTTGAGAATCCAATGTAAAAATGCTTCGAGAGATTAGAGAGCTCGGCACTTTTTGTGACGAGTTCTCTTTTTCCTATTAAATTCTTTCTCCACGTAAGTAAAGAATGACTTTGATCATTTAAAAAAAATATGACTTTGATCATTTAAAAAAAATAAAATATGTCGGATGATTTTATCATAAAAGTCATGCCCAAAGTCTTGTAAAACTGGGCCTTAGATCGAGTCAAGTCAGGCTAATAAGGACCCATGAAAAAATTTCCTAATGTTGGCCCGTGGTCCCGGACATACGAGGGAACCTTCGCACTGCGATATGGGTGAGCCGGTGGGCAAGTGGTCGGTGTGATGGGTGTTAGGCGGTCGGCCGCTACCGATGTCCCTCTTTCTAAACCAGTTGCCGTGTGTGTCGGCACCCGGTTTTTCATTTATTTTTTTCTCTTGAATTTGTGGACTCACTAACATCCAATCAAAGAAAGATGGCATGGTATTGTCGAAGGGGAAAGCATTTGACAGGCAGAGAAGAGGAATTTTTTTTTTGGAAAAAAAAGGGAAAACGGTGCTTGGTCTGTGAACTTTTTAATTGTTAGGTTGTAGCTCCAGAAGAGTAACGTTCGCTGGTATGCAGACTTTAATTGTGAGGTATTTGTGGATGGATTCCTTGACTATAAGAGAGGACCAATCCCCAACAAGAGAATGACTAGCTGATCAGTATAAATGATTAAAAAAGAATCGACAAAAAGACAGAACGGGAGGAAGGCCAAAACAGGAATCTCTGTTCTTGAGGTGCCTAACGAGCTGCGAATCCGAAGAAGGCTCGCTAGAACTCTGAGGTGGAAGGAGTCAAGGAAGCTGCGCTCGCAGACCCCACAGTTGTTGGTAGCGCCTCGACTGGGGACACTCATTGAGGAATGCGTGCGATGTTAATGACGTAGATCTGCACGCTGGTTATGTCCGGCACCTTTCTCGGGTTGATTGTGTGTTCTCTCTCATTGTTTTCTTTCCAAGAGACTCGGACAGCAGCCAAGCCCACCATCTATTCTCCATGCCTACTGCCTAGCATAGTCCCTTCAATTTTAATTTTCAGTTCCATGTTGTTGGAAGGCACCAATACCAACCAAGATGAGGGTGAAAGATCTGTGCTTTTTTTTAAGCTCATGAGTTGGCAAATCTGAAAAAACTTACATAACTGCGATCAATAACCAGCACATATTGATAAATATCCACAACTCATTCCCCAACTCCAGTAAGTGATGGCAGGACAGAGAATCCGATCACTCACCAGCTGATAAAATCTAAAAATTTAGGAAAGAGTTCTAACCAAGAGAAATCACCCCCACACAGATCAAGAATCATGTTGAACCAGTGGTCGTCGATAGAAGAGAAGTACCGAGAGAAGAGAGCGAGAGGAGTTGATACTGTTGTACAAGAGGAGGAGTTAGTGGGGAGAGGAATGATCCTTGGTGGCGTTATTGACAGCCGCCCACAAGTTCCCGAACGCACCGATGGCATGGGGCACGATGCTCCGGATGCCGTGCAGCGCCGCCCAGAAGGCGACGGCGATGGCGAAGGACTCCCGAGTACCCCGGCTTGGCGTCGAGCTTCATCTCGACGATGGCAAGGTGGGTGTCGGCGTTGTCGAGCTTGCAGCCGGTGTTGGCCATATATCTGTCCTTTCCCCCCCGCCCGGAGGGCACCGTCCGGAGCGGCGGTGGCATGGGAGTGGGGATTGGCGGAGGTTGAGGAGGAGCAGGAGATGGCGAGGGAGGGGAAGGCCTTTTTTGGCCCGACAAGAGGAGTTCCCGCCCTGCCTTCTCAAAAAAATTTTAAAAGGGCAAAGAGGGGATTTCATCCATTTAAAAGTCGTCCTTCAATTCCTCGGGAGGATCCGCGTCCCCTCATGCGTCCCGCGACGCAAGTGATGACTGCGTCACGCCGTGTTAAGTGCCCGTGGTCTAATGACGTGAGAGTGTGTTGATTGGCACATCTTGATGAGCACTATGGGTGTCAGTAGCAAAGTTGATTCCAAAGGAAGGTGAATAAGAGTGTCAAATAAAATTATAATGCTAAATTATCGAATTGCAAATCAGATAATCACAGCGATCGCAAATGGATACCAAAAGTTTACATTAGCTAGAATTGGTGACTTATGCTCAGTATCCGGACCACTATCTAGGATTTCACTAATTCACACTAAAAATACATCAGCTGACTTTTGTTCTAAGTTTACTAGCCCACTAACATTTGCCCTCGGACAAACACTAGTCTTTGCTAATCGGACAGAGTTAGCGTGCTCAACCTTCCGGGGTCGAGCACGCTAACTGCCCTTGTTATAGTGTTTGTGTGTGAGAGGAGAGTGAGACCCATCGCTCTCTCTCTCTCATCAACTCCCGTAACTTACCCGGGTGTCAAACACGCCCTAACTGTTTGACACTCAAGTGACTAATTCACCACAAGGACTCGTCTGCAATCAATTCACCTGCTGAATGTTTTGCTCAGTTGTTCAACATATCATAAAAGTTTGCCCGTAAAAAGTAAAGGGACAAGGATCCTCGAATCTTTAAATGCACACTGGCAATAAATTTATCTCTACAAATAGTAGAACATTTTTTTATATAAATAGTATGTACAATAGGCGAATGCCAAAAGAATTAAAAGGATGGAAATAAATAAACACGGAAGGAATGAGGAAGAATGTTGTCATGCACAAAAGCTTTGATTGTAGTAGACTCAACTCTTTAAAGCTCTCGTTGTTTAGGCTCTGTCTCACAGAAGCTGAAGTTCTTCAATAATGTGCTTTAATAATGGAAGACTTGGTTGAGCAGTCAATTCGCTAGAGTTCCCAAAGTTATCTTTCAAGTCTTCTGTTTATAACCTACTTGTTGCCTATCCATTAGATATAGTTTCACTTGTACATACAGCTATAACGTCTCTTTGTTTAAAAACGCTGACTAGCCATTGTCTCTAAAGCCTGCTTCTTCAGGCTTGTTCTTTTTGTGAAAGTAATTTCATTTGAATGAAAGTAGTTGCAAGAATAAGTTGATAGAACATAGTGTAAGGATTTGGGCTGGGGATTTGAGAAACGCAAGAGATTAAAATTTTCTCCCTAACCCGGTGATGTTTGTTATGATTTCCGTTGATTTCTACAAGAAGAGATCCAATCATTATATTTGCGACACGTGGATCACATCAAAGCAGAAAAGGACCCTCGTGGTGATTGCGAATCGTGCAGGCGCCCTGTCTTTAGCAATGTCCACACAAGTCCAGACGATGGAGTTCTCCTAACACACCAGTCTGCGAATGATCTCCTTCGTGATAGTGCTCCGTGAGGGCTTCCACACTTAAAATAGGGCGGAGAGAGGAGAGGAGCATAGGGCTAAGAGAGAGGAGAGAGAGAGACGGCCTCTGGAAACCCTGGATGTTTAGCCCAGGGTTTCTCCTATGCAATGTATTTATAGACTATGCCCGGAGTTTTTCACAAAATTCTTCATAAGTTTATAACCGTATTTTTACCCCTACTATCTATAACCTTGATGTGTACGACCCTCTAAGCTGTCAGTCTAATTTTAAGCCCATTAAGTCTAAGAACTCTTTTGTTGCTTAATCGTGTTAAATCTTAACATGAAATTAATTGTTTAATTATCCCATTACTTAAATAATTAATTTATCATCATATGATGCATAATCATCTCTTGATTATTTTTTATTGGGTTTTCAGATGATGGAAAGCATCGAACAATGTTTCGTGACCCCAAAAACATAAAGGGGTTCAGCAACCCACTCAAGGATCTTTCTGTCCACAGTTATCACACAACAATCCTTTATTCACGCAATGCCCTACCATAATTAAGGGCATGGTGATATCATCAAACTCTTATATCACCTTATGGCCTAATGAACCCCGTACTCAATGGTCTCATTGGAAAACACATTACCCAATGAACCATACAACCTCCGGCTAGGGATTTCTTGAGTAATGTTCATAGGATATTCTCTCTCTATCTACATCAGAGAGTGAATGATCCACTATTATCACTCAATTTCCTTCGCACGGTTTTCACTATACCTGAAACCCGAGCTTCCAGGAGTTGTGGTTAAAGTCCCTATACCTGGGATCGAAATATGACAGTCCTAATGCAAAGTGTCCTTGATGACTCATGTCTAAGAATCAACTGTGCCACCGTGTACTAAGAATCTTTTGGTCGATAGTTAGACATGATTACAATCCAGAGATTCTTAATCGGATCAATTCAGTGAACTCATTATCTATTGAGCACCTATATGTTAGTCTTAATATCTCCACATAAGTTACTATGAGATCAGTCACCTTCATCATATGAGGAAACACAACATGTACTAGTCTATCCGAATGCTTTATATTCTTGACTAGGAATAATCTAAACTTATATTTAAAAAAGATTTGATCTTATTATTGCAATCTCATTGCAATTCAATTTTCATTGCATAAGTTTAAGGACCTCATTACAATTTGCACAAATGTATAATATGAATATAATGAATATCAATGCCATAAATTAAATTCCAACAAGAATGTACTAAAATTTTTCCATCAAATCTCATATAATTGGCTTGCAGGACATATTTTAACTAACATTATCCCACTTGAACTAAAGACAAGCACCAGTATATCTAATCCCCATAGATCTAAAGTGTCGTTTAAACACATTTTGAATTAATTGCTTTACAAGTAGATCTGCTACATTATCTGTGTGGCACCCCCTTTCCTAGATATTGTACTTGGGTCCAAGGATGGTCACGTTACCCAATCCGTGTGTTGTGAGTCTGGAATGATTGTTGTTGAATCAGAGTGATGGTGCAAACCAGATTCAGAGGAGGGGGTGAATGAATCTCCCATTTAAAAAGAATGCCCAATTAAAATTGTACTTCAATTATTGTGAAATTAAAATCAAATAGGCTCAAATTAAACTGATGTTCTAAGAAGGCTCACACTCAAACACTTAACTAGCACAACCAGCTGGAACACATAACCACTCAGTGAATTCAGCGAAATCTAAACAGATTAGATGTAATGATCCTAATCATACATCTAATAGAAGATGAAAACACAAGCAGTAACTTCTAAAAATCAATGAGATCTTATAGAGATGAAATCTACGTTCATATCTCAATCTGAGAAACTAGATGGATGCAATCATAACGGTCCTATGCATACATTTATCAAAGGATAGAAAATGTAGCAATCACATGAGGCACAAGGATTTTTAGGTGGTTCAGTTTTCACCTACATCCACCCCACACTCAGACCTGAGTGTGGATTATGTTGCCACACAACTTGAAACGTTGATCCACGGCTTTGAGGATAAATCTCTACAACTGCTGAGCAACACAGCTTGCTATCCACTGAGTATTACAGATTGGCTATCCGCTGAGCATTACAGCTTAGCTATCCGCTGTCAAACAGCTTGACTGACCGCTGAGCATTACAGCTTAGCTAACCGCTGCCACATAGCTTGAAGTGTAAAGATAAACGAAAAGAACAAAGGAATGAAAAATAAGAACAGAATAGACAAGCAATTCAATGTAGCTCCAATGAGCAAAACTATCCCAGATCTGATCTGGAGATAGTTACTACAGCACGATCTCTTCCTTCCCTCTTGACTGCTCTCCTTCCTTCTGCTTCTCTACTTCTCAGGCGCTGCTTCTGATCTGCTCTCTTCTATCTTTTCTACAACTCACAATCTTTATCATTCTCTTCTTTTTTTTTCTTACGGTACTTTGTTCTTCTCTCAAAAACTCTGCAGACCCTTCTCTCAATTTTCTCTCTAACTCTTCTCTCTCTCGAGCTCTGGCTCTTCTGCTCTCAGCCTTTTACTCTCTCTTCTCTCTAATCGTCTATCTTCTCTATCTTCTCTCATTTTTGTTGATCGCAGGAGAGGCTTTTATAGGGCATCAGGCCTGGGTCCCACGAGCTCACACTTGGACGTGTGGAGGGCTCGTTCCCGCCTTTTCTAGAGATGCCACGCATAGGGTGCAGATGCACGATGATCCAAGTGGCAGAGTATCAGAATGGTATCTACCTTGGATCACGTGCCACTTAATCTCCTCCTTGGGTTCACGTGCCAGCTTTCAGCCATTCGTGGGATCACGTGCCCATCACTAGTTAGAGCTCACGTGACTGCCTAAATCCTGTCAACAAGAAGAAGGACATTTTGTCAAACACTTAGAGTGCATACTCAATGCTCATATCAATGATATAAATATATATGCAAATGCCTTAGAGCATGATCATGATGCACAGACATATGGACGTTGATGCTCAGACTTAATGATACAAAAGGACTTTGATGCTCGGACTCTGGACATTGCACAGACTTATATGTGCACATGCTTTACCTTGTGCACAGACCTTTATTATGCATGTGCTTAGACCTCAGAGTATGTGTGTGCTCAGACCTTGTAGTATCAAATACAAATGTGCTTAGACTTGTCTTTGCAAATGTGCACGGACCTCAAATAACATCGACCTCAGGTTCAATTGCTTGGTCACTAGCCTCGACCTAACCTTCAACCGCTAGGTTGCTTACGTTGACCTTGTAAAAGATGCACCGACCTTATAGCTCAAGGTACCAGATGTGCATCGACCTGAAAAATTAGGTCCAATGTGCATAGACTTGACTTCGTCGTGGAGTATGTAAGGTGCATCGACCTTAATATGCATGAAGCACAATATGCATCGACCTGTGTGTGCACGATGCAAGATGTGCATCGACCTTGATATGCATGAAGCACAATATGCATCGACCTGTGTGTGCAAGATGCAAGATGTGCATCAACCTTGATGCTGGCTGATAGAAAAGTGCACCGACCTAATGTGCAGCTAATCAGAAAGTGCACCGATCTTCTATATGCCCAAGGAGAATGTGCATCGACCTTGTTTGCCAAAGGCACAATGTGCACAGACCTTAATGTGCATGAAACAAAATGTGCTTCGACCACACTATGCATGATGCAAAAGATGCTCTGATCTGATGATAGTTAAAACAGGATGTGCATCGACCTGCATTCTGTGCAAGGCTAACTAGCATCGACCTTAGTTAGTATATAAACACACTAACATCGACCTTAGTTACTGCCTTTGGCTAACAAACAGAAATGTGCATTGACCTTACTTGCTAAGGAGAAGGAATGTGGACTGACCTATATGCTTCAATGCAAATGCTACCTGGCGTTGACCTGTTGACACCTTTGAACAGTAGCATTAACTTTGACCAGTTGTCACATTTGAGCAGTAGTGTTGACTTTCTTTACATGACTTTTTGAACCTGTTCTGACAGATTTCATACTGATATATAGATGATGAGATCAACAATAAATGCATCACGTTTATATCATCAAGATTATATTTATATATATGATGAGACATAATATTTGTCATCTTCAAAATCACAGGGACACAACAATTGCAAGACACTCAAGGAGAAACTAACTATATTTTTCCAGACTACCATACCATTTTTCACAAAATGTTAATTCACATCTATCACATCACATCACAAACGACATTGCATGTTGAGGAGGGTAAAATCGGCTCAACCCATATAAGCCCCTTTTCGCCAGGCCCACTTCGGCCAGACCTCTACAATGCACGCAATGGCCCCCTGACAGTCGCAGCCCACAACAGATAGCCCATGACGGATAGTTCTCAGATTCGCCAGCGCACGAAGGGCATCAGCCCAGGCACAGCGGCCATCGGATGACCCTCCGACGACCGAACGTTACCTCCCACGACGTCGGCCTCAACCCCACTAAGGGCGAGCACACCTCACAAGCGCCGTAAGACCCGCCAGAGAATCACCCGACTCCAGATGAACGGACCCTTAACGGGAAACTCTCCACTATCACGGGAAGGCATTACTCCATGACATGCGCCCTTCCCTGCTAAGGGACAAGCCCTCACCACCAGGACAACCCCTATAAATAGGCCTTCGAGGGAGACACACACACAGACAGACAGACAGAGACGCAAATGAAGAGTTGATTCCACGAAAGAGAGCCCTGGTCATCCTCCGAGCACCCTTACCATCCAGTGACCACTTTCCGAGCACCCACTGGATATGGCGAGCACTCTTATGAGAGACCGACCGCCCCACCAGGCCTACATAATCGACTTCTGGCTCTCTCTCTCTCTCTCCCATGTTCTACCTTACTCTTCTCGTTCCAAAGTGCTGACTTAAGCATCGGAGGGTTGTCCCTTGGGATAACGCCTGGGGCTCCTTCTGACGCCCTTTTCCTGATGCTTGCAGGCTTCCATAGGTGCCGGACGATCCTTCCCTAACAAATAAATTTAAAAGTGTGGTACGAGGCCTGGGAACAAATTTTCCACCTCTACACTTTTTGGCGTCGTCTGTGGGAACACGATCAAAAAGTCATGGCACCCCATGAGAGCTACCGTAACACCAGCAATCGGGGTCGAGGATCCCACCAGGGCCCCAGTTCCCACTGGGGATCGCAAGAAGCCTCATCCTCCACCCGACCACATCAAGAGGTCGCCGCCAATGCGCTTCCCGAGATGCGCCACTAGCTCTAGGTCTTGACAAACCATTGTCAAGGTCTCCTCAACAGACCAACTGGGTAGGAGCATGTCCCCTCGGAGCAACCCCAAAATGGGGGGCTCCAACTGTAGCCGAATCTCGCCGGGTGCGGGAACCTTCTCACGCCTCCGCCGCATAGGCCCGGCGCCCCCCGCAACTCACCCGCACCAAGGGCACGTAGCCCACTGCACTCCAATCCGGAGATGGCCCATCGGTTGCAGCGTATCGATGAGATTGAGGACAAGGTCCGGTACTTGGATGACGTTTTGCTCGCTGCCAAGAGCCGCGGCCTTATCGACGATGACTTGGACTTCCACGCTCCCTTTTCCACGGAGATCATGGAAGCCACCATCCCACCAAAATTTCAACTGCCGTCTTTCACCTCCTACGACGGCACCACCGACCCGGCCGACCATATGAACAGCTTTGAGTCCAACTTGGTATTTCATCGGGTCTCGAACGCTGTGAAATGCTTGGCGTTCTTTACTACTCTCCGGAAGAACGCCCGGACATGGTTCGAGTCCCTGTCGACTGGGACCATCACCTCCTTCCAACAGCTAAAGAAGTTGTTCAAGGAGAACTTCATTGGCTGCTGAAAGGAAGTCAAGTCTGCGGTGAGCCTGCTCGCTATCAGGCAGGGACGTGCTAAGACCCTCTAGGTAGGGACCTGAGGAGAGCCTCTGGGACTATGTATCCCACTTCCGGGCAGAGGCACTCCGTATACCCCACCTCGACATCAGCATCGCAACCACCGCCCTGACACAGGGAACCCGTGATTCCATCCTCCGACGATCGCTCGGAGTCGAAGCCCCGACCACCCTGACGGACCTCCTCGCCTTGGCACAAAAGCATGCAAGGTGCGAGGAGAACACCGCGGCCCTCGACTGTACGGCCGAGGTGGATCGCCCCGGCGGTAAGAGAACCGCTGACTCTCCTTCGGAAGGACGGAGTAAGCGAGAGCGACGGGACCAGGAACACCGCGACCGCTCGAAAAACAAGGAGAGAGGTCAGTACCAGCACTACACGCCCCTGACGGCTCAGCCCGACCAAATCCTCATGGAGATCCGCGAGGAACCCTTCCTCTAGTGGCCTCCTAGGATGAAGTCAGACCCGAAGACAAGAAGCAAAAGAAGGTACTGCCGCTTCCACCGCGACCACGGGCATGACACGGCCGACTACATCCAACTCAAGGATGCCATCGAGGACCTCATCCGGCGAGGACTCCTCGATAAATTTGTTGCCAAGGCCGCGAAAAAGTGACAGCGCGAGCGGACTCTCCCGCTCATCGACAACTGACCCAACGGGAAGGAGATCATGATGATCTCCGGAGGGCCGACTTCGGGCGGGGACAGCTCCAGAAGACGCCGACGGTACGCGTCAGCGATCAACGCTGTGGAGCAAGGTGACAGTAGCCATCAGGAAACTACTGCTCGGAAGCACCTCAAGGACCCAATCGTCTTCTCAGACGAAGACCTGGAAGGTGTAACCACTCCTCATTCTGACGCTCTGGTGGTCTCCGCCACCATCAACCAATGTACCGTACAACAGATTTTAGTGGATAATGGAAGCGACCCCGACGTTATTTCTTACGACTGCCTGATACTTATGGGTGTGGTGATGGGAATCGACGCCGAGCAAGTACTTTTCATATTGTATTTATATCCTTTAGTTTATTTGTATATCCACGGAAAAGTATATGCGCAATTGTACGGCTTTATAAGCCAATGCGTCATTCCCACGGATTGTTTGGGTTTCTTTGTAATTTGTCAGTAGGACCAGCAAAGAGGCCCTCAGCCCTCTCCCATTGGTCCATGTCACTCATGTGGGGCTGGTCAACTATCCTAGGTGACCATCTAGAAGGGTTGAATGTCAAATGCCACATGGGTAGACAAGTGGTTAAATTGGTCCAAGGTAGGTCACCTACCTTCACCTACCATACCCATTGGTCAAGGGGGCGCCCCTCTCCCCTTATTAGTTTAATATTTTGTGTGTGTTGTTCACACTTAATCCCAGCCATCCATCCCTCATCCCTACATCCAAGGGTCTACATTAGATTTGATACCTTTCATATAAAATGTTGTATTTTCATGTGAAAATCAATGAAAAATCAGAAAATTTGTTGAAAGGCCAAAGGCTTCTTGCGCCCCCAGCTCCTCCCCTCTGGTTCCTCTCCTCCAACCTCCAGTTCTAGAGTGTATCTACCTTCTATCTTCCCCTCTCAACCTCTGATCTTCATCTGTGCCGCCGCCGCCGCCGCCGCCGTTCGTGCCGCCTTCGAGCCGCCGCGGAGCCGTCTTCAAGTTTCTTTCCTGCTGGACAGAGGTATAGTTCGTGAATTCTTTCTGCCCGCCACGAGCTCAGATGGATTTGAAATTTTGAGGGTGTGTTCTTGCCTTGAATCCCCACCTCCACCTAAATTTTCACGTCCAAACTCTCCATTTAGTAATTTTTCATTTTCGTTCATTTTGCATTCCCAGATCTGTTTTGTCTCTGTCTACAGTGACAACAGCTCTGAGTTTCCCATCTCCGACCACCTTTTTGAATTTTTCAAACCCTCCCAATTTTACTGGGAGTTCTGTCCATCATCCCCTACATCCATCATTTGTCTTGATTTTTTATCCGCCATCTATCCATTTTTCAAAATTCGTGTTCTATCTCAGCTACAATGCTTTCAGCCCATTTCTAGATACGACCCACTTCCATTTCAAAAATCTTATCAATTCGTAACCACATCCAAACTTTTCCAAACTAGTTTTTTCGTTTTCTAGCTTGATTTTCTACAACTTTTATGAAGACCACCACTTCAGATTCAGACGTTCACATATCGGCCAAAGATAGTTCTCAGATAATAGCCCTGCAGATCTGAGTGTTCGGCTACTGTACAACAGGAAGTTGAAAATTCATTAAAGCCCAGATCCGTGCAGATCCAGGCCAGATCTTTAAACCTAGATTGAAGTATTTGAAGTTATCTTTCCAACGGTGCTAGTTTCGTGTCGATCCGACATCGGGGCTGATCGCAGCGTCCGTTCTCGCCGGGACGCGCGCTGAAAACCAGAAGTTGCAGATCCGTGGCCGGTTATTCCGACCAGTGCCGATCGGAGCCGCCCGGCCTCCAGCCGGCGAACCAGCACGCCTCCACTCCAGGGAGTGCTCATCCAGGCATCCCCCACCACAGCGGTGCCACCGGGTCCCACACGGCCCCTCCGGAGAGCAAGTGGGTCCCACAGGCGTGAGTACGTGTGCGGCCGAAGCTACGCGAGAAGCCGCCCGTCAACCCGAAATCGGTCTTCCCGGACCCCCTTGTGTCGCCCTTTACCTCCCTGCGTGGAGTGGGCTGTAACTCATTGCTGTAATCTTTATGTATTAACTGTCCCGGGAGTATGACTTTGGCCGGGTCCATCGTCCCCACGCCGAGCGCGTGGAGGTATCGTATTCGCTCCTTGCTTGGCATTTCGCTTATTTCCATATATGCTTGTTTATGCCACTGCTAGAGAGCATGTTTTAGGACCTAGCTCGCTATAATTTCATATCACCGCTGCTGCGAGAGAGTGAGCGAGACCGTCCCGTGACCGGATCCGGGCACAAGAGAGAGCCGACCACCCTAGCTCACTGCCGGTTTCTCAACCGCGCACATCCGACGCTTCCCTCGTTAAGGGACGATCGCGAGCTTGCCGTGTCCGTGGTCTCGTCCCGCATCATGTGGATTTGTCACGAATAGCGCCATTGTACATACCCTTGTATGGCTTTTCTGGCACAACTTCGGCTTTTAAAGCCTACTCTCCTAATCTTGGCTCTCGCAGCCTTCTTTCTCAATTTCTGCCTTTAAAGTCTACTCCCCAAATTTCGGCTCTTAAAGCCTACTCTCCCAATTTTGGCTCTCAAATCCCACTCTCCCAATTCCTGCTTTCGCATCTAGCTCTCCCAAATTCGGCTCTCGTAGCCCACTCTCCCAAACTCGGCTCTTGCAGCCTGCTCTCCCAAGATCGGCTCTTGTAGCTTGCTCTCCTAACAGCCGCTCTCGTAGCTTGCTTTCCTAATTTTGGCTCTTACAGCCTGCTCTCTCTCGATTTCGGCTCTTAAAGCCTACTTTCCCGATTTTGGCTTTTTCAAAGCTTGCTCTCCACTATCCTTCGGCTCTCGCAACCTGCTCTCTCTCGATTTTGGCTCTTAAAGGTTGATTTCCCGATTTTGACTTTGCAAAGCTTGCTCTCCACTATCCTTCGGCTCTTGCAGCCTACTCTCTCTCTATTTCGACTCTTAAAGCCTGCTTTCCCAATTTCGGCTTTGCAAAGCCTGCTCCCCTGATTTCGGATTCGTAAAGCCTACTGCCCTATTGAACTTTGGCTCTTAAAACCTTCTCTCCGAACTTTGGCTCTCAAAGCCTTCTCTCCTAACTTCGGCCCTGGCAACCTACTCTCCCAATTTCGACTCTCGTAGCCTGCTCCCCCAATCTCGGCTCTCGCAACTCGCTCTCGGCTCTCGCAGCTCTCTCTCCCGATCTCGGCTCTTGCGGCTTGCTATCCCAATTTCGGCCCTCGCGACCTGCTCTCACCATTTCGGCTTTGCAAAGCCTACTCCCCCAATTTCAGTCGAAGCCCGCTCTCCTAATTACGATAAAGATAAAAGATACACAGTTAAAATGCATTCAAACAAGCTACACCCACAGGCCCCGCTTCCGCGTCCCTCGTTCGCGACACTTGCGGGTTGGGGGCATTTGTGGGCACTAAAAAAAGAAAAGAAAAGAAGAGATGAGAATGGGCCAAATGAAAAGGCCCAAATAAAAAAGAAGAAGATAAGAACAGAAATGGGCCAGACAAATGAAGTGGGCCAAATGTGGAGTGGGCCAAGTTTGGATGGGCCAAATGCAAATAGAAGAAGGAAGGGGACAAAAGGAAAAGAAAAAGGAGAAAGAAAAAAAAGAAAAAGAAAAGGGGGTGTTGAATCGGCTAAACAAGAAAGAAGAAAGGAAAGTAAGGAGGAGAAGAGGAAAATGGGGGGTGGAGTGTTGACTCGATAGCCTCCCCATGGCACTTGAATCAGCACACTTTCCCCTCTCCCTTTTGCATTGAATCAGCCAAGCTCTCTTTTGAAGATGAATCGAAAAGCTCTTATGCAGATGAATCGGCGCAAGGCCCCCATGGGGCACCTGAATCGGCCACACTCCCCCCATGGCCCATGAATCGGCATAGGCCCCTCATGGCCCTTGAACCGGTGGCCACTCCTTGCAGGGTCTGGCGCAACAGCTTTTCCCCACGCCTCTGCTATCCCATTTAATGTGTTTGCAGGATAATCACGTCGTCGACGTCCCGCCTGTGCAGTGGCAAGTGGGAGGATGTGCCACGATCACTGTTCGAGTGGCGCAGGCGAGCAGAGCACGCCGTCCCCACGATTCGAGCGGCAGAAGCAAGAAAAAGAACAAAAAAAACAACACACGCTCTGCTCCTTGTTGCGTGCATAAAAGGAAAAAGAACAGACTCGCTAAGGGGCCTCTCTCTCGAACTCTCACACCCGAGAGGCTGTGCGAAGCAGAAGAAAGAGAGGAAAAGTTCGGAAGAGAAGACGTTGAATAATAGGGGAGAGAAAGGAGGGAAGGAGAGGAAGGGATGCACCTATGGTGAGTCTTTGTATTCTTCTTTTTTTCTTGTTCTGTTTTCTCCCTCATGCCCAACAGGGCCATATTGATGTAAATCTTTCTTTTATGAATGAAGTTTATGGGCCTTTGGACCCGATTTGTGAAAGTGCTCGTAGCTCTCTCAACTTTTTCTTCCCTGCTGTGCCTGCTCTCTTCCCCTCCTAGCCGATCCAAAGGGGGCCTCCCCCCTTTCTGGCCGATTCAAGGGGGTTTTTTCCTCCTGGTCGTTGATCCAAGAGGGCTCACAGCCCCTCATGTAGCCACCGATCCAAGCGGGGGCTCACACCCCCTCATTTAGTCGCCGATCCAAGGGGCCCCTCCCCCACCGTTCGGTCGCCGTATCATTTCCTAACTCCTTCCAGTTCTTTGCCGAAGTTTTGGATCACTCTTGGATCTCCGGAGGCTTGCTTCCTCATAGCATGGTCTCCGGGTGACTTCCCATATAGGACTTCATATTAATGGCCGTATAGTTTGGCGACAATCTAAGTCCGCGTTTTGGATTCAATAGTCGCGGCGTCTCGTGAGTTTTGGAGCCCCTCGTAGGCTAGTCCTAGACTCAGATCGTCGTATGTTGCCGCTCTCGCGTGCATCCTTATACTTTGGGGCCGTCTCGGATCTTCCGTAGACGAGTACCTAATTTTCACCCCCCGAACACTCCGGGTCTAGGGGAGATGATGTCAGATTTTCACCAAAAAAATTGAACTAATTGCAAAACCAAGAAAAGAAAAGAAAAAGAAAACAATCGTGGCTCACCTTTGGCCAGGGTGGCTGGCCTCAAGCTCCCCTACATCGACGCAAGAAGTCCGTCGCATTGATGCACCCGTTTTAAAGAGAGAGAGAGAGAGAGAGAGAGAGAGAGAGAGAATGGCAGGGACAGAAAGGGGATCAAGACTGCGTCGATGCACTTTGATCAGTGCGTCGACGCTACCCAATCCTGCCCTCTGTTGGCCCTGTTCATAACGATTTTTTTTTTAAAAAAGAGAGAGCGGGGAGTGATCCGGCGCGTGACCTTCTCGCGTCGGATCAGCCTCCCATCGATTCATCACCCCTTGCCCCATTATAAAAAAAAATAGAGAAAATACTGAATCGACGGGGGTGGGGTGTCGCCGATTGGCAACCCAAGGGAGTGCCAATCGGCGCCATTTCTCTCCCCTTTCCCTTTACTTTAAAAAAATGATTAAAATTGTGATCCGACAGGAGAGTTGCGCTGGATCAAGCACCCCAAGCGTCGCTTTGATAGAGGGTTAGATAAATGGAGGGATATCCTCCTTGGATTAGTTTGTCACTCCACTTACTCCCATCTACTTTGATAAGAGAGATGTGTTAAATTGTTCCATCTATTTAGGTGGGTCACACTATCCAGATTATATGAGAGTTATCCTTCAGTCTAACCCGAATATTTGTATCTCTCTGTCAAATCAAAAAGGGTGGCTTTGGTATTGAGTTAGGCTAAAGATGGGCTAAGTCAACCCGATTAAAGTAACCCGAAATTAACCCATTTTTGATTTGGTATGAGGGTAGTTAATCTGAGAGTAAGGATGTGTGCTAACCTAATTTTAATCTAGTATGATTTGTTAAATAGTAGGTTAACATAGTAATAATGAAAGAGAGAAATAACATTTATAATGAGAGAGAGAGACACATTTAATTAAATATTTATTGAGGTAGGAGGTTAACACACCTTAACTCACCCTTGGGTGTGAGTTTCAAAATCCAGAAATATCCCTGGATTAGCTCTTAACTTAACCTGACTAACACTAACTCCTTACCAAATCACAAAAAAAATTTATCCCGAAGTTAACTTAGAACTAATCCCAAAATAAATTAATACCAAAGAAAGGAAAAGAAATATAGTGAGAGTTATCCCTGAGATAAGTGGGGGATAACCCCCTATCAAAATGGCGCCAAAGGGGGCTCAGATCCGACGCACACTTCCTCCCCCCATTCCCCTTTTAAAGAGAGAAAAAGAAACAACAAAAGCACGTAACACACGTACCCGCTCACAAAACACACACGCACATATGTTCAGCACACACGTTCAAATTATGTGAATCGGCGCACACCCCACTCCCCATTCCCCATTTCATGTAAAACAAAAACAAAAAAACACAAAGCTGAAGGGGCTGAATTCGGCGGGGGTGGGGTGACAATCGGCACCTCCACTCCTCCCATCCCCCTTATTAAAAGAAAAAAAACAAACAAACACACGCAGCCTTTACATAAACACAAAACATACAACACCCACCCACGTGACACGGATTTGAACACACTCTCAGACACACTCACGTAACTCATTCAATGCACATAACTCATGCAAGATGTCAATATGCAAATATGCAATAACGTTCAAGGCTTTGAATCGGCCGGCACTGTGTCCCCCTTTCCATTTAACCCTTTTGTTTTATTTATGTATTTTATTCACTATTAAGAAAAAAGAGATCAAAATAATAAAGATAATATAATATAATAAATAAATAGATAAATGAATGGATAAATAATAACAAAATAATGTTAAAGTAAAAAAATAATAATAAATATATGTAAGAAAGGCAAAAAGAAAATAACATAATGAAATCGAAACAAAAAATGAACGAACTGATGAAATAAATAAAAAATGATTAAAAATGATGATGAAAAATGATAAAATAAAAAATGATAAGAATGATAATATAACGATGAAAGTGGTGTCATGAAAGTATGATAATAATAATAATAAAATAAATAAGAACACCACCCTTAAGAAATTAATGGCGATTGATCGGGGGTTCTCATCGTCTCATACCCGGAGTGAAGGAGATATTAACGACGTCTCAGCAAGTCGTGCTTGGACCTCGGGGACCACCCCTATCATGTCCATAGTCTGACTTTGTCTCGGGCCAATAACCCACTGAACTTGACCCGCTTTCACCGGGATCTAATCCCACTCTTCTACCCAATATCAAACTTGCCGTGCTTCGGCATACACTGGGGTCTAACCCCGATTCTTCATCGTTTATATATTAAACTTGCCGTAGTCCGGCATACATTTGTCTCGGTATTATATGTATACTTGGGACGTTTTCAACCCAGACGTCCATCCGAATATGACACGGTCAATATGTGACCGATATTATTTTGAATACCTTCTTGCACCTTAATATAGGAGATCTTAATATCTTTTAACCCAACTTTCACTCACTTCATGAAATTTAATTTTTAGGCCATGAGGCCCCTTATCCTGGCGATTAATCAAAGGTTTTCCTATCTCTGAGGGGATGTAATTAACGCCGTTACCTTTATGGCACGGTGGGTTCCAGTCCCTACTCGATACCTACAATCGTCTGATTAGTCAGACGACGCGCATCACTGGCTCCGGACCACTCCAGTCTCGGAGCCTGAACACATTGTCACCTAAGTGACTGGCACGCCCTCGCACTTGATAAACCGACAAAAGATAAAACGATATAATTTTAAAGTGAGTCCACAAGTCTGACACGTCCGATGGGACTGAAACCTCCTTTCATCTTTTCGCCAGGATTTGAGGCCCTATGACCTCTTCCTAAAATTCTAACCTCCTCAATTTGAGATTGCATGGGAGCTGCATTTTGAAGAACTCGATGGCTGTCACATTTGGACCGCTTCGAGTCCAAATCAAGGGGAGGGTTGGCCCCAAATCCAACTAGATTAAATAGATTTGGGTGCCCAGGCAAGTTTGGCCCCCGACTTCAACTCAACTAAGACCTGTCATGGCTGACAGACTTGCAGGAAAAAGAAGAAGTCAAAGAATAAAACGAGGGACGTCGTTCTCTCCTGCAACACACTGTCGGCTTTACCTAGCGCAAGCCAAGCTGCTGAAGAAGAAGGTGAAGAGATATACCTCTCGTCGATAAGTGCGGATAAAACTGAAGTTGCTACTTCTCGCTGTGCTAATTGGTCCCTGGAGAATCGAGGGCATATTCCACCGCCGAATAAAAAGGCATGCTGTTATACCCCTCCTCCACGCGAGGCCATTCTGAGCCCCTCGAGCTATGGCAGTGAGCCGGAAAAGACATGTAAGAGATAGATGGTGCCCCGTTCTGGGGGCAAATGCTAAAAGCAAAAAAGAAGGAAGCTCGAAGATAAAGGAAGAGCTGCTGCTCTACTGCTCAATATACCGTCGACTTCATTCAAATTGACTAATTCAAAAGTGTAGTCGGCCAATGTCAGGGCCGGCGATAGAATGATGAAGCTGAAAACTGCTGGGAGATACACTCTCCGAATAGAATCCAGCATGATGTCATTGCTGCTTTGCACGCTCCGACACATGATGAAGGATGCTCAAAGGCTCACTAGCTCCCGCCCTCACAGGTCTGGAGAGGGGGGGTAGTTGAATGATTAACCGTTGAATGGGACTTCAATTCATTTGGGGGGCGCCTTAGGGTATACTCCATTCCCGGAATCATCAGAAATGCTATTCTAATATGCACCTGACAAAGGCCAAGGATGGAAAGATAGTCGGCTACACCCAAAATTTGAAACGCCTCCAAGTACGGTAGAATTCTATCCCTCACTTGGAGATGTCACTGAAAAAGGAAAGAATAGAACCGCTACCACTGGTTCCGTCCAGGAAAGCTAAAGATGGAGAAAAGAAGATGGTGGACTCCAATGACCAGATCTCCTCGCTACCGCCTGGCTACCTGATTTTGCACAAAGAAACCAAGCTATCTAAAGAAAATATATGCTCCGAGCAGCTCCTCTATTTATATACCCCGGCCCGGGGACATCTGAAGCACGAAGATCATTTGGGCATACCAAGGCCCCGCTGAAGCTAGAAGATCATTCGGGCATACCAAGGTCCCCGCTGAAGCTAGAAAATTATTTGGGCACGCTAAGGGCCCGCTGAAGCTAAGAAATTATTTGGGTACATCAAGGTCCGACCGAGAACTGGGAAACCCGCTACAAATGCTAGCTGCGCGACAACTGAATGACTCAAGATTGTGAGTTCCTCACTCAAAGGACTCACTTACTGTACGCTATGCAATAGAAGAATGGCTGTAGCTCTCACTTCCCTGAAGATATATATATATATATCACCTGGTCATGCTGACCGTGAGATTTCCCGATGAAGCCGACAAGGCAAGCAAACAGCTAATAAATTCCTCCCTCTTGGGAAACCACTCTAGATGGTTTGTTACCCGGAATCGGGTTTCCTGCTAAAACAAAGAAGAGAAGAAAATTATGAGATGGTTCAAGTCTCAGCAGCGCCCCTCTACAATCAAAGTCCCCAGAGGCAATGCTGACCTAAGAATTTCACCAACTGGGGACGAACACGATGGTGCGGGCGAGGGAAGGGGAGGAGGTGTGGTGCCTGGGCTTGGTGGACGGGGGGAGGGAGGCGAGGACCGCCATCGTTGTCGAGGGTTACTAGCTGGAGGACAACCTGCTGCAGTTCGATCTTGCTACCTCCAGGTTGGGGTTCAGCTCGTCGCTCTTAAATTCGGATTCGGATCTGATTTGAATTCGAAACTAACATGTTATTTCGGATCTGATTCAAGTCTGGATCTTAGACTATCGGATTCGGGTTCGGATCTTAAAGGATCCAACCCGGATCCGATCCATTGACGCTGTTACTTGTATCAACCTATGGATGAAAAGAAAACATTGATATCAACATTCATATAATTCTTTTTTTCTCAACAATTAGTTATGTTTCCTTGTCACTCGTTTAGTGTGTTCGAATTGTTGCATGCTTAGTGTGTAGTTTTGCTATATATATCTATATCTGTTGATCCATATATAATCGATAAGAATTGGGGGAAAGAAAAAATAAAAAAGAAACCTTATATGTTACATCGTAGATGGTGCAGTTAATTCTTTTCAAAAATAAAATACCATTACGTGAGTATCTATCAAACTTACGTATTTCTACCATCTGATCAGCGGTCAGATCTCTAACAAGATCAGAAAAATAAAAGAGTGTATGTCCTTAATGGTTTGAAAGTGGCGGTCCGTGTATTAAGGTGTGTGATATTCATTTTTTTCCTTTTTTTTTAACCATCCATCAATGATCACCTATATAGTCATACAACTTTGATGGAATTTGATAAACAAGAAAACTTGAAAGAAAAAATTGACTGCACTAGGTCCCACGGTGTAGCAAGTAAAATAAAAACTGTTAGTCTTTTGGTATTATGTGGAGGGTCACTTCTCGTTATAATTGTGAGTGAGGATATGTAACACCATCTTTTGAATATTATTAGTTGATTGTACTTGTTAAGTATGTCCATAAATGACTAACACTAATATTTCCACCTTGTGATCCATGATGGCTAATCGCATCCTCTTATATACATTGCCAAGAGTTATGAATTCAATTGATTTACTGTTAACGCAGTCAACATTTGTTAATCGTGTATGATTGATCATCTTTGTAATATTGGATGTCCGTCAATATCCATCAGTATTTGACTTGAGATTGCATCATCTACCTAGGTAAGTTTTACATCATTAGATCGTTAAATTGTCATCAAAGTTGAATCATTTGTAATTAACACCTGATGACCAATAATTGCTTTTTTTTTTTCAAATCCTCACTAATCCCTCTTTTTCCACACCATTCTCACTATTGTGAACATAAAAAGGGATCGTGTGAGATTGTCATATATTGAGTGTATAATAATATTAGCATTCTTAAAAATTGAATTATTTGAATTTATAAATGTGACATTATTTGTATAAAATTTACAACTTTAAGTGCATGTTCTAATTTTTGTATTCCAAATGTTTCATTAGTTGTGTGCATATATATATTATTGGCAAAACTAATTAGCACTAAATAAGGTTATCGTACTTTAAGTGCATGTTCTAAGTTTTGTATTCCAAATGTTTCATTACTAGGTATCTTCTCTATTTGCTATTTTATCATGTCCAAATAGATTGTCAATTAAAAGATGATATTTACAACAGTTCACCACTCATTCTAATTCTTGCTCACTTTTTATCCAAAATAAAATTTCTTATTAAAGAATAAGAATTATTTATTTCACACATAATAGCATTTGATTAACAAAATTAAAAATAGAATAATAGCTTATACATGTATTCTACTTTGAATGCATATTCTTATTCTAATATTTATTATCCTGCTACCAGACTCCAAGCTAGCTTATTTTTCAAAACTTGGCATTACCGTTCCATATAATTTTCTTGAGTGACTATCAAATTTTTTTGGTATGTTTGTAAGATTTTTTTGAGTTATTAGAAGTTATACTAAACTATCATGTTTTTGTCAAACACAATAATTAGATGTTTTATAATTTAAAAGTATTGCGAAACTCATTATCATAATCTTTCATCATGGAATTATATAAAAAATTGTATTTCAACCAACAAGAGAACTTTTGGGAACAACATAGCCAAAGTACTTAAATGGAAAATAAGAAAGTGGATCAGAGAAGATCTGGTAGATAATGTTGAAGGAAAGAATGATCCATCATATGAGAACATTAAACTTATTAGAAAGAAAGAGGAAAGGGATAGTTTCCTTCTATATGGAAAGGAAATCATTTCCTCTAGTTTGAAAAGGACACAAGTTTAAGAAAATTAAATGAATACTATTATATTATAAAGTTTGCCTTGGTTCTAAGCAAGGAGATGAAACATCTAATTTATTATGGACATTATATATCATAATAGTCTTTCATCTTCATGTTTAATTGTATCATATAAATTGTTACAGAAGCAAGATAAAATGGCGAAAGATCTATATAGCGCTTACATATTTCTCCTCTCTTACTTGGTGGCTAACTTTTTTGGCTAACACCTCTCTCTCTCTCTCTCTCTCTCTTTGCGCGCGTGCGCACGCGCTACTAATGTTTGAGGCCATGTTCGTAGATCATATGAGTGGAGATCATGGGATCCCTATGCACTAGTATAGTGACGGTGAAATTTTCTCTAAGGATAGTCCTATAGGTGCCTTGGCTATTAAGTTTTCTAATTTCTTTTGTTTCATCTTATGTTGCTCTTTTATGTATAGATGGATTTGGTTTGCTTCTAGTTTGTACCTTGTTTTAGGTAATTGTCATTTGCTTATTGTTGTATGTTTATTATATCTTTTCATATATTCATTATGGACATACATGCTATAGTATTTCCAACAAAATTGACTATGGAGTGTTCTTAAGAAAAAATAAGTCGAGGCTTGCTTCTTTTCTAGGGAGAGATTTACAAAGGTTTTGACTTATCCCTAGAAATTTAGAAAACTCCCAATTATTCCACGTATCCTTTTCTCTTAAAGTAAAATTTTAGAGAAAACACTTAAGAATCACAACTAGACACCTTATGAAATATGTTAAAAATAATTTGTACATTGATGAAGCAGTGATTAGATGCTTTAATTTTAATAGGGAGGCGAGAGATTACATTCTTGAATTCATTATGTAATCTATGTTAGAATTTAGAGTGTTTAAATATGTTGGGCCATAAATGGGTATAAACTAGATGAGAAATACTTGCTGTAAATATGTTTTGCAATCACCATATTTCTCAAAAATAAATTATATGGGCAAAGTTATAATCAAAGCTCTAAGGTCCATGCTCGTGTTATCATCATCTACTAGAGAAATCACACGGGTGGTGGGTAGAGGAAGTTATAACAGTCGAACCTGTTGCAAAAGCGCTCCGATCTCCATGGCCGCCGATTGGGTCTGTTGCAGACAAGAACAAGGGATCGCCGTCTTGACATAGAGTGTCGTCTCTTCAAAGATTGAGCTCCGATTGTGCTCTGGAACCCAAATGGATGAAGAACCAACAAGAACAAGAAGGGTGGAGGGAGCATAGAAGAGGGAATTATGCACCGGAAGAATTATTCTAAGCTAAGAACAGAAGAGAACTAACAGAGCTATCACTAAGAACTAAGAAGAAACACGTGCAGGAGACGAGGGGCAAGAGAACCATTTTTTAGGTTAATTCGATAGCTCTTTGCCCATCCTTTTCCATTCTATTTATATTGCCAAAAGGGCTCATACCAACTACCGATCAGGCTAGAGCTGTGCCACAATCATCCTTGGCGAGTCTATAACGAGATCATAACAGACTTCTAACAGAAATTAACAAACATATAATGGCTAATGACTTACTTAAACTACTCCTAACCTCTCCAACATCTAATCAACTACTTAAACTACCTTCATACCTAACAATACTCCCCCCTTAAAATCGACCTTGTCCTCAAGGTTGAGCTTGGACTGTAGCACTGGTGAAGATGGTTGCTGCTTTGGCAATCTGAACATGTGTGGGGCATTACTACAAACAAGAGACATACAAGTTTAAAGTCCAACATAAAAGCTGTAACTGACTTAAATGTGGAGATGGGTGGTGGTTTTGGAAGTGGGCGTAACTCAACATTCCTTTCTGTATAATCATGCCTGTAGTAGACTCTAGTGGATTTGGTAGTGAACCCAATGTCACCAGAAATATGGCTGATGGAAGTTGGAATAACTCAAAGATAAAACAGTTTGCGTGCAGTCTGCACTTCATCAACTGACCAAACAAGCATCTCTCCTAGTAAGTAGTCAGAGCCTTGCAAACTTGTCAGCTCAATAAATGTGGTACAAACAGTCTCATTTTCCTGAATTGCTAGAACAGCACGGCGGATGGCATATGTGTACTCTGCAGGCCAATGCGCTGCAAGTACTTTATGCAAGTAGTCTGGCATCTGTCTTTCTTTTTGAGGAATTTGTATCACAGAGTCATGTGTACCAGAACCCAGCTCTTGGATCTCCTCTCAATCGACATTTTTTATTGACTGCAACCCTTTAGCTAGGCCTCTGCCTTCACCGTCGTTGGCCCAATCTTGGAGACAACCTACTGTTCAGTGTCCGAATCTGCATTCAAGTACTCTGGGAGAGCTCTGTAAGATTAATAAAGTGGTTTTTGTTGTTCAAATGTATTTTGTGACTGAAGCAAGCTACCTATGCTTGTAGCCTTTGATGCATCCGCTACTGCATCTTTCTCTGTAAGAGATTTTCCTGCTGCTGCACTGTCAATATTGATTGCTTGGTTATTGAAGCAGATTGTTGCTGAAGAGAAAGTGCCTATAGGTGAGTAGGCGGTTGACTACAATTGACTGAGAACTACACGAGGATTTGGTTGGCCCTACTGACACCTAGAGTGTGGAACAGACTACATGGTGGTTGCGGTTGCTGAAGACTAATTTGGCTTGATTGCAAACCACATATCATTTGTATGACAGGTTGTTGAGAACATTGCAACTGAGTAGCTGATAATAAAGGGTAGTTGGTGTAGAGCCCTAGAATTTATATAAGTATCTTCTAGATTATTTTAATAAAATTTTGGAATTTATTTTAAATTATAAGGGCTAAATAGATTAATAAGTGGATTATGAGACTAATAAGTCACTATAAAGCCCAATTGTGTCAAGTAAATAACCTAACTCATTTAAAAGAAGTCCAAAAGGTTTTAAGGACCAAGCCCAATTTGTTTGGCCTATGTTCTAGAAGGTTATTAAGGATAAATACTAATTATATAGATAATTAAATGGATAAACGAATAAAAGAGTTTTACTTATTTGAAACTCTAGATACGATGACTGTAACGGTCTATCGTAAGACCGCCACAGCCGTGTAACGCGGCTAGGTTAGACCGTCACAGCATGCGACTTCCGTGAGTGAAGGAACTTGCAAAAAGATTGGAACTTGATGTTCCTATCCATAAGAGACCTAATTAGAACGATGTATAAAGACCCTAAGGACTCTGAGAGATTATGTTTTAATAGATTAAGGACTCTAGAATCGATGTAATCCTCAAACCCTAGCTAGAACCCTATAAATAGGACCTAGTTCTGAACTGCGCGACCCCTACTTTTGCTCGCGTGGAATTAAGGTAAGGAGTCATTATCTCAGGTAAGTTCTTTAGAATAATTTGTTCACAATACTATAGACTAACTCCTCTCAAAATTTCACATCTTTAGGTCAAGAGGTCGTGGAATTAGAGCCTAAGGAAGTTGCTGGAAAAGTCACAAAAGGAGGAAAACTAGGGCAAGATTCCCAACCCAATTCAGAAGCTACGGCCTAAGATAAGAGGTAGGTTATCTCATGAACGGCAAAAACAACCTGATAGGACTAATAGCCCTCTGGTTTGATTGAATTTCATGCATAATAGAGCATTAATTTCATGTTTCACTAGTTCTTATGCATATCATGCATCTCTTAGCCCTAATAGAGAAATTAAAACATGTTATTCATCTAATTCATTGATACCTATGCATGTAGTTGGCCTACACTACGTTATCATGTCTAGAGATTCATTGTGTTTTAATTATAGACATGATGTGAGTTGATCTCTTTGTGTTTTACATGGTTTCGGTTAGCAGATACTCTGACGCGTCACAATAGGACCGTCACATACATGTAACAGCCTTACTATGAGCCGTCACAGTCTCTGTGATCTATGAGTTACTCTGGTAACTCTGGCGCACCAATACAGACACGTTACGTTCATGTAACGGCTGTTCTCTGACCGTCACAATCACTGTGACGCCCCACTTCTAGACCGTCAGAGGCTATGTTATGTCAACTCTAGACAGAATATGATTTGTCAATATTACTTATTGCTAAACCTAGTTACCTAAGTTTTAGGCCTAATTATGTAACTTCGAGATTATTTAAGCGTTCATGATAGGAAATGCATGTTTTGATATCTCACTATTATTTTGAGTTATATTAATTTCATGAACCCCAAAACTCTATAGTTTGTAATTAGAAACATGATTTTGAATGAAGTATTGATAGAGTTTTTATCATGATTTCACATCGATATATGTCTATATATATTATTTTCCTATCAATAGAGTCATTCTATAAGTACATGACACATATTCCGGTATGTTGACCATTAGTTCACATTTTGCACTATAGGAACACAATCTTGAATATGAGGACCTCTCTATTGGATACTCCTTCCAATGGACTAGGAAATCTTGTTTCAATGCCTCCGTAATTCTCCGCGAGCCTGGGATTCCCACTAGGACGCCGAGTTGGTTGTATCATTAAAGCCCATTAGCTAGAATACACTATCGTTGATTTCTGGATCTAGTAATATAACGGCCTTACATTGGACCGTCAGAAGCACGTAACGGCCCATTGCACGACCGTCACATTCCTCTGAGTCTATTTTTATCTTTCTAGACTCGGATCACTGTAACGGCTCACTACTGACGCATTACAGGATGTAACGGCCCAGTAGATGACCGTCACACAGCTTGTATATGTTAACCCTAGGTTTGACCAAAGGGTTGATTTCCTAAGGTTCTAGATGGACTAATGATAGCCTAGAACTTATCATATTGACCAAGGAACTTAATATGATGAATGAAAAATAAAGAATGTACCGTTATGCTGTCAACTTCTTTCCATGAGCATAACATTGTTTAAATCTATTTCTTGACTCATATATTCATATATTGAAGCAGTCACTCATTGATTATTGTTATCCTAGAATTCTTGATTTCTACATCCTTGGTCATACTTTACTGTTATATTGCGTGGAAGTAGCTTAATTTATACCTGAAGATGCGATCGAGCACTGATTGTGTAACGACCCGAGAATCCGATTACCGGGAAGGCCCGATAACCCGAGACTCGCACCGCCGCCCACGAGTCGGGAGGGCTCGGAAGGGCTAAAAGGAGTGTGGAGGCACAAAGAAATAGGAAATAAAGCAGGACAACCAACAACAACAAGCTGAAAGAAAGAACAGCAACAGCTACAACAGAGTCCAGTCCAACCGAAAGTACAGTCTAAAGCAGTAAAACGTACCACGTGCCAAGTGAACACTCGGCCCGGCAAGCTGGCAACAGAGAACCTCCGCTCCGCACCCTCGAACCACGAGGAAGAACCGCCACACCTGAAAAGCAGGGAATGAGTCTCCAAAACAGAGACTCAGCAGGGATCCCGCGGAACCCCAACCGGAAACAACGGCGGTAGCGGAAAGGAGAGCTACAACTACAGCAGGAACAGCAAACCGGTGGCCGGTCAAAAACTCGGCACTACAGCTACTCCTACTGCACCGGAAGGTACACCTCGGTCACGCAGACGAAGCTACCGAACCACACTAGTACCACCTACCGAAGCAAGAACACACGGCAACCACGCCGTAGAGGCCTGTCCCTCGGACACAGCCGACCTGGACACGCTGTCCAAGGTGCAACCCCGACCATCCGATCGCGGGTACCGCACAACAAGACCCAACCTCGGTAAAGCCACTAGCATTAGACCCTTGGCGCGAAAACCAACACACGCGCCACGGCGAAACAACCGAACTCAACGGTCAACACGACCGAAAACCCGAAGGTCGAAATCACGGAAACTGATAGTCTGTCACTCCGTACTCGACAGGAGTACCACCCACTAGAAGCACAGCCGGTAGCGTCCCCTGACGTCTTACACCGCACCGCAAGTGAACTGCCTGACGTGGTAGCTCCTACCAAAGGCACGAACACCGTACAAGTAACCACAAACAAGTGACTAGCTGGGGTCACGCCCGTCGACGTGGGTCCAACCGCCCCCAACCACGTGTGCACACACAGACCGCGCGTCCCTGGTCTGGTCCTCTGACCGGTTTTCCCCTCAGCCGGACTCTGGCTGCAAGACGTGGGGCCCGACGGCAACCGGTCCACAAACCGCCTCTAAGGGTAAGCCCGTACACCACTCCCTGGTGCGACTAGCACACGCGTACTAGTAGGCTACGACTAGTGGAGGGTCACTGAAGGAGTAGACTCTCAAGTCAACGGAAAACAACGTCCGCATCCGACAAAGTACGGGGACCATCCCACGTACTAGCACCGTCGCACGATGACCACAGTCGGAGAAGAAACGGGACTCACAGTCCACAGCCGCGCACACACCCTGCGCGAGAGTCGAGAAAACCCAAGTGACGCTAAGTCACTGGGCTCTGGACAGTCCTCTAGACGCCCTACACCCAACGGTCCTTGAGTCACAAGACTCGGGGTCAAGACCGTTGCACGCAACAGCACAAGGCCGTCAATCTAGTCCAAGCTCTAGGTCTAAAAACCACGGTAGCACGAGTACCGAGACCATTCCCTGGGAGGGGAACGCAAAGGACTAAGGCCAGTCACACGGGCCACACGAAAAAACACAGAAGCACGATTCCCAAGGCAACTTGCACACCACCAAGCTGCAGCCCAACTCAAGGAAAAGAGGGAAGCCTCCAGCCCCAGACTGGACAACTGGGCTCGCAGCCCAAGGCCTCACACAGGACCCACTCGGGGATCGCTTTTCGGAGAAACCGATGACACACGTCAACGCACGGTGACACGGGTCGGGAACTCTACAACCGGGACTCCAACGTACCACGACACCTGGCCCCGACGACGTGCACAACATCCGTCAGGCCACAGGTCGGCACGTGGTTCGAGAACCACACACCCGGGACTCGAATCAGTCAAAACGGAAACACCGGGTTAGACTGGCACATGTGCGGTTCACCCTGGGCCGCTCAAGGGATGTGCGGCTAGGGTACAGCCGCTCAAAAGACATGCGGTCAGGCAGGAGCCGCACAAGGCTCTAATCGGACTAACCCCAAATGGAGGATGGACGGTTAGGGCTGGACCGCCCAAGGGGATGTGCGGCCAAGGATCGTCCGCACAACCTAACCGACCTACTCCAGTGCCGGTCAAAACGGTTTTGACCAAACCGCACAACCCAACCGACACTAAACTGTTGACCAAGGGTCAACTGGGATATGCGGTCAGCTCCTGGCCGCACAAGCCCACGGAAGGACAGACGGCTGGGTACCAACCGTCCATGGGGGAGACATGCGGTTCTCACCTGACCGCACATCAAATGTGCGGTCTATCGTGCGACCGCACAACCCCAAAACCAAGAGAAAATGAACGGGCCAAAGGCAACCGCCCTCGCGATGGACGGGCCCGGTTCGACCGCCCAACCATCACGGCGGGTAAACCCAGGGGGTCTCCCGATCGTAGCCTTTCCACGCCCCGTTCGTGCCGAAACGAAGGGGATACAACCACAACCACCCTGGCAATCACGTGGACTCCGACCGGAGTCAAAACGACGCACGAATCGCGAGAAACGAGCGATTCTACCGAAGTTACCCAAAAAGGGTTACCGAGCTTCTCGGAGCTCTACCGGTCCAACGGGACCACCAATCGAGACGAAATCAGGGGGAAAAGAACGCTCTCGCCCCAAGGAATCCGTTGACAGTAACCGATCTGGAAACCGTCGCCGTTTCCCGACCGACCCTACGAAACCCACAAAACCACAGTTTCGCTAGAACGGACCCAAACACAGCTGTTTCCGCGCCGAACGACGTGCAATGGCAGGGGAAACGAGCAGAACGCAGTGGTGTTCCGTCACCCTACCTCCACCGAAGAAACCGTGCGCCGAAGCGACTAATCCACGCCGAAAACCGCCCGGAACGCGAACGACGCCATCTCGGAATCCACCGAGGGATCGCGCCCGCCTCCGCCTCGATCCTCATCCATCCTCGCCCGCGCCTCGCCCGCGCCGTCCCCGCCTCGCCCGTACTCCGCCCCGTCGGCCGCCGGAGAGAGAGGGAGAGAGGAGAGAGCGTGAGAAGAGAGAGGGAGAGAAATGAGAAATGAGAGGGGAGAGAGAGAAAAGCTATTTATAGGGAAATCCGGAAAATCGGAAAAATCCAGAAAAATAGAAAATCACACCCTCGCGATCCTCGGAACGCACCGATCGCAACGGTACCACTCGCGCCCTGGTGAACGGCCCGGTTCACCCGCAACGAGGTTCCGAAGGGAAAGCCGAAACCCACGCCGGGAATCGGAAAAACACACGCGGAAAAAGCCGCGGAACGCCTCCGGGCCTCCGAAACGACTCCGGATCGCACCGATCCGAACACGAAAGATGTCCGAAACGAAATTTCAGACAAAACAGAGTTGGACAATCCGAGAAACCAGATCCGGAGCCCACGAAAAGGATCCGAAGAATCCGGGGCATTACAGCCCTCCCCCCTTAAAGGAATTTCGTCCTCGAAATTCAGGACCAAGCACGAAGTCCCAGGGGAAGAACACAGAATCAACTGACACGCTGTCAGGGCCCCCAGCACAGAAAACCTCGATTCTCACGAAAACACCGATCCTGAGGGACACAGCCAGACTTACGATCACAAGCAACACCTCGCTCCTCGCGCCGAGCACACAGGCCAACAGAGCAGGCATATACCAAAGGACACAGTCCGGCATCACCTCAGACAACGCGAGAATCCACCGTGGCGCCGCAGCCACGATCTCGCTCACCGAGGAAACACAACCCTCGACACGAGCAACAGCTACTGATCCACCCCAGGGTCAGCAGACAAAACACACATCAGCTTCACAACCAGCTGACAGGTCGCACACCCTCCTCAAGGGAGCAACCAACACAGAGCCTCCACCAGCTCAAGCAGCCAGCTCAACAGACCGCAACCAGCACATCGGCTCAACACCAAGAAACACCCCACACATGGCAAGCCGAAAGCCGGACACAACACCGTGCCAATTCTCGTCAGAAGACAAACTTCGACAAAGTCCAGATCCCATCCGGAAAGGCACATCGCAGAAACGACCATCAAAGGTCTCGCTGGCACACGGCTCTCGCCACGCTCGAGCCCCAACAACCAGCATCTTCTGTCTCTGAAAAGACCATCCACTGGTCGCCAAATACACGTCAACGGGAAACCTCCACCGGCCCAACAGGCACGATCCAATTCACAGCAGGCCATCCGCTGACTCACACATAGACCGATGCCACATCTCGAGCTACACTCCTCTCGGACTCCGCATCCGAGCTCGATCATCGCGCCAACTCGACCCTCTCGGGGAGCACGACGAAACCAAATGACAGAACATGGCGTCTTCAGTCATCACCTCACGGGACTCAGACTTATAGGGAACCACCCCATGCTAATCACCAAACCAGGGATAACCTTGCGACACCAACGTCCTATCAAGGACCACCAACCGACGCTAATCTCACAGAAGGCCTCCGCCCACAAGCGTCACTCATCCATCTGGTCTCATCACATCCTTCGATCAATCCAAGTGGACACCTGCCAATCCCGATTCCGCCCTTACCACAGAGCCACGGGACACCACCTGGACAGCGCTCGTGGGTCCCTAAGCAATAAACATCTCACCGTCACAATCCGACAAGACCGTAGAACCAACGGAAGCCCACAGCCTGCCAGAGATCACTTCTCCAAAAACGATCTTATCCGAGGACACGACTGGGAACACAAGTCGGGCACCAAGCCGCCGACTCTGACCAACACATCCTCGACCATCGTCAGGCGACATCCTCAACAACCCCATCCAGGTCCAATACCGACGCCTGACACGGCTTCCAACACAGGAACAGGGTACTCATGCGGCGCACTAGCCAGCACATTCCCCAACACTCCATCCTGCCAGTGCCAAGAACCATAATACCTCGAGCAACGGCACGGCAAAATCACGTTTCACACCGAGGAACCAATCCTCCAATGCTCAACGCAAACTCAGGAATCCGCCCGTAGCAACCAATGCTACGATCCTGAACCAATGGGTTATGGGCCCACCACGCTTCCGCTGCGCACTCAAATCTACGCGCACAGCCGAGAAAGCAAACACCGCCCACCCAGCACTCATCCTTCCGGAACAGCGCCAGCACCCTCACACGACAAGGGAATGGGCACGACTTCTCACAGGCAGCCACCTTGCCAAAACAAGGAGCACGTCTCGCACGGACTTCATGGCACACAAGGCCAACCAATCCGGGCACACAATGCAAGACGGCAAACCTTAACCCAACACAATCTCTCCAACCAAAGGGGAGACCAAACGCACTTCCGACCAACGGAAGAACTCCACGCTCGACCTGACCTCGAACCTCGCGCACGCTGGAAACAGCACCATCCAGCACCAAGGAAAACCATCGCTTCCATCAGGTCAGCGCCTCCGACACACTCGACGAGTGTCACGTCGGACCACCATCACAGCATCTCTCGATGCACCACCGCTGCAATTCCTCGAACTGCAACACGGCATGCCAAGAGCCGCCACACGAGCCATAACCGACAACCGCCGATGCTCACCCTCGAGTCCCGAAACTCACCGTGGAGCCTTCACATCTCAAGCCAACTCCAGGGCGAACACAACCCATCCACTGACAGAAGCACAGGAGCAAAGACTTAACGGGACATCTCTGCCAAATTCTGCCTCGAAATCAGCAGAACAATTGGGATCGACACGTCATTTCTGACGCAACAGAGCACGACAAAACATCAGGCTCGACGAAACAGCAGCTCACCGAGAAGACATTCCGCTCACCGGAGCACACTTCTCGATCAAAACACCTCAGGAGCTGGACAAACCTCAAGCTGGAGTGACCAAAAACCGACAGCAGCTCCCTCAGAGCACGCTCACGGCCACTTAACCAAGAACAGTCCGCACCAGCCACCTGACCACGCTGCAGGTTCCTCGAACGCAGCACCGCGAACTCACGCCTGCCAGCAACCTCTGCCCAACGCAGCACAACCAGGGCCACCACCGATGAGGGAGAAGGCTCTCGACCTCGATCCTTAGACCCTATGCTGGCACAAAAGTCGCGGACAGCAACCACCTTCACAGTGCCGCACAGCGCACTCAAGCTCTCAAGCGAGAAACTAGGCGGAAAGCGAACACAAAACCCTAAGCCAGCTGCCGACTGTACTGGACCTTATGGACTCTGATCACTGCAATATCTCGAATTCCTATGTACGTCCACAACCACCGCTCTGATACCAGCTGTAACGACCCGAGAATCCGATTACCGGGAAGGCCCGATAACCCGAGACTCGCACCGCCGCCCACGAGCCGGGAGGGCTCGGAAGGGCTAAAAGGAGTGTGGAGGCACAAAGAAATAGGAAATAAAGCAGGACAACCAACAACAACAAGCTGAAAGAAAGAACAGCAACAGCTACAACAGAGTCCAGTCCAACCGAAAGTACAGTCTAAAGCAGTAAAACGTACCACGTGCCAAGTGAACACTCGGCCCGGCAAGCTGGCAACAGAGAACCTCCGCTCCGCACCCTCGAACCACGAGGAAGAACCGCCACACCTGAAAAGCAGGGAATGAGTCTCCAAAACAGAGACTCAGCAGGGATCCCGCGGAACCCCAACCGGAAACAACGGCGGTAGCGGAAAGGAGAGCTACAACTACAGCAGGAACAGCAAACCGGTGGCCGGTCAAAAACTCGGCACTACAGCTACTCCTACTGCACCGGAAGGTACACCTCGGTCACGCAGACGAAGCTACCGAACCACACTAGTACCACCTACCGAAGCAAGAACACACGGCAACCACGCCGTAGAGGCCTGTCCCTCGGACACAGCCGACCTGGACACGCTGTCCAAGGTGCAACCCCGACCATCCGATCGCGGGTACCGCACAACAAGACCCAACCTCGGTAAAGCCACTAGCATTAGACCCTTGGCGCGAAAACCAACACACGCGCCACGGCGAAACAACCGAACTCAACGGTCAACACGACCGAAAACCCGAAGGTCGAAATCACGGAAACTGATAGTCTGTCACTCCGTACTCGACAGGAGTACCACCCACTAGAAGCACAGCCGGTAGCGTCCCCTGACGTCTTACACCGCACCGCAAGTGAACTGCCTGACGTGGTAGCTCCTACCAAAGGCACGAACACCGTACAAGTAACCACAAACAAGTGACTAGCTGGGGTCACGCCCGTCGACGTGGGTCCAACCGCCCCCAACCACGTGTGCACACACAGACCGCGCGTCCCTGGTCTGGTCCTCTGACCGGTTTTCCCCTCAGCCGGACTCTGGCTGCAAGACGTGGGGCCCGACGGCAACCGGTCCACAAACCGCCTCTAAGGGTAAGCCCGTACACCACTCCCTGGTGCGACTAGCACACGCGTACTAGTAGGCTACGACTAGTGGAGGGTCACTGAAGGAGTAGACTCTCAAGTCAACGGAAAACAACGTCCGCATCCGACAAAGTACGGGGACCATCCCACGTACTAGCACCGTCGCACGATGACCACAGTCGGAGAAGAAACGGGACTCACAGTCCACAGCCGCGCACACACCCTGCGCGAGAGTCGAGAAAACCCAAGTGACGCTAAGTCACTGGGCTCTGGACAGTCCTCTAGACGCCCTACACCCAACGGTCCTTGAGTCACAAGACTCGGGGTCAAGACCGTTGCACGCAACAGCACAAGGCCGTCAATCTAGTCCAAGCTCTAGGTCTAAAAACCACGGTAGCACGAGTACCGAGACCATTCCCTGGGAGGGGAACGCAAAGGACTAAGGCCAGTCACACGGGCCACACGAAAAAACACAGAAGCACGATTCCCAAGGCAACTTGCACACCACCAAGCTGCAGCCCAACTCAAGGAAAAGAGGGAAGCCTCCAGCCCCAGACTGGACAACTGGGCTCGCAGCCCAAGGCCTCACACAGGACCCACTCGGGGATCGCTTTTCGGAGAAACCGATGACACACGTCAACGCACGGTGACACGGGTCGGGAACTCTACAACCGGGACTCCAACGTACCACGACACCTGGCCCCGACGACGTGCACAACATCCGTCAGGCCACAGGTCGGCACGTGGTTCGAGAACCACACACCCGGGACTCGAATCAGTCAAAACGGAAACACCGGGTTAGACTGGCACATGTGCGGTTCACCCTGGGCCGCTCAAGGGATGTGCGGCTAGGGTACAGCCGCTCAAAAGACATGCGGTCAGGCAGGAGCCGCACAAGGCTCTAATCGGACTAACCCCAAATGGAGGATGGACGGTTAGGGCTGGACCGCCCAAGGGGATGTGCGGCCAAGGATCGTCCGCACAACCTAACCGACCTACTCCAGTGCCGGTCAAAACGGTTTTGACCAAACCGCACAACCCAACCGACACTAAACTGTTGACCAAGGGTCAACTGGGATATGCGGTCAGCTCCTGGCCGCACAAGCCCACGGAAGGACAGACGGCTGGGTACCAACCGTCCATGGGGGAGACATGCGGTTCTCACCTGACCGCACATCAAATGTGCGGTCTATCGTGCGACCGCACAACCCCAAAACCAAGAGAAAATGAACGGGCCAAAGGCAACCGCCCTCGCGATGGACGGGCCCGGTTCGACCGCCCAACCATCACGGCGGGTAAACCCAGGGGGTCTCCCGATCGTAGCCTTTCCACGCCCCGTTCGTGCCGAAACGAAGGGGATACAACCACAACCACCCTGGCAATCACGTGGACTCCGACCGGAGTCAAAACGACGCACGAATCGCGAGAAACGAGCGATTCTACCGAAGTTACCCAAAAAGGGTTACCGAGCTTCTCGGAGCTCTACCGGTCCAACGGGACCACCAATCGAGACGAAATCAGGGGGAAAAGAACGCTCTCGCCCCAAGGAATCCGTTGACAGTAACCGATCTGGAAACCGTCGCCGTTTCCCGACCGACCCTACGAAACCCACAAAACCACAGTTTCGCTAGAACGGACCCAAACACAGCTGTTTCCGCGCCGAACGACGTGCAATGGCAGGGGAAACGAGCAGAACGCAGTGGTGTTCCGTCACCCTACCTCCACCGAAGAAACCGTGCGCCGAAGCGACTAATCCACGCCGAAAACCGCCCGGAACGCGAACGACGCCATCTCGGAATCCACCGAGGGATCGCGCCCGCCTCCGCCTCGATCCTCATCCATCCTCGCCCGCGCCTCGCCCGCGCCGTCCCCGCCTCGCCCGTACTCCGCCCCGTCGGCCGCCGGAGAGAGAGGGAGAGAGGAGAGAGCGTGAGAAGAGAGAGGGAGAGAAATGAGAAATGAGAGGGGAGAGAGAGAAAAGCTATTTATAGGGAAATCCGGAAAATCGGAAAAATCCAGAAAAATAGAAAATCACACCCTCGCGATCCTCGGAACGCACCGATCGCAACGGTACCACTCGCGCCCTGGTGAACGGCCCGGTTCACCCGCAACGAGGTTCCGAAGGGAAAGCCGAAACCCACGCCGGGAATCGGAAAAACACACGCGGAAAAAGCCGCGGAACGCCTCCGGGCCTCCGAAACGACTCCGGATCGCACCGATCCGAACACGAAAGATGTCCGAAACGAAATTTCAGACAAAACAGAGTTGGACAATCCGAGAAACCAGATCCGGAGCCCACGAAAAGGATCCGAAGAATCCGGGGCATTACAGATTGTGTTCAAGGGCTCTATACTAGTCCCCTCGGCTGATTGTCGGAAATATACTATTTTATAAACCATGGGATATGATGCTACTGGCGTCGCATTATGCTGGGAGTACTATTTCTATAAATAAGTGAAGATCCACGACACGACATGATATTCTTGTACATGACTTTCTTGCTTGATATTCCACAGAAATTCACGAACTATGTACTCAAAAGAGACTATTGTGATGAATATGTGGCTTGCTCGTTACATGCTTGCTCGTGAAAGGCCAAATATCATGTTCATATTACATTCTTGCTACTTCATTCTTGATCATTCTATCTTACGCGGTTATCTTGTTACTTTGGTTTAATCGCATGATTGATTCGCATTCGCATGATTTTACCTTATTCTTAGAGCTAAATTGTTAACTACTTTCATAGTGCCTTCATGTTGATGCGAAGATATCTACTGGGTAAGTGTGCTCATTACCTATTTCTAATATTTTTCAGGAGATGGAAGTAGTTCAGATTCGGATTCGGGTTATACTAGTAGCGGGTCCGGAAGTGAGTGAAAGTCTTGTAAAGCTACGAGCGAAGACTTAGGAAGTCTATAATGTCTAGATCGAGTCAATGTAATTTTCCTATTTCTTGAGTCTAGTAGAATGAAAGATGATGAAAAGTGGTTGTATTATGAATATTGATTATTTATGAATTAAAGTTGAAGTTTGATTAAATCCTGTGCAATTGCACTTACTTGTGTGATTGTCTCGCGCTCTGGTCGTTATTCCTTGCAAGAGGCTTACCATGCCGGCTGTTCGCGCTCCCCGAGCGAGTCTTCCGCTGTAATAAAGGGTCGGGGCATGACAGTTAAGTTGGTATCAGAGCCTAAGTCTCAAGACTTAGGGAAAAGAGTCATGTCATAGGATAAGTCCAAGGTTTAAGGACCCCTACCTATGAACTAAGGAAGAAATTTTCATACCCATGAGAGAAGTGAGTAGAGCTCGGGATGAGATAGTTATTAGCTTTAAGATTGATTTTCTTTCAGTCTCACGAGAAATAACAAGTTGTTATATTTCTCTCAGGTACCTTATTATTCTTATCATGGCTCATCGCGTAGACTGGAATGGCATGCAACAAACCGTTGCCGGCCTTACGCAGGCATTGCAAACTATGGCCCAGGCAGGGGCAGGAGCACGGGCTGGCGACCTTCATCACCATTTCCGGAGTCTAAATCCTCCGCGTTTCTATGGATCTTCCAATCCAGACGAAGCAGAAAATTGGATTGATGAAATGAATCTTATATTTGACGTTATTCAATGCACTGATCAGGAGAAGGTTCGTCTAGCAACATTCCAATTAAATAAGGATGCCTGTACTTGGTGGAAATCGGTTCCGGCACCTCCGGCCAATGCACCTCACACGTGTGATGGTTTTCTCACTTTATTTCGTGCCAAGTATTTCTCCGAACATGTGAAGGAAAGGAAGACTATGGAGTTTGCCTCCCTTCGTCAAGGGATGATGTTAGTAGCAGAGTATGAACCGCAGTTTTCAAGACTAGCACCATATGCACAACACCTTATTAGCACAGAATTATTAAAGGTAAATCGATTTATGGACGGGTTACTGCCCGATTTCATTCAGCAACTTGGGACACAGAATATCCGCACTTATGCGGAGATAGTTCAGAGGGCATATCTATGCAAGAGGACCTTAGAGAAGGTCGAAAAGTTGAAAGGAAAAGGAGAAGAATCTAGCCGGCGCTCAGATCTGCATTATAAGAAGGAGAAGTTTAGCATCACGGAACCCTACAAAAGCCGTGATAACAAGAAAATGTCAAGAAGCGGGAACGGTGGAAGTTCCCAAAAGAATAATAAAAAGGTTAAGGAAGAGAAGGAGCAAGTCACCACGGCGTGCACTTTTTGCGAAAAATTCGGCCACGCGACTGAAGAATGCTGGAAGCGCCTCGGTGCTTGTTTGCGTTGTGGAAGTAGGGAGCATCGTGTGCCAGATTGCCCCCTTATGAAAGATCAATCAGCTAGTGGAGGACGTAGGAGGCTGGCTCGCCTCAATGCGGTTATAGATGAAGAAGAAGTACTCAGGGATCCAAAGGATGGGCTCATGGAAGGTACTCTTCAAATCTGTTCTCGCCCTGCATTCGTGCTATTCGATACTGGTGCTTCTCATTCTTTTATCTCCACCACTTTTGCAAAAACCTTACCAGTTGCATCAGTTCCCCTACCTTTAGACCTTGCTATTACTACACCTTTAGGATCTGGAACTAAGCTTACCAAGTATTATCCTGATTGTGAGGTAGCGGTAGAAGGACACAATCTCCCCGCAAACTTAGTATGTCTTGATATGAAAGGATATGATGCCATTTTAGGGGTAGATTGGCTTGTAGACCATGATGCTTATATCAACTGCCGAAATAGAATTATATCTTTTCGAAAGCCCGATCTTCCAAGATTTTCTTTTCTTGGCATCAAATACAAGAAGCATCCTATCATTATATCTTCTCTTCACGCTTGCAAACTTATTTCACAAGGATGTGAAGCTTTTCTTGCTTCAGTCATTATTACCGAATCTAAGGAAATCGTCCTAGTAAACATTCCTATTATAAATGAGTTTCCAGACGTATTTCCATCTGAACTACCGAATTTACCGCCCGAGAGGGAAGTAAACTTTACCATTGAACTCATTCCTGGTGCGGCACCTGTCTCTATAGCCCCTTACAGGATGTCCCCCACAGAACTCAAGGAACTAAAGAAGCAGTTACAGGAACTTCTGGATAAGGGTTTCATTAGACCCAGCACATCCCCTTGGGGTGCGCCTGTTCTATTTGTCAAGAAGAAAGATGGTTCCCTCAGGCTATGTATCGATTACCGGCGACTGAATCAGCTTACAATAAAAAATAAGTATCCGTTGCCGCGTATTGATGAGCTCTTCAATCAGCTTTCGGGAGCTGAGTATTTCTCTAAGATTGACCATAGATCAGGTTATCATCAGCTTAGAATTAAAGAAGAGGACATTTTTAAAACGGCTTTTCGAAGTCGTTATGGCCACTATGAATTTGTGGTAATGCCATTTGGATTAACTAATGCTCCAGCAGCATTCATGCAACTTATGAACAGTGTCTTCCAGCCATATTTGGACCAGTTCATCGTCGTCTTTATTGATTATATCTTAATATATTTCAAGACAAAAGAGGAGCATGAAGAACATCTAAGGATAGCTTTGCAAACACTTAGAGAACACAAGCTATATGCCAAACTCAATAAGTGTGAATTCTGGCTCAAGGAAGTCTCGTTCCTAGGCCACATTATTTCAAAGGAATGTATTGCTGTGGATCTTTCTAAGGTAGAAGCTGTCAGAGATTGGTGTCGGCCAACGACTGTATCTGAAGTAAGAAGCTTTCTGGGTTTAGCAGGTTATTATAGGAGATTCATTAAGGACTTCTCGAAAATTACGGTTCCTTTAACTAGACTCACGAGAAAAGAGAATCATTTTGTCTGGTCGAAGGACTGTGAAAAGAGTTTTCAAAGTCTCAAGAATCATCTTACCACAGCCCCTATTTTATCACTACCAATGGAGGGTGGTGGATTTAAAGTATATACAGATGCATCTGGAATTGGCTTAAGATGTGTCCTTCTGTAGAATGGAAAAGTGATTTGCTATTCTTCAAGATACTTGAAACGTCACGAAGAAAATTATCATGTGCATGATTTAGAATTGGTAGCAGTTATCTTCGCCTTGAAAAATTGGCGTCATTATCTTTATGGAGAAAAGTTCACGATCTACTCAGACCACAAGAGCTTGAAATATCTATTTTCTCAAAAGGAGCTCAATATGAGGCAAAGGAGGTGGTTAGAACATCTCAAGGACTTTGACTTTGCTATTCAATATCATCCTGGCAAGGCTAATGCTGTAGCGGATGCACTTAGCAGGAAACCAATGGGTATGTTATCAAGTCTCATGATTAGTGTAACTAACCTTATTCCTCAATTTGTTCAGTTGAATTTAGATGTTGACATTAAAGAAGAAGATTGCTTTATAGCTAATATCCGAGCTCAACCTACATTGATAGAGGATTTGGCCAAGTTACAAGATGATGATCCAATTTTACTGGAAATTAAGGCCAATATTGAACAAAGACCGGATTTTTCTATTTCTAATGATGGAAGATTACTATTCAAGGGCCGAATGTGTATACCGGATCATGAAGATACAAAGAAAGTGATCTTAGAAGAAGCACATAAATCAAAATACACCATTCATCCAGGAGGTACGAAGATGTATCAAGATCTCAAAAGAAACTTTTGGTGGCCCAATATGAAGAGGGAAATAGCTGACTTTGTATCTCGATGTCTCACATGTCAACAAGTGAAGGCGGAACATTTCAGACCTACAGGAAAATTACATCCCTTGAATATTCCAGAATGGAAGTGGGAGAGCATAGGAATGGATTTCATCATGGGATTACCTAAGATAAGAGGTGGACACGATGGCATATGGGTAATCATAGATCGATTGACTAAATCTGCACATTTTATACCAATAAAGAGTCGATGGTCTGTGGATATCCTGGCAGCATTATACATAAAAGAAATTGTTAAACTACATGGTGTCCCTGTCTCCATTGTATCAGATAGAGATCCTCGATTTACATCGTAATTCTGGAAGAGCCTACAACATTCACTAGGGACTAGATTAAGTTTCAGCACAGCCTTTCATCCACAAATCGATGGTCAGACGGAAAGAACAAATCAGGTGGTAGAAGACATGCTCAGGGCTTGTGTCATTAATTTTGGAGGAAGTTGGCATGATCACTTGCCTCTGGTGGAATTTACATATAATAACAGCTATCAAGCAAGCATACAAATGACACCTTTTGAAGCTCTATATGGAAAAAGTTGTCGATCACCAATATGTTGGAATGAAATAGGGGAAAAATAATTTATAGGTCCCGACCTTATCAGAGATTCTACGGAGAAAATCAAGCTCATTCAAGAAAGGATGAAGATGGCACAAGATAGGCAAAAGTCTTACGCCGACAATCGAAGACGTGACTTGGAGTTTCAGGTTGGAGGTCATATATATTTAAAGGTTTCTCCAGGTCGTGGTATTCGAAGATTTGACATTAAAGGAAAGCTAACTTCAAGGTTCATTGGCCCATTTGAAATTCTGGAAAGGGTCGGTGAAGTGGCTTATAGATTGGCTTTACCTCCACAATTAGCAGGAGTTCATGACGTATTTCACGTCTCCATACTAAAGAAGTATGTATATGATCCAGATCACATCTTCACTTATGACAATCTAGATATTCAGAAGGACTTGACATACGAACAAACACCAATAAAGATTCTGGATCGGGAAGTGTGTCAACTAAGAAATAAGGTTATTCCTATGGTCAAGATCCAATGGAAGAAAACATGGCCATACGAAGCAACATGGGAAACAGAGGAATTTATGTGTAAAAAATTTCCAGAACTATTCAACTGTAAGTTCACTCTCCACAATCCATGTATTGAATTTGGGGACCAAATTCTTTTAAGTGGGGGAGGGTGTAGAGCCCTAGAATTTATATAAGTATCTTCTAGATTATTTTAATAAATTTTTGGAATTTATTTTAAATTATAAGGGCTAAATAGATTAATAAGTGGATTATAAGACTAATAAGGCACTATAAGGCCCAATTGTGTCAAGTAAATAACCTAACTCATTTAAAAGAAGTCCAAAAGGTTTTAAGGACCAAGCCCAATTTGTTTGGCCTATGTTCTAGAAGGTTATTAAGGATAAATACTAATCATATAGATAATTAAATGGATAAACGAATAAAAGAGTTTTCCTTATTTGAAACTCTAGATACGATGACTGTAACGGTCTATCGTAAGACCGCCACAGCCGTGTAACGCGGCTAGGTTAGACCGTCACAGCCTGCGACTTCCGTGAGTGAAGGAACTTGCAAAAAGATTGGAACTTGATGTTCCTATCCATAAGAGACCTAATTAGAACGATGTATAAAGACCCTAAGGACAATGAGAGATTAGGTTTTGATAGATTAAGGACTCTAGAATCGATCTAATCCTCAAACCCTAGTTAGAACCCTATAAATAGGACATAGTTCTGAACTGCGCGACCCCTACTTTTGCTCGCGTGGAATTAAGGTAAGGAGTCATTATCTTAGGTAAGTTCTTTAATTTTGTTCACAATACTATAGACTAACTCCTCTCAAAATTTCACATCTTTAGCTCAAGAGGTCGTGGAATTAGAGCCTAAGGAAGTTGCTGGAAAAGTCACAAAAGGAGGAAAACTAGGGCAAGATTCCCAACCCAATTCAGAAGCTATAGCCTAAGATAAGAGGTAGGTTATCTCATGAACGGCAAAAACAACCTGATAGGACTAATAGCCCTCTGGTTTGATTGAATTTCATGCATAGTAGAGCATTAATTTCATGTTTTACTAGTTCTTATGCATATCATGCATCTCTTAGCCCTAATAGAGAAATTAAAACATGTTATTCATCTAATTCATTGATACCTATGCATGTAGTTGACCTACACTACGTTATCATGTCTAGAGATTCATGATGTTTTAATTATAGACATGATGTGAGTTGATCTCTTTGTGTTTTACATGGTTTTGGTTAGCAGATACTTTGACGCGTCACAGTAGGACCGTCACATACATGTAACGGCCTTACTATGAGCCGTCACAGTCTCTGTGGTCTATGAGTTACTCTGGTAACTCTGACGCACCAATACATACGCGTTACGTTCATGTAACGGCTGTTCTCTAACCGTCACAATCACTGTGACGCCCCACTTCTAGACCGTCAGAGGCTATGTTATGTCAACTCTAGACAGAATATGATTTGTCAATATTACTTATTGCTAAACCTAGTTACCTAAGTTTTAGGCCTAATTATGTAACTTCGAGATTATTTAAGCGTTCATGATAGGAAATTCATGTTTTGATATCTCACTATTACTTTGAGTTATATTAATTTCATGAACCCCAAAACTCTATAGTTTGTAATTAGAAACATGATTTTGAATGAAGTATTGATAGAGTTTTTATCATGATTTCACATCGATATATGTCTATATATATTATTTTCTTATCAATAGAGTCATTCTATAAGTACATGGCACATATTCCAGTATGTTGACCATTAGTTCACATTTTGCACTATAGGAACACAATCTTGAACATGAGTACCTCTCTATTGGATATTCCTTCCAATGGATTAGGAAATCTTGTTTCAAGACCTCCGTAATTCTCCGCGAGCCTGGAATTCCCACTAGGACGCCGAGTTGGTTGTATCATTAAAGCCCATTAGCTAGAATACATTATCATTATTTTCTGGATCTAGTAATGTAACGGCCTTACATTGGACCGTCAGAAGCACGTAACGACCCATTTTACGACCGTCACATTCCTCTGAGTCTATTTTTATCTTTCTGGACTCGGATCACTGTAACGGCTTACTACTGGCGCGTTACAGGATGTAACGGCCCAGTAGATGACCATCACACAGCTTGTATATGTTAACCCTAGGTTTGACCAAAGGGTTGATTTCCTAAGGTTCTAGATGGACTAATGATAGCCTAGAACTTATCATATTGACCAAGAAACTTAATATGATGAATGAAAAATAAAGAATGTACCGTTATGCTGTCAACTTCTTTCTATGAGCATAACATTGTTTAAATCTATTTCTTGACTCATATACTCATATATTGAAGCAGTCACTCATTGATTATTGTTATCCTGGAATTCTTGATTTCTACATTCTTGGCCATACTTTACTGTTATATTGTGTGGAAGTAGTTTAATTTATACCTGAAGATGCGATCGAGCACTGATTGTGTTCAAGGGCTCTATACTAGTCCCCTCGGCTGATTGCCGGAAACATACTATTTTATAAACCATGGGGTATGATGCTACTGGTGTCGCATTACGCTGGGAGTACTATTTCTATAAATAAGTGAAGATCCACGACACGACATGATATTCTTGTACATGACTTTCTTGCTTGATATTCCACAGAAATTCACGAATTATGTACTCAAAAGAGACTAGTGTGATGAATATGTGGCCTGCTCGTTACATGCTTGCTCGTGAAAGGCCAAATATCATGTTCATATTACATTCTTGCTACTTCATTCTTGATCATTCTATCTTACGTGGTTATCTTGTTACTTTGGTTTAATCGCATGATTGATTCGCATTTGCATGATTTTACCTTATTCTTAGAGCTAAATTATTAACTACTTTCATAGTGCCTTCATGTTGATGCGAAGATACCTACTGGGCAAGTGTGCTCATTACCTATTTCCAATGTTTTTCAGGAGATGGAAGTAGTTCAGATTCGGATTCGGGCTATACTAGTAGCGGGTCCGGAAGTGAGTGAAAGTCTTGTAAAGCTACGAGCGAAGACTTAGGAAGTCTATAATGTCTAGATCGAGTCAATGTAATTTTCCTATTTCTTGAGTCTAGTAGAATGAAAGATGATGAAAAGTGGTTGTATTATGAATATTGATCATTTATGAATTAAAGTTGAAGTTTGATTAAATCATGTGCAATTACATTTACTTGTGTGATTGTCTCGCGCTCTGGTCATTCTTGCTTGCAAGAGACTTACCATGCCGACTGTTCGCGCTCCCCGAGCGAGTCTTCCGCTGTAATAAAGGCTCGGGGCGTGACGGTGCTATTGCTGTTGAAGCTATGTTTGCATTAGCAAGGGGCTGAGCAGAAAGGACTGCAAAAGAATGGAAAACAGAATGTTCTGGTGGCATTCCGTTGAACATGATGGCATCCACAAGAGTAGAGAAATAAGAGGAAGAGGGACAACTAGTATTGAAAAAAGGTAGTATAGAACAAGAAATTGGCACAGAAGGTCCAAGAATAGTAGAACCTGGAATGCTCTCCGAGTCTTTATGACATGGATCTTGTGGCCCATTGGGAGGACCTCGCCCATGGAGATTTTGCAACGGCGTTCTTGGAGGATCTAGATCGGGTTCCAGAGACATCATTTGTTAGGAATCATTTATCCTTCCCCAAAACTTAGGTATTGAGGTAGGGGATTCCTTTTATTATAAACCGGTCCAACTCTTTGTGGAATCCAATGTGAGACTAAAGTCACTAGCAACTCTAGTAGGCTGAGAGACTCACTATTGTTACGGGTGGGTGGTGTGAACATCCAGAGGGAGTGTGTGTCTCTCAACCTACTAGAGTTACTAGTGACTTTAGTCCCACATTTGATTCCACAAAGAGTTGGACCTGTTTATAAGAAAAGGAATCCCCTACCTCAATGCCTAAGTTTTGAGGAAGGATAAATGATTCCTAACAAGTTCCCATTGCAGGTAGTTCTACATCGTCATGATTCAGCACATTGGGCTTCAGATCGGGCGACTACAGATATATTCGTGGGAGAATCGACAACCTCAGTCGGATGGGGACTTCACAAGAACATCAGAAGAGTGTCAACTATCGACCCGAGATTATTTCCTCCACAAAGTCGGGAATCTACATTATCATGTATCTCCCCTTTTGCTCTAAACTTCATTTCAGGAACATGAGAACATGAGAATGAAATCTGACGATGACTAATGGTAGATCTAAAATGAAATTTTAGTTTTTCAATGAATTTTGACCAAGAAATGGAAGGTTTTGTAGCAAGAAATCTCTCATACCAGTCTCTAGCCTTATCCTGGAGGTGGAAAGCGGCATTGCCAACTCTATGACCTATTGGGATTTGGTGGAAAGAGAAATAATCATTTGCTTTGGTCGTCCATACGGAGAGATCATAACTCCCATCATAGGTTGGGAACTTGATTAAATCGAAAGAACAAAAAGAGATATTAGACTAACCAAAGTCAATGGGTCGGGCCGGCCCGATAGACTCGCGGGCTTGGTCTGATTTCGGGTCAGGCCGCAAAACCATTTTCGACCCGCGGGTCTTTAATCGGGCTTAAAAATCGGGCATGATTAGACACATGGGTTGAGCTCGGACTTTCAATTTGGCCCGCGGGCCGACCTTGTTCATTCTCTTTTTTTTCGCCCCTTCAATTTTTTAAAAATATTTAGTTAAAATTATGTTATTTTACTTAATTAAAAAATTAAAAACTCTCTTTTCCAACAAATTAACTAATTAACATCAAATTTTTAATTAATTTAATGAGATTATAAATTTTATATTATTAAATATACTATTTTTTATTTAAAATTTTGAGTTGGGCCAGACTTTAGTCGGACTTTATAATTTTTAATAGTGTCGGGCCCGGTCCGACCCAACTCGACATAACTCGGGTCTAGACCGGATTCGAGACTTAATTTTGAGAAGTCAAATCCGAGCAGAGCTGACCTAAGATCGGGCTAGATTCGACCCATTGACAATCCTAACTATGGATGTGCCCCGTCGGAATCGAACTTGAATTCGCCATTCCTCATCATATTTTATATTCACCTTTATTATTTCGATGGTTAAAGCGTTCACGTCAAGGATATTTTACGAAAGTTTCTATTTGATTGAGCATTGATGAGTTACCGTTTGAGCCCAGGGTTTATGGCATTCTAGTAGGTTGGATGAACCGCTCAATCCTTACTGCCTTCACCATTATCAAGACTAGTGATCGTGCGAGTGGTGGGGGTGGAGGAAGGGGAAGGCTGTTCTCCCGTCTGATCTCTTATTACATTTGAATCTTCGGAAACATGCTCTTAAGATACTTTATATTCATTATTATTATTGGGATGGTTAAGAGGTTGAGGATATATCACGCCGGTCTCTACTTGAATGAGAATTAACGTGTTATTATTTGAGCCTCTCTGGGTGTACGGCATTTTAGGGGCTCGTTCCTGTCCTTCCCTAATGGCGTCCCCTTGACAACACGAGCAGTGATCATTTCTGAAAAATATTGAATGGAAGTAATTATTGATTTATTTTAAATAATTGTACAAGTGAAGCATCTCTCTAACACTCCCATCTTTATTAATTAAAAAAAAAGATAATGGCTAGAATGATCTAAGGATCTTCCTCGGGTGAGGGAAAACCAGGAAAATCTTTATTCCAGACATTTTCCATGTAAAATGTTTTCATCGGGAATTTTTTAACTAAAAAAACAAAAAAACCAACATAAAATAGTATGTAAAGAACTTTTTCGAAACCGAGACAAGCGCTCTCCATGAGAAGCTGCGGAGACGCGGCAGGACACCTGGAAACTACCGGCCTAGGGACGTCCTGTACCGTTAGATCCAGAAACGACGGTGGAGATTGATGTAACCCACGGACTGGGGCCCGTGCGAGCCCACGTCACTGCCCCCGCCCCCGAAGGTCTCGCCGTTCGAACAAACAGGCGGACACCTCAGAAATAGCAGAAGAAAAGAAACTCGCCGATCAAAAGAAATCGACGAAGCAAATCCACCAGCTCTGGATCCTCTTGTTCCCCAAGCGAGGGAGGGGGGAATGGAAACCAAACCCTAACCCCAATCGGCAGCTCGAATCTGCCCTCTGGACATCCCCTCGGACATCTGTTGATCTCACCCTGACTTGCGGAGCAGGACGATGCCAAATGGGATCGCGCATTCGCAACTTGGGATGATCTGGATGAACAACCCTAACTGAATTCCCCACACGGAATTGGCATTTATTGCCAGGGCCTTGAATCAAGAATCTGTCAAGAAGAGGGAAGAGTGAGAAGGACAATCCTGTGTTTTCACCGGAAAAAAACGACAAAGAAATGCGTGGCAGACGCCGCAGCCCCGTCGGCGTAGGCGCCGCCCACTCTGAGCACCGGGGCTTCCGCTCCGGCGGCGGATTCCGCCGCAACGCCCAATCGAAACAGTCGTCGTACGCGCCGAGGCCGCCCCCGCCCCCGCCCCTGCCCCCGCCGCCTCCGCCGCCGCCGACGTTGCGCCCCCGGGGGGAGGTGCTCCTGGAGGCCGGGCGGCTCGCGGCGGAGTACCTGGTGGCAAAGGGGCTGCTGCCGGCCAGCTCACTTCCGCCGTCCCCGCGGGGGAGGTGGGAGCCGAAGGGGGGCGGCGAGGAAGGGGGGCGGGCCTCGGCGCTCTCGCGGCTTGGCCGGAGGCGGTTCGAAGACGACGAAGACGAGGACGGGGGTCACGGGGGGAGGAAGAGGGCCAGGAGGCGGAGAAATCGGAGCGGGTCGTATGGTCGTCGGGACTCGGAATGGGGGCGGGAGAATGGGAGAGGCGGGCCTTGGACGGAGGCGTGGGCGGAGAGGGGCAGAAGTTACTCTGACGACATGGATGATGAGGACTTGGATCGGTCTGGGCGGTGGTCACGAGGAGGCAAGGGGTCCATGGACACCATGGAAGACGAAGACTCGGATCGGCAAGATCGGTCTGAGGACAGCAGTTTCCGCGATGGCTGCGGTGGTGGAAGGGGACCCTTGAAAGCTGCCACAACAGATGAGCAGCTCTTGCTTTCCAAGGTTGTGGTGTTGGATGGACCGGAACTAGAACTGGAGACTCACAACTCGGCTGATGAGACTGGTTCAAGGGCCGTGGAGCAAACTGAAGTGACGACGAATCCAGTTCCTGAAGCTGACATGGCATTGAAAACAAGGTCAGATGACAATAGGATCTCAGAACATTTGGAGGTAGAAGAAGTAGAAAAAGTGCAGGGCAGTGTTGGAGCAGATCAGCAGAATGGAGTGCAGGTGGGGGAAGAGGAGGATCCCACTGTTAAGTCCCGTCCAGTCATGGAGGACAAGCAAATGAGCAACCATGGCATTAGCTTGCTCTGTGGATTTGCAAAGGCACCGACGAAGCCTCGCTCTTCAGTGACTAACAGAAGTTCCAGAACTGATCAGAAACCAAGTGCCATGGACACGAGGGAGAATTCTGATGTTGCTCCCAAGGAAGGAGGATTAGAAAACAAAGCAGAAGAGGTTTCTATTGTTAGCCATTTGAATAATGCACTGACAGATCAAGTTCAGAGCTCCAGAGGCCTTCCATCTAAAATTTCCACTGCAAGCGATTTAAGTGATACACCTACAGTGCTGGGAGTTTCTTGGTCTCAATCTGCCCAGTTAGTCGAGTCTGTAGAATGCTGCTTGATGTCAGGTGCTGAGAGTATTGGCGGCAGTAGGTCACACTCATTCCCAGAGAATTCTTCTTTGGCACAAATACAGCAAGAGACAAGTGAAGGCCCACCAGGATTTGAGTTACCCAGAAAATCAATTGATGCTGATGATGCTAAAATAGATGAAAGTCCAGCGGAGCACACGAGGAGGGAGGGGATGAAGCAGCCACGAGAATGGTCACCACCCTCTCTTTCAAAGATGGATGAATACTTCCATAGTTCTAGACCTATGCAGTTCGACATGCCTGTTGAGAAGCTGTCACAGGATCATGAAATGGTTGATGCCACAGAACAGACTCATGCTGATGAATTTCGAAAAGCTGCAGTCAAGTCTGTTAATGAGTTTGAAGGACAAAGGCAGCTTGCATCAACTTCTTTTAAAATATGCGACCTTAACCTTATGGAAACACCTGAAATAGCTGATATTTCCAATGGTCCCGTGTTGGAACATGTTCCTACTTCTGCTGTTCCTCCAGAAACCGAGAATAATCCATCTGTCAGTTTTGACTTATCAATATGTCAGAGACAAAATGAAAGTGATTCACATAGTCATCATTCAAGTGACAACAAAGTTGTTCCAGTAATTGATTTGGAAGATGATTCCCCTGTAGAGGTTCATGTGTGTGATACTTCACAAACCAGGTAAGGGATTGTGTTCATTCAATCATTTGCTTATTAAGTTTTGCTTGTTCTGCTATTTGTTGGCATACACAGTTATTTGCTTTTGTTTACAATTTCACCTGTAATCTTATTCTATTGGTCCTCACTATTCTCTAATATTATGGCGTTTCAATTAAGTAGCAGTGGAAGTTCACTTAATTACAGAACTAACCTCAAACATGTAATGTTTGTATTACAGGAGGGAACCAATGTATCCAAATCTGGAAAACTTTCTGAATCAGCCAGAGAACCAAGATGGCCTGTCTAACATTCAGGATGGGTATGGTCTTGCAATTTCTGAGTTTCTTGGAAATGATATTGGAGGCTGTCCGGCTGTACAAGGAGATATCAGCGACCTACAGACTTTTCATGGTGCAGAGGTACTGCTGCAAAACTAAGAAAATTAAAATCTGGTTTAATGGGATCTTAAAGTTGTTCTAACTTGTGCATTTTCATTAATAGAAATGACTGAGCCCTATTTTGGGTGTTTTTCTCCTCAGGGTATTGCTGGCAATGATGATTCACTTTATGTATCCCTTGGAGAAATACCACTAAGTATGCTAAACCTTAACTTGCTAATGTTTTTGAAAATTGAAACTGATTTCTTTGGATATGCTAATTTTGTGATTGACTCTTGTTTGTAGTCCCAGTTACTACATCCAATTTAAAGATCTTAGATAACCCCAGTAGATAGGATTCCAGTTATCTTTACCATCATCATGTTGTTTCTTTCTTCTCAAATTGGAATCAAATCAATGAAGTACTTGGCATGGACTTGAAATAATTTCAAATTCTCAGGGGATGAAAACTGCAAGGCTGAGTGTGCACAGGCTGCAAGCTTAGGCTTAATGGCTCATATTGTGGGCAATCATCCTCAGTTGGGTAGTTAAAAGGTTTATAACTATTTAAGTTTATTACTGATTAGGAACAGCAATCTTGCTTAGTAGAACTAAGGTTTTTCTCTAATCAGCTCTTAATCTTCTCATCTGCGGTGTCTCTCTTTTGTGTACAATAAATCACTAATCACCATGTAAAGATCTATCATTAAAGATCACATAAGCTCACAGATGGTTGTTTCATGAATGGGAAAAAGGCTTAAAAATATAGCATAAAACATCTCAATTTCTGCGCCCCACTGAAATACTATCTTCCAACTTAAAATATGCACTAAAAAAAAGAAAATTCATCTTCATGCCCAGGAAAAATAAATGATTTTTGCGAAACCTCCCCCATTAAGAAAGCAAACTACAAATATCTGCAAAACTCTTCCTGTGTTCACACTTAAATGGGCTCTTTAGTCTTCGAGAAGTCAAAAGAAAAGAAAGCAGAAGGGGCAGAAGAATATCCTTTGAAGATCGAGGAGATAGGTAGATATCTGTTGAACCCATTATTTTCCTTTAATTAATTGAGGAAAATAAAAATTAAATTAGTTTGTAAATGGTCATAACATGGCACAAGGCCAAGGCCGTCAGGATGCTGGGTCAACATAAGCCCCGGAAAACCTCCCGCTGTATATACGACATGAAAGGGAGAAATCCTTGCAGCCAGCAAGTCAAGGAAGTCTCTTGCTGCGCTTACGAAGTGGTCAAGGAGTGCTCCTCGAAGAATGGGATCTCCTTCGACGGCAAGTGGCACGGAGAAAGCCAAAAAGGAACAAAACGAACAAGGCACGGGAAGGCGTCGTTTTCTTCTCCATGTGGCACGCACGAAAATCCAAGCCAAATAAAAAATGGGGGGGCCTTTTATAGGGCCGCCCCCTCACCCTCTCGCCCAGCCCCATAGGAGACTGGGTAGGTCCCAGGTGGGACCTACTGGGACCCAGGTAGGTTCTTTGGGACCTACCCGGGCCCAGGTTGGTCTCCCGTGGACCTACCTGGCCCCTGGTAGGTCTCCCTCTCCCTCCCACTATAAATACCCCCTAGGGGGGTCCCACAAAGACACACAGCCCAAGGGACACGCAGCCCAAGGAAGGAGACCCTGCACACTTGGAGTTCTTGTTCATTGTTCTGTTATGTTCTTTGAAGACCCGGGACAAGGGTATGTTGCCAAAATACCCCCGGTGATAGTGTTTATATCCCCATGTGGATATTTTTGTAATTTCTTGTATTGTTACAGGAAAAATCATGTAATTTTCTGAAATAATCACAAATTACAAAAAATACCCTGTAATTTACAGGAAAGCCCAAAAGGTTATGTATTTGCACAAATACCCTACAATTTCAGGGAATTGTGTAAATGTCCCTGCAATTTGTAGAAAAGTCCTATAAACTTGACAATTTATCGAAAAGGTCTTGTAAAGTCTTGTACAAATGTCCTGTACTTTCCAAGTTTGTCAAAATGACCTGGGTTTGCAAAAATATCTTGAGTTCCTTAAAATTGTTTATACGTCCCTGCAAATGCCTATTTCAATTGCAAATGTGTCCTCGCTCCAAGAAGACTAATTCAAGGGCATCTCTCAACGAATCAAGCTAATGATGGAGTTCCAAACTAATTATCCTATGGTTCATCGAAGGCAAATTTCGGGGATCAGAGCTTATAGATGTCATGGAATTGCAATCAAACCCTAGCCAGCACCAAGCTGCAACTAAACCCTAACCAGCACTAAGTTGCAGCCGAACCCAAGCCAGCACCAAGGTACAACCGAACCCTAGTCAGCATCAACATGCAATCTAAACTCTCCCAAATGCCAAATTGCATACAAACCCTAAAGCTTTTTTTTTTCAGAAATTACATAAATACCTCTGTCTAGTCTAGAAATTACAAAAAATACTCTGGCATATCTAGAAATTACCCAAATGCTCCTGACTTATCTAGAAATTCTAAATTAACCTAGATAAGTTAACAACCTTGGCCTTCCTAGAAGTTGCATAAAGCCCTATCCCCTCAAGAGATGCTAGGTGACAATGGCGAGTGTGTCCTCAATATCACAACTAATACTGTAGAGGCGAATGATTTTCTTTGGCAATCAATCAAGGGTATTCGGGCTTTAGACCAATGCAAATAAACACCGATTGTGGTCGGTGGGGAATTGTCTAGTTCCCGAACTCTAAATCGTCTGATAAACTTAAATTCGCGGAATTAATCGTGCACATGTTATAAATGTGCATGCTTGTTCAACAAATGAACGCCTCAATAATAATTTTTAATTCCATGTGTTAAACAGACTGGCACACCCAGTGAGATTATTCTTGCCTTTCATCTTTCTGCTAAAGAATGTCTAGGCCTTTACTAAGGTCGTGATACCCTTTTCCTTTTTACAAGAGGGAAGAGGGCACTCACACTCAAACTGCAACAAGCTTCATCAACAAATGAAGACGATGGCAGCTATTACATATGTCTCGCAGGTCATTGCCAACCACGCCAGGTTTAGATACTTGGCAACGCCAATGGTGTTTGGCAACTTTCCAACTGTTGTCGGCTCTCCCTACTTCGTGGGCATTGCGCCGGTGACTGAGGATAAGCCAGTCACACCTACATCTGCCGAGGGCATCAAGCCCCGACTGTTATTGTTGATCGGATCTTCTCGATGATCAACTCTGCTCCTGCTCAGCGGGGTCAGCGCCACAGCCACAGAGGCAAGAAGTCTGTAGCGACAACTTCAAGCTCTGGCAAGATTGTCCTTGTCAGAAATCTTCGCATTCGGCTTGATGGAGGAGAGCCGATCATGTTATGGGATAAACATGTCCTGACAATTTCCACCTCTAATCGCTTTGATCTTCTCCGAAGGATTCGCGAAGACAGGGCAAAACTAAAGAAGTCCAGCGCATCGACAACTAGGGATGTAAATGGATCGGGGTCGGCTCGGGTAGACTAATACCATACCCTATCCGTGAAAATTTTATAAATATCATACTCGGATAGTACCTTATTTTTTTCGCTGGTATAAATACAGATATATCCGTCATGGGTATGGATATATCCGCGGATATCCGTATCCGTATATAAATCATGAGTCCACGTCCACATCCAAAGGAATGTGAGATTTATGGGAAGTGAAAAAAGAGACGTTCGACCAATAATTTTCTTACCAAAGTAGTTTTTATGTTTTATAAAAATGTCTTTACAATTTTAGCAAGAAGGTGAAACTCATAAACCCAACAAGGAGGGCAATGGGTTGAGTTTATGTCAAAATCATAGGCCTAACATGCACATTGAGTTATTGAGAATGGGTTCGGATCGGGTATGGATTCGGGTGCACTAAATCCATACCCTATCCGAATATGCAACGGGTATTTTAAACATATCCGAACCCGAATCCATATCCGTTTATTCGGGTATTAATCACGGGTCGGGTGATGCGGGTAATCGGGTTTGTGGATATTTTTGACATCCCTACCGGCAACAAACCAGGGGCAAATGCACTGGCTTACCTTTAAACCCCTAAAACCCACATGAGGGGACAACCTAGTCGAGGAGCGTTAGCTCCCTATGAAGTAGATCTGGGTTACCAAGGAGGAAGCTCGAGCCATTAGACGGGCTAGGGTGGGAAGGTATATTCGTCTGGCGGACTTGCACCGAGTTCGAGGTTTGATAGATTGGCAACAAGTCGAGATGCAGACGACTCCTAGAGTCAAAATTTCACGCCCTTAGGGGCAAAAGTGCAAAGGGGTTCACAATAATCCCCGATACTCACCACTTTCAGGATCAATCCTAGTCGAACACAAGCATCTAGTTGAAGCTCCTACACCTCGAGTTTCAGTTTTTGATAGGCTGGGGACACTTGCTCGCCTAGGAACATAGCCACCAAGGAAGAAGAGGGTGGTGCAAGTGGCCAAGGATAACGTTAAGGTATTCACTTGCTATACCACCGGGAAACAGTCAGAAGAAGTGCACGGTGAGCTGAATGAGCCACTGTAACTCTTGAAGAGGTCTCGCACAGTCGCTTAGACGGTGGCACATTGAATCAGGCTACTGTTGTATCATTAACTCAATAGGGGGAAGAGCGTGTTGAAGGGGCCTCGGAAGAAATCCACAATGCCCATGAAAGTCAGAACCCAGAGCAAGAAGATGAGCTGGGAGAGAGTGTTCAAGACATCATGCTGGAAGAACTACAGCATGAGAATTAGGAACTGAAGGCTATCTTTCAAGGAATTTTGCGGGAAAGGGAAGCACCACCCCAGCCTCCAGTGGCACCACAGACAGTCGAACAACCTCCTCAGAGCAGATCAGTTGCCGCCAATGCCTCGGCTACCGTTGTCAAAATTTCGGCAGTAGTAGAATTTGAAGCCCCGCAAGTTGAAGCAAATGTGCGTTTTTCTAACACCCAGATGTTGGAGAACTTGATTGCACAAAGGCAGATGATTGAAAGAATTGTAGAGGCCAAGTTTGCCCAATATGACGAGGGTGTTGCGGCTGTTGACTTATACAGTGTGCCATACCCTCTTCATCATCAGTTTAAGAAGTTGCCCCCAGATTGTCTAAAAGTCCCAAAACTACAAAAGTTTAACGTGCAAGGTTCTCCCCATGAGCACTTAGCGTATTATATGACCGCTATGGGTGAGCTGGCGTTAGAGGAGTCATATCTCCTCTGCTACTTTGCAACTTCACTTACAGGAACTGCATTTCAATGGTATTCCCGTTTGAAGCCCAACTCAGTGGCAGATTAAGCGGACATGCAGAAGAAATTTCTCGATTGTTTCTAAAAGGCCGAATGCAAAATCCCTCTAGCTGACTTGTGCTCTTTCTGGGAAAGAAAAGGGGAGACAGCTCTTGACTTCATCAAATGCTGGAGAGACTTCAGCATGATGTGCGACAACCCTCCGACTCAAGAAGATGCCATTCCCATATGTCGTAAGGATTTGGCAGTAGAAGTCAGTGAGAAGCTTCTCGGCATGAACATCAAAGGTTTCGATCAGCTAAATTCTGTCGTCGCCGAGATTGAAATGTTCTTTGTTGATGTTGCACCCGTTACTTTTCTCGAACAAATCGAGACATCCCCCTCGAGTGGGTCGAGGTTCTATAATTGGCATGCCGCCACTGCGTGGAATATTTCCACGCGACAGGACTTTATGGCCCGTTTATTATCTCAATTGTAGACCCCTCGCAGCAACCGAGGTGCTTGAGAGTCGAATTAAATCCACAACGATTGTCAGGGTCATGTGGTTTCGGGCGAACCCCGAGAGGCAAGAATTCCTCACTTGGATGCCCGAGGTGAAAGATAAAAAATCTCGCAGCAAAGAAAGAGGGCGGAAGAGAGGGTGCACACCTTCAGAGAGGTCTAATGCACGTGTATCACGCCACTCGGACGAGCACAAGCCCACTCCTTTCTGCTGACGGCACGAAGAAGATAACGACCGAACAAGAGATGCGCTTCCTCCTCTCTCCACATGGCGTGTTGTGAGCAAAAGGGCTAAAAATATGTGGCGATAGGGTTTATACAAGGAGGCGGCCCCATCCTAGATCAGATGACCCCGATGGGGCCTGTCCGAGGTCAGACGACCCCGGCGGGGCCCTCCCGGGGTCGTTTGACCCTGGGTGGGGTCCCCGGGGTCAATTGACCCCACTGCCCCGCTCTCTCTCTCTCTCGAAACAAAAAAAAGAAAGAAAAAAAAGGAGAAGAAACCCGCCCAGGGTCATTTCCAACCCTATCCACCCCGTACGAGGTGAATCGACCCCGGTGACTTCTCACCTTCTATAAATACCCCCCGGGAGTCCAAGGAAGACACACATGGACGAGAAAAAGAGAGACGAAGAGATAGACGGAGATACGGATAGAAGAAGCATCCGACGCAAGGAGCATTGTTCGTCGTTGTGGCCCATTAAGGGTATGTGATATCCCGGGTCTTGTATTAATGCCCCTGGAGGTTATATTTGTAATTTTCTATGCACCCTGGACGACCAAATTATGTAATTCCACCACATAATCAGGAATTATAGAAATACCCCTCCCGAGACTGCTAGATAACTCAAGTCCTGTTGTTTGCAGTTTTACCCTGCAACTTTTGTAATTGGGGCTATGCCCCTACGTCCCACGTCAGTGCGGAGACTCCTTTCTTTTGTACAGTCGACAATTCGCCGACAACCTTGTACTCACATATGAATACACTCAGATGTTCCCTTATGTGCTGGTTAAGAAAAATTGCAAATGAACCATAACTTTCAAAAATTGTGTATATACCCTTCTCTCTCGGGAATGAACGCGTGTGTGGTGTGTGCCTTCCATGAAACCCAGCGTTTTCTTCCACTCAAAGGCCTCGTCAAACCACCTTTGCACCTAAGCGTGGCCTCAAACCCTAAACTTATCTTGGGTCCGGTAAAATTATCGAAATACCCTTGCAATCTAGAAATGGCTAAATAACCCCCAGAACCTTCCAAAAATTGCCTCAGTGCCCTTGGAACCCAGAGATTGCACCGTAGTCTCCCTCCAACCCGAAAATTTTAGAAAAGTCCTTGGCCTAGTAGAATTACCAAAATACCCCTGGAGTCCAGGAAATCTATTGACACTTCAAAAGTGCCAACGACTTCTACAAAATTACAGTCATATCCTCAAATTACAGGGTTTATTGCCTAACCTAGCGGCCTTTGATGAAACCCTGATTCTATTGATACTTCGGTGGTGAGTGAGAATTAGTTTTGAGCCATGCAAGCAAGCCTGCCCTCGGTATCAGGACCCTTATAGAGGACCTTAGGATTTCTCTAACAGTTAAACAAGGGTGTTTAGACGTTACGTCGATGTAAATCAACACTGACTGCGGTCAGTGGGGAACGGTCCAGCACTAAAACTCAAATCGTCTGATATGAAGTGCACCCACGGAATAAGCCCTGCACATGCTATTTGTATAACATATATGCATCTTTATAAATTTTCCTTTTTCATCAAAAGGCTCAGTGAGAAATTTATTGAGGCTTGCTCTTTTTCAAGAGAATATTTTCTGTGACCAACAACTGACAACCCCAACTATACCTCTACCAAAAGCAGAGCGGTGAAAGATCACCATGCTAGTAGGAAAGGAGTAAACACTGTGGACTTCACCCCGCCAAATGGGAGTGATGGGCGAGGAAGCTCTGGTAAATCAGGCAAGAAGTCTGAAAACAAATCACCAGTTATCACATTGGCAGAGCTTATGAAGACTCCGTATTCCTTTAAGAAGGAACACACCAAAAGTCTCTTTGATTTATGCATGAAACAAAAGCTTATAAATTTGTCGGAGCTGTGGAAGCCCGTGGATCCAGATAAAGGAGATAGATCCAACTACTCATGTATCATCACATGGTGGTTCACGTTATCGAATATTGTTATGTCTTCAAAAATGAAGTTGATAAGCTCATTTGAGACGGCACCATTGATATGCAAGGCCATCAGGTGGAGCCGTCTCAGCCTCATCCCAAGACAGTACGGAACTTCGCTGTCAATGTGCTCCATAAAATTTCTGAAACAAGAAGGGTACTGACATCTAACAAATCTGTCCTTGTTGTCCATAGCAGCATTGATGAATCAGAGGTCGGACCATCAAACTGGCAGCATGTAGCCAAGACAAGATGTACACTCCCTCAAATGTCTGAATGCTTGGTAGTTCGGAGAAGTATTTGAAAGATTGAAAGGGAGATCAGGTGGCTACAACAAGAGTAACATGAGCTATTGCAGTTCTTGAAACATGTTGATGAACAATTAGCAATATTTCCCTTTACACTATTGGGAAGGGAACTTGCCCTGGCATATGCCCAAAATTCAGAAGGCCTTGCAGGCATCTGGACGTTGCCAAGGTTTGGAGTGTGGTTGTCCGAAGAGTCATTAGACTCATTTACTGATGAGGAACATCAGAAGTCATATTCCTTCCATCGTTATAAGATTTTGGAGATCTTCCATGTTTGTTGTCGGGAACGATTGATAGACCTCCCAACGTCAGAAAATGATGGGGCAACAAGCACTATCCATCAGCATGGCTATTGTCTATACCACTAGTCAATAGGCCGTGCCATCCATGATTGTCATGTCTTTAAAGACATCGTGGAAAATCCGATCACTCAAGGAGTGATAGAAATGTGCGATCACTTGGTAAATCCTTCTCAACCTCATGCTAAGAAAAGGCCAAGCTTTTCCGTGAATGTAATACATGCATCAACTTCTTGCACATCCCCTGAGCTGGAGACAGAAAGGCCGGCCCTAGTCGAAACGATCTCACATCGTGGCATCCTAACTGGCGGCCATGGCAAGATTTAGAGTCTCTTCTCTTCTCAAAGGAAGGCACCAGGAAGTTACTTAACATTCTTTTGGGCGGGAAGGAAATCTTGGTGCATGACCCACCAAGAAGTTATTTTAAAGCAAGTTTGGGGCATCCTCTCCACTGCACTTCTTTCCCACGTGACTAAAGAAGGTCAAGAGGTCTAAGAATGGATTGAGGGTCTTGTTCAACAAGGAAAAATTAATGCTGAAAGTGCTTTGTCGACCACAAGTGATTTCAGAGAAATCGCCAATGAGTTACTTAGCCAAATTTCTTTGGCCAAAAACTTGTGCCGAGAATCCTTGACCAAGCCTCCTGTCCATCTGGGCGAGTTAGGTACTTCAACAAGACACTGGGCTCCTATGACCTTCTCGAGGAGAGGTAGGGAGTCGCACCCCAAGCAACATTCCACGATAAGTCAAAAAGACGAGATCATGGAGAAAAGCTTTGAGCAGCAAACCAAGCAAAGCTAGCAAAGCAAGTCCAAGGGTGAAAGCTCCAGGTAGAGCCAACAAGGCAAATCTAGGGACCTCAAGCAAAGCCAAAAAGACAAGGCTGAGGTGGCAGAGCCCGAGGTTAATTCTCAGTCCAGAGCTGAACAAATTATGCCACGGGTTGAGGAAAAGTCTAAGGTGTTGCTAAGACCTCAATATTTCATCCCTGGCATGGCCGAATACTAGGAGTTGCCGTCCGAGATATTTGAACAGGCAAACAATGTCACATTACGAGTATTGCAAGAAGAAGATACTTGGGTCAACATCACATCAAGGAAAATTCTCTACTCAAGTCCTCCAAAACCTCTACTTGGAACAAAAGATACAACTTTGGGGGCTCATCTTCTCTGGCCCTAAAACCTACTCGTCTTTCTCTACAAGATGCAACAAATGTCAAAAGGTAGGAAAGAAATAGAAAGAAAAAATATCAAAAGAAGATTGAAAAAACAGGCAGAACAAGCTGCCGCCATGGAAGCTCCCAAGGAGTTAACTCCCTTACAGATATTACAAAAACTCATTGATGAGTTGGAAGAGTACATTCCTCCTCGCCCTACTCAAGTTGTCTTGTTGGACAAATACATTCCATGGGAAGAAATGGAGCGCAAAACTCGTCTGAAGAGTTGACTCCGTCAAATGTATCAACGGGCAAAAGAGGGAGAGAAACTCCCGATCCCAGAAGAATTGTCCTTGTTCTATAAGGACGAGGAGATTACCATTGAGGAATTTGAAGAAATGCTAAAAAAATTCTCATGTAACATGGTGGCTATCTCACCTCCTGATAACACCAACTTAGTTCCAGAAGAGGATGGATCTGCAACGGGCCGTCCCAAACAAAAGGCTGCCATGGCAACATATTAGCGTTGTGCAGCCGGAGAAAGAGGCGGAGGCCGAGGCAGAGGACGATGTCATGGATGAGGATGAAATCCGAATCTACCCATTGGCAGGAGTGTCGATGTCACTAGTCCTGACAAAGTCATAGCATTCCGAGAGGAAGAACATGACCCAATCTTGGAAGTGGAGATATTGGGTCGTAGCTTCAAGTTCAATCCTTCTGAGCAGGGAGAAGAATCTGCAAACTCGGTGGAGCCAAACGAGCCTGTTGAGCAGGCTAACTCTTCTGGCAAGGATCAACTTGATGAGCCACCACCACCAGAAGAAGAATCATCCCTGCCCCCGCTGTTCCAAGAAGGGGCAAAGGAATCGGAGGCCGAGCAACTTCCCGAAAAAGAAAAGTCTAATGCATCGTCAAAAGCCTTGGTCGAGATACTCTCTCCTCTCAAAAAGGCTCGTGCCAGAGTGGACCGCAAGATTATCCAACATATGAAGCAGTTCCCTACAATTGTTACTGTTTGGGAGGCCATTTCCTGGAGCCAAGAATTGACGAAAGCTCTTGTGAAGATACTCCAGGAGTCAGAAGCATATGAAGCTCATGTGGCTGAGCTGCAGATTCAAGCCTATGAGGCGTTTGCAGCTAATGTCACATTTTCAGAGAAGGACATGTTGTTGTCTTCTTCTTACCACAATCGCCCTTTGTATATGCAGGGGAAGATCAACGGCCATGAAATTAATTGGATTATGGTGGATGCCGGTGTGGCTGTCAACATTATGCCTTTGAAGACTTTCAGGTCTTTGTACCTAATGCCGTATTTACAGAAAGTGAATGCGGTTAAAATCTCAAGGTTCAATCAAAACACGGAAAATGTCTTAGGTCGAGTTGAGGTGGAGCTTGTTATGGGCAATTTCATAATGAAGGTGTCATTTTACATCATTGATGCCAACACCTCGTACAAAGTCTTCTTAGGAATACCTTGGTTATATGAAAATTGGGTCGTTCCCTCAACACTCCACCAATGCATCAAATACATAAAAGACGGAGAACAACATACGGTCTTTGTAAACCAAGCTCCCTTTCGGCCGAATGAATGCTACATGGCAGATGTTTATCTGTATTTTGGAGAGCCCACCTTGGCAACTCCAGAAAAGATCAACGATAAAGGCAAGCAAAAACTGGTCCTAGAAAAGGAGGGGGAAGAACTCTTTGTAGTCAATGAAGAAAAGGCGAAGTTGCACAGAATGGCTCTTCAAGCTAATGCTAAACCAACCTGGCCTGAGAGGCAGAAGTTTAATTTTGAATCCAATCTCATTACAAGAGTATTTCCTTGCCACCCACATGTATGCAACTCCCCTTCGTCAGGGAGGAATATAAGGTGGAGCCATTGAAGACCTTCATAGTCACCTATCGAAGGGAGAGAAGAAACAATGAGAGGGAGGACAAACCAATTGTCTTCTATAAAGGAGATCTGGTTTCCCGAGATCCATTGGAAGATGGCTTTGGTTGGAAGACTCCGGCAGATATTGTTCTCATGATTGTCCAAGGGTTGGACGACATGCCAAAGTGCATACAAGAAATACGCATAAAGCAGAAAATCTTGCAGGTGACAGACCCTACCCGATGGGATTTTTTCCATCAGCTCTGGTACCTTTCACAGGTCTTGGGGCAACCTCCCTTCTCATGAGGGGACTCGGGTATGACCAAGAGGGAGATTTCTAAGTTTATTGTGCAGCCAATATTATAGGACTAACCCCCAATTCAAATGTTCGACGACAAGAGGCCTCCATTGAAGAAAACCTTCCCCAATCAGTCACCCAACAAAGAAGCGAAGATCATTCCCAGAATCAAAAGAGGGTTAGGGAGTAAGATAAAGGCATGTCCCACGTCTCCTTGTAACAACATAAATTGAAGAAGACAAGCAAGGGGACGATCCCGCCAGAAGAAGGACATGAAACTACTTGCAATGATATTCTCCCTTGGGGAAGAAGATGCAGAAACATCTGAATAGTCCGAATATGAGAAAGCAATGGACGAGTTATGGGCCGAATGTGAACTTGCCCTGAACTTAAAGGATTCAGAATCTTGTCGCTACACAGTTAATGCTATGGGGTTGCTATCCTCTGCTAATAATCAGGTAGAGATGGATGCTAAATTCGACAGCTCAAGAGAGGAGGGAGATGAAATCCTTATGCTACCAGCAATTTCTGACCAGTCATCTCCCATTGAAGAAAGCTCGTCTCAATTACTTCTTCAACAGGAAGACGAAAGAGGTTTCTCAAATCCTGACCAAGAGGAAGACAATCTTGAATACTATGATGTCTACGTCGCCAACATTGTTGACGAAGAAGACTTCGTGAATCTTCAACCGATCTCGCGGGAACTTGAAGATGGCGGTCATGCGACTGTAGATGAATTGATCCAAGGTTAGCCAGGTCAGCCAGCAAACCCTGGCCTTCCTAGAAGTTGCATAAAGCTCTATCCCTTCAAGGGATGCTAGGCAGCAATGGCGAGTGTGCCCTTGTATTCGGGTTTTAGACTGATGTAAATAAACACCGATTGTGGTTGGTGGGGAATTGTCCAGTACTCGAACCCTAAATCGTCTGATAAACCAAAATTCGTGGAATTAATCATGCACATGTTATTTAAATAACTTTCATATCTGCATGCTTGTTCAGCAAATGAGCGCCCCAATAATAATTTTTAATTCCGTGTGTTAAACAATATCATTCTATGTTTCCTTCCAGAAAGAGATCTCAGATGAGGGGAGGTTTTGTAGAAATTTTAATTTTTTTTGTATGTCCATTCTTTTTTTAATCATGTGTTTTTTATTTCCCATTATAATCGCTTGAGCCTTTTTGCAGATTTCATGGAAGTGTGGGACCAGCCTCCTCCGGAGTATGAGAAATTCTTTTGAGTTGTTTTTGGTGTAGCACGTCTTTCTACATGGGCCACCTCGTTATGCAATCTGATTATTCTGCTGGCTGTTGGCTGGCTCATATTGTACAGATTTTATATTGACGAGTACCAGTAGCTGAAATTAGTGTTCATGTTAACCTTTTTTTTTTGGTATCTCAACTGCCATCTTTTTTTATCTTTATGGAATAGCACTTAAATTTCTTACCGTGGATCATTGTTGTTTTCAATATGTGTAAATCAAGATGAGTGTAGAAGTTGGAGTTGGCACGGTGTAATTTTATTTATGGCATTTGACAATGTGGAAACCCATCACCCTTCATGTAGATTAAACTTGCATAATTGCATTCCATCTTCTATGATCGTTGTTACGATTTCAAATGTTTTCAAGCACATATATGTGCTAATAGTCCACAATAGACAGTCAGCCATTGGCATGGCAGGCAAAAAGATGGCGAGTCCTCTAATGGGACCATTGGTGATATGTGAAAAGTAATTGTACTGGATCATCTATTCACACAATGTCAAATGGAGAGTAGGGGTATATCAAGTCCAGAATTATTTTGAACAATAATGTTCATAGCACACTGGTTGGAACAGCAATGATGTATCGGTTAGAGAAGTTTGTATAGTTTCAGGTGCGACTTGTGCATGGTTCATATTACCAATAGATGCACTGCATATTTGTGTATTAGCTAAACTTAGAAATCCTACGTGTCAGGCAGTTGAGGGAGTGGCGAGGCTTCTAGGCCTTATGCATGCAAGGATGGCAGTACTGGTTTCGGCCAGGACCGAAATCGAAACGTGCTGGTTTCAGTTTCGGCCGAAACCGAAACCGAAACCGGTTCAAAACATTCAAAAAAGGCAAAAATTTCAGTGAGCACGTCCGGTTTCGGACCGAAACGGGTGGGTTTCGGACCGAAACGGGTGAGTTTCGGGCGAAACCGATACAGTGAGCAGGTCCGAAACCGTTTCGGCCGATACTGCCAACAATGTATGCATGTGAATGGTGCCAGAAAACCATTTCACTTGTTCTGTGTTGGTTTGCATTCACATATATAGAACTGGGTTATATTGTAGCCCTAGGTTTATTCTTTATCTCTTATGCTGGTATCTCTTGCTTAGAATTTATTCAATGCTATATACATGCAACCTTTTTTTTCAATGATGTTCAAGTAACTTTTTCTGTCAAACACTACGAAGATGCGCATTCCCTGGTTTACAGTTCCATATTTATTTTCATTATTATTCCTACCTGCGATATTGCCTAATTTCTTCTAACTTAGATGGTCTTAGTGCTCTCTTTGGCTGTGACAAGGATACAGATCCATTACTTACCTCCAATGTGCTTTCTAAAGGGTGTTGTGAGAAGCATTTGAATACTTTATTCCTCATTTCTGTCTTACTATATTATGGGTTTTAGGTAATTTTGAGAACTTCTGTCTGGCTGGTTCCAAGAGGCTGTGTATCTTTTGGTGACCATTCCCTATTGCAATATGCTAACAAGTATTTACGGCACACACTGTCTCTGTGAGACTGGGGGAAAGACTTTGTCAGTTGTCAATCAGATTGATCTGAACGATTGGCTGAGTGAACTTTTCGCTTGAGGGAAGATAGGTGTAGTGCACCTTGTGTTTTTCGAAGCTGCACCTTGTGTTTTCCAAAGCTGATCTAACATTTCTTATCAATCTTCAGGGTTCATCATATGTAGTTAAGAAAGTTATTTAGGATATGTTTTGGGGGCTAAGTTGTAATTCACTGTGCTGGTAGCCAGGTTGGAAAAAGTTACTGATCCCATGTCAAAATTATTTTCTTCCTCCATTGTTGGGGAAGTCTGGGTCACATTTCACTGTTGCTTCATATTTTTGCTGATTGCTTGAGCTTTAGCTGAAGTTCCAGTAACAATTAGATGGTCAACTGGTCCTTGGTAGGTATCTTGACAGGTCTTTTTTCTGATTGAAGTTAAATTTGCTAGCACCACCTTGTTGACGTCAAGGTTATGCAGATAGATTGGAAAATTTTTGGCACATTGTTGGATCCTGCATTCTAATCTAGCTGGCGGACCCAAATAACAAACATTATGCTCCAATGTCTCTGGTCATGATAATTTATCCTTTGTGATTGCCTTTATGTAAAGTAGAAAGAAGTGAGTATAAAAGCATGGAGGGTGTTTTTAATAAGGAGGGTTTATCAGGGCTTTTGCTGGATTAAGAAAGAAAAGAGCTTGGCATTTAGGTGTTTAGGGATACGAATTCCAATCTTTCATCTTACTTGAAGAGCTTTGCACATGGGAAGGAGGCATCTTGGAAATGGGTCATTTTAGTAAGTATCAAAGATATAAGCAGGTGGATATCCAGATTGATAAGATATTTTTGCAACTTAGGAAATATTTGCGGTGAGAAACAGAGACGTCCTTGAGTTGGCCTTGGTTGATTGGGACATGGTGGGTTGGATGCTAAGATCTTGGGAGTGTTTGATGTGGGGAAATTTCTTTGATGGTATTTCTATATCCTTGCTCCATCGCATGGAATTCATTGTGGTGGACTTAAGGGCAGATGGTACCAATATGAGGGATTTATTGATGTGGCATATGGGTCACATGGATGCTTCAGGCTTCAATTTCTGTTTGGCGTGAGTTTGGAGAAAGGAAGTTTATCTGAAAAGTGAAATGAATAAAGTAAAAAGAATAATGAAGAGGAACATAACCTAAGGTTATTTATTCATTATTTTAAAGATGTAGTGTAGTGCCAATTTGATGAAGAGAGATAATCCAGTGCATCACAATGAATGTTCGTCCATTTGTGAACACTGTACTTAAAGAACAAGATTATTTGTCATGTTGCAAATGTCTATCCCTGTCTCTGGCAGGATGCTATGTCCACGTCCTAGATTCATTTGATTCTAATCTGTCCACCGTTTCCAAAGTGAACATGCAAAGGCATGATGAAAAACATTTGTGTAGAATGCTATTTGTGTGCAACAAAATATGTAAAGTATTCAATTAAAATTGTGGACTGGATGAGAAAACGTAAATGTGAGTTTATATGTCACCAAAAGATTACGAATGAAGGGCAGAAGGAATGCTGTGTGCAGGAACAGGGAGGAGGTGGAAGTGGGAAAGGAAGGAGATGGAAGGGAGCACTGCATTCATACATGGAGCTTAGAACATTGTTATTGGTGATATGGGAAGGGCCACCAGGCTGGAAAATGCAAGAGATTTATTGAGTGCAGGGCCTGCAGGGAGAGGGCCACATCCCATGGGGATGTTCTGGGAAGTCAGGGCAAATGTTAGGGTTTCTCTGGCAATAAAATACAGGCAACAGTCTCTAAGGAGGCAATACGGGTAGTATCTGCAGAGGGCACTTTGCTGGAGGGGGAAAAAGACGGAGAATGATGGGCAGTCATGAGTGCACACCTGGTTCTAAGATGTGGTGGGGAGTGCAGTGGAGTGCTGTCACTTGGAAGGTGTGGCATTTGGAGTCGGGTTGTTTCTGGCATTTGGAGGTTTACAGATCTTCTGTTTGTGTGTGTGTGTGTGTGTGTGTGTGTGTGTGTGTGTGAAAGAGAGAGAGAGAGAGAGAGAGAGAGAGAGAGATTAAACTGTAGCAACTCAAACTGGATGAGTATTGGGTGAATTTGGGATTGAGAGAGAATTTTAAACCAGCCAGATTAAACTCTAGCAACACAGTGGAAATATTAGGTCGATTTGTCCAGTCCTGAGGGGGGAAAGTCTAATTCAAGACTTCTGTGGAGGTTTTAGGGATTGTGTAAAAGTTTATTGGCTTACTCTTAAATTCTAAGTGATTTATTTGTTAATTCTAAGGACTTTTATTTTTTAAATAAAATTCTACTTCGTGCACAAGTCATGTCTCCTCCTTTTGTCACCATGTCACAATCTCCCATGCTGGGACTTTTGACAAGTTGAATATCCTATGCTGAGACTTCTGACAAGTTGATACTCAGGATTTCCCAGAAATAAAGTGAAATAGGGTTTATGGCATGGAAGATTTCAAATGAGACCATATTTGTACGAGACAATCCAGAGTATGCCATGTGCTACAGTCCTGAATGATGGTGTAAGGGGAAGGAATAATGACAATCAAAATGGCTAGATACTGCCAGTATCATTTTAACCAGCTCTGGACTTGAAGGTCTCACAGACTTTGGTAACTTGATTCAGATTTCAGACTTCAGAGACTTGTTAGCTCTGAAGTGGAAGTTTCTTGTAGTGATGGTCTCTTTTTGTGTTAATATAGTTCATTATCAAATTATTCAACTTGAGGTATTCAATATAGTTTCTTTTTGTCATAAATGCAGGTTGGAATTGTGAAAGCTCTATTAGGGCGAGTTTGATAACCAAATAAGGTCCAGTTAGGGTGTCTTATTCGGCCTTCAGCCCAAAACCCGACTTTGGAATGCGAATACTGTGCCCGGGGTCGAACAGGGGTAGGGCGGGTTAATCCTGTGTAAGCCGTTCGAGTCTTCACCCCTGAACGGCGTATTCAGGGCCGGTTAGCTAGATTTGCCCTCAAAAATCGTGCCTATGACTCTCTCTTTGAATGGCATACTAGAGCCGGGGGTTAAGCGGCGTATCTGAACAGGTTATCAAACTCGCCCTTAATGATTTCTTAGACCTTGTTCTTTGTTATTGGAATTAGATCCCAATCTAATCCATTTTGTATTAATTCATTCCATGATCCTCTGATTTGGAAGTTCTTTGGGGACTCAGCACTGTCTTTCACTACAAAAAGGTACCATATCTATATAAATACATAGAAGGGAGAGAATGAAGATCAGAGATCACAATCTCCTGCCCTATTAAAAAATGTCAGTTTTTTCGTGGGGACTGAGTTTGAGTTTAGGAGGAATCTTAATATGATGAGTCAGTAATTATAGGAATCAGGGAATCCAAGTGGAGTTGGAATGGGTAAATGTGCTTGGGTTGGTTGCTTTCAAGCTTATCTATCATCAATATCAGCACTGTTTTGGTAACTTAAAAGTTGAACTGTATCATGTTGATCAGTTCAATGAGACCCGGACTATGGTTTGTTTGGAATCTAGGCACTTCAATTGCACAAACACTAAGTTTTGGTTCTCTGACATCCTCGTCAGTATGTGGTCATTCTTGGTATATAAACAACTGATACAGGGGATAATTCATATAAAGCCAGGAAACCTTAGGAAAGAACTCTGGTACCCATATTTGCTTCTCTTTCCTTTCTTATGGATGTGGGTTCATGGATATTTCTAGAATTTGAGGGGAGATAATCTTCATCGTGTTGGAGAAACTGGGATCAATTTGGCGTGATCCCCAAAGTGGGATCTGGTGACAATTCTTGCTTTGGGAAAGTTTTTTCATTGTCTGATCTGATTTTGAATTTGTTGGAAGTAGTATCATTTGATTTATGTTCTGATCCTATCTTGCTACAGAAATTACATGTATTCAAGATGCTACCAGATAGGTGGATTTATGCCTTTGTTGTCACTCTAGTCATGATCAAGCTGACTTCTTCCCTGTTGGCCTCTTCCTTGCATTCCTCTTCATCCTCAAGATACATCCTTCTTTTTCAAAAGTAGCTAACCCCACAAATTTACTAAAACTGGAAAAAAAGGAGATGTACAAGTATATAACCAGTAAGCTCTCAAAAATCCCACTTTTGTTGAAGACCTTACTGACTGCCAAATCATCTTGAAATAAAATAATAGTGTCCAGTCTGCAGAAGAGTCTAGGCCATACCCTTGCTTCATCACAGATGAAGTTAACCATCCTGTTCGTATTTCGACTCTCTTTTGCAAAAACCCAACTATTTCTTTTCCTTTAGATAGTCCATAATATTGCATGCAAAATCGGCCACCAAATCGTCCTGCCAAATGTGACTGGAGGACATCCCATCACCAGTTCCAGTAAGCCAACAAAGTTTCATCTGTCCAGGGAGGGGAAGGCAATTCCCCCCTGAAGAAGAGTTGTTGCCAAATATTCTGAGAGAAAGAAAAGCTCAAAAAAACAAACCATTCATACACTACTCCTATGCACACAAGCTGCAAGAAGTCTTGTTATCATCCAAAAAGTGTGGCAACCAGTCAAAAAGTGAGCAGTCCATGTGATATCCTCCAAATCAAAGTCTTCACCTTTGTCTGGATAGTGGAGCCTCCATATTGATGCTTCCATCAGTAATAATGGTATACACTTACCTAAATGTAAATCTTCCTTCCTTCTCCCATCTCCTTCTCCACTGTCCAACATTGAAGTTGATGGTAATTGATCTGGGAGAAGATGAAGCAATTCTGTAAGCTGTCCAATCTGTTTTTCATGAAGATTTCTCCCGAACCTTGGACACCATCCACTCCCTTCATCATGCCATCAGAGACCTCTGCAACAACCCCCCTTAGTATCTATAGCTACTCTAAAAAGTTGAGGAAACCTTTCCTGCAAGGGTCTCTCAGAGCACCATCCTTCCAGAGTTGTATCTTCTAGTTGTTACCGAGACGCAATTCCACTTCTACATCACACTTCACAAACTAGAGATGCTTCTAATACTACTTGGCCATATGTCCTAAATCCTGTCACTTCTAGTACTTTTGTTGGGTTAACTTTTAACCATAATCCCTTTCTTTAGTCCCCATTTCCGATAGCCACTTACTGAACAGAGTAAGATTGAAGGTCCTCATGTTTAACACTCCAATGCTTCCACAGTCCTTACTGTTGCAAACTCCCCAAATCGATGTCATGCTAAGCTCTGCAACTACCATCACTTCTGTGCCAAAGCAATCCACATTGTATACACTAGCTTTTTGGTTGCAGTCCTTGGAATTCTGAACAAAGGAAGGTACGAGATCAGGAAGTTGCATGGCACTGATTTGTAAAGGACCAATAACACATGTTTGTAGGACCTTCATATAATCCTAATCAGCTGGCCAATCTTGCCTTCAATTTCTGCCCAATCTTCTCTTTTGTGCTGCAATAGTGCCCAAGGATAGAGGCATCTCTAGTTGGAAGATGGGACATTCCCCTACCTCACAGCCCATAAGTCCTTTCACCATCTTGACATCCCATCCATCCAAGATCAAGCTTTCCCCATAGTTGACCTTCAACCCAGTTGCCTCGTCTAGGATTCCAATATTTGTGTGGTCAGACATAGTTGTTTCTCTTCCTCCCCTTCAAAAGAGATTCCTCTACATACTGGAAGCATGACATCTGCATACTTGTCCGTATGTTTGGAAGATGTTGATCAGCCCAGTAGATTCTACTCTTTGCCATGTCTCCTTAAAAAATGAGCTACTAATACAAAAGAAGAGACAAGGGACCCCTCTACCCAATTACAAAAAAAGTCTTGATAGTTCCCTATCAACAGAATAGAACAGATCATGATGAAGTGATGCAAGATCTAGTCTATCCAATCCACCTTTTCAAAGTCAAACTTTAAAGCCACTTCCTGCCTTTGTTGTTGCTTAATTGCACGAAAATATTACGTCACCAGAAAATTCTCCTATATGTGATGCCTTTTAACAAAAGCACTCTGATTCCAGCTGATCACCCTATCAATAATTAGTATTGATCTTATCACAACGGGCAAGCATCTTAATGAATGATTTTTTAGGTTTCAGTTAGCAAGCTAATGGATCTATAATTTTCTATCCTGTCTCCAACCCTCTTTGGTATCAACACTAGGAATGTTTCATTCATGAACCTCAAGTGAGCATTGCATTCATAAGATTCAATTACTCCAGTAAGGTCATTTTAATTATTTCCCAAATTCTTAAAAGAAAGGAGAAGGGAAATCATCAGGGGATGTCCCTCTTCCTTTCGCTAGATCCAAGGCCATACATCTTGGGCCCTTGTGAGATGATTCTTTTGGTGCCTCTTGCTCTTCCCAGGAATGCAAATAAAAATAATAGCTATATGCTAGCTTTTCCTTGCTTTTGTTTTGCTCATGTTGGCACAATAAAAAATTTGGCAGCAAAATTCTTGTTGAGGATGTTTGTCTCAAGGCATTTTTGTCACTCTGTTAACAGAGGGAGTTTTTTGGTTGGTTCATTTTTAAATGAAAGCTTATCGACGATGGGCCAGAAAAGAGTCAATGTGGATTCTCTGGGGTTAGAAGCGGTAGGCTTCGGCTGAATCTGGGTTGGAATAGCATATCCGCAATGGGCTTGAATAGGGATGAGCAGCAACTGCTCACCCATGTCATGTACACCTATTTTACCAAACCCTCCCATTGTGCACAACGCACCGGCTGGCCCCATCAAACCTAAATGTGCCTGTGCCCCTTTCCATTTTTAAACTCAATTCGGAACTAGGCAAGAGATAAAGGGAGGAAGACCCTATCACCCTACTTGTCTTCCTTTCTCCTAACCTTCAAGAGGAGCAAAAAAAAAAAAAAAAAAAACCTGGGTGGGGGTTGAGGACCTTTGAGGAGAGATCCCTAAAAAAACATGACAGTAAGAGAGGTCAGAAGAAGTCTAGATTGTTTCTGCCATGTCTACTCGACTTTATATCCTATGTTGATGAGTGCTTGGCCCAAGTCAACCCACTTCCCCCGAAACTCTCTCCTCTGCCCATCTACCCTCTATTCCCATTCCTCGCCATTGTGACAACAACGGTGGGGTGGGGTGACAACAACCTCCTGATGGGCGTCTCCTCCCCTTGGCCCCTCAACATTTACACCACATTGTTGGTCCCTCCAGCCTTGCTCTCTTCTGATTTCCCTCTTTCTTACTCTCTCCACTCCTTTCTCTTCTTCACACGATTAGGGAGCAACCTTTAAGGGCCTCTTTGTTTACCGAATACCAAAAGCGGAATAACAACCTGATGAGAGAGAAAAGGTGGGGCCCCACCTTTTCTTCTCACACACATGGCCTCTTAACCGCCCCCGGATGGCGTATTCGAGCTCCCCCCCTCAAATACGCCATCCCAACCGAGAAACAAAGAGGCCCTAAAGGTTTCTATAGACTTTGGACAAAGGGGAGAAGAGAAGACTTTGATACACGGATTGGTGGTGTTCTCCTGCATACCTATCAGGCAAAGAGTGAAATAAACACAATCTTATTAATCAAATTGCATACTTGTCATTACAGTAAATGCATGTACACCCTTGTTACATGGTTGTATGTGAAATTATGTCACTATTGTTACGTTTGTTACTTTATCTCAAGTCCTAACCACATGCTTACTCTCCATCTTTCCTTTTGTTACCCCCTTCCTCTTTCTTTCTGTCACCATTTGAAGAGAGGACGCATCGTATGTTACACTCAGATAGAGGTTAACTGAGTTTTTTCTATGAAATTAGAATATTTTGATCAATGATCAAAATTTCCTTGTTCATAAGGAATATTTTGGTATATTTTAACAGCAGCCGTTGTTAACTAGGAAAAAATGTAAAGAAGAAGAAGAAAAATAAGATCCCAAACAACAAGTAGCTGGGTTATCACTTGTTGCATTGGATAATTAAAGAACATATTCATGAGATGGTTAATATTTATGCAAATAACTTTGCCTGTTTGCCATTGTTAAGGTACCTGCTAGGCACTTTTGCAAATGTACTCACAATGCTTGCTGAGTTTTGTTCTTGTTGCCTGCATCATAGGCATTTGCCATTCCATGATCTAACCAGAACCACCAAAAATTGGGCCACATTTTCTTTGATTGTGAGATCATTTCATAGAAAACACTTATTTTCGCTTCTGCTGCTTCCTTTTTCAGAAGTAACTATTTTCATTTCTGTTACATATACTATGTTTTAAATCCTTGCAGATCCCCTAGAATTCACAGAAATGTTACATTAGCCTGTTATCTATTCGTGATTGTTAGAATTTAATATTTAGGTGTTGCTTGGTTTATTGCAAGATGCTGTTTTCTGTAGTTTTAAAATCATTGGTTTTAAAATTGTTTGAGTCCTTTCAAGAAATTGTTGAGTTCGCTCGATTTTAAAAGAGGATTGTTTTGTTCGAGTGGCTGCAAGATGCTCACATGGGAATCTCAAAATCCGTGGAATATGGTTTTCAATAGTCCAAAATTGAAGCTATGAAACGAGATACATGTGGGCCGGCAAGATTAAACCATTCATCAGTTTACTGCACTTAAAATATATAAAAAAATAGTGTAAAAAGAGGGGGTATAAGATGATGTTGTGACGATTTACAGTCGGACATGCTTTCAGGGATGCATAGTCACATGCATGGATTTGATGTTAATACATTATTTGGATGCCTATGAATGCATGAATCCGCAGGAGGGAAAAAAAATGAAAATCTCAGTAAAATGGTTATTAAATAGATTTAAATATTAATAATCATTTTACCTTATATAACTGTAACCTTTTAAGGGTGAAGTGCTCATTCTAGGTGTAGGCATCTAAGCTAGGTACATCTCAACTCAAAGAATGTCCTTGTAAACGCTACATCTGATCCCTTTCGATCTCTGTTCGTGTGTAAAACCTCCTCATTGCTTATCCAGGACACCTGTTTTCTACCGATATTCTCTCTCTCTCTCTCCCTTCCCCCCTCTTTCATGCTCCAAACAACTCTAGATGACGAATCCCATAGTTAGCCTGTGTGGAGAGGAGGGTACTGTCTCATTTTCGTAAGACCGAGGTCAGCATGAGGCCAGAGGGTTGCTTTCAAGCTTATCTATCATCAATATCAGCACTGTTTTGGTAACTTAAAAGTTGAACTGTATCATGTTGATCAGTTCAATGAGACCCGGACTATGGTTTGTTTGGAATCTAGGCACTTCAATTGCACAAACACTAAGTTTTGGTTCTCTGACATCCTCGTCAGTATGTGGTCCTTCTTGGTATATAAACAACTGATACAGGGGATAATTCATATAAAGCCAGGAAACCTTAGGAAAGAACTCTGGTACCCATATTTGCTTCTCTTTCCTTTCTTATGGATGTGGGTTCATGGATATTTCTAGAATTTGAGGGGAGATAATCTTCATCGTGTTGGAGAAACTGGGATCAATTTGGCGTGATCCCCAAAGTGGGATCTGGTGACAATTCTTGCTTTGGGAAAGTTTTTTCATTGTCTGATCTGATTTTGAATTTGTTGGAAGTAGTATCATTTGATTTATGTTCTGATCCTATCTTGCTACAGAAATTACATGTATTCAAGATGCTACCAGATAGGTGGATTTATGCCTTTGTTGTCACTCTAGTCATGATCAAGCTGACTTCTTCCCTGTTGGCCTCTTCCTTGCATTCCTCTTCATCCTCAAGATACATCCTTCTTTTTCAAAAGTAGCTAACCCCACAAATTTACTAAAACTGGAAAAAAAGGAGATGTACAAGTATATAACCAGTAAGCTCTCAAAAATCCCACTTTTGTTGAAGACCTTACTGACTGCCAAATCATCTTGAAATAAAATAATAGTGTCCAGTCTGCAGAAGAGTCTAGGCCATACCCTTGCTTCATCACAGATGAAGTTAACCATCCTGTTCGTATTTCGACTCTCTTTTGCAAAAACCCAACTATTTCTTTTCCTTTAGATAGTCCATAATATTGCATGCAAAATCGGCCACCAAATCGTCCTGCCAAATGTGACTGGAGGACATCCCATCACCAGTTCCAGTAAGCCAACAAAGTTTCATCTGTCCAGGGAGGGGAAGGCAATTCCCCCCTGAAGAAGAGTTGTTGCCAAATATTCTGAGAGAAAGAAAAGCTCAAAAAAACAAACCATTCATACACTACTCCTATGCACACAAGCTGCAAGAAGTCTTGTTATCATCCAAAAAGTGTGGCAACCAGTCAAAAAGTGAGCAGTCCATGTGATATCCTCCAAATCAAAGTCTTCACCTTTGTCTGGATAGTGGAGCCTCCATATTGATGCTTCCATCAGTAATAATGGTATACACTTACCTAAATGTAAATCTTCCTTCCTTCTCCCATCTCCTTCTCCACTGTCCAACATTGAAGTTGATGGTAATTGATCTGGGAGAAGATGAAGCAATTCTGTAAGCTGTCCAATCTGTTTTTCATGAAGATTTCTCCCGAACCTTGGACACCATCCACTCCCTTCATCATGCCATCAGAGACCTCTGCAACAACCCCCCTTAGTATCTATAGCTACTCTAAAAAGTTGAGGAAACCTTTCCTGCAAGGGTCTCTCAGAGCACCATCCTTCCAGAGTTGTATCTTCTAGTTGTTACCGAGACGCAATTCCACTTCTACATCACACTTCACAAACTAGAGATGCTTCTAATACTACTTGGCCATATGTCCTAAATCCTGTCACTTCTAGTACTTTTGTTGGGTTAACTTTTAACCATAATCCCTTTCTTTAGTCCCCATTTCCGATAGCCACTTACTGAACAGAGTAAGATTGAAGGTCCTCATGTTTAACACTCCAATGCTTCCACAGTCCTTACTGTTGCAAACTCCCCAAATCGATGTCATGCTAAGCTCTGCAACTACCATCACTTCTGTGCCAAAGCAATCCACATTGTATACACTAGCTTTTTGGTTGCAGTCCTTGGAATTCTGAACAAAGGAAGGTACGAGATCAGGAAGTTGCATGGCACTGATTTGTAAAGGACCAATAACACATGTTTGTAGGACCTTCATATAATCCTAATCAGCTGGCCAATCTTGCCTTCAATTTCTGCCCAATCTTCTCTTTTGTGCTGCAATAGTGCCCAAGGATAGAGGCATCTCTAGTTGGAAGATGGGACATTCCCCTACCTCACAGCCCATAAGTCCTTTCACCATCTTGACATCCCATCCATCCAAGATCAAGCTTTCCCCATAGTTGACCTTCAACCCAGTTGCCTCGTCTAGGATTCCAATATTTGTGTGGTCAGACATAGTTGTTTCTCTTCCTCCCCTTCAAAAGAGATTCCTCTACATACTGGAAGCATGACATCTGCATACTTGTCCGTATGTTTGGAAGATGTTGATCAGCCCAGTAGATTCTACTCTTTGCCATGTCTCCTTAAAAAATGAGCTACTAATACAAAAGAAGAGACAAGGGACCCCTCTACCCAATTACAAAAAAAGTCTTGATAGTTCCCTATCAACAGAATAGAACAGATCATGATGAAGTGATGCAAGATCTAGTCTATCCAATCCACCTTTTCAAAGTCAAACTTTAAAGCCACTTCCTGCCTTTGTTGTTGCTTAATTGCACGAAAATATTACGTCACCAGAAAATTCTCCTATATGTGATGCCTTTTAACAAAAGCACTCTGATTCCAGCTGATCACCCTATCAATAATTAGTATTGATCTTATCACAACGGGCAAGCATCTTAATGAATGATTTTTTAGGTTTCAGTTAGCAAGCTAATGGATCTATAATTTTCTATCCTGTCTCCAACCCTCTTTGGTATCAACACTAGGAATGTTTCATTCATGAACCTCAAGTGAGCATTGCATTCATAAGATTCAATTACTCCAGTAAGGTCATTTTAATTATTTCCCAAATTCTTAAAAGAAAGGAGAAGGGAAATCATCAGGGGATGTCCCTCTTCCTTTCGCTAGATCCAAGGCCATACATCTTGGGCCCTTGTGAGATGATTCTTTTGGTGCCTCTTGCTCTTCCCAGGAATGCAAATAAAAATAATAGCTATATGCTAGCTTTTCCTTGCTTTTGTTTTGCTCATGTTGGCACAATAAAAAATTTGGCAGCAAAATTCTTGTTGAGGATGTTTGTCTCAAGGCATTTTTGTCACTCTGTTAACAGAGGGAGTTTTTTGGTTGGTTCATTTTTAAATGAAAGCTTATCGACGATGGGCCAGAAAAGAGTCAATGTGGATTCTCTGGGGTTAGAAGCGGTAGGCTTCGGCTGAATCTGGGTTGGAATAGCATATCCGCAATGGGCTTGAATAGGGATGAGCAGCAACTGCTCACCCATGTCATGTACACCTATTTTACCAAACCCTCCCATTGTGCACAACGCACCGGCTGGCCCCATCAAACCTAAATGTGCCTGTGCCCCTTTCCATTTTTAAACTCAATTCGGAACTAGGCAAGAGATAAAGGGAGGAAGACCCTATCACCCTACTTGTCTTCCTTTCTCCTAACCTTCAAGAGGAGCAAAAAAAAAAAAAAAAAAACCTGGGTGGGGGTTGAGGACCTTTGAGGAGAGATCCCTAAAAAAACATGACAGTAAGAGAGGTCAGAAGAAGTCTAGATTGTTTCTGCCATGTCTACTCGACTTTATATCCTATGTTGATGAGTGCTTGGCCCAAGTCAACCCACTTCCCCCGAAACTCTCTCCTCTGCCCATCTACCCTCTATTCCCATTCCTCGCCATTGTGACAACAACGGTGGGGTGGGGTGACAACAACCTCCTGATGGGCGTCTCCTCCCCTTGGCCCCTCAACATTTACACCACATTGTTGGTCCCTCCAGCCTTGCTCTCTTCTGATTTCCCTCTTTCTTACTCTCTCCACTCCTTTCTCTTCTTCACACGATTAGGGAGCAACCTTTAAGGGCCTCTTTGTTTACCGAATACCAAAAGCGGAATAACAACCTGATGAGAGAGAAAAGGTGGGGCCCCACCTTTTCTTCTCACACACATGGCCTCTTAACCGCCCCCGGATGGCGTATTCGAGCTCCCCCCCTCAAATACGCCATCCCAACCGAGAAACAAAGAGGCCCTAAAGGTTTCTATAGACTTTGGACAAAGGGGAGAAGAGAAGACTTTGATACACGGATTGGTGGTGTTCTCCTGCATACCTATCAGGCAAAGAGTGAAATAAACACAATCTTATTAATCAAATTGCATACTTGTCATTACAGTAAATGCATGTACACCCTTGTTACATGGTTGTATGTGAAATTATGTCACTATTGTTACGTTTGTTACTTTATCTCAAGTCCTAACCACATGCTTACTCTCCATCTTTCCTTTTGTTACCCCCTTCCTCTTTCTTTCTGTCACCATTTGAAGAGAGGACGCATCGTATGTTACACTCAGATAGAGGTTAACTGAGTTTTTTCTATGAAATTAGAATATTTTGATCAATGATCAAAATTTCCTTGTTCATAAGGAATATTTTGGTATATTTTAACAGCAGCCGTTGTTAACTAGGAAAAAATGTAAAGAAGAAGAAGAAAAATAAGATCCCAAACAACAAGTAGCTGGGTTATCACTTGTTGCATTGGATAATTAAAGAACATATTCATGAGATGGTTAATATTTATGCAAATAACTTTGCCTGTTTGCCATTGTTAAGGTACCTGCTAGGCACTTTTGCAAATGTACTCACAATGCTTGCTGAGTTTTGTTCTTGTTGCCTGCATCATAGGCATTTGCCATTCCATGATCTAACCAGAACCACCAAAAATTGGGCCACATTTTCTTTGATTGTGAGATCATTTCATAGAAAACACTTATTTTCGCTTCTGCTGCTTCCTTTTTCAGAAGTAACTATTTTCATTTCTGTTACATATACTATGTTTTAAATCCTTGCAGATCCCCTAGAATTCACAGAAATGTTACATTAGCCTGTTATCTATTCGTGATTGTTAGAATTTAATATTTAGGTGTTGCTTGGTTTATTGCAAGATGCTGTTTTCTGTAGTTTTAAAATCATTGGTTTTAAAATTGTTTGAGTCCTTTCAAGAAATTGTTGAGTTCGCTCGATTTTAAAAGAGGATTGTTTTGTTCGAGTGGCTGCAAGATGCTCACATGGGAATCTCAAAATCCGTGGAATATGGTTTTCAATAGTCCAAAATTGAAGCTATGAAACGAGATACATGTGGGCCGGCAAGATTAAACCATTCATCAGTTTACTGCACTTAAAATATATAAAAAAATAGTGTAAAAAGAGGGGGTATAAGATGATGTTGTGACGATTTACAGTCGGACATGCTTTCAGGGATGCATAGTCACATGCATGGATTTGATGTTAATACATTATTTGGATGCCTATGAATGCATGAATCCGCAGGAGGGAAAAAAAATGAAAATCTCAGTAAAATGGTTATTAAATAGATTTAAATATTAATAATCATTTTACCTTATATAACTGTAACCTTTTAAGGGTGAAGTGCTCATTCTAGGTGTAGGCATCTAAGCTAGGTACATCTCAACTCAAAGAATGTCCTTGTAAACGCTACATCTGATCCCTTTCGATCTCTGTTCGTGTGTAAAACCTCCTCATTGCTTATCCAGGACACCTGTTTTCTACCGATATTCTCTCTCTCTCTCTCCCTTCCCCCCTCTTTCATGCTCCAAACAACTCTAGATGACGAATCCCATAGTTAGCCTGTGTGGAGAGGAGGGTACTGTCTCATTTTCGTAAGACCGAGGTCAGCATGAGGCCAGAGGGTTGCTTTCAAGCTTATCTATCATCAATATCAGCACTGTTTTGGTAACTTAAAAGTTGAACTGTATCATGTTGATCAGTTCAATGAGACCCGGACTATGGTTTGTTTGGAATCTAGGCACTTCAATTGCACAAACACTAAGTTTTGGTTCTCTGACATCCTCGTCAGTATGTGGTCCTTCTTGGTATATAAACAACTGATACAGGGGATAATTCATATAAAGCCAGGAAACCTTAGGAAAGAACTCTGGTACCCATATTTGCTTCTCTTTCCTTTCTTATGGATGTGGGTTCATGGATATTTCTAGAATTTGAGGGGAGATAATCTTCATCGTGTTGGAGAAACTGGGATCAATTTGGCGTGATCCCCAAAGTGGGATCTGGTGACAATTCTTGCTTTGGGAAAGTTTTTTCATTGTCTGATCTGATTTTGAATTTGTTGGAAGTAGTATCATTTGATTTATGTTCTGATCCTATCTTGCTACAGAAATTACATGTATTCAAGATGCTACCAGATAGGTGGATTTATGCCTTTGTTGTCACTCTAGTCATGATCAAGCTGACTTCTTCCCTGTTGGCCTCTTCCTTGCATTCCTCTTCATCCTCAAGATACATCCTTCTTTTTCAAAAGTAGCTAACCCCACAAATTTACTAAAACTGGAAAAAAAGGAGATGTACAAGTATATAACCAGTAAGCTCTCAAAAATCCCACTTTTGTTGAAGACCTTACTGACTGCCAAATCATCTTGAAATAAAATAATAGTGTCCAGTCTGCAGAAGAGTCTAGGCCATACCCTTGCTTCATCACAGATGAAGTTAACCATCCTGTTCGTATTTCGACTCTCTTTTGCAAAAACCCAACTATTTCTTTTCCTTTAGATAGTCCATAATATTGCATGCAAAATCGGCCACCAAATCGTCCTGCCAAATGTGACTGGAGGACATCCCATCACCAGTTCCAGTAAGCCAACAAAGTTTCATCTGTCCAGGGAGGGGAAGGCAATTCCCCCCTGAAGAAGAGTTGTTGCCAAATATTCTGAGAGAAAGAAAAGCTCAAAAAAACAAACCATTCATACACTACTCCTATGCACACAAGCTGCAAGAAGTCTTGTTATCATCCAAAAAGTGTGGCAACCAGTCAAAAAGTGAGCAGTCAATGTGATATCCTCCAAATCAAAGTCTTCACCTTTGTCTGGATAGTGGAGCCTCCATATTGATGCTTCCATCAGTAATAATGGTATACACTTACCTAAATGTAAATCTTCCTTCCTTCTCCCATCTCCTTCTCCACTGTCCAACATTGAAGTTGATGGTAATTGATCTGGGAGAAGATGAAGCAATTCTGTAAGCTGTCCAATCTGTTTTTCATGAAGATTTCTCCCGAACCTTGGACACCATCCACTCCCTTCATCATGCCATCAGAGACCTCTGCAACAACCCCCCTTAGTATCTATAGCTACTCTAAAAAGTTGAGGAAACCTTTCCTGCAAGGGTCTCTCAGAGCACCATCCTTCCAGAGTTGTATCTTCTAGTTGTTACCGAGACGCAATTCCACTTCTACATCACACTTCACAAACTAGAGATGCTTCTAATACTACTTGGCCATATGTCCTAAATCCTGTCACTTCTAGTACTTTTGTTGGGTTAACTTTTAACCATAATCCCTTTCTTTAGTCCCCATTTCCGATAGCCACTTACTGAACAGAGTAAGATTGAAGGTCCTCATGTTTAACACTCCAATGCTTCCACAGTCCTTACTGTTGCAAACTCCCCAAATCGATGTCATGCTAAGCTCTGCAACTACCATCACTTCTGTGCCAAAGCAATCCACATTGTATACACTAGCTTTTTGGTTGCAGTCCTTGGAATTCTGAACAAAGGAAGGTACGAGATCAGGAAGTTGCATGGCACTGATTTGTAAAGGACCAATAACACATGTTTGTAGGACCTTCATATAATCCTAATCAGCTGGCCAATCTTGCCTTCAATTTCTGCCCAATCTTCTCTTTTGTGCTGCAATAGTGCCCAAGGATAGAGGCATCTCTAGTTGGAAGATGGGACATTCCCCTACCTCACAGCCCATAAGTCCTTTCACCATCTTGACATCCCATCCATCCAAGATCAAGCTTTCCCCATAGTTGACCTTCAACTCAGTTGCCTCGTCTAGGATTCCAATATTTGTGTGGTCAGACATAGTTGTTTCTCTTCCTCCCCTTCAAAAGAGATTCCTCTACATACTGGAAGCATGACATCTGCATACTTGTCCGTATGTTTGGAAGATGTTGATCAGCCCAGTAGATTCTACTCTTTGCCATGTCTCCTTAAAAAATGAGCTACTAATACAAAAGAAGAGACAAGGGACCCCTCTACCCAATTACAAAAAAAGTCTTGATAGTTCCCTATCAACAGAATAGAACAGATCATGATGAAGTGATGCAAGATCTAGTCTATCCAATCCACCTTTTCAAAGTCAAACTTTAAAGCCACTTCCTGCCTTTGTTGTTGCTTAATTGCACGAAAATATTACGTCACCAGAAAATTCTCCTATATGTGATGCCTTTTAACAAAAGCACTCTGATTCCAGCTGATCACCCTATCAATAATTAGTATTGATCTTATCACAACGGGCAAGCATCTTAATGAATGATTTTTTAGGTTTCAGTTAGCAAGCTAATGGATCTATAATTTTCTATCCTGTCTCCAACCCTCTTTGGTATCAACACTAGGAATGTTTCATTCATGAACCTCAAGTGAGCATTGCATTCATAAGATTCAATTACTCCAGTAAGGTCATTTTAATTATTTCCCAAATTCTTAAAAGAAAGGAGAAGGGAAATCATCAGGGGATGTCCCTCTTCCTTTCGCTAGATCCAAGGCCATACATCTTGGGCCCTTGTGAGATGATTCTTTTGGTGCCTCTTGCTCTTCCCAGGAATGCAAATAAAAATAATAGCTATATGCTAGCTTTTCCTTGCTTTTGTTTTGCTCATGTTGGCACAATAAAAAATTTGGCAGCAAAATTCTTGTTGAGGATGTTTGTCTCAAGGCATTTTTGTCACTCTGTTAACAGAGGGAGTTTTTTGGTTGGTTCATTTTTAAATGAAAGCTTATCGACGATGGGCCAGAAAAGAGTCAATGTGGATTCTCTGGGGTTAGAAGCGGTAGGCTTCGGCTGAATCTGGGTTGGAATAGCATATCCGCAATGGGCTTGAATAGGGATGAGCAGCAACTGCTCACCCATGTCATGTACACCTATTTTACCAAACCCTCCCATTGTGCACAACGCACCGGCTGGCCCCATCAAACCTAAATGTGCCTGTGCCCCTTTCCATTTTTAAACTCAATTCGGAACTAGGCAAGAGATAAAGGGAGGAAGACCCTATCACCCTACTTGTCTTCCTTTCTCCTAACCTTCAAGAGGAGCAAAAAAAAAAAAAAAAAAACCTGGGTGGGGGTTGAGGACCTTTGAGGAGAGATCCCTAAAAAAACATGACAGTAAGAGAGGTCAGAAGAAGTCTAGATTGTTTCTGCCATGTCTACTCGACTTTATATCCTATGTTGATGAGTGCTTGGCCCAAGTCAACCCACTTCCCCCGAAACTCTCTCCTCTGCCCATCTACCCTCTATTCCCATTCCTCGCCATTGTGACAACAACGGTGGGGTGGGGTGACAACAACCTCCTGATGGGCGTCTCCTCCCCTTGGCCCCTCAACATTTACACCACATTGTTGGTCCCTCCAGCCTTGCTCTCTTCTGATTTCCCTCTTTCTTACTCTCTCCACTCCTTTCTCTTCTTCACACGATTAGGGAGCAACCTTTAAGGGCCTCTTTGTTTACCGAATACCAAAAGCGGAATAACAACCTGATGAGAGAGAAAAGGTGGGGCCCCACCTTTTCTTCTCACACACATGGCCTCTTAACCGCCCCCGGATGGCGTATTCGAGCTCCCCCCCTCAAATACGCCATCCCAACCGAGAAACAAAGAGGCCCTAAAGGTTTCTATAGACTTTGGACAAAGGGGAGAAGAGAAGACTTTGATACACGGATTGGTGGTGTTCTCCTGCATACCTATCAGGCAAAGAGTGAAATAAACACAATCTTATTAATCAAATTGCATACTTGTCATTACAGTAAATGCATGTACACCCTTGTTACATGGTTGTATGTGAAATTATGTCACTATTGTTACGTTTGTTACTTTATCTCAAGTCCTAACCACATGCTTACTCTCCATCTTTCCTTTTGTTACCCCCTTCCTCTTTCTTTCTGTCACCATTTGAAGAGAGGACGCATCGTATGTTACACTCAGATAGAGGTTAACTGAGTTTTTTCTATGAAATTAGAATATTTTGATCAATGATCAAAATTTCCTTGTTCATAAGGAATATTTTGGTATATTTTAACAGCAGCCGTTGTTAACTAGGAAAAAATGTAAAGAAGAAGAAGAAAAATAAGATCCCAAACAACAAGTAGCTGGGTTATCACTTGTTGCATTGGATAATTAAAGAACATATTCATGAGATGGTTAATATTTATGCAAATAACTTTGCCTGTTTGCCATTGTTAAGGTACCTGCTAGGCACTTTTGCAAATGTACTCACAATGCTTGCTGAGTTTTGTTCTTGTTGCCTGCATCATAGGCATTTGCCATTCCATGATCTAACCAGAACCACCAAAAATTGGGCCACATTTTCTTTGATTGTGAGATCATTTCATAGAAAACACTTATTTTCGCTTCTGCTGCTTCCTTTTTCAGAAGTAACTATTTTCATTTCTGTTACATATACTATGTTTTAAATCCTTGCAGATCCCCTAGAATTCACAGAAATGTTACATTAGCCTGTTATCTATTCGTGATTGTTAGAATTTAATATTTAGGTGTTGCTTGGTTTATTGCAAGATGCTGTTTTCTGTAGTTTTAAAATCATTGGTTTTAAAATTGTTTGAGTCCTTTCAAGAAATTGTTGAGTTCGCTCGATTTTAAAAGAGGATTGTTTTGTTCGAGTGGCTGCAAGATGCTCACATGGGAATCTCAAAATCCGTGGAATATGGTTTTCAATAGTCCAAAATTGAAGCTATGAAACGAGATACATGTGGGCCGGCAAGATTAAACCATTCATCAGTTTACTGCACTTAAAATATATAAAAAAATAGTGTAAAAAGAGGGGGTATAAGATGATGTTGTGACGATTTACAGTCGGACATGCTTTCAGGGATGCATAGTCACATGCATGGATTTGATGTTAATACATTATTTGGATGCCTATGAATGCATGAATCCGCAGGAGGGAAAAAAAATGAAAATCTCAGTAAAATGGTTATTAAATAGATTTAAATATTAATAATCATTTTACCTTATATAACTGTAACCTTTTAAGGGTGAAGTGCTCATTCTAGGTGTAGGCATCTAAGCTAGGTACATCTCAACTCAAAGAATGTCCTTGTAAACGCTACATCTGATCCCTTTCGATCTCTGTTCGTGTGTAAAACCTCCTCATTGCTTATCCAGGACACCTGTTTTCTACCGATATTCTCTCTCTCTCTCTCCCTTCCCCCCTCTTTCATGCTCCAAACAACTCTAGATGACGAATCCCATAGTTAGCCTGTGTGGAGAGGAGGGTACTGTCTCATTTTCGTAAGACCGAGGTCAGCATGAGGCCAGAGGGTTGCACAGACGAGACTTATATGATAGACGTTGCTAGGCATAGAGGGAAATTTCCTTCTCAATACATACAGACAGCGAGGAAGGAAATTCTGGTTGCAGACTGGGAAAAATTCTGGGTTAATAACCTCTGTTGTCAAGGATCTAATTGAGATATCTTCCTCTCATTTCATGTAGAATCAAGTTGGTGGGGGGCGGGGGAGGGGGGAGAGAGATTCTGAGTTAATAACCTCAGTTGCAAACGATCTAACTGAGACAACTTCATCTCATTTGGAGAGAGAGAGAGAGAGAGAGAGAGAGAGAGAGAGAGAGAGAGAGAGAGAGAGAGAGAGAGAGAGAGTTCATGTTGTTTGAAAACGTAATTTTGCAGGTCAAATGTGGATAAGACATGTCCAAGACCCAAAAGAGAACTTGCTAGAGAAAGAAATATTTACAAACCTATAATAATTAATACAATCACGCCCAATCCGCCATGCTGCCGTAGATGGGACGGCAATCTGCCCTCACATGGGCGGCAAGAGAGAACATCCACAAATGGGCGAGGAAGGATGAACCCCCCCCCCCCCCGCCCCCCCGACTCCCACTTATTATCACTCGTTAGTACATAACATCGTAGAGAGGGGTGCGATTATTATGCTTCTCATCAGGAACCGTTCAATCAATCTTACCATCAATCACAGAGCCATCTAACAAAAAATCGGAGTATCTTCTAACAAGCATATTATATCACACTTTTCAAAAAGTGCCATAATTGATCTCCTCATCAAAGAGTCATCTCATAAAAAAATCGTGTAACTTCTAATGGGTGTCATATGCCACACATTATAATCGAATCTTATCATTAGGAAAGAGTCGTCCAATAGAAAATTGAACAACTTCCAAACGAATATATATATATATATATATACATATATATATATATATATATATATATATATATATATATATACAGTGCTATAAACGAATTTGGCATGGTCGGGCGACCGCCCTTTCTCCTATTCAGCATGGGACTCTCCCTGCCTCCCTTCTTTTTTTTTTTTAATCCCCTCTCGGGGGTCCTACAAAGTTGGCGTGCTGCACTCGTCAACCTAGTCATCATCACCGTTCATCGACCCAAGTCAAGGAGTTGCTTTCACTTTCTAGCCCATCCACGGCCGCCCCCTCGCAGGCCCTTGTGTCTTCCCTACCAAACCAACTCGACCCCGACCGGCCGGCGATCCTGGCTTGACCAATTAATTAATTTTAATGCACTCGTTATCTCTCCCTCCTTGTCTCCTTCCCCACGAGGTGGACTCGGGAATCTGGCTCGAACCCACAAGTGGAAGGCCATCGAAGCTACTCACAGGCTCTCTCTCTCTCTGAGAACCAAGTAAGAAAATCCGGACTAATTTAAACTCAAGCAGGGTATCCTTACTTTTTTTTTTTACTCTGAAAGATGTTTGGGATTCTATTATTAACTGAGGTGGAATAACAGATTTGTTTTTTTTTTTGACCAGAATGAGTTATTCCAGAATAATCCAGATTAATGTCGAGATATTCTACCTATCTTAACAAATCATTTCTTTGCTTATTCGTCCGGATAAACTTCCTTATTCCACCCTTGACCGGTTATGAAAGAGGGTCCGTACAGAGAATCCATGGTGGTTGGGGTGGGGGTGTGTGTAGCGGTGGGGGCGGGTTGATGGCAAGGTAACGGTGGGGGAAAGACAGAGAGGGACTCTTAAAAAAAAGAGGGAAGGGGGAGGGTTTCCTTCGGTGGTGGGAATCCTTGTCAAAGGCTTTTGGAGCCTGCGATTCCTCTATTCCTGGCCTCTCTGTCCGTTTGTGAATTATGGGGATGCTGCGTCATCATCTTCTTCACAATGGATGGTCTTTTTGGCCTACCCCTTCCAAAGATAATCAAATGCGAAGGCGAGGACTCCCTCCTTTTTTTTTTTAAAAAAAAAACAATATTCCTGATAGCGGTGGATCCTCTTGTGGGTGAAAGGGAAGAGAGAGGCTCTTGAATATCCAGGGTGACCAACACACCCTGGATGTATAGTGTCTTTAAAATTTTTTTGAAAAAATTTTAGGGTAGTCTCCAAAATATTTTAATTTAGGATGCAAATCACGTCATCATTAGATTATCTAGAAAGAAATAAAAAAAAAATCAAACTGAATGAATAATGTTGGGTTCATTCTTTTAAAACTTGATCTGTTTTATTTTTACTTTTTTTATATAATCGGATGGTGACGTGACTTGCACTCTAAGATAAGATATTTTGAGAATTATTTTAAATTTTTTTAAAATAAAAATTTAAAGGTACTACACACTTACGAGCACACTTGGGTGTGGAGCAAATCTTACTCGGAAAGGAAAGTCCTCCCGGATTGATTTTAGATGCGAAGAGTTGTGAGTCTTTCCGTGACGCTGTTGGGCCATGGATGGCTTTTCCAAAGGAGTCAGACTGGATGAGCACCAAGGTTCTCCCGTGACCCATCGACCAAGTAGTGTAATTGGATTGTCTACGAGCACATAATTGGATGTCAATGGAAGTCTCAGTTGGGGTAGGCTGACCCCAACGGGTGTCCCGCATCGAATCAGGCCCTCGTCATCAAGATGTGTGTTTTGTACTACTACCATGCCACTGGAGAGAATTAAGAGACCATTTTTTACGACAGTCTAAGATCACAAGATCCACACAATTATGAAAGATTGGGTCGATGGAAACCTAGCGTTATGCTCGGCAAAAGTGTTGAACTTGTTGGGTTGGAAGAACACATATGCATTGACCTAAGAACACTAGTGGGGGTTGGGGGGGGGGGGGGGCATAATGGATGTGTTTGCTGTTCGCGTTCTACAGTGTCATGGTAAGAGCTTCCGTTCCATTTCCATTTGGACATGTGCAGCTGGATTCCACACTTTTTAAACCCCTCGATCTATCATCTAAGACCTTTCCAAAGCAAGCCATTTGGTGCAAAGGTCATGTAGTATTCTTAATAATGAGTGGGGTATATATACCGAGTTTTTTAGAGTGGGGTATGCCAACGTTTGTGATTAAGTCAGAGAACTACAGCACCAATCATAAAGACCTAATCAATGTGGAGCAATTTGTGGTCTTTAAGTAAACTAAAGAATTAAGCCAAACTAGCTGAAGAGTGAATACCATGTTTCTTCACCACCCTTGGCGGTGCTTTTTTTCACTGTTAGATGAAGAAGACTACTCCTGATGTGCAAGTTGTCAGTAGAGACGTGAGGATTGCCTTCTTGACCTCTCAAGAGTGACTGTTTTAAGTGTATATTGCAAAATTACCAGACTTTTGGTAAAGCATCATGTTCAAATGTTGGCAAGTGATCATTGAAAAGAAAAAAAATGGAGAGAATAAATTTTAGAGTCATACATGTGGAGAGCATAAAGAAGGATGGTTTTCGAGTCATACTGCATGTGGAGAACATAAAGAAGGATGGAGATACGGGACCAACCTGAAGACCTTACATATCCACTCTGGCTGACTGCAGAAGATTTAAAAGAGGACGTCCTAGCTAGTGAATTGCCATCACAGCATAATAAATTATGATAGATCTCCAGCTCTAGCATGCAGATTCTAGTCATTGTTTTAGGGCATATATAGTTTCTTAGTTTTTGCTCAATATTAATTGTTTATGTTGATTAGTCTAATTTACTCTGTGAAGTAAGTTTTCTTCGTTGTCTTTTGTCACTCTGCTTGACAATAACATTGTTTATGTTGATTAGTCCAATTCACTATATATGTGCATGAGTTTTGTTAATTGTCTTTTGCTATTGGTCTGCTTGAGAATAACATTCCCTATTCACTCTGCTTCTGTGGGGCTGTACTCCAAAATTAGGGAAGATGAGGAATTTCATCACCTTCACCCTACTATTGATGTAGATCCCATCTTCTTTCTTGCCACAGAACACCACCTCTCTTCTTCTTTGGTTTCTTAGAATTGACCTCAACAAATTAATAACACTAAACTGGTAAAAGAGATCGATATTCTGTCCCTCTTCCTTGCTAACAGCAATTGAAGGATCTGACTCCTAATTGACCTAAATGAAACTTTAATGGCATATCGCAGTTAAGCAAGAGGAACTTAATTAATTAGAGAAATCTATGCCAACAGAGGTGATGTCGAAACTCTATTATGCGTTTGTTTACCTAATTATCTTGGTTGGATTTTGGAAGAATTTAAGGTGGTGAGAAGCTTTTATTAATTTGTGTGAAAGTTTTCTTCCATCAAATTTCTTTAGATAAAAGGAAAGATCTGACAGAACATTATGACATATATACCGTATAGTCCCATTTCAATTGGAAATGGCCATGTATATATATCACGGCGCAGTATACAAAGATTAATTACTAGCTAGAGACGTACCACAACCGAGGTGACCCGGATCGATCCTGCATAGAACGATCAATGAATCCCATGTTTAATTAGCCCTCTACGTACGTGGCTTCTATTTTTTAGCCTCTACAACAAGGAAACAAATTGCCTTATGTGTAATAAGGATTGGGCAGAGCTTGATTCAACATATGCCACTGAGTAGATAGATGGTTTGGCACTTAGTTTGTTTGTACGTAGGAAACCTCCCTGATCCGTGTCGAAAGAGTTTTTCTGAAAAAAGAAAAAAAATGGTCGGCCGACCTTCAAGTGGAGTGGGGGATGCAGTGATTGAGCACTTGAACAATGCATAGACGATTGCCTTCCTAGCTAGTTTAATTACATAGTATAGTTTATTCGTCCAATCTAAACATTATACATTTCCCAGCGAAGACTGCTTCGACAAGGCCCCATTTTGGACGTTGCCAACTCGAATACGAGTCATCTAGACCCTATATATAAGCCCCGTTTTTGGTAGCGCATGAGGATAACTTGATTAAGTTAACCGGGTCAATATCTCTCTCTCTCATTTAATTACTGATGTAAATAGATTAGGTTCGATTTTGACGGACCAATACCATATTTCATTCGTAAAAAAATTTACAAATACTATGTCCGGATATAGATATATATGCGGACATCCGTATCTGTTTTAAAAAACATGAATTAGAGTTTGAAGTTGAAGATGAAATTATTACATGAAAAATTTCAGTTCTAAAAATTATGAAAACACGTCCAAATATAAACATAAACAACAACAAACATAAGAATTAAAAATGTTATTAAGAAACAAGTTCGGATCGGATATAAGTTCAGGTGCACTAAATCCATATCCGATCCAAATATGAAACAAATATTTTAACAATACTCAAATTTGAATCCATAACCCATTATTCGGATATTATCTGACCCATCAAGAGTCGGGTGATGTAGATAATCTAGCTTGTGGATATTTTTGACATCCCTATATTTAATCCACTTTTTGTTTGACAATAAAAGAGTTAACCCGATTATTAATTAAGGTGGGATAGGTAATTCAGGGTTAACCCAGATCTACTTCAAACACGATTAACTAATCCACGTTATCAAACCAAAATAAAAGTTAAAATCGAGCCAACTCTAGTTATAACCCTGTTCACAGGAATCATTTCACTCTAATAAACAACCTGTTCATAATAAACTAGCCAATGATAGTACGTATCATATGCAACGAATTACCCTACATCATCTAATCGACCTGTTTAGGACAAGATAAGAACTTGATAAGAAAAGTCCTCTCTGTGCTCTTAGTTAATTTCTCAGGGCAAGGACCCCATCATCCTCCCGGCCAATTCTTCCTGACTCGTGCCCCCATCACCTCGATCCGCCGTGTACACACATCGACAGGGCCGGTGCGACGTCAGCAGCTTCCCCACGCTTGCTGACCGTCCGACGTACGGGCGCCCCTCCACCACGAAGAGGGAGGCCACTGATTAGCCTGGGGATGGGAAAGATTGCCCATGGAATTGGGCGACAGGGGATGTTTAACGGTGTACGTACGTCGTGCCCCTGCAGCTCCCAGGCTTTTGTCTACACGTACGCTTCTGTGAGGGTCCTCCTCTTCTTGGCCTCCTGTGTAACATGCAGGTGCTGTGGCAGATAGAACCCTTCTGAGTGCCACCACATATATATATATATATATATATATATATATATATATATATATATATATATATATATATATATATATAGATGATAGGAACACGACGCTGCATGGCGTTCCCACTAGCGGGAGATCACTGTACTAATTAATTAATCAAGACTATTGTAGGTTTGGGTGAGTCAATTATCAAGTTTCAGTTCTGATGAAAATTATCAGTTCTCGCTGACCAGTCGAAGGTCGAGCTGGCTTGAGTTGAATAAGTATATACTCGACCAAAGTCCAGGTTTTGGTTGGGGGGATACCAATTTACGTCACTCACACCAAGCTTTGTACAGTACAAGGTATATATATATTCTAATTAAGGAGGGATATTTTTTCCCCATCATGTATATTTGTACACTTCTCTTTGATCTTGAGATTGAGCTTAAGTTATACATATAGTACGTTTTAATGATCAGACACTAATTATTAAGTGCCTCGATCAGTTTAATTAAGGTTACTGACGAACTAGCTATATGGTTCGGTTGATATAAGTGGGTCGAGATTGTTAGAGACAAAAAAAATATTACCTAGGTTAATTAATTAATTAAAATTGAATTGAAATGTAAAACTATTTTAGCAGGTATACATTGAAGAAGGGGATTGAGTTAATTGTGGTCGATCGGACTCATTGTGACACCTCCTCTCCACCCACCACCACATTCTGCCCGATGGAGTTGCAGCCCCTACAATCCCTGTACGTAGGGAGTGGATGGGAGGGGGGGGGGGGGGTGGTGGGCGGCTACTTCTCCGCCGGGTTCTCTACTCCTCTCATCCATATAAATGCCTTTTAAATCCCCGGCCGGGTCAGCGTCGATCAAGACCCGGACTCGCGCGTCCTCCACCACCACCACCGCACGTCACATGGCGGTGGGTGGCGCCTCGCTTTAGACTTCTACGTCACCTCCCGGCGGTGATTCATCGACCATCTCCGCTTGGGGACCCCCTTTAATTCACACGTCTCGACGTACGGACAACTCCTCGCGACCCAGCAGCAGTCTCCTCCCTCTCTGTGCGTTCACGCCGTGCTCTCCCCCGCCGCCAATGGCAAGGGTTAACGTACCCAGGGCTAGTGCTCCACCACTTCTTAATTTATTTGTTTATTTATGTCAACCAAGGTGCTCGTCCAATCATGTTCCTGTGGAGCCTCATGTCCTGCGCTGGCTAGCTAGCGAGAGCCATCTAACAAACACAACATGCGTGCAGCTGGTACAGGAGTACTGACCAGTACTGCACCGGAGACAGGGGGTGGAGAGAATTCTTAGTTAAAGGCATGCATGCACGTCGGCATCTGCATGGGTCCCCGGGAAGCTTACAGGCAGGGGGCAGTCAGGTGGACCCTCCTCAGAGAGATGCGTGTGGAGTTGGGTCTTCCCCGGCCCATTTTTATACTCGCAGATTCTTCCAATCCAATCCACACATATAACGGATCATGCATATAGCGTTAACAAAAAATCGATTCCTTCGTCATGGCCGTACAGATTTCCTCAGCATCATATCAACGGCGTACGCTCTCGATCATGCTCATCTCCCTTCCATTCTAATTCCTGAGGATCGAATATCCCTCTGTATGATCGAAGAAGATTATATATGAAGACTTCTGTATGAAACCAGGCTTGTGCAAATCAACGAAGGGGCCGGGTTGCATTCAAGTCTGGACGTACGTACGTACGCACGCCCAATTCATTGAGTGGGTAACCGCGCGCATGCAAGAGAAAGGAAGGAAGGCCCGGCTGCGCACCGTGGGAGTGAACAACCTCGTGATTATTTCAATTGTGGCCAGTTGAAGGTTGGCGCTTTTAAATAGTGTATATATGGATGGGTCGTAGGTGGTGGGTGCATTTATTTCCACTTGTTTTATGTATCCTGGTGTGAATACAGTGTTTGGTGCGGTAGAAAAACAGAAAGGGTTCCAACTAATTAATTTGTGCTATATATATATATATAAATTTCATTTCATTTCTTGGGGAGAGTCTTTCGGATCCTTTGTCAAGTTTCCATCTAGCTAGCTAGTCTGCCTCTGCTCGTTTCTTTTAGGTTGTTCCCACTGTGGTGCTATATATGACCCTTTCTCCGGAGCGTTCAGCTATACAGTACTATACCAATATTGTGTCGCTATATATCCCCAACCAGATCGAGTGGGCACAATATATATAGCTAGCTAGCTACTGAAAATATCACCAAACAATTTAATTTTGTGAAAGCTACGCTTCCAACTCCCCCCCAGTGAAAAAGGGAGTGCCCACCGTTCTCCCGCGGAATCTCTATAAATAGGGGACCAGGCATGCCCAGAAGCACATGCCCCTTCCTCCAGTCGCCACAAGGGGGGTCTGGTCTTGTATACTCCGGCACTGGAGATGGGGTTGGCTCCCATTCTTGTTTTCTGCCTCCTGCTCAGGACGGTGTCTCCTCTTAGAGATATCCATGAGGCCACAACCACCACCTCCTGCTCGTCTCAATTACAGGGTAAGTAATCACCCAACCTTGGGCTTTCTATTTTAATTCTGCAGGTTTGAATCACGGGCATGGGAGATTAGTCCTAATTACTTCTCTCACCTCTCAGCTGAATGTTTTTTCATGTAAGCAGCCATATTCTTATAATTACTGCAAAAAAGCTAATGATGATGGAGTTGGGTTGTTGTTGGTTCTCATGAAATTTTTTTTTTGCAGGATTCTCTCCCCACAGTACTGAGTCCCTTCCTCAATCCTTTTTTTCCTACACCCTCTTACCCTGAAGTGCCCATTTAATTACATCTTTTCAATTGCCGAAGCCACCAACTTTGCATTAATTTTTTTATTTTGGAATTGAACGTTACCCAACTACCTGTTATCAAAGCCAGTGCGCTCAGTAGTAGCAGCTCCCAAGCACTCGTTCAAGAGCCACCAGTAAGTGAATAATAGAGGAGCTAGCTTTACAGGAAAGAAGGAGGAGATCGAAACAAAAAAATGGACACGCCACTTAATATATATTTTCCTCTCCATTCAATAATCCCCAATCGATCGATCGATAGATCGAGAGAGAGAGAGAGCGAGAGAGTATTAATTGCGCAGGCGGCTGTTCAGTAGTGGTTAACCGCTAGATTGGCATCGGGCGGTGGAGGTGAGTTGATTACATGTCAAAGAAGGTGAGTTGCTTTCCATCGTCCGTACTCCGAAAGGTTCTCGTTCTCACCGCGACCTTCCCCCCGTGTGGTTGGAGGTCACTCACCGTCGTGCGAATAGACCGGAGTGGGGACCCTTCGATAGCGACATAACTTTTGCTGTGAGATGTGAAGGCGCCCACGTTGCCGTGATTGCTGTAACACTACAAACTAGAAGTATAAGTGCTTATTAACTTCTCTAATCCGAGCTAAGTTCCTAACTAAGGCTAATTAAAGTACCGGCAGTCTCCACCACTTAAATTAGAAGTACTGGAGTTTCTTATTACGTGCACTCTCATGGTCGTGCTCTACATGCTCTTTAGTCCTTTCCTCTTGCTGTTCTTGTTGTTCATGGGGGTACAGGGATCACTGCAGTTACATCACTACATGGTGCTAGATCGATGATTGATGGATAATGTGTCGATAGATTGCCATAGGATGGAAAACCTGTCTCTTGATTATTGAATTGTTTTACTGGAGATCTATATACTGACCTCTCGATCTCCTGGTTGCAGAGGGCCACCACCTGATCAACAGCTCCGGGATCCACCTGACCCTCCACCATGTCCGGAGCCCATCCTCCCCGGTGACCCCACCGGAGCTCTCCCCCCATGAAATCCTCGGGCACGACGAGCTGCGGGTGCAGTCGCTGGCCGCCCGCCTGTCGGCGTCGGAGAAGAAGAAGAGTAGCGGCGACCTCACCTCCGAGTCCCTGCGGGTGCCGCTGAAGCCCGGCATCTCCCTCGGCGTCGGCAACTACATCGCCAAGATCGGGCTGGGCACCCCCGCCCGGGACTACGTCATGGTGGTCGACACCGGCAGCTCCCTCACCTGGCTGCAGTGCAAGCCCTGCCGCGTCTCCTGCCACGAGCAGGTCGGCCCCGTCTTCGACCCCGCCGCCTCCAGCACCTACCGCACCGTCTCCTGCTCCAGCCCCGAGTGCGCCAGCCTCCAGGCCGCCACCCTCAATCCCTCCGCCTGCTCCAGCTCCAAGGTCTGCATCTACGAGGCCAGCTACGGCGACAGCTCCTTCTCCCTGGGCTACCTCAGCAAAGACACCCTCTCCCTCGGCTCCTCCCCGGCCATCTCCGGCTTCGTCTACGGCTGCGGCCAGGACAACGAGGGCCTCTTCGGCAAGTCGGCGGGCCTCATCGGCCTCGCCCGCAACAAGCTCTCCATGCTGTCGCAGCTGGCCCCCAAGTACGGCAACGCCTTCTCCTACTGCCTCCCCAGCACACCCGCCTCCGGCTACCTCTCCATCGGCTCCTACGACAAGGGCAAGTTCTCGTTCACGCCCATGGTGACCAGCTCCCTCGACGCCACCCTCTACTTCCTCAACTTCGTCGGCATGACCGTCGGGCAGAAGCCGCTGTCGGTGTCGGCGGCGGCATACAAGGGCCTACCCACCATCATCGACTCTGGGACAGTGATCACCCGACTGCCGCCGACAGTGTACGCGGCACTGAGCCAGGCGGTGGTCGGGGCGCTGGCCGGGCACCCCCGCGCCCCGGCCTACTCCATCCTCGACACCTGCTTCAAGGGGAGCGCCGCCTCGCTGCCGGTGCCGGAGGTGCGCATGGTCTTCGCCGGCGGCGCCGAGCTCCGGCTGTCGGCCCACAACGTGTTCTACGACGTCACCAGCTCCATCACGTGCCTCGCCTTCGCCAGGGCCGGCGGCGTCGCCATCATCGGCAACCGCCAGCAGCAGACCTTCAGTGTCCTCTACGACGTCGCCGGCTCCAGGATCGGGTTCGCCGCCGGCGGGTGCGGCTGACCCAACCACAGCCATTCTTAGGGAATCATCTGTAGTAGCTAGGTACGGTGGTGGGTGTCAAAGATCCGCAGAGGTTGCATTAAACATCCCAAGAAATAAGCTACTTGATCTCTTGGAGGGGAGGGTGGGGGGAGGCCAAAGAACCGGGCGCCACCGCCAGAAGCTACTGGTTCCGGACCCATTATCTATAGCTACGACCACTTCGCTAGCTCCTCCTCTCTATTCACAGTTCACACTGTTACATCGCATAACGTGTATAGAATTAATTATTGCCGAATAACGTTAAGTCTTTTAATTAATGAGTCTCGCTCTCTCTCCCCCCACCCCCACCGTGAAGGGCATGGACATTCTTAATGGCAAGGGGGTGGTGTGAGAAAGGTTGTGCAGGACGGTGGTGGGGGTTGGGATGTCGTTGGCATTTAAATTTGAGATCTTAATTCTCAAATGATCTGTAAATTAATTCTAGCGGGTTCGACTTGTCAAGTCAAGTGAGTGAGAAGGTTAGTATATATCTCTTATAACAATTTCTCGTGATAAGTTGTTTGGCAATTTCTTCTATACGATGAGAGTTGTGATTTAACTTTAGACAGGTATTGATTAAGTTTGGCTCACTCGATACCATAGACTTAGAGATTTCCATTTTTTTTAAAGTTTTGTATATAGGTCATGGTTTGCATTATTGAAGTGACTCGTGCGAACTCATATGACTCGTATCGTATCGATACGTGATCCACTTAGGATGGTACCGGTCACTATAAATAATTTAAATAATAATATAATATTTATAACTAAATCTATTATTTAAAATTAAAAAATATAGTAATTATATTTAATGATATAACAGTTGTTATAGATCTTGCATTTCATGGATGGAAAGCAGTTTGAACTTCAGAAATAAATATAATGTGGATACGATGACGATGAATAAATGAATTAAATTGGGATTTGAAATTCGAGTATCATGACATGTTTGTTTGCATTGTTTATATCACCTTTTTAGATTTATTAGAGGATTATAGTTCATATATTAGATCTTTCCCCACCAACTGTAGTCGATGCTTATTTTCATTGACCTCAAGTCTGAACTTCTTTGATTAAGTGTCGAAGAAAACTTTTTAACCTCCAACAATATCCATTGTGATATCGTGAGTTTTGTCCGATGGATATGATTGCGGGGATTATTCATTAGAGAAACGTACTATTGCAGGGAAATAGAAGGATTTTATTCCTTGAATGCGTAATACATATTGCAATAGTCTTTTTGGACTTGTACATGTGGCACCGACTAGGTGATAAGGTCATTTAGGTTACATCCGTTAATTGGATATACATCCGGTCATAATTAGACCATCGAATTTTATATTGGGTCAAGATAAGATCATTGGACTTGCTTCCCACACAATCTGACCATCAAATTTTGTTTCTAGTCACAATCAAACTATCAGATTTGTTTAAGTCAAGATCGGGCCCTTGTATTTGTTACGGGGCACAATCAAATCGTTAATTTTCTTTCTGGTTATCATCGAATCTTTAGATTTACTTCCGATCATGATCGGACCGTTGTATATTTGATTTTTATCATAATCAGACTATTAAATTTACTTTTGATCACGATTGGATAGTTAAATTTGTTTCTGGTCAAGATACAACAATTTGATTTATTTTGGATCAAGATTTGACCGTTGGATTTACTTTGAAACTAGATCTGACTGTTAGATTTATTCTGGTCGAAATCTGATCGTTAAATTTAAATTTCATCAAGATCGAATTGTTGGTTGCCAATATGATCACTATCAGAGTGTCATATTTGAATTTCATCACGATCGGCCGTTGGATTGCCATATGATCACAATCTAACCGTTGGATCGGCCTATGATGAAGATCGAGTTGTTAGATCAACTTATGACAAAGACCGGCCTTGTGTCTTAGATTAATCTTCGACATGAACATAAATGATTAGAAAAATACATATAAGGGTATATATACAATATCTTTTTTTCTAATTTTTGTTGTATTGCATACACATGATAGGGGTATCCACGCAATTTCATTTTTCTTTACAAAATACTCAGAACAAGGGCAGTCACATGCTTTTTGACTTTTATAGACATGCCCTCAAATAGGGACATTTACACAATTTCAGATTTCAAATTTCTATAAGAAACCACCCTTAAACCAAGGTTTACAATACTGGTCCGATATGGGGTGAACTGCCCATACTAGATCGTACCAGTCACATACCGGTATAACCGATCTGTGATACACAATCAGTACGATATGTATAACTGTATTATATTCTATGACAAAGTGAGGTTTGTAGGTCAGTTGATTTTAACTGTTTCTTTGAAATTGTAACCTCTCGTGTTCATTTACACACAACACCACCTAACCAACTGAGATAAAGAATAATTTACAAAATTTTACTTATAATTTAATATTAAAGTCTTTATTTCATATTGGTATGATACGGTATGGATTTTTATTTTTATTTAACTATTGAAGGAAAAAAAAATTCAAAACCCATGTGACAATCATAGGATTCAAACTCCAGCCGTTTCATTTACGCACAACACCACCTAACCAACTGAGCTAAAGAACGATTTATAAAATTTTACTTATAATTTAATATTAAAGTCTTTATTTCATATCGGTACTGAAGAGGCGAGATCTCGCGCTGGTCCTGAGCGGATGGTGGATCACCGGATAGTGAACTGCAAGACATGGAAACGGATCAGGGGGCCCAGGGGAAACCCTGGGGGAAATCCTCCGATGCTTAAGTCAGTGGAGCTATGGCGGGAGCAATAAAGGGATGTGAGAGCTTGTGCGCGAGATCCCTCTCCACCAGAGGGTGAAGTGGTTCTTGCTCAGGAGCTTTGAGCGTATGAGTGCCCTTACCTTCGTCGGAGGGTCTCCCTGGTTTAAATAGTACGCCGTTTCCTGGAGTCCTGTAAGCCGAGGGGTTTCAGGTGAGGGTTACGTCCTCATCGTGGGCTTTTATTACCTTATCGTGGGAGTGTTATCACATTGGGGAAGAAGAAGTCCCTTGCCTTCCTGAATTCCTGCCTGCTGTGGACTCTTAACGGCTGCAAAGGATAAGCAATCGTCGGCCGTTCCGAGCTTAGAGAGGCCAGCCCTATCGGGCGATAGGCTTAGCTCAGAAGAGGATGGGTCGGATGGGTCGGCATGCGCCTTCTTCTCCCGGGCGGAGATATGGCTTGGGCCGGACCTCTCCTGTGACCTGACCGACACTCGGGCCTTCCGAGCCTAGAGGCCGCCTAGGAAGGTTGTGTCCTCGAGCGATCTTTTATTGGGCTTTCTTCCCTGAGTGGGCCCTGTGGGTTGTCACTTAGGCGAGCTTGGCCTCGTTGGGTCCTGTCGGGCCTAGTCGGGCTGCTCTTTGAATGGGCTACAGAAATCCCCCTCTCCACTTGTCCCCCTCCTACTCCCGAGCCAAAGGAGGCTCGGACAAGTAGTATTTGAGGGCTTTGGACCGGCGTGGCTCAGGTGGGTGGAGATCTGGCGGTGTTATGAAGCCACGTGCCGTGGTCACCTGGGCCCGTAATAATTGTGATCCTGACGGATTTGAAATGAAGGGGCCCCCTTTTTCTCGGAGGTCGGAACGACGCACCGCCTCCCGCGAGGGTTTATAGGCGTCGGGCGCTGGTTGTCATTCCAGACTCTCTAGGGTTTTGGCTTTCCTTCACTCCTTTACTTTTGGGGCTCCTTGATGCGCCGTGAAGACACAGCGGAGGAGCAGAGACTTGCGGCGACGTTTGAGGAGTTGGCGAGGATAACTGTGGAGGCAGTCCGACAGCTTCCTCCTCCCCCGGAATCTTCAGGATCCCTTGAGAATTCTTCTCCCAGCTCTTCCTCGGAATCCATGGCGGACCAGCGTTTGTGTGTTGCAGGATGGGGCGACGAACCGGTGGCGAGAGCGCCCGTCCCGAATCGCAGCGAACTGGGGGAAGCTGAGGTGAAGAGGCTGGAGCACAGGTTCCGTCTGCCTCTTAGGTACAACTTTGTTGCTGCTGCCCCGTATGAGACGAGTCTGGACGATCGCACGGGCCACATCTGCACCTTTCTTCTGGCGTGGAAGAGCGGGTTTCGCCTCCCCTTCGAGCCATTCGTCCTCACACTCCTCAATTTTTTCCAGTTGGCACCCATTCAGTTGGTTGCCAACTCGTACCTCCTCCTTTCTGCCTTTCGAATCCTCTGCCGTCAGTGCGGGGTTCCTCCTTCTCTGGACCTTTTCCATTATTTCTTTGAGTTGAAGGCGCATCCGTCGGCGGGGAAAGATTTTTACTTCATCCAGGCGAGGAGGAACATGAGCTGCATTTCGCTGGCGGCGAAGGATTCCTCGCATAAAGGGTGGAAGACCCAATTTTTCTGGGTGAAGATACATTCGGTGGAGGAAACCTGGAGATGCCAAGTGATGCCCAATTTCTACCCGAATATCCCTCCCCGGCAGGAGGAGTTCTCTTCAGATGTGGAGGAGTATGCCGCCCGTCTGCTGAAGCATCGCCAGTCCACCGAGGAGTTGGTGACGCCGGAGAATGTCGAGCGGTGTCTTCTCACACGGCTGAAGCCGTCAAGTACCACCATCTAGGTTTTTTTGTGGGGGTTGCCTTTCTTTTCCTGATCACGCCTTCTCCTCTGTTGCAGACACTAGGCGGGAGCCTCCGGAGGAAGTTGCTGAGATCATTGATCTTGCCGACGACTCGGCGGCTGATGAGCCGGGCGTCCCGGTGGGTCGTGATAAGTCTCCATTTATTATGATAATACATCGCATAAACACCATTTAATGTGCATATAATTAGGTAATTATGCATATTTCATAATTAACCTTAACTCCGCATTTAAATTGGAGCTTTCATGTAAATTGATTAATTTGATAATTTTATCTAATAATTTGAAGTTGAGGGCCATGAGCATTAATTCTCCATTGCATAACTATGAGCATTTGAGATTGATGTACACATTGTGGTAATTTTTATGGACTAAAGTGTAATTGTGTGTGTGTAGGACACCGAAGGTAATTACAAAAGAAGCCGGGGACAAAAGGGTCATCACCATTTTGACCAAGTCAAATAAAGAATTCAAAATATTTTAATTGGAGGGAAAGGAATGTTCAAAATTTTGAATTCAAAGTTTGAAAAGGAAGAATCTAAAGTTTAAGTTTGAAAAGGAGGAAAATGACATTTAAAGTTTGAAATAAAGGAGAGACATGATGAGCCTTGGGAAATGGGGTGCCTAAATGTAACGACCCGAGAATCCGATTACCGGGAAGGCCCGATAACCCGAGACTCGCACCGCCACCCACGAGCCCGAAGACTCGGAAGGGTTAAAAGGATGGTGTGGAAACTACACAAGTATCACAAATAATTACAGAAATTAAACAGTTATAATATTAAGCAGGAAATAAATTAACATTTTACATGGTCCACAATAGAAATTAACAACAATAACAATAGTCCACGACTAGTATAGAGACAAGGAAGAAAAGTACAGCTACAAGGGGCATACCCCGGCTCTGACCTCTAGCACTACCTCTGGGCACCCGCACCACGCTGCACCCCAGACGCGCTCCCCTGGGGCGGCGCCTCACCTGAAACACGGTGAAAACACGCAGGGAATGAGTCTCGAAACAAGACTCAGTAGGGATCACTCGAACCCTACCTCGTAAAACGTGAAATCACTACACTAGCGGTAGGAGAGTACCTCGGAAAGGAGAGCCATGTACTCTACAAAACGAAGGTCCTATGGCACGCACATCGACACCCGTGCCGCGGTAAGAAGATCGAAGCTCAACGGCCAACCCGACAAAACCCGAAGGTCGGAAACACACGATTGACACTCTGTCACTCCGTACTTGACAGGAGTACCACCCACTAGAAGCACAGCCGGTAGCGTCCCCTGACGTCTTACACCGCACCGCAGGTGAACCGCCTGACGTGGTAGGTCCTACTCGAGGCGCAGACACCGTACAAGTAACCACAAACAAGTGACTAGCTGGGGTCACGCCCGTCAACGTGGGTCCAACCGCCCCCAACCACGCGTGCATACACAGACCTTGCGTCACTAGGTCTGGTCCTCTGACCGGTTTTCCCCCGTAGCCGAACTCTGGCTACCGACGAGGGGCCTACGGTAACCGGTCCACAAACCGTCTCAAAGGTGAATGCCCATACACCACTCCCAGGTGAGACCAGCACCTCGTACTGGTGGGCTACGACTAGTGGAGGGTCACTGAAGGAGTAGACTCTCAAGTCACGGAAAACAACGTCGCAACCATAGGTACGAGGGACGCTCCTTGTACCCACACTAACGCACGGAGACACAAACCGGAGTCACCACCTCCCGGGACCCCACGGCACCCCCACGTGTAGCCCCCACATGATGCCTCGCATCAGTCGGACCACGGGTCAGCATAGGGATCGAGACTAGCTCGTCCGGGATTCAAGTTGGCAAGGAAAAGGAGTCGCGGTCACCGGAGGACCGCCTCCAGTGGTCGCGGTCGACCCAGGACCGCTACCACCTAGTCGCGGACCTCCCGGGACTGCGACCATCCTGGTGCAAGAAAAGCTGAACGCGGTCGCCTGATGACCGTCTTCACCTGATAGCGGTCTCCAGGAGACCGCGACCAGACTCCAACGGTCAAAAACCGTGTCGAAGACCGTGCCGGACCCCATGGTGAAAGCGGTCGCCCCCTGACCGCCACCAGCACGGAAAACCGAGAACGGCGGGAAACGGCCAAAAACACCATCCACGCCCCCATACCTCCACCGGAGAGGGGGAAATCAAAGGGGAAGGCCCCCGGGGAGCCCTCGCATGATTCTAGGCCATCCAAATGCGAATTCATGCATCAAATCCATAGATCGGGCGACTCTCCCCAAATCATGGAAAAACCCCAAGCATGCCCAAACAAGCCCCTCTCGGCCTCCCCTCGGCCTATAAATCACGGAAAAGATCGGCAAGAGGCTAAGGAACGTCACCCTACCTTAATGGAGCGAATGCTCCGCCGAATCACCTGCGAATCGCGAAGAACGCTTGAAGCTTCACGAACTCCTCACGCCCTCACCGAGCACCGAACACCGCCGCGATCGCCACGCCGCCGCCTACGCCACGACGCCGTCGCCTCGCCGCGTCCGCAGCCGAAGGAGATGGCGCCGGGGCTAGCACCGGAGGAAGGGGGGCGGTCACGGTGGAAACACACGGGAGAGAAGGGAGGAAGAAGAAGAAAGAGAATGAGGAAAAGAAAAAAGAAAAGAAATGGGATTATATAGAAAATCCGATTTTTCGAAAAATATCGAAAAATAGAAAAATATATTTCCGGAATCCTCAGAACGCACAGATCGCGACGGTACCACTCGTGCCAGGGGGAACCGCTCAGTTCGCCCGCAGCGAGCTTCCGAAGAAAAAGCCGAAACACACACCGGGAATCGGAAAACACACACGGAAAAGCCGCGGAACGCCTCCGGGCCTCCGAAATGACTCCGGATCGCGCCGATCCGAACATGAAAGATGTCCGAAATGAAATTTCAGACACAACAGTGCCGGACGCTCCGAAAACCAGATCCGGGACCCAAGAAGAAGAATCTGAAAGGTCTGTGATATTACACTAAAGTCCAAGAAAGGGGGTGCCCACCTACTTTTTCTCTTCCCCATGCATCACATTCCACTTAAATCTCAGCCATCCATCTCCTTTTGATACAATCTCCACCCTCCATCTACCTAACTTTCCCTATAAATAGCCCATGGCAAGAAGGAGAAGGAGAGTTCTTTTCTTTTGGCAATCTTTCACTCTCCCTCTTTCTCTCCCAGCCTTAGGCCTCCGGTTTCTCCCATTTATTCACCCTCCAAAGACTGCTTCAATGACGAAGGTGACTTTCTCCCGGCGTAGACGACATCTTCCACAAGGTTGTTCGTGATCCAAGGCCAAGAGAGGACGGCGCTATCATCACCATTGCTGATACCATCTCCAAACTCCAGGCTTTTCTTGTGTTATTGCTTTTGTGATATTTCACTTCATTGTAATCTCATTGTGTCATTAGTATAAACTTGTTTCACATTTCATGTACTCTTTCTTTTAAGTTAATGAAAGGAGTTGTTCTCTTGATCTAGTTCTTTCTCTTCTTCCCTCTCTATCTCTTTCTTCTATATCTTCTTTCCACTTCATGCAATTATTTTCTATAGCATAAGCGCATAGTCATGGTGTTTTCAATTAAGTGTTCGGTTTGTTCATCATTTCACTATTTTCTTTAAGCAAATCTAAATCACAAGTGTTTTTCAAAGGACTCTAAGGTTTTTAACTCTAAAAATCTCTTCTTCCCTGTGGATTCGACCCGTGCTTGCCATAGTACTATGTTCTCTTTTGATCATTTTGTGCAAGTTCGGTTTTAAGATTGTTAGCGCGCGTGTTTTAAACGATGAACTTTTGCGTTATCAGGTCGCTCCCAAGCCCGAGATAAGGGCAAGGGGGCGGCTTCCGAGGGGGCCTCACGGCCGGGCGGCCTAAAGCGTAAGGATCCCATGGAGGGAAGGTTGCGGGAAGCCGCGAAGGCCAGGAAATAGGCCAAGAAGGCCGGTCTCCTCATCACTACCGGGGGCAACTCTGGTTCGGCGGCGCTCCCCTCTCAGGGGCAAGGTGGGGCTGACCCAACTGGGCTGGCTCCCCCATCCGCCGAGCGAGAGAGGGCCGAGGAGACCAGGGGCCCCTCAAAGGATGGTGACGATGGGTCGGCTCTCCCCTCGGTGGGAACAGAGGGGGCCGAAGTAGAAACAGCCGAGGCCGAGACAGGGGGGCCGGTCGGGGTAGGTGATGTCTCGGGTGGCGATGCGAGGGCCGAGACAGTTGAGATCGGGGGTTCGCCTGTAGAGGCGTCGCAGCCCCAAACGTCTGTGGTGCATGGGTCGGCCGAGCTCGCAGCGCCGGTTGAGGCCAGGGGTTCGCCCGCAGGGGCATTGCAACCCCAGCCGACCGTTGTGCGCGGAGCGGCTGAACCCACATCTCGATCCGGGCCTTCTGGCGAGGCGCCGGGCGTGGAAGGGGTTCCCCTGCCGGTGGCGCTGGAAAGGCTCGGTATCTCGAGCAATCTGTATGAGCTCTGCCGCGAGGTGTCCGCGAGGATAAAAGGCGGAGACAAGCGTCACTCCCCAGCCGGGGTCCTCGACGTCATCATGGAGGGCGGCCTGGTCATGGCCCAGATGGGGGCCACGATGGCGGATACCTACGCCCGGGCGGAGTCAGAACGGTCGAACCTGGCTTGGACCCTCGGGGGGTGTGAGAGGAAGTTGGCTCAGCTCAATGAGGCGCACGAGGGGCTCCGGCGGGAGTTCTCTGCGATCAGGGCGTTGGCGCGGTCGAGCCGGCTGGAAGTCGGCGCGTTGACTGAGCAGCTAACCAAGGCCCGGGAATCGCTTGAGAGGAAAAGAAAACTCCTTGAGGAGGAGCGCCTTCACCATCTCGAGCTGGCCGGACGTGGGGAGGCTGAGCGCGCCGAGCTGGTGGACCGAGCGGAGGCAGTGGAGCGCCTCCGTTTTGAGGTCGAGGCCGACCGAACTGAGGCGGAGGAGCGATCGGCGGAGGCCGAGGAGCGGGCGGCCGAGGCTGAGCTGAAGTTGGCTGAGGTAGAGAGGCGATCAGCGGAGGCCGAGGAGCGTGCGGTCGAGGCGGAGCGGAAGGCGGCTGAGGCAGAGAGGCGATCAGCGGAGGCCGAGAAGCGTGCGGTCGAGGCAGAGCAGAAGGCGGCCGAGCTTGCCGAGAGAATGGGGCTGGTCGGAGCGGAGGCGATCGAGCAATACAGGGGCTCGGAGGCCTACCTAGCCGACCTGCAGGAAGCTGCCCTTCCACACTACGAGGTAGCACTTCGCTGAGGCATCCGCAAAGGGTTCAAGCAGGGTTACCGCCGGGCCATTGCCTATGCCGAGGCACAAGATTCTGGGATCGACTTCCCTTCTGGCCAGTGCTATGACTCGGATGAGTCGTCTTCTAACTCCTCTACGTCGGGCGGGGAAGATCCAGAGAGATCTTCTCCGGTGGGATCACCAACTCCGGCTGCCTCGGGAGGGCTCGCGGCAGAGGCAATTCCTGCGCAGGCGAGGTCAGTGCCAAGGCCGGCCGTCACCGAGGGTGCCGGGGGCGAAATACCCGTGCCTTCCATTCCCGAGCTTCAAAGTGGGCCCGAGGCCTGATGTATCGCTCTATTTTGCCTTCTTCCTTTGTTTGTCTCTTTTCCTTTTCTGAAAAAGAAAGACTTTCCTTTTTGCAAGGCAATAAATGACTTACTTGTTTCTTACCTTTCTTGCCGTGGTTCGATTAGCGTATCTGCAGTAGTTGGAAATTGTCGATACGTCCTGCGTGGGTTTCGAATGCCGGTTGGACGGGCTCCTGACAGGGTGTCTTTCCGTTTCCTCACGCTTAGAATGCCTGGCTGCTTCGTGTATCCCGCTGAGGTGGGCAACGAGGGGTTTGAGGTGATCGTTCAAAGGGGAAAATTCCTTTGGCGTGTTTTCGAGGGGGGAGTCATTTAAGGCAAGTAGCCTCCCTTAGCCTATAAAAAGATCGAAGGGTGTCCCTTGCTCTCCATCGCTTAGGATTTTCACTACCAGTCTTTCCTCGCCCCTTCTTCACGTTGCGCTATGCCGTTGTATTCGGAGCATGGAGGATCCTTCGGAAGACGACGCTGCCGGTGATGGAGGAGCAGAGAGTTTTTGCTGCTTTGGGCTGTTGAGCAGGTCCGACGGTCGTCGCGCGGAGTTGAGACGGGTCCGATGGTCGTCGCGCGGATTTGGGGAGGGTTCGACGTGCGGAGGCACGCCCCCTTTACCAGTTCCCGCGAGGCTTCCCGGGGGGCGCCGAGATGGAGGACGGATGGGGGCATCCGGGACACCCGCCGCCACTCTCTCTCTGCTCGCTCCAGGGGTGGGGAGGAAGCAAATTAAGCTCCCTCCTTTCTGGGCCCTCCCCTGTCATTTCTTTCACTCTGCGGAGGCTGCTTGCTCTCTGTACGTTCCAAAGAATTGGCAGGTTGGGAAGGAGGAGGCCTTCATAGGCGTTCCTTCCCTCTTCCTCTTCCAAGTTCAACTTGGAAGGTAGCCTTCCATCTTTTTAATCCCTCTGTCACCTTTGTCACGGGCCACCCGAGCCAATTGGGTCGACCGCCTCTTGTCCGAGCCAGTTTCTACACGAGGCAGAATCAATGGCTGGACGCGAGGAGATCAAGACCGAGTCGGCCGAGTGATGGCCTCTTGCATTAGTGCTAGATGGATTTTTTGCTTTTTGCTATGCGATGTACTGGCTTTGCCTTTCTGATGTACCAACAATTGTTTGAATGAAAAGAAGAAAGTTTTATTTCATCCAACTTGTTTGCACAAATTCAAAAGTAGAATCTGCGTAGTGTGGCTACGTTCCACGTCCGAGGGATGGGTTCCCCTTCCATTGTAGCTAGCCTGTACGCACCTTTCCCGAGCGTCTCGACCACTCGGTAGGGGCCTTCCCAGTTAGGGGATAGCTTGCCCGCCTCCTCTAGTGGTCGAGCGGCTTCGGCTTTTCTGAGGACGAAGTCTCCTAGTTGGAAGTGCCTGTCTCGGACTTTGGCGTTGTAGTATCGAGTGAGGCGGCGCTTGTATTCCGTTGCTCGGATGCTGGCGATCTCTCGGAGTTCATCTGCTAGGTCGAGATTCTCGAGTAACTTTTGCTCATTTTCCTCGGGCGAGAAGCGGATGACTCGGAGAGAAGGGTTGGCAACCTCCAACGGAATAACGGCCTCAGTGCCATATACCAACTGGAAAGGACTCTCACCGGTTGCCATTCTGGGAGTCGTTCTGTGTGACTAAAGTACGCTAGGCAATTCCTCGGGCCAGCTACCCTTGGCCTTGTCGAGTCTGGTCTTTATGCTTTTTAAGATAGTCTTATTGGCATTTTCGACCAGCCCGTTGGCCTGAGGGTGGGCGACCGAGGTGAAGTGGTTGCGAATGCCTAGGTCGGCGCATCTATCTCGAAAATAGCGAGAATCAAATTGCCGACCGTTGTCGCTCACTATCACCCGGGGGATGCCGTAACGACAAATGATCGACTTCCAGACGAAACCCTAGACGACTGTCTCGGTGATCCTTGCCGTGGCTTCAGCCTCGATCCACTTGGTGAAGTAGTCGATGGCGACGATAATAAACTTCTTCTGGGCCTGAGCCTTGGGGAACGGCCCAAGGATGTCGATCCCCCACCGAGCGAAGGGATATGGCTCAGTCAGGGTGACGAGCTCCGTAGCCGGCTGATGGACTAAGTGGTCGAATCGCTGGCATCGGTCGCACTGTTGTACATGGGCCGTGCAGTCGCGCTGCAGGGTGGGCCACCAGTAACCCTGCCGTAGCAGGATCCTGGCGAGCGATCTTCCTCCTGAATGCACTCCGCACAGACCTTCATGAATCTCTTGGATGGCTCGGCTGGCTTCGTCGGGGCCGAGACACTTCAGGAGGGGACCGGAGAAAGATCTCCGGTAGAGAGTGTCGTCTAGAATGACGAAGCGCCGATCTTGGTACTTCATTCTGCGAGCTTCTCGAGGGTCGGGAGGTTCTTGGGAGTCCCAGAGCCACGACATGTAGGGGGCACGCCAGTCGCTGAGAATGGCCGAGTCAACAGTGAGGAGCTCCGAGTCAATGCTCGGGCGCTCTAGCTCTTCAAGGAGGACTGATCGTGTGCCTTCAGGATCGAGAGAAGAGGCCAACTGAGAGAGGGCGTCCGCCTAGGAGTTTTCCTCCCGAGCTATTCGAACTACCTCGAATCCCTCAAACTGTTGGGCCAGGTCTCTGACCAATTGGAGGTATTTGATCATTGGTACCTCTCGAGCTTCGTACTCGCCGTTGATTTGGCTAGCGACCAGCTGGGAGTCAGTGTGAATTTTGACTCTCTCAACCCCCAGCCGTCGGGCCATGCGTGCTCCCGAGATAAGGGCCTCGTACTCGGAAGCGTTGTTGGATGCCGAGAAGTTGAACTTCAAGGCGTACTGTAGCTCTGCTCCTTCGGGGGAATTCAGGAGGATCCCGGAACCACTACCGACCGAATTGGAGGATCCGTCGACGAACAACTCCCAGGTTGGCCCGGGCGCGGACGGAGATCTTTCTTCAGTCGGGACGGCGCTCTTGGCGATGAAGTCGGCAAGCGCTTGGCCTTTCACAGCTGAGCGTTGCCGATAGGATATATCGTAGGCCCCGAGCATGATGGCCCACTTGACGAGTCGCCCCAAAGCTTCGAGATGGGCCAAAATCTTCTTCAATGGTTCGCCGGTCAGCACAGTGATGGGGTGGCCCTAGAAATAGGGTCGGAGGCGCTTGGCAGAGGTAACCAACGCTAGCACGAGTTTCTCGATTGCGGGGTACCTCCTCTCAGCCTCGTTGAGCACCTTGCTGGTGTAGTAGACCGGCCTCTCGACTCCCGAGTCATTTCTGACTAGGACCGAGCTGACTGTGGATGGTGTTGCTGAGAGATAGAGCAGCAAGGCTTCGCCCGAAACGGGCTTGGAGAGCACCGGGGGCGAGGCCAGGAACTTCTTAAGCTCGGCGAATGCTCTCTGACATTCCTCATCCCATGCGAACGTAGCAGATGCCAACTTTGGCCCCCTCAATAGCTTGAAGAAGGGCAAGCATCGTTCATCCGCACGGGACAGGAAGCGGCTGAGAGCGGCGACATGCCCGGTTAGGCGCTGGACGTCCTTAATGCTAGTGGGCGGACGCATGTCCAGGATGTCCTGGACCTTGTCGGGGTTGGCTTCGATCCCACGCTGAGTGACCAAGAAACCCAGGAACTTCCCAGATCTCACTTCGAAGGCGCACTTAGCAGGATTGAGCTTCATGTTGTACTTCAGGAGGGTGCCGAAGGTTTCAGCGAGGTCGGGGAAGTGGTCTTGGGCTTGGGGGTCTTGACGAGCATGTCGTCAATGTAGGCTTCGACGTTCCGACCTAGTTGCTCCTCGAACATGTGATTGACCAGCCTTTGATACGTAGCTCCAGCGTTCTTCAACCCGAAAGGCATTCGGGTGTAGCAGTATACGCCGTAGCCGGTGATGAAGGCGGTCTTCTCGATATCTTATGGGTCCATCCTGATCTGATGGTAACCTAAATAGGCATCTAGGAAACTGAGTATCTCATTGCCCGAGGCTGAGTCAACCAATTGGTCGATGCTCGGTAACGGATAGCAGTCCTTAGGAGTGGCCTTATTCAGATCGGTGAAGTCCACGCACATCCGCCATTTGCCCGAAGCTTTAGGCACCAGGACGACGTTGGCTAGCCATGTCGGGTACAGGACCGGTCTGAAGAGGCCAGTCTCTTGTCCCTTGGTGACCTGTGCCTTGATGATCACATGCTTCTCTGGTGCATGCTTTCTTCTGCGTTGCTGAACGGGCTTCACGGCGGAGTCGAGGTTGAGCTTGTGCATTACAGTCTCCTCTGGTATCCCATGGAGTTGATCATCGGACCAAGCAAAAACTCGGATGTACTCAGAATGGAATTTCTTATATTGCTGCTGAACCTTGGGCGGTAGGTCGGCTCCGATCCTTACTCCTAGGGTCGGGTCATCGTTTAGGAAAACCGTCAGTAATTCGCCACCAGGCTCGGTGGTTGCGGTTTTATCCTCGACTCCCCGGGGGCCCTTGTCCTTCCCGTCCGACCTTGTGGCCTCTACCGAGATATTGTAGCACCTTCTGGCCGTGGCTTGGTTACCTCGGACTTCCCCAAACCCATTTTTGGTGGAGAACTTCACTTTTTGGTGATAGGTAGATGGTACGGCCTTTATCCGGCTGAGGATGCCCTGGCCGAAGATGGCGTTGTACTCTATCATACCTTTAATCACTATGAAGTCCACCATGACCGTAACGGTTTTGGGTGGGGTGCCGAGGGTAACCGGCAGGCTTAGGGCTCCCTCGGGATAGGTGGCCAGGACATTAAACCCGCAGAGGGGGGTTCGGACCGGGCGGAGTTTGGAAGGATCCTCCCCCATCTTAAGGAAACATCCATAAGACAGTACATCAGGGGCACTCCCATTGTCAACTAGAATTCTATCTACGTTACAATGGTTTATCGTAGCAGAGATCACGAGGGCGTCGTCATGCGGGGTGCTCAGCCCTTCCAGGTCTCGGTCGGAGAAGACTATGACATGGGGCTCACTTGGCGGGGCCTTGGGAGGCTCTATGGCTCGGCTCGCCCGCTCGGCATGATGCTTCCTTCCTTGGCTGCTGTCGCCTCCTGATGCCGTCCCTCCGGAGATGACGTTGATGTCACTACAAGAAAAATCGCGGATAGCGACCGACCTAGCGGTCGCTATTCAGTCGTAGATCGGTCGCAAATTGGAATTGCGACCGAACAGATACTATCTAGCGACCGAATATGTCGGTCGCTATATAATAGTCGCTATATAGCGACCGACATAATTCGGTCGCAGTATCAGTCGTTATCAGAGACCGATTATAATCGGTCGCCTGACCGGTCGCTAATAATTCGGTCGCAATTCAGTCTCTATTCGGTCGCTACATTTGTTGTATTTTAAAAAATAAAATTAACCTATCGGATTAAGTCGGTCTCAATTCGGTCGCTATTCGGTCTCTAATTATGTTGTATTTTTAAAAATAAAATTAACCTATCGGATTTATTCGGTCTCAATTCGGTCGCTAGTCGGTCGCTAAAGTTTCGGTGGCTAATCGGTCGCTAGTCGGTCGCCAAGTATAATTATTTAATAAAAGAAATATAACGTATAGTCGCTATTCGGTCGCAATTCAGTCTCTATGCGGTCGCTAATTTTGCATTATTTTTTTTTAAAAATTTATTTAAACTGATAAATAAATTACCTGATAAATAACAAATTCATAACATAAATATAAAATCAACTACACAGACAACAATATCGACAAATCTCAAATTCATCACATACAAACACCTGATAAATAACAATTTCATAAAACAATAATAAATCAACTACACGGATCACAATCTCCACGAACCTCAAATTACACACAATTAAAATAAAATCACAAATTAATCATACATCCATAATAATAAAATGACAACATACACAACTAAAATAAAATCACAAATCCTCCACATATGTCTCATCCTGGTCGTCGTCTCGTCCAACATCATCCTGGTCGTCGTCTCGTCCAACATCTCGCGACGGATGATCCTGTATATCATTTAAAAAAATTATAATCAAATCCTTAATAAAGAAATCAAGCATTAACAAGACTTAATAAAGAAATCAAGCATTAACAAGAGTATGCCAATAGTTTAAGCCAGCTCATTTTCATATATATAAATACACACACACAATATAAGTTCAAATTTCATCTTGTATTTTAAAAATGAAGTTTGAGCGCCGAGCTCAAACCGGGCATCCGATTTGGATTCCGTCAGTTCTGACAAGTCACTTTCATCTCCCCGGTCGTATTGGAATGATCGGCACGGCCATCCGACCGGTATTTCGAATTTTAGACCCCCGGACCCGTCCTAACAGTTCATTTGAACTAAGTGTATTTTAAAAATGAAGTTTGAGCGCCGAGCTCAAACCGGGCATCCGATTTGGATTCCGTCAGTTCTGACAAGTCACTTTCATCTCCCCGGTCGTATTGGAATGATCGGCACGGCCATCCAACCGGTATTTCAGATTTTAGAACCAAATGCCCCGTCCTAACAGTTCATTTGAACTAAGTGTATTTTAAAAATGAAGTTTGAGCGCCGAGCTCAAACCGGACATCCGATTTGGATTCCGTCAGTTCTGACAAGTCACTTTCATCTCCCCGGTCGTATTGGAATGACCGGCACGGCCATCCGACCGGTATTTCAGATTTTAGACCCCCGGACCCGTCCTAACAGTTCATTTGAAATAAGTGTATTTTAAAAATGAAGTTTGAGCGCCGAGCTCAAACCGGGCATCCGATTTGGATTCCGTCAGTTCTGACAAGTCACTTTCATCTCCCCGGTCGTATTGGAATGACCGGCACGGCCATCCGACCGGTATTTCAGATTTTAGAACCAAATGCATAAGTTGCTGCTTCTCGCTGCCTCCATTCAGGTTTGTTAATGTTTTCTTCTATGAATGGCATAACAAGAGGCACAATGTCATCTCCCACGGTCCGTGCAACCAAACCCAAGCATGTTCCTCCAGCCATTGCAAGATTCCAAACTCCTTCATCCTGATCTTGGTCGTCTTCTTGCTTAAGGAGTGTCTCCAACAGCATAGGGACAAGCGCAGGTAGTGCCTGCTTGATAAAATAAAAGCAAGGGGTGTCAGAATCAGCAGAAAAATCCCCTCCATATTCATCTAAGATGTCAATCTCTTCATCGCATATTGAGCTCCAGAATTCAATAGCTTGTAGAGCAACAGGTTCCTCATCTTCCCTCACAGCTTTTGCAGTGATGTTAAATATGTCCTGCATATACGATGCAAGCTTCTCATAATACATGGAGGATATGGAGACCAAGCATTCGAATGCAGCCTGCCGTATCTTCACCTCAGGGGACAGAGTAGCTTCACAAATGACTCTCATGATATAATCCCTCTCCATATCATTCCCGAAGTTTGCCTGAGCAAATCCCAAAGAATTATGCAGAGCTCGAGTTGCAGCCAGCCTAACATCAATGTTTCCCTCAGAAGCACTCATGCCTTGAACAACCGCTGTCAATATCTTATTGACTTGCTCTTGATCAACTTCATCAGGGGAGACTTCTTCACACATGTAACCTAGGGTGTCCAAAGTTGCTTGCTTAACATCTGGCTGAAGTTGGTGAATATTTGACAAGAGAGAACTGATAAGTTCAGGCCATTGATTTTGAGGCAACTCAATACCAGCAATCTTTGCAACAACTTGAGATGCAGTAGATCTTGCATCAATCACCGGTGAAGAGAGAGTCTGTAGTAAACATCCTTTGACCTGGGCCCTAACAGCTACATCCAATGATAACCATCTCTGCACATGCTCAAATTTTCTGTGTTGCTCCTTTGCATCCAGGGCATTTTTGAGAATCAAGCCTGCCAATTTACGGCTAACAACAGGCTTGTCATTATTTGCTAATTCACTCGAAAGAGATAGCAAGAACCCAGTAACATTTTGATCCTGAAATTGTTTTAAACTTTCCTCAGCATGCTTGCGAACCGCTGAATCTATTGACTGTGCATTCAAAAGAACTTGGGTAACTTCCATAGCCATTTCTGTATGGTATCTTCTCCGCCTTTCCCTTGCAGGGATACGCCCCAATGGCGGCCGCCGCCGACTATATATAATATCCTTCACTTCTTGTAACTTATGACCTATGCTCCTTTGTATGAACTGCCCTTCCTTTGCTTAGAGGTGCTGTTCCTGGCTTCCTGCCATGACAGTTACCAGACTTTGGGGAGATCTTTTCACCTAAATTGGCATATTTTATTCATGTCTACATGTTACTTTCCTTATATTATTCTAGCTTTATGAATATTTATAGATCTGTATCCTCCCCCACTCAAGTGAATAGAATTTATACATATCTTTTCACTTTCAGTTCTAACCAAAATCTCTATACACCTATGGAAAATCCTGCAGAACAGTCTGCCTGTTGATTCTAATATCCAGAGGATAGGTGTAAGATGATATTTAGAGTTAAGAAAATGATATTTTCCCCTCCTCAATCTAAATTCTTATATTTTGTAAGATGATATTTAGAGTTAACAAATAGAAAATCAATCAAATAAAATACTTACCGGAGGCTGCTGTGCAGGAGGTGCAGGAGGTGCTCTACTACTATCAATTCCCAAGGATGTGAGCATCTGGGAGACGGTCTGAGCGACGATGGTTGAGATATTCTGAGAGATATTCTGAGAGACGGTCTCGTTGACGATCTGCCTAAACATATCTGGAGTCATGGTCGGGGCGGCACTGGAAGAACCATCTGGGGCTGCTGGTGTGGTAAATGGAGAGGTCGCATGTGAGACCGAACTCGAGCATGATGATAACACCCTAGTCGTGCCCAAGCTATGTCCAAAACCATAAACATGTCCTTTCTTGGGTGCCCCAGATGCTGCAACCCAAATGGCAGGATCCAACTCTGGACGCTGACTGTCATCCCCGTACCTCTCATCCATTCGTCTACTATATGAGTCCTGCAAAAACCAAAAAAAAACAAAACCAAATTATTCTACAATTTAATCTTAAATGAAAACTATTAATGTATACACTTACCGCTACCTCCCGAGCTTTCTCACTAATGTAAGCATTTGTCCCTTTCTTCTTATGAGTTCGATCAAAAAGTTCATGAAATTGAGCTGGCCGCTTTAACTGTGCTTCCTGTTATTCAAATAAATCACAGTTTCATAATAGAAACAAAAAATTTATATATGTAGAAGTGTACTTACTAATCTCGCTTTATGTGTTGCAAAGGAGACAGAGCCACCCGTGTGTAAATTCGCTTCAGGATGCGCTGCTCTGTTTTGCTTTGCTTTGTTTGAATTGGCATTCCATTTCTCCGCTTCCCAAATGTTGCACAGCTCTGTCCAATACTCCTTTCTCATCCACACAGGCCCATGCTCCTTCCATATATTCTTATCAGTACTTGCACATGCTTTTTTTGCATATCTTCGGGCATTGTACATAAGATGTTTGAAATTATCTCTTGCAGTAGCTGTCCATGCAAATCTAGCACGTAACTCATCTGAATGTTCTGTGAATCGATGATTCCTCTATATATTAACAACAACAAAAATTTATATGTTACATAACAAAGTGGGTTAAAATAATAATTGAAAATGACTTAATATGATAAAATAAGATAAATACCAAGAACATAGAGAACAATAAATCCTGAACACCCATCGGAAAATCAGCAAAGCGATGGATGGGGCCTGGAAAATGTGCTTGAATTGTCTTTGTAATAAATTGTGATGCTTGGGCTGGCTCTATTTTATTCCTGAAATTAAAAATATTAATACCACAATGACGAATAAATAACAAAAATAATGCATTACGTACCCTTCATTTATCCACACTGCCCGCATCGTCTCATTACAACAGCCCTCCCCCTCATGATGACTCGCCTCGTCATCAGCACGTACTATACGAATTAAATAGTATAAATAAAACAAACTATCAAAAAAACATAAATATGCAAATGAACATACCTGACTCAGCTGGGGGAGGTGTAGATCCACTCGCCATGTGTGATGGCGGTGCATAGGCCGTCAATGTACCCGTTGTCAGTGGTAACGGTGCAGAGGCCGTGGGTCCTGTAAGGATAAGAATCAGATAACACAAAAACATAAAGAATTATTTTAAACAAATACTCAAATGAATTATACATGAAAGTATACATACCTACTACCGGTGGTAGCGGTGCATCCCTCGGTGGTAACGGTGCAGAGGTCGTGGGTCCTGTGAAAATAAGAATCAGATAACACAAAAACATAAAGAATTATTTTCAACAAATACTACAATGCATTATACATGAAAGTATACATGCCTCCTATATGCACTCTTTTCTCCCCCCCCTCCAAATGAGAAAAGGAAATGGAGCGGGAAACCATCCGTTTGAACACAAACCCTTTAAAAGAATGACGACTCAATATGCTGGCCTAGATATGGAAAGTACTGTTTTTTTTTTGTCTACCAGTTCAAATAGAACCATTTAAAAAGAATAACAACCGAATAAGCCTATCCTAGAGATAAAAGATTCTGCTCTTTTTTTGGGGGTTGCTACCTGAATCTCTCGTTGTCTGCATGTTTGTTTCCTTCCCTTCTGGCTATTCTTTCATTGAAATATGGTGACTGATCATCATCATTCCCCATTGGGGGAATTCCCATTTTCTAAAATTTCTGCCTGTGAAGTTTCCGAAGCAGTATCATCAACGGTCAAGTTTGAAACACCATCAGCGATGGAGCTTCCATCCTCTCCATCTGAAGGAGATTTCTGTGACGTAGTCTCCTCTGCAGCAGGCTCTGAGTCCTCCGAGGGTCGCTGCAGGCTCCAATACATGATGCTGGCTGTCAAGGTAAGTATCATTTTCTGGTTTACCTGCCATAGAACCTATGTAAATCAAACAAAGGTGTTCAGACGTTTGACCGATGTAAATCAGAACCTATGTAGAGGACTTTAAGATTTCTTTGACAATCAAACAAAGGTGTTCAGACGTTTGACCGATGTAAATCAACAATGACTGTGATCAGTGGGGAAAGATCCAACACCCGAACCCAAATCGTCTGATACGATGCGCACCCACGGAATAAACCCTTATATAAAAATATTTATTTTCAAAAAGAACACAAACAAATTTTGAATACATATTCTGTGGCCAACACTTACAAAGAAATTCCTGAAGCTAAATAAAGCCAGCAGCCATAAAAGAAAGGGAATAGCATGAACAAATACTTGCACAACACTTGGAGGATAGGATATGAAGTAACTTTCTTGTCAGCTTAAAACGGTCAAATGAGATAAAGCTACTGTCTCCCATTCCAACATGCTTCCATCATGTCACTTATGAAACACTAAAACGTACATGCCCATACAGGTGACTATATATTCAAATCAAAATTCAATTTCCAACCTGCACCCATGACACACTGCAAAGAACTCCAAATGCTAGATAGCATGCATTTGCAAGCACAGCAAGGAATGCTTTGAACAAGGTGCTGTCCTGAATTGTAAATCCGTCAACTCATGCAGCTTCTCCAAACCAATGTATTGGGTCAAACCCGTGTGCTGAAACTGTTTTGGGACCTAGGGCCATGAAAGTCTCATCAGGTTCTCTGCTATGTCTTCAGTACAGCAGATCCCATATTTACCTTCTGCCTTCACAAATCACAATTAATAGCATTCTCATAATAGTCTCATTTATTTATTTCTTTAAATGCAATCAGATGCTTACTGTTCCTTAAAAGAAAGAATAAAAGCTTAATATACTCTAATCAGCCTTATCCTCAATGCAACATTCCAAGCACAAGTTCCAGCTCTCTTGATTTCTGTCTGGAAGCCAATGTTCTGAGCATTCGCATCAATGCATGGACCGGGTAGGTGCTAGGAGCAAGAACATATGTGAGTCTCAGCCAGGCCTTTCAACTCCATCCACTGGTTGTGGCAAGCAACCAACAAGCACGCACAGATCATTCACCTCTTGGTCTGCCACAAGGTGGGACCTGCCTGACAGCTATGATGCAATGGTGTGTTCCATTGGAGACCACAAGTCAATAATGGACGGTTCCTCATGAAAATCTCCACAAACATCCACCAAGCATATAGATTATGAACAAACGAATTTTGCTCGGGCCAGCAAAGTCTCAAAGAGGCAAATTAACAAGCCTAGAAAATCTGAGGGGGACGGGAAGGGGAGGGGGAGGCAGAGGGGGACACGGGAAGGGGAGGAAGGGAGGAGACCGTCGGAGGCAGAGGGGGAGGCGGAGTGGGACGGGAAGGGGAGGGGGATCAGAGGGGTCAGGCCGGAGGGGGAGGGGCATGGGGATGGGAAGGAGATCTGAGGGGGACGGGGGCGCAGGCCGCAGGGGGGAGGGGAGGGGAGCAAGCCGGCGACGGGGCCGCAGGGGGGAGGGGAGTAGGCCGGCGGGGGAGGGGAGCAGGCCGGTGACGGAGGGGGAAGGGAGAGAGAGAGAGAGAGAGAGAGAGAGAGAGAGAGAGAGAGAGGTACCTGCGGAGGGCGACGACGGCAGGGCGAGCGGCGACGGCGACTCGACGCGAGCGGCGCGGCGACGGGCTCCGGCGGAGGGGGGCTCGGGCGGGAGGCAGCACGGGGAGGGGGGCTCCGGCGGAGGAGGGGGGCTCGGGCGGGAGGGCTCGGGCGGAGGGGGGGCTCCGGCGGAGGGGGCTCGGGCGGGAGCGGGGAGGGGGGCTAGGGCGGAGAGGGGGCCGCAGGGGAAGGGGGCTCGGGAGGGGGGGCTCGGGCGGGAGGGGGGGGGCTCGGGCGGGAGGGCTCGGGCGGGCGGGGGTCGTAGTAGGAAGTATAACGGCATCAGCGACCGACTGGAGACCGAAGTTAATTCGGTCGCAATAATAGCGACCGATTAGCGACCGATATACATGCGGTCGCTGAAACGGTCTCGGTTATGCGACCGATTATTTCGGTCTCCGAATTGGTCTCTATTTGGGACCGACTAGCGACCGATTAAATCGGTCGCTAATTCGGTCGCTATAGCCACTTTTTCTTGTAGTGTGTGGACCCCTCGGGGGGCGTTGTTAATCTCCTCTGCGGCGCATCGATCTTATTTATGCTCGGCAGCGAACCGAGCTAGGTGACCCAGACGGATGAGGCGCTCGATCTCAACCTAGAGCTGGTGGCAGTCACTGGTGTGGTGCCCGTGATCGCCGTGGAATAAGCAATGCTTTCCACCGCTGCGGTTCTTCAACCTCATCGGCTCGGGTTGGCGGAGAAGTCCCGAGTCTTTGATGTCTTCATATATCTCATAGACCGGTGCGGCTAGTAGGGTGTACCGCTCGTACTTCCGCTTGCGCTCCCCATCACGGTCTCTCTTTTTCCCCGGGCCTGAGTTTGGCTCGGGAGCCCGCTTCTTGTCCCCCTCCCGACCCGGGCCGGTTGCGTCTCGGCAAGCGCTGAGCACTTCTTCGCACTCGGCGTGGCGCAAGGCCAGAGTCACTAGCTCGGCGAGGGTTGAGGGAGGGTGGAGGACAAGCTCGCGGAGGAGATTCTCGTCCCGGGTGCCCCCAGTCAGTGTGGTTATGGCTGAGGCCACGTCCAGGCGGGGGATTCTCAGGGCTTCCGACTTAAATCGGTGAATATAGGCCCGGAGTCTTTCCCCTTGCGCCTGTTTGAGGGCCAGGAGCCCCGCTACTGACCTCGGGGGGGCACTTCCGGTGAAACTCTCTTTGAAGACTCGCCCGAATTGCTTGAAGTCTCGGATGGATCCGGGGGCGGGGGCCCGGAACCATGCTTGAGCGCCTTGGACCAGGGTGGTCACGAAGGCTCGGCACTTGATGGCGTCGGACGCTCCGTGTAAGGTCATTAGAGCGTCGAAGCTGTCGTAATGATTGGCTGGGTCGCCCTGGCCGTCGTAGGGCTTGAAGGTAGGGATGGAGGTTCTGGGAGATACCTTTGCCTTCAAGATGTACTCGGAGAATGGGGATTTCTCCTCGTCCTCCGAAAAAGAGGTCTTCTGCAGGGCGCGAAAGGCGCGCTCCTGTTCTGCGAATCGCCTCTCAAAATCTCGTAGTCGGAGGGATAACTCCGGCTGCTGCCGCGTCATGGGGCTGGGGGGAGCGTCTTGGCGATCTCCGGGGACGTCAGTCTCCGGGTTCGGACGGCGCGCCCTCAGTTTTCTTCTCCTCGGCGTGGAGGAAGCCTCTTGCTCCGGAGGCGGAGCATGCGAGGGACCTCTCGTCCGGTTGCGGATGATCTGCTGGCCGCGGAGGGTGAAGCGGCCTCCGGCGGTGTGCTGGGACATATTTTCGCGGGGAGGGCTTCTTGTCGGAGCGCCGGACCTTCCATCCCTAGCCGCCTGGGCCGTTATGAGTTCCACGAGGACATCCAGTTTCACGTTGAGGGCCTGGAAGGCTTCGGCGCCACCGTTGGGTGGTAGCCCTGCCGCCGCAGGAGGGGGTGGTGGATCGTCGGCGGGGGCGCTGGCGTTGGAGGGAGGGTTCTGTGAGGCCCGAGAGGGGCCATCCCCTGCCGCTACCATGGTCTTTCCCCTCTCGCCGGCGGACCTCCTCCCTGAGCTCCTTCGCACCATACTGGCTTTTTGTACGTTTCCCACAGACGGCGCCAGATGAAGAGACGAGATCTCGCGCTGGTCCTGAGCGGATGGTGGATCACCGGATAGTGAACTGCAAGACAGGGAAACGGATCAGGGGCCCAGGGGAAACCCTCCGATGCTTAAGTCAGTGGAGCTATGGCGGGAGCAATAAAGGGAGGTGAGAGCTTGTGCGCGAGATCCCTCTCCACCAGAGGGTGAAGTGGTTCTTGCTCAGGAGCTTTGAGCTTCTGAGTGCCCTTACCTTCGTCGGAGGGTCTCCCTGGTTTAAATAGTACGCCGTTTCCTGGAGTCCTGTAAGCCGAGGGGTTTCAGGTGGGGGTTACGTCCTCATCGTGGGCTTTTATTGCCTTATCGTGAGAGCGTTATCACCTTGGGGAAGAAGAAGTCCCTTGCCATCCTGAATTCCTGCCTGCTATGGACTCTTAACGGCTGCAAAGGATAAGCAATCGTCGGACGTTCCGAGCTCAGAGAGGCCAGCCCTATCGGGCGATAGGCTTAGCTCGGAAGAGGATGGGTCGGATGGGTCGGCATGCGCCTTCTTCTCCCAGGCGGAGATATGGCTTGGGCCGGACCTCTCCTGTGACCTGACCGACACTCGGGCCTTCCGAGCCTAGAGGCCGCCTAGGAAGGTTGTATCCTCGAGCGATCTTTTATTGGGCTTTCTTCCCTGAGTGGGCCCTGTGGGATGTCACTTAGGCGAGCTTGGCCTCGTTGGGTCCTGTCGGGCCTAATCGGGCTACTCTTTGAATGGACTAAAGAAATCCCCCTCTCCAGGTACGTAACGGTATCAAACCGTACCATACCGTACCCGTAAAAGAGCAGTACGATCGGTACGACCGGTCCGTCAAACCCTGCCTTAAATAGGGCCATCTGCATAATTTCCAATTTCTATAAACACGCCCTCAAACGGGGGTTACACAATTTCTGACATGCCCAGGCCAGGGGTACACACACAAAGTCACAGACACACTTGGTTGCCCGCTTGCACTGTGATCTTCTTCTCTTACTTTTGGTCGATCATCCATGATTCAACTCTTGGCCCAACCCCTCTTATTTATAGGCATTGGAGGGTGTTAACTGGGAGATGTTGGCCTATGTCAAGTTCTCCCGGTTAAGGCCCAATTATTGAGAGTGTGAGTTGGCTCATCAACCTCTATGAGAGAGAGGGCTGTGGCTCCCTCTCAACCTCTCTCGATTAACGGAGAGGGAGAGAACCGTGGGTGGACCCCAACTCCTCTCTTTCTTCTCAACTTCTCTTCATTAAGAGAGAGAGAGAGAGAATAGTGGGGTGGGCCCTGCGCGTGCTCAACCTCTCCGAGTTAAGGGAGAAAGATTTCTAGAAAGAGAGAGAGAAGATAGAAGAGAGGGGAGAGAGGGAGGTGGGCCCCATAGGCCCCTCAACCTCTCTCGGATAAGCGGGAGAGGGAGGTGGCCACAAGTGGGTTCCACCACCTCCTCAACCTCTCTCGATTAGGGGAGAGGGAGGAAGGAGACTGCTGTGAGGCCCAACCCCTCTTTAACCTCTCTCATTAAGGGAGAGAGGGAAGGGGGCTGCAGTGGGGCCCACTCTCCTTTTAACCTCTCTCGATTAGGGAGAGAGGAGAGAGGAGATAGCATAGCCTCAGTCTTTCCTCGCTGGCTGAGCCTGGGTGGGCCAATAAAAATCAGTGACTCTCTAATTTCTCTCTCTTTGTTTATGTTCTCTTTTTCGCAGACCAAGGCATAGTCCACATGTGTGTTTTTTTGTCTCCTCCACAACGTTGACTTCTTGGCGCAGAAGAGTTCCGATTTACTGTGGCCATCGTCCGGAAGATCCCATGTAGTAACTTGAAATTTTATATGCATTTATATACGAAAATAATAATAATGAAAGATGAAAATAAAATAAATGATAAATATGTTTCTTTATGTCTTTAAAGTGTAGAATATATAAACGCGAATCCTATCTCACGTGTTAACACGAACAGCGAGATTCGCGTCATGATTCGGAGAAGGCAAAGACGTCAGTACTGTAGCATCAGATTTAAGAGAGAATTATTAGCTCTAATTAAATCTTAATTAGTGGATGATCTCATTTCTTACATCATTGAATAAATGAGGTCATTGGTTATGTCATAAAGGGAGATTTATTTCAATATTCTTATGTTAGAATTTATTAGCCACATAAGTGGGTGTAATAGTAACATGGGTTGGTGAAATAGAAAAATTAGGTAGAAAATTGACTTAGAATTAAATTAGTAATAAAATATCATTGAATAAATGAGGTAATTGATTTTGTCATAAAGGGAGATTTATTTCAACATCCACATGTTGGAAATTATTGTCAACATAAGTTGGTGTAATTGTAACATGGGTGGGTGACATAGGAAATTAGGTGGAAGATAGAATTAAATTAGTAATAAAATAATAATGGGACTTGGCCTATAAATAGGGCAAGGATCTTCCCTTCTCAAAGCACAAATCTATTGGGTAAGTGCTTGCTGGAGGAATTCTTGAGGTTGGGAGGAGTATTCAAAATGTTCTTCGTTCTTATTCTTCTTCCTATTCGATCTTCTACTAGGTAGGTATTCTCTCAGGCTAAACTCAAATTGATGCATAAATTAGATGTAGATGTATGTCTACTTTGATTCTATACCATTTTCTCTAATTTTTATTGAGTATTAAGCTTGCTATCCATACAATTGGACATAAGATTTTAACCGAGATTTTTAACCGACGGAAGATCCGTCTCGGATCACGGTGTCTTTCTAAAATCGTGTTCCGGATGCGCGATCTCCGTCCCGATCATGATGTTTTCAAGTTCTAATTGAACCAATATATCGTCTAGCATGTTAAATATGTCATGTTAAGTTGCATAGCATTTAAGTTCACACATGATTAAGTTACGGATATGGAAGATAATAATTCTATTCCAGGAGCTTATATTTCTGTCCTAGTTCTTGTTACCTTCATGATATCTTTGATCTCCATAACTATATTATTTTTCTGGCATGTTAAATGAAGTAGATATTATCTGTTAAAATTACATGGTCATAGTTGCATAATCGTGATTGATACGAGTTTTAACGATTTCCGTGTTATTGTGTTACCGTGTTTTCGACAAGTCGCGTAGCTCGCTAAATTTCTAAGGAAGAACGGTGTCTAAGGAAAGAGGTCCACGGATAAAAGCTTTAAGTGGATAAGTGGTTACTTAATTAGGTCCTCGTGAATACGAGGGGAGCCTCCCACTGTCCCACCTCTTACCTGGCCGTGATTCTTCGATTTTCTAGTTAAGCTCCGACTGCGAAAAACAGGATAGAATTTTCACTAGAATGGTTCCTCATTTCTAACAAGTCGTGTAATTCGCAATAATCCCAAGGAAAAATGATGTCTAAGGAAAGAAGTCCACAGACAAATGCTTTAAGTGGATAAGTGATTTCTTAATTAGGACCTCACGTATGCGAGGTGAGCCTCCCACTGTCCCACCTCTTACCTGGCCGTAATTCCTCGATTTTCTAGCTAAACACTCGACTGTGAAAAACTTGATCTAAAACCGTTTTACGAGATTTTTCGCAAGAGATGATTATGCCTTGTTCGACTATCTAATCTTTTATTGACTTAATGTCGTTAAACATGATGCCTTAAATCCTTTTTCGTACTTCTCTTTCAACTACTTGTAATCTTATACTACTCATACTTCGAATGATAATTTTGCTAGATCTATACTTTATTTGGTAAGCTTTACCTTGAAATTCTTTGGCCATACATATTATGCGGATGTCTAAATATACTTGGGATCTATGATCCATAACCCCAATGCCTGGCGTTAATGGAGCCGGTCTGGTCCTGGGGGGAGCGCCCGAAATTACTTGTGCCCATGGGAGTTGAATGACCTGGTGTGGCATTACACCAAAGTGCTTGACTTGCTAGATTGATTTATGACATTCCACAGTTCGTGAATTACTTGACTTTCTTGAATACATGAGGTACTTGAATTACGTGAAATACTTGACTTGTACATACTTGCGTGAAATGGCCAATTCCATGATAATACTTGCTACATGATCATTCTCTACTTGAACCTTACTATTGATATCTTGTCTACTTGTGATTCCAATTACTTGCATTACTTTACACTCTCTCCTATTCTTGTTCCATGTTTTATTTATGTTTCTCGGCATAACACATACCTTTATCCAAAAATATTAATTACTTTAAGTTGCGTGGTATAGAGATATAAGCCATACTGAGCATTTCGCTCACCCTACATTTTCGGTTAACATTACAGGTAGTTCCGACGATGAACCCCAAACACATGGGGATGGGCAAGAGTGAAACGAGGGATCAAGTTTATCTTAGTTACATAGGTTTATGAGTATTACTCTTATTAGAATCATGTACTTGGAAGTTGTATTATGCCTCTTAAGACTTAATGTTGTTGTAAAACTTTATTTCGATGAAATAAAAGTATCCTTTTCTTATCGTCTACCTTGTGATTGGACCCCCAATTATACATGCTCTGATCAACACGAATGTTTATGACTCGTCGGGCCTCGATATTTCACGTCGGGGCGTGACCGTCTTTGTGGTATCAGAGCCTAGGTTTCATAAACCCTAAGTTTCCCTTGATATAGGTTCTAGATGTTGATCTAGAATTTCAGATAGAGTCTTAAACCTTCCCTGTGAGATTGGGTAGAGCCATGGGCTAAACTTTATGTAGGATAAATTAAGGAAATAGACAAAACACTTAGTTTGGTAGTTGTGGTTGCTGGCTTAATTTTCGCCAATGACTGTCGAGAGAGCTCAATGGCGCGAGATGCAAAGGACGGTCCAAGGACTGACCCAAGTGCTACAACAAATAGCTCAAGGATGAGCTAACCGTGGAGCGAGGGATTTACATAGGAACTTCAAAAGTATGAACCCTCCCAAGTTCGCTGGGTCCACGGACCCGGATGAGGCAGAACACTGGGTGAAAGAAATTGAGAGGATTTTCTGAGTCATGCAATGTGCTGATGAGGAGAAGGTCCTACTCGCTACCTTTCAGCTAGAAAGGGATGCCTGTACTTGGTGGGAGTCGGTCGAAACAACTCTACCGCATGACCAGGTGTTGTGGGAAGAGTTTGTGGAACACTTCAACAACAAATACTTCTCCGATCGAGTTCAAGAAAAGAAAGTTGTCGAATTTACTTCCTTAAAGCAAAGGAGTTTGACAGTGGCTATAATACCCCGAGTTATTAAATAATAAAAAATTATGTGAAAATTAATAAGAAATTCCTTAAGAAATAGGATAAGTGAAAATTTTGACCATTTTGTAAAAATCTGGAAAATTTAGAATCCTGTAGAGGATAAAATGTTTAACAATAGTGTCTTCTATGACTAGCCCAAATAAAATTTGTAAACAAGCCGAATTAACTTATTAAGGCCCAAATCACACTTAAACTTAATTGGACCTTAAAACGCGAAATTGGAACCCATTACCTAATCATTTAGGCTGAGATCGGATCCAAATGAAAGGTTAGGATGAGAGGATCGTTTCCCCATTTAGTTTTCCCCGAAACCCTAACCCTAGAGAGCGAATTTTGGATTAGAAGGCGGCGGCTAACCCTATCCACACGGTTCGCGCACGTCCAACTTGATTGGACTCTATCTCCGCGAATAGAAGACTCTAGACCTTGTGTGACCTATATAAATGATCCTTAGGAACCCTATTTTCATTTGGGTGCTGTGGCGGCCGACGAGAACTCAGGTGGAGGGAGCATTCCGGCGATCACCGACAGGGTGTCCTTAGTGCGTTATCATCCCCTCTTCTTCCTTGTTCCTTCGTTTAAGATAGGTTATAACAAGCCAAACCTTAAGTACCCTATATGGTTAGAACCAGCATCGAGTACTCTCTCTTTTGAATGCAAAAGCCCTAAAAGTTTAGTATCCTGTTAGAATTTTGGCGTTTTATGGAAGCATGTTACATCTAGGGTTATACCTGTTCCATATCGTTTTAAGTAGGGATTTCAGGCACAAATCTTAAATTATTTATGTTATCTTGTAGAGTTTTTCGTGCTCTTTCTTTTAAGTCCGAAAGGCCCAATTTTCATGTGTTGTATTTAGACAATTTAATCCTTTATTGAAACCCTAGCCAACACGCCGGAGGCGGGCAGGGCGCGTAAGAACTGTAACTTTATTGACTTGCACGGCCTCGTGATAGACCGCTCATAATGGATGGACGACCAGTTGTTGACCGCCCATATGTTGTACCTTCGATCATTTTTGAGCGGCAGATACCTAACCGCCCTTCTCTTTAAGCGGCCTGTTCTAGACCGTGCATGATCCCGAGCGGCACATTACAGACCGCTCAACCCTAGCAGGCCTTCGGGCCGAAGGAGGGATGAACGGCCTGTCGTGCGACCGCCGAGGTGATTGAGCGGCTCTGACAGAATCGCCCAACCATTCAGAATTGGTTTGGCATGATTTCTCTTAATAGATTGATGGATAATTTGATAAGGTAGCAACCACATGATAATTGGAACATATTGAAGTAAATAAATCTCGAATTTTACTAGTTTCTTTTACTTGATCTTGTTTCATCATGGCCTTAGTTATTTCATTATGTAAATTCAAACATGACATTTTAAATGCTATTAGGATTGTTTGACAGTCATTCTACTTCGGTAGGATTGACTAACCGTCATACTGGTTTCCGTGGTTTTATTAGCTCAATTTCTTGTAATGTTTGGGACTCTCCGTCGGATATTCCTTCCGTCGGACTAGGACCTTCATTACGGGACCTCCGTAAGCCCCCGCGAGCCTAGGATTTCCACTAGGAGGTCGGGCAGATTGTACCATCAAGACCTGAACCTGTGTACACGATCGAATCGCTTGGATTATCGTATTGTGAGTCACGGCTCGACTTGGACCCCCTGAGAATTGCGCGGCCCGAAAGGGACCGTTTATCTCATTGGGCGGCCCATAATGAACCGTGCATCCCTAGCCAAGTGCCATTTATATTGGTCATTTAACCTTGATCTATCTTCGACCAAATCATGTTTGGATCGACCCAATAAGCCCTAGGTTGACTAGTGGTGAGTGGGCTGGACCCTGGTTCAGTTCTGCCCCACTTACGGCAGCCCGGAGCCCATTTGGGTAGATTTCTAGTTGATTAAATTGAACGGACAGATTAGAACCGCCCACTGTATAGAGCGGATCTTATTGGACCGTCTGTCTATTGAGCGGCCCTGTAGGGACTGTTTATGTTATTCTTTGGCTTTAGCTCTGTTAGCCATGAGCCGCCCATTATTGACCGTCCAATCCTTTGAACGGCCCAGAATGGACCGTGTATCTTTGACTTCAGTGAGGCTAATCCTCAGCCCTTTCTATTCTGAACAGTCCAGTGTAGACCGTGTAATGCTCGAGCGGCCCAGTTCTGACCGTTTATCATCCAGAAGTGATTTCCGTGATTATTCGTGCGTGAATCCAAGGACCTGATTGGTTCTTGATAACTTGAACTTTCTGGTCAAAGTATCTCTTCAACTTACCCTTGGAATCCTCCGAGGTGAGCTATACTTTGACATCATTGGCCATTAACTTGATTAATGTCTAGACATAACTTGGGATCTTGGATCCAACAAATCAATGCCAACGTATCATAAGGGCCCGGTCTGGTCCTGGGAGGAGCGCCCGAAAAGTACTTGTGTGCCGGGGAGTTTGAATGACATGGTGAGGCATTGCACCGAGTGCATGACTAGCGTGATGTCTATGACAATAATCTAATACTTGAATTTCTCTTGACTTGGTTAGTTCTTGCTTGTTGGCCAATTTCCAGTTATATCATGTTCTTGCCTTTCTTTCATTATTTTGTTACATAGTCATTTCCTTTCGTTCTTTATTTACGCGCTCAAACATGCAATTAATTGGTTAATTACTTAAACTTGCATGTTATTACCTACTGATCGTTCGCTCACCTAGTTGTTTCCCCCTTTCAGATAGCTCAGGTGAGGACTCACAGACTGATGGGGACGGACAAGAGTGACGACCGTGGAGCGAACCAGTTAGAAGCCTATGAAGTTAGTTAGAGTTGTGGAGTCTATTTGTGTTTTAGAGTGTTTTGGAAGAGTTGTAAAATTTGAATTCCGCAAATGTAATAGTGTTAAGTGGATGTTGTCGAAGGATATGTTAAGTGAGATTATTGTGGTTTGGAACATGGATTAATTGTATGTTATTTCATGAATGGAGTGTTTCTAATTATGGTGATGTGTGATCTGTTAGCTTTAGCATATCATGTCTATAAATCAACATATTATTATTACTCGTTTCTACTGCCAGTCCCGATATTCCGCGTCGGGGCGTGACAGTTAGGTGGTATCAGAGCCTAGGTTTCCTAATATTCCTAGGTTATCTAAGTTCTAGGATTCTAAGTGTTTGTCGTAGAACCTATACCCTTGTTATGAGTCTAAGGACCAAACCCAGTGAGAATTTGGGTAGAGACTTGGGTTGAGTTAATAATCAACTATTTACTCTTTCTCCTAAATGAACTTAAGATAAATTATTTTCGTGCAGGACGTTCCGATGGCAGCTGAGCGTGCGCAGTGGCGGGACATGCAGCGAACTGTCCAAGGACTTACGCGAGCTTTGCAACAAGTGGCCCAAGGCGGAGCGGCAAATCATGGTGCTGGTGATCTACACAGTAGTTTTCATGGGATGAATCCCCCACGTTTTGGAGGCTCAACTGATCCCGATGAAGCCGAGCACTCGCTTAAGGAGATGGAGAGAAATTTTAAAGTTATGCAATGCAGCGACCATGAGCGTGTGCTTTTAACGACCTTCCAGTTGGAACGAGATGATAGGACTTGGTGGGAGTCAGTAAAGGCGACCCTCGGTAATAGGCAAATTTCGTGGAAGGAATTCGAAGAATTCTTTAATAACAAGTACTTTTCCGACAGAGTCCAAGAGAGGAAAGCGACGGAGTTTGCTACTTTGAAGCAACGAAGTCTATCTGTAGCGGAGTACGAAGCCCAGTTTTCTAGACTCTCTCGTTATGCTACTCATTTGATTTCCACAGAGAAGATGAAGGCGGAACGTTTTCTTAATGGGCTGAAGTTGCATTATATTAACCGGTTGGCGCCGTTGGAGATTCAGACATATGCAGAGATGGTAAGGAAGGCCCAAGTTCTAAAAGATACCCTAGTGATGACGGAGAAAATACGTGGGAAGAATGTCAAGAAGGAGCAATCTACTGGTTCCGGGAGTGCTAAACCCAGGAACAGCAAGAAGAGGCCCATTGGCGGGTCTGGTTCATGGAAGGGGAAAATGTCAAGGAATGAAGACAAGAAGTCTGGCCCTATTGTTCCATTCAAGGGCGTATGCAAGTATTGTGACCGTCCTGGTCACAAGATGGAAGAATGCTGGCGCAAGCTGGGCGCCTATTTACATTGCGGAAGTAGGGATCACCGCATTCCAGAGTGTCCTCTTTTATCCGAGCAAGCTACCCCGATGAAACCTCAAGGCAGCAAGACGCAGCAGGGCAAGCTCCAGGCCCTACAGGAAGATGATGCAGGCACCACCGAGGAGGGTGGACTCGTTGAAGGTACCCTTATTATTCATGGAAAGCCAACTTTTGTTCTTTTCGATACCGGTGCTACTCATTCTTTTGTCTCTCAGAAAGTTGCTAAGACATTAGCTGTGAAGCCGGTTTTGATGGATTCCCTATTATAGATATCAACTCCTATTGGTTCTAGATCAGCGATTAAGTATTTTTATCCTTCTAGCAAGGTTATGGTTAATGAACAGAATTTGTCGGTCGATCTGGTTTGCATGGATATGAATGCCTATGATGTAATTCTAGGAGCGGATTGTTTGTGTAATGTCCCGGGTTTTTCGGATCCTTCTTCTCGTGTCTCGGATCTGGTTTCTTGGAGTATTCGACTCCGTTGTGTCCGGAATTTTGTTTTGGACATCTTTCGTGTTCGGATCGGCGCGATCCGGAGTCGTTTCGGAGGCCGGAAGAGCTCCGCGGCTTTTTCGCGTGTGTTTTCTGATTCCCGATGTGTGTTTCGAAAATTCCTTCGGAACCTCGTTGCGGGTGAACCGGGCCGTTCACCTGGGCGCGAGTGGTACCGTTGTGATCAGCGCGTCGCGAGGTTCGAGGAGGTGTATTTTTCTATTTTTTGGAATTTTCCCAATTTTTTAGATTTTCCTATATAAACCCCCCACCCTCTCTCTTCCTCTCATTTCTCACTCTCACCCTCTCTCTCTTCTCCCACTCTCTCCTCTCACTCTCTCCTCTCCGACGGCCGACGGAACGAGGTGGGGGCGAGGCGGGGTGATGCGGGCGAGGAGGACGGTGAGGATGGGTCGAGGATCGAGGCTCGAGGGCGCGGTGAAGCCGGTTCACGGGCGTGGAGGCACCGGCGGGGTTTTGGAGGCGTTTCTTCATGGATCGACGTCCACGGTACGTGAAATCTTCGGTGGAGTTAGGGAGATGGACCCCCAGCTCGTGCACTTCCTTTCCCGCGAGTTTCGTAGGCCGTGGTGAGCCGAGCGGGTGGAATCGGGGTTTTTTGGGCAAAACCCATGTTTTAGGGCTTGTGGGCCGATCTCTCGTTTTACGACGTTTTTGGCCGATCCAGGGGTTTAGATGTATGCCTAGGGGTTTGGGGATGGATTCCCCTTTGTATCCCCATCACCCGGGGGTGATCGGGGCGTGGATCGGTGTTTTGGATGGTTTCCCGCCGTAACGTTCTCGGGAGGGTGTGACGGTCATTCCAGTGACCGTTACATGTGTGTAACGCGCCTGTGCAGGGGCGTTACATTCCCTTTGCTTTGGGCTTTGGCGTTCGTGGGTGTGACGGTCCCACGATAGACCGCCATAGCCGTGTGACGCGCCTGGGTGGGTGCGTCACATCCCCTGTTACCCAGCTGAGGGCTGGGGGTGTAACGGCCCCCGACGGACCGTTACATGCGTGTAACGCGCCCGGGGTGGGCCGTCAGGGGCGTTTCAATCGTTGTCTTCCTGACCGTTGGGGGTCAGCGCGTGTAACGCGCCAGGGCGGGCGCGTTACATCCGTGTAACGCGCTGGGGCGGGCGCGTTACATTTGTGTAACGCGCTGGGCCAGGCGCGTTACATTCTGCGTTCCTTTGAGCCGTGTAACGGCCTGCGTTAGGCCGCCAGGTGGATGTGACGGTCCCGCTTAGACCGTTACAACCCTGTGAATAGGGCTAGACCGTCAGGCGTTGTGTTGCACCGAGGCGAGTTTTTATGTTCTCCGCCTTGTTCCGCGATGTGTGGGTCCCCGGTCGACTCGGTTGGGACCCAGTGGTCGACCTGTGGTCTCGTGAGTGTCCTAGACACCCGTGGGATTCTGTGTCCGTGTTTTGAGGGTGTCGGGAGGACCGTGTTACCTCGTTTAGCGTGCCCGTGGGGTTGAGAGTCCGGGTGACTTCTCGCATGCTGGGCTTTCGTGTCACGCTCGATCGAGTCACCGTGCATCGGTGTGTGTGCGGTGGGGTCTCCCCCGCATGTCATGGGTTTCTTTGGAAGGCGATTCCCATGTGGGCCACGTGTTTGGACTTGGACTACGAGTCCAGTTATCCGGCCTGGGGCTGGAGGTTTCCCGCTTGCCCTGAGATGGGAAATCGACAAGGTGGCTTGTGTGCTGCCCTGGGAATCATGCTTCTGTGTTTTCCGTGTGGCCCGTGTGGGTGGCCTTAGTCCCTTGCATTCCCTTCTCGAGGGAGTGGTCTTGGCGGTTCGTGAGTTATCTCGGTACTCGTGCTACCGTGGTTTTAGACCTAGAGATTGGACTGGATTGACGGCCTTGTGCTGTTGCGTACAACGGTCTTGACCCTGAGTCTTGTGACTCAAGGACCGTTGGGTGTAATGCGTCTAGAGGACTGTCTAGAGTCCAGTGGCTTAGCGCCACTTGAGTTTTCTCGACTCTCGCGCAGGGTGCGTGCGTGGCTGTGGACTGCGAGTCCTGTCTCTTCTCCGACTGTGGTCACCGTGCGACGGGGCCGGTACGTGGGGTGGTCCTCGTACGTCGTCGGATGCGGACGTTGTTTCCCGTTGACTTGAGAGTCTACTCCTTCAGTGACCCTCCACTAGTCATAGCCTACCAGTACGCGGTACAGGTCGCACCAGGGAGTGGTGTACGAGCGTACCCTTAGAGGCGGTTTGTGGACCGGTTGCCGTCGGGCCCCACGTCTTGCAGCCAGAGTCCGGCTGAGGGGAAAACCGGTCAGAGAGCCAGACCAGGGACGCACGGTCTGTGTGTGCACACGTGGTTGGGGGCGGTTGGACCCACATCAACGGGCGTGACCCTAGCTAGTCACTTGTTTGTGGTTACTTGTGCGGTGTTCGTGCCTTTGGTAGGAGCTACCATGCCAGGCGGTTCACCTGCGGCTCAGTGTAAGACGTCAGGGGACGCTACCGGCTGTGCTTCTAGTGGGAGGTACTCCTGTCGAGTTGGGAGTGACAGACTGTCTGTTTCCGTGACTTCGACCTTTGGGTTTTCGGTCGTGTTGACCGTTGAGTTCGGTTGTTTCGCTGTGGCGCGTGTGTTGGTTTTCGCACCGTGGGACTAGTGCTAGTGGCTCTACCGAGGTTGCGTCTTGTTGTGCGGTACCTGCGATCGGGTGGTCGGGGTTGCACCTTGGACAGCGTGTCCAGGTAGGCTGTGTCCGGGGGACAGGCCTCTACGGCGTGGTTGCCGTGTGTTTTTACTTCGGTAAGCGGTACTAGTGTAGTTCGGTAGCCTCGACCGTGAGGTAAGGGTGTGTTTCTGGTACAGTAGGAGTAGTTGTAGCACCGGGCTTCGACTGGCCACCGGGTTTACTGTTCCTACTGTTGCAGTTGCTCTTGTAGCCTTCCTTTCCGCTACCGCCGTTGTTTCCGGTTGGGGTTCCGCAGGATCCCTGCTGAGTCTCTGTTTTGGAGACTCATTCCCTGCTTTTCAAGTGAGGCGGTTCTTCTTCCTAGAGGTTCGAGGGTGCGGAGCGGAGGTTCTCTGTTGCCAGCTTGCCGGGCCGAGTGTTCACTTGGCATGTGGTACGTTTTACTGCTTTGGACTGTACTTTCTGTTGGATTGGACTCTGTTGTAGCTGTAGTTGTTCTTTCTTTCAGCTTGTTGTTGTTGGTTGTCCTGCTTTATTTCCTATTTCTTTGTGCCTCCACACTCCTTTTAGCCCTTCCGAGCCCTCCCGGCTCGTGGGCGGCGGTGCGAGTCTCGGGTTATCGGGCCTTCCCGGTAATCGGATTCTCGGGTCGTTACAGTTTGGCTAAGCATGAGGCCAATGTCTATTGTAGTTCCAGTTCTGTGTCTTTTTCTAGACACTCGGGACTTTCTTTCATAGGGGTTAGGCTCCATAAGTCTGTGCCACTTATTTCGACCATCCGAGCCGATAAGTTGATAAGGAAAGGGTGTCAGGCGTTTCTAGACTTTGTTTATGTGACCCCTGAGAAGAAGATTGAGATTAAGGACATTCCTGTCGTCTGAAATTTTCTGGATGTTTTTCTTGAGGAATTGCCAGGACTTCCACCGGAGAGGGAAGTTATATTTTCTATTGATTTAATTCTTGGCGCGACCCCTGTTTCTAAGACTCCTTATCGTATGTCTCCTGCGGAGCTGAGGGAATTGAAGCATCAGTTAATGGAATTACTTGAGAAGGGGTTTACTCATCCAAGTACATCCCCGTGGGGAGCCCCAATATTGTTCGTTCGAAAGAAGGATGGTTCGATGAGGTTGTGTATTGATTATTAGCAATTGAACCAGCTGACTATCAAGAATAAATATCCATTACTGAGGATTGACGAGTTATTTGATCAGATAGCAGGAGCTCAGTATTTCTCTAAGATTGATCTTCGATCAGGCTATCTTCAATTACGGATTAAGGAGGAGGATATTTATAAGACAGCTTTTCGTAGCAGGTATGTGCACTTTGAATTTGTTGTAATACCTTTTGGACTAACGAACGCACCTGCATCTTTTATGTAATTGATGAACGATGTATTCCGGCCCTATCTTGATCAATGGGTCGTGGTGTTTATTGATGACATTATGATTTATTCTAAGAATGAGGAAGAGCATGCCGAACATCTTGGGATGGCGTTGCAGATATTGAGGGATCATTAGTTATACGCCAAGTTTAGCAAGTGTGAATTTTGGCTGCAGGAGGTGTCCTTTCTAGGGCATATCATTACAAAAGATGGTATTTCTGTTGATCCGTCTATGGTAGAGGCAGTAAAGAATTGGGATCGGCCTACTAGTGTAACAGAAGTTAGAAGCTTTTGGTGCTACCAAGTCAAAGTATGCTATTCACCCTGGTTCTACCAAGATGTATGAAGATTTGAAAAGAAACTTTTGGTGGCCCAATATGAAAAGGGAAGTAGCGGACTTTGTAGCTCGTTGTCTCACTTGTCAGCAAGTAAAGGCAGAACATTTAAAGCATGCTGGGAAATTACACCCCTTAAATATTCCCGAGTGGAAATAGGAAAGTATAGGGATGGATTTTATCATGGGTTTACCTAAGACAAGAGGAGGACATGATAGTATATGGGTGATCATAGACCGATTGACTAAATCTGCATATTTTCTACCAATCAAAAGTTGATGGTCTGTGGATGTACTAGCAGCATTATACATGAGGGAGATCGTCAAACTACATGGTGTCCCTGTCACCATTATATTCTACTGAGATCATCGGTTCACATCACAATTCTGGAAGGGTCTACAACATTCATTTGGGACCCGACTCAATTTTAGTAATACGTTACATCCACAAACTGATGGTCAAACTGAGAGGACAAATCAAGTGGTGGAAGATATGCTCAGGACTTGTGCTATTGACTTTGGAGGAAGTTGGCACGACCATTTACCTCTAGTGGAATTTGCCTATAACAATAGCTATCAGGCTAGCATTCAGATGGCACCATTCGAGACTCTGTATGGTAGAAGCTGTCGATCGCCTATTTGTTGGAGTGAAGTAGGAGAAAGGTAATTTCTCGGTCCCGATATCATCAGGGATACTACCGAGAAGATAAAACTTAATCGGGAAAGACTCCAGATGGCTCAAGATAGACAGAAATCATATGCTGATAATCGAAGGCGCGACCTGTAATTTCAAGTAGGAGACCATATATTCCTTAAGGTTTCTCCAGGTCGAGGTATTCGAAGATTTGGTATCAAAGGTAAGCTTACTCCAAGATTCATTGGCCCCTTCGAAATTCTCGATAGGGTTGGTGAAGTCGCGTATCGGATAGCTTTACCCCCTTAACTATCTGAAGGTCATGATGTATTTCACGTCTCAATGCTCAAGAAGTATGTACCTGATCCATTCCATGTCATCACTTACGACAACCTGGAGATTAAAAAGGACTTGACGTACGAGCAAAAGCCAATAAAGATCATTGAACGAGAAGTACGTCAACTTCAGAATAAAACTATTCCTATAGTCAAGATCCAATGGACCAAGTCATGGCCACATGAAGCAACATGGGAAACTGAAGAAGCTATGCACAAGAGATTTCCCGAGCTATTCAATTGTAAGTACACTCTCCGTAAAATCTATATATTGAATTTGGGGACGAAATTCTCTTAAGTGGGGGAGGGTGTAATACCCCAAGATTTTATAAACAATATTTTAAATTTTCTAGAAACATAATCAGATTTTCTAAGATTTTTCTAGAATTAATTCAAGACCAATGGGCTATTAAATGAATTATAGTTAATCAAATCTAATTATTAAAGTCCAATACTATGTAAATAAATCCAATAGGCCCAAAAGGACCCAAAACCAAGTCCATAAGTTTGGCCCATATTCTAGAAGCTTAAACTAGTATTTAAGGGGATACTTACTCGTTAGTAGATAAATAAACGAATAATAATAGGAGATAATATCAAAGAGTTTGAAACTGTTCAAATTCGACGCTTAATAGAAGAAACGGTCTATCGGGCGACCGCATGGGAAAAGAAACGGTCTAGTACTAGACCGCTAAGCTCGGTAGATTCCGTGAGTAGAAGAAGGCATGAAAAGATAGAAACTTTAGCATCCTAATCACCTAGGATCGATGCTATCTATTAAATAGATGAGTCTAGAATGCTTGAGGATCGATTAGGAACCCTAATTAGGACTCTAAGTTCGTACAAATCCCTAAACCCTAGCTAAACCCTATAAATAGACCCCAGATCTCACCTACGCGACCCTTACTTTTGGCTCACGTGGAACTAAGGTAAGGAGGTCGAATTAGAGATAAGTTTCTTATAAGAATTTGTTCATTTTAGTTAGATCTAACTTTCCTCAAAATTTCATTCTAGGAGATCAAGCCTACAAGAAGTTAGAGGCATCTAAAGTCGCTGGTTCATCAGAAGAATCTCAGGAACCTGTGTGACCGGGTCAGATTGATCAGCGAGATAGAAGTCCTAAACGAGGTAATTAGATAAAGGTTCTTTAGAGTTATTTGTTCCTTTTAGTACCCTCTTCTTATCCTACAAATTTCGTGGTCATAGGTAAAGGGAATCAAGAGATAGAAGGCCACGAAGTTGCTGGTTTGGTTCAGGAAGAGCAGGAACTAGGGTTAACTTCCAGCCCTAAATTCGAAGTCTAAAGCCCAGGACAGAGGCAGGTTATCTCATGAACGGCTTAATCATAACATTAGGGATAAAAGCCCTCTATTTCCAGTCGATTTCATGCATTGTACATTGAGAATTTTATGTTTTCATTAGGACTATGCATCTAGTATAATATTCATGCATGAACTAGCCCTAATTGAGCAAAAAAAGGAAATTCACTTGTTACTACATAACCCACGCATATTGGCTGACCTATTCTTGATCTATCATGCTATAGAGTTTATTCATGTTGATTTCCATGCATGATATGCCTTAGGTTATTATTGTATTTTAATATTATTGAGTTTTCTGTTAACACAGGAAGAAACGGTCTTCCTGTAGACCGCCAAAAACCCTAGCGGGCGTACGATAGACCGTTAGCCACAAGAGATGGTCACCCACCAGACCGTTTACGTTTTTCTGATTTCTGTGATATTGTTAATCCGAAACATATTACAGATTAGCCCTAATTGATGTATGATAAGCCTAGTTAGGTAGGTTTTACTCCTGTTTCAAGTGATATTTTCATATACCTAGTTATATGGTTCTTTATGTTTTTAAACTTTTGTTATTTTCATGACCAAATCATACACTTTTTGTAATTAACTTAAATTTATATGATTCACGGATTAGTCATGATTTGATCGCTATTACCACTATTTCTCTCTTCTAGAGTCATTTTCTGAAGTACATGGCACATATCCCAGTATGATGTCATTAGTTACACTTTGCACTTATAGGCACATTTTTTCTTGGACTTATGAACTTCTCCGCTGGATATTCCTTCTGTCAGACTACGGGATTATGTTTCAAGGCCTCCGTAAGACTCCGCGAGCCTAGGATTCTCACTAGGACGTCGAGCTGGTTGTACCTTAAAAGCCCAATTTTTTAGAAAGCACTTTTACCGGTGTTTTGTAAAGATCTGGACCTTTGCGGCCATATACTAGACCGCTACATTCACTAAGCGGCCTTTACCATGACCGCTAGAATCTAGGAGATTTCACTATGTCGACTTTTCTATCTCATACATAAAACGGTCTTGCACTAGACCGCTTGGCTCAATAAACAGTCTAGTAAATGACAGCTTGGTTCCTACATTTGTCTAACCCGAGGTTGACCCTTGGGGTTGGTTTTCTTGAGTTCCTGAACGGTCTTAGAATTATCTGGACTTGGAACCTATGTTAATAAGTCAAGGTTAAAAATATGAAAGATAAAAAATGTACTGTTATGCTGTCGAATTTTCTCCATAGCATAACCTAGTTATTAATGTATTTCTTGAATTCTCATGATCTATTATTGGTACGTTCTATACCTGATGGGGGCATAAAAGGCTAATGGGCTGTATTAGTGTGTATTGGCTTGTATTAGTGTGTCTTATGAGTTGTATTGGCTTGTAATTATGTGTTTTTGATTTTTTTTCATTTGTGCTTTTTTGTAAGGATTTTAATAAGCCATTGGGCAACATTCCATAAAGAGTCCATTAATAGGTTTCATTTATTAGAGTCCATTAAGGGGGTTATATCATATTGGGTCATTAGGCTTCATAATGGACCTTTAAATCACTTAAGGCCCAAGTGGGCTTCTCCCTCTCATGGGCCACCTAGGTTTGGAAGGCCCATAGGCTATACATGGGTTCATGGACTTGTGTTGGTTGGACTTGGACCAACTTAGCCCAAGAATGGCCCATGAAGGGGGCGCCCCCTTGTTTGTCTTATTAGGCTAAGTTAGGTAAGTTTGATTAGAATATGTGTAATGTGTTTTGACCACATGGGAGAAATACTTTCTCCTATCCTCTTAGTGCCCCTTCCAACCCTAGATCTGAGGGCATTTTGAATCATTTTTTATTTTATATAAATACTTGTATTTCCACATTTTAGTGAATTAATGAGAAGAAAATTGTTGAATTGCTTGAAGCTTGGTGCGCCCCTCCCCTCTCTCCCTCTGGTTTCTCTCTTCTTCCTCCAATCTCCAGGATATAGAACCCTTCTATCTTCTCCTTAGCCCCTCTGGATTCTATCTCTGCTGCCGCCGCCTCCGTTCGTGCCGCCATCGAGCCGCCGGAAACCGCTTCCGAAGTGCTGTCCAAGGTTCTGTTTTAGATAGAGGGTTACTCCAAGAATTTTAGCTCCCAACTCCTACATATTCTGAAGCTGATATTTTCAAGGTACGTTCTAGAGGTCATCATCACATCCTAGAAAATTGAAAAAAATTCCAGCCCATGTTTTCTATTTTTACATTTTCATGCTTCCTAATCCATTTATTCTATCTGCAGTCTGTCCAGTTTCATAGCAGCTCTGCGTTTCACCCTTTTGTTCCCCTTCTTGATTTTTGTTTGAACCCCCAATTTTACTACAGATTCTTTCCACCTAATACCACTTTCACAAATTTTCTTGTGAATTTAGGATCTCGTTTATATTTTCTAAAAAATAACTTCAGATCCCAAGTTCTGTTCTGTCTCTGCTGTCAAGATCCGACCACCTGATACTAGAAAATACGTTTCCCAAGTCAAATCTCCACCAAACATTTCATAAAAATTATCCCCATTTTCCTCTCTTCGCCCTCTACCACTTTCATGAAGAGCTCAACAGCTGAATCGGAGGTCTACAATGCGGTCAATGCCAACTCTCAGGAAAAAGCACTTCTATCCTGAGATTTTGGGTTCTGTCAACCAGCAGATTGGAAATTCGGCTAAGACCAGATCTTGGATAGCCAATTTTTTCTCTCTAACCATAGATCGAATAATTTTGAGTTAGCTTTCCAACGGCGCAAGTCTCAGTTTTCGTCGGGACGCGCAGGTCTGAAACAGAATTCAGATCCGTGGGTAGCAACTCCAACCCGCACCAATCGGAGCCTCCTCGCCTTCCGCGAGGTAAAACAGCACGCCGCCTTCCCAGGGAGCACCCCTCCGGACGTCCCCATCATAGCGGTGCCGCTCCGGGCCCACTCGGCCCCACTGACCAGCACGTGGGTCCCACGACTGTGAGTACGCGTGCCGTCGAAGCTACACAAGAAGTTGCCCGTCAACCCGAACCCGCTACTCCCGGGTCCCACTGTGTCGCCCTTTACCTCTCTGCGTGGAGTGGACAGTAAAGTCTTTGCTGTAATTTATATAATATATTGTTCCGGGAGTACGAGATCGGCCGGGATCGTCGTCTCCACGCCCGGCGCGTGGAGGTATCTTGTTCGTTCCTTTACTCGGCATTTGCTTTATTCGTATATACTTGTTTATGCCGCTGCTAGAGAGCATGTGTTAGGGCCATTAGCTCGATATAATTACTTCACCGCTGCTGCGAGAGAGAAGCGAGACCGTCCCGTGACCCGATCCGGGCACGACGAGAGAGTTTGACCACCCTAGCTCACTGCCGGTTTCTCAACCGTGCACGTCCGTACGCTTCCCTCGTTAGGGGCGATCGTGAGCTTGCTTAGAGTCTGAGGGTCGCATATCCAATTGGATTCGAGTCGCGTGTCCGTCCCACATCAGTTTGGTATCAGAGCGCCAGTTGAGTCTAGGATAGTATTTGTCTAAAAATAAAAAATAGTGTCATTTACGTCTAGTCATTATTCAAGTCGAGTCTAAGTCTAAGTCGGTCTAAGTGTCACATTTGCATACCATTAATCGGTATATCAAAAGGTGTTGTCCGAACGTTAGGCTACGCCTATCGGGAAGGCCGCACACTTGCGCGAGTGATCTTCGGATCGATTAACTCCGCCACGTACCGAGTCTTGGTTTAAGTCTAGGGTCCTTAGTGTGCATTAGTTAGTGCATTCCAACTTACATTGTCATTTAGGGTCGTGTCTAGTGTCTTGTCTCCGTGTGCCTGCATGTCCACTACTCGCCACCCCATGGCCGTTCCCCAAGACCATGTGTCTGAGTGGTCATCCCTGGTGGCCCAATTCAATGCCTTCATGGCCCGACCCTTGGATTTCACCCATCTCATTTCTAAAGCCACTCTACCTAATGGGTCCACAACGGAACTCCATTTCACTCATAAAGAGTCGGATAATTGGGTTTCTCTTGATATCGTGGAGTCCCTCTCCAAGACGGGCGAGATTATCCGCGATGGTGATTTTGCTTGTGTCGAGTTCCAACGGAAGATCGGCTCCGATCTTTACTACGATGGCGCATGGTGCAATATTGGTATGCTAGCAGGACCATGCATTATATTAGGGCGACTATGGTTTGAAGAGAGGAGAGCGACCTTTGACCGGGATAGGAGGACCTGCACCTTATATCCACCTCACCTACCTGGCGAGTTTGTCTTCCACGACGGCATTCAGCCGACCACCTCTGTGTCACCAACCACCCACCCCTCTCAGTCCGCTCCGCCTACAGACTCATGCCCACTACCTCTCCCGGAGCCCAACCATGTGGCCCCTAGCCATTTCTCTGATCCATATCCTTCACATTCCCCTACCATAGAGGACACACATATCGAGGATGTCTCACCTACGCTCATTCTAGTGAGTTATGAGGCTAACCAAGAGTTGGTCGAGGAGTACCTCGCTGATGTTTGGGGGTTAGAGAGTGAGCCAATAGAGAGCCAGGGACTGTTAGTCACCCCACTCACACCGTTCATCTCGGACCCATCTATTTCGCCCACTTTGCCCTCGATGGACCCCACCATCCCACTTTTACCCGTCTCTCCCACGATAACGCAACCACTGGAGACTACCGTACCACTGTCGACACCCTATGTTGACACGGTATGGTTTGATTTCTACCATGCGTACGAGAGACAGTACCCAGACTTCATTTTTGTCGTGCTTCACACTAGACGTCCAGATTACATTCCCGTCACCCGTCCCCTGATCCTCCCACACTTTCATACCCGAGGACGAGTCTTCTCGAACCGGAGATGGTTGATGAGGGATGAAACTCATGGCATTAATTTGTGGGGTAGTCTTTCTTTACACTTAGTGTATGTAGACGGTGACCATCATCCTTACCGAGTCTTCCTTCGTATGTCCCTTGTGTTTGTGTCTCATTGTCATCATACTAAGAGTGTCTAAGTTTGCCTAGAGTCATGTGTGTGAGTCTGTGTTTCGTTGTTTGTTTAGCTTGTTAGGCATCTGCATGCGTCTTGTGCAAGCTCGTTGATGTAAGTCCCTTCTGAGTGAGAGACGAGTGGACTTGCTCGAGGAGTATGGGATCAGCTCGACATCCATGTCCCGGATCTAGTCACCTATAGGGACCCAACGGTGAATTCCTAGTGAGTCTTCGAGCCGCCTCCTCCCTTTGAGAGTGACCTCACCCGGAGTGTCCACCTCTAGCCTCGTTCCCACAGCAGCTTGTGCATATCGAGTATATACGGAATGAGCAGGTGACGACTACCTGGAGTGGAGCATACCTGCGCTACTTGGTATGGTGATGGATTCGTCGGAGTTATTCGAGCAGCAGCACCACTTACTCGACGGGGTTGAGTTCCTCCCACCCGGGGAGAATTGATAGGGGCATCAAAGGCTAATGGGATGTATTAGTGTGTATTGGCTTGTATTAGTGTGTCTTAGGGGTTGTATTGGCTTGTAATTGTGTGTTTTTGATTTTTTTTCATTTGGGCTCCTTTGTAAGACTTTTAATAAGCCATTGGGCCACATTCCATGAAGAGTCCATTAATAGGTTTCCTTTATTAGAGTCCATTAAGGGGGTTATATCATATTGGGTCATTAGGTTTCATAATGGACCTTTAAATCACTTAAGGCCCAAGTGGGCTTCTCCCTCTCATGGGCCACCTAGGTTTGGAAGGCCCATAGGCTATACATGGGTTCATGGACTTGTGTTGGTTGGCCTTGGACCAACTTACCCCAAGAATGGCCCATGAAGGGGGCACCCCCTTGTTTGTCTTATTAGGCTAAGTTAGGTAAGTTTGATTAGAATATGTGTAATGTGTTTTGACCACATGGGAGAAATACTTTCTCCTATCCCCTTAGTGCCACTTCCAACCCTAGATCTGAGGGCATTTTGAGTCATTTTCTATTTTATATAAATACTTGTATTTCCACATTTTAGTGAATTAATGAGAAGAAAATTGTTGAATTGCTTGAAGCTTGGTGCGCCCCTCCCCTCTCTCCATCTGGTTTCTCTCTTCTTCCTCTAATCTCCAGGGTATAGAACCCTTCTATCTTCTCCTTAGCCCCTCTGGATTCTATCTCTGCTGCCGCCGCCGCCGTTCGTGCCGCCATCGAGCCGCCACGAAGCCGCTTCCGAAGTACTGTCCAAGGTTATGTTCTGCTAGTAGGAGGGTTACTCCGAGAATTTTAGCTCCCCACTCCTACATCTTCTGGAGATGAGATTTTCAGGGTGAGTTCTAGAGGTCATCACCACGTCCCATAAAAATTGAAAAAAAAATTCAGCCCCCGTTTTCTATTTTTACATTTTCGTGCTTCCCAATCCACCAATTCTGTCTGCAGTCTGTCCAGTTTCACAGCAGCCCTGAATTTCACCCTTTTGTTCCCCTTCTTGATTTTTTTGAACCCTTAATTTTACTGGAGATTCTGTCCACCTAATACCACTTCCAAAAATTTTCTTGTAAATTTAAGATCTCGTTTATATTTTCTAAAAAATCACTTCAGATCCCAAGTTCTGTTCTGTCTCTGTTGTCCAGATCCGACCACCCGATACTAGAAAATACGTTTCCCAAGTCAAATCTCCACCAAACTTTCAAAAAAATTATCCCCGTTTTCCTCTTGTCGCCCTCTACCACTTTCATGAAGAGCTCAACAGCTGAATCGGAGGTCTACAACGCGATCAACGCCAACTCTCAGGAAAAAGCACTTCTGTCAACCAGCAGATTGGAAATTCGGCTAAGACCAGATATTGGATAGCCAATTTTTTCTCTCCAACCATAGATCGAAGAATTTTGAGTTAGCTTTCCAATGACGCCAGTTTCGCGTCGATCCGATGTCGGGGCCGATCGCAGCATCAGTTTTCGTTGGGACGCGCAGGTCTGAAACAGAATTCAGATCCGTGGGCAGTAACTCCAACCCGCACCGATCGGAGCCTCCTCGCCTTCCGTGAGGTGAACCAGAGCGCCGCCTTCCCAGGGAGCACCCCTCCGGACGTCCCCGTCATAGCGGTGTCACTCCAGGCCCACTCGGCCCCACTGACCAGCACGTGGGTCCCACGACTGTGAGTACGCGTGCTGCCGAAGCTACACAAGAAGCTGCCCGTCAACCCGAATCCGCTACTCCCGGGTCCCGCTGTGTCACCCTTTACCTCCCTGCGTGGAGTGGGCAGTAAAGTCTTTGCTGTAATTTATATAATATATTGTTACGGGAGTACGAGATCGGCCGAGATTGTCATCCCCACGCCCGGCGCGTGGAGGTATCGTGTTCGTTCCTTTACTCGGCATTTGCTTTATTCGTATATACTTGTTTATGCCGCTGCTAGAGAGCATGCGTTAGGGCCATTAGCTCGATATAATTACTTCACCGCTGCTGCGAGGGAGAGCGAGACCGTCCCGTGACCCTATCCGGGCACGACGAGAGAGTTTGACCACCCTAGCTCACTGCCGATTTCTCAACCGTGCATGTCCGTACGCTTCCCTCGTTAGGGGCGATCGCGAGCTTGCTTAGAGTCCAAGGGTCGCATATCCAATTGGAGGGGAGTCGCATGTCCGTCCCGCATCAATACCTTGGTTACCTTATCATGGAATTATTGTTGAACTTGTACATTATTGGCCACATTATTATTATAATCGTGGAAATAGCTTAATTTATACTTGAAGATGCAGTTCGAGCATTGATTATATTCAAGGGCTTTATGCTAGTCCCCTCGACTGATTGTCGGAAACATACTGTAAACCATGGGGTATGATGCTACTGGCGTCGCATTGCGCTGGGAGTACTTTCTTTATAAATAAGTGAAAATTCACAGACATGAATAAAGATCCACATAAATTCGTGAAGTACTTGCTATTAAGCGAAAAGTACTTTCTTGCTCGTTACATGACTTTCTAGTGCATAGCCTCCATAGTTATGACAAGTACATTCTTGTTACGTTCTTATTCATGGAAAGGCAAAGTTTACATTCTTAATATATACTTGATCAATCATATTCTCGTATCTCATCTTGTTACTTTGATTTTATTCACATGTTGTACCGTATTTGCATGATTTATCTTACTCTCTAGAGCTAAAATGCTAATTACTTAAACTCGCCTTCATGTTGATACGTAGATACCTACTGGGCAAGTGTGCTCATTACCTATTTTCTCAATGTTTTAGAAAGCACAAGTGAATCGGATTCAAATTCTATAAGTAACGGGTCTGAGAGTGATTGAAGGACATATGAACTAGAGAAGCCTTAGTTATCAAGTGTCTAATCGAGTCATGATGTAATCTTTATTTTATTGAGTCTAGTAAAAAGAGACAAAGATCTTATGTACTTAGAGATTATTTGATAAAGAAATAAAGTTAAAGGTTTGAATGAATTATTGGTGCAATTACTTTTATGTGATTTTCTTGCGCTCTGATTATATTGCTTGCAAGAGGCTAACCATGCCGGCTGTTCATGTTCCCGATTGTTTCCGCTGCATAAATCTCGGGGCGTGACAGGGGGCGCCGGTGGTGGAATTCGGCGGAGCTTCGGCATCACTTCGGCAACGTGAGGATGACGTGGAAGCAGGGCGGATGAGGTAGCCTTCCTCTCGCGAGCACCCGGGCAACCGGAAGTCTGGCTGAACCTCCCCTAGAAGGGCCTTGAACCTTGAAATGGATCTGGCAGCGTCTCCCCCTCCTCTGCCGGATATGAAGCTCTCTAGTTTCGAGGGAGGGGGTCCTCTATTGATGGGGGCATCCCTCACCCCTCCACTTTTTTTGAGGCTCGGATTGCTCATCAGCGTGTGCCATTGTGTTCGTCATAATTTTATGAGTCTAGTCATGTAATTTTTATATTTTATTTGAGTCATCATCATGTAATTTTCTTTTTATTTGAGTCATGTACCTAGGTTAGTAGGTTATCTACCAAAGTCTTGTGTCATTATGTTGGTTTGTTAGGCTATTGGGCCCAACTAATGGGCTAGGCCCAGGGGCGCCCCTCCCTTGGAGTGTTTGGTCAATAGTTGTTTAGTCAGGGTCATTTTCATCCTAGGAAAAGTCCAATGCCTATAAATAGGCCCCCACTCCTCTCATATGTAACAACTTTGGCATGAATATTGAAATCCAAAATTCCACATCCCTCTAGATCTCTCTCTCATTATCTCTCTCTTTCTCTCTCTCTCTCTAAGGGGTTCCCCCCTCCTCTCTCTCTCCCCTCACCTAAATTTCAAAATTTTCTCTCTCCTCCCCATTCACCTATCATTAAGACCCCTCCCCCTTCCCCATACACTCATTTAACTCCCCCCCAACCCCAAGGTGGAATCCTCCAATCCTTGCTCCACCCTCAAACCACCAACTACCCTCTTCCCTTCCCCAAGCACCCTTCCATCTCCCCCATACAACCCACCACTTCCCTAGATCCACCTTCCCTCCACAGCCCTAGGGCACCCCAAGACCCCACCCCTTGGTTAGGGTCGCCCCCCCTCTCTCTCTCATCTCCACCATGTTGGGTTCGGTGCAGGTATTCAGAGGGGGGGTGAATGAATATAGCCCTTTTAAAAAATTCACCCAAATTAAAAACTTATGCTCACAAGACAGATTTAGACAATCTGAAGATCTAATTGAATTCTCTTATAAGCCACTAAGCAGAAAAGTATGGAATCTCAATATCACACTCAAGCATATAATGGGCACAGTTCGCTTAACTAGACAAACTTGAAGTCTAATAAGCGATGGCAGAAATAAACAAACACTCAGTGTGCAATCAAAATAAGATTTCGCTCACTTGATAACTGGAATGCTAACAAGATAATTTAGACACTCATCTATTGAACCTATGATCAAACACATGGAGCGTCCCTATGCAATCATCTAGCGGAAGCAAACAGATAGAAACATCAAACCACTGCACAAGGGGTTTTTAGGTGGTTCGGTCCAGCAGACCTACATCCACCCCACACTCAACCCGAGTGTGGCTTCCTGCTGACTCACAGCTTGAACAGCTGGGCATCACAGCTTGCCATACATCAGCTGGGCCTCACAGCTTGCCATCCGCTGAGCATCACAGCTTGCTTCCGCTGGGCAATACAGCTTAGCCATCGCTGACTCACAGCTTGAACCCGCTGGGGATTACAACTTAACCCGTCCGAGACCAAGTCTCGCCAGCTGAGGATTACAGCTTTACCTGTCCAGTGGAGACCTCCACTGCATCCGCTGACTAACAGCTTAAAGAAGGGATAAAATAGAAAACGAAAACAGAACAAGACAGCAATCGGAAAGCTGTAAATGAAAAACACAATATAGCTCTCAACAGAGCAGACTGGCCTGGATTTGATCCACGGTCCAGTAAACAAATCTTCAAACTTCACTCTTCTTCTCTCGATCTCACTGTCTCTCTTTCTTTCTCTCTTTCTCTTCTTTCTCTTCTTCTTCTGCTAATCTCTCACTTTCTGCTCGAGCTCTATATCTCTTCCTTTCTCTTCTTTCTCTTCTGTCTCTTCTTCTTTCACTCTCTGTCTGGATCGTGGCTCTCTGTATGGACTTCACCTCTTGTCAACTCGATCAACATTCATCTGTGGACGAAGACCTTCTTTTATAACAACAGCCAGCAGGAGGGCAGCACTGGGCGCGTGTGGCTTCCACATTTCCCGCCCAGAACTTTTGGCCACGTGTCAGCTTTTTGTCAGTCCTTCAGCCTCGGATCACGTGCCCTCCTTAAGCTTCACGATCAGAGCACCTGTGAGACAGAGTATCGGATAAGTCATCAGTTTAAGTGAAGAACTCTGTATAAACTTTGAAATAAAGTGCACTGTATAGACTTTATTTCAAATCCAATGTATAGACTTCGATGTATGGACTTTACAATGCAAACAGCAATGTATACACTTTGCCCCAATGTGTAGACTTCAAGCCAAGGTCCAAGAGCAATGTATAGACTTTTCAATAGCATAACAGCAAGTATGAACATTGTGAGAATGTATACACTTGAAACCTTTCAACGTCCTCAGTGTATATACTTTAGCCAACTAGAGACACTGTACAGACTATGAAGTACAACCAGTGTATAGACTTCGTGAAACAGAGTCCAATGTATAGACTTGACAGGTTGACCCACTGTACAGACTTTGAAGATCCACTGTGGATCTATAGACTTGAAGACCCTGAGCCATTGTATAGACTTTGCCTTAACAATGAATGTGTAGACTTGAGACAGAAGTCAGGCAAACGGATGTGTAGACTTGGCCAGAACGTAGGTAAAAGCACCAATGAGCAGACTTGATCATCCAGCAGTGTATAGACTTCGTTTCAAGCAACGTAGGTAAAAACCCAATGTATAGACTTTAAATAAGACGCTGCATGAGACGATGCATGTATCGACTCTGCCCAATGTATAGAGTTCCTATATGCAGTGCTGTGCGATGTACAGACTTCATATATGAAGACACTCGCTGTACAGACTTAGGCAATGTGAAGACTTGGACAGACAACTGACAATGTATGGACTTCACGATGTACAGACTTGCCAAGACGAATGAATGATGTACATACTTGGGCAAACACAGTCTATATAGACTTTACCAGTGTGCAGACTTTGAAGAGCATTCAGTAATGTGCAGACTTCACTGCATATGAAGCAGCGTATAGACTTAACCAAGCAACGTACACACTTGCTGAGTTGACGCTACAAGACACACTGAGTTGACGCTACATGAAACATGGACAGTGTACAGACTTTATGAATGAAATGCATTGTGCAAATGAGAAAGTCTGTACAGACTTTGTGAAGCGTGACTTCAATGTACAGACTTTGCTGAATGAACGTTGTGAATACGAGTCCAGTGTACAGACTTACCACCGACCAATGTATGGACTTGAGATCTAATCCAAACGGCTGTACAGACTTGAACGTCAAGTGTGACGATGAATGAGACGATGCACTGAACAGTGGTGTACAGACTTTGACTCAATTATGCATATGAGACGCTAAATGAGACGCACCAGTATATAGACTTTGTGCTGTGCAGACTCTGACTCACATGTGCATATGAGACGCTAATCAAGACGGACCAATGTACACACTTAGCCAATGCAATGTATGGACATTGCATAGACGATGCATGAGACACAGACACTGTGCATGAACAGTGCAGTGTATAGACTTATGGACTTTGAGTTCGTGCATCTACAGTGCAAATGTACAGACTTTATGAATAGTGATGCATTGTACACACTTGTAATGCATGAACAGGCCAGTGTGCAGACTTCATGAATGTGCAAACTTGTCAACGAAATGCACAATGTGTAGACTATGCACATGCATGAAGAGTGTATAGACTGATGCATGAAGCAAAGCAATCTGATGTGTAGACTTCAGAAATGCATCTGAGGGGGTTCGGCCCACAGAACCAGCATACTCATGCACAGAACAGATCAGATAGAACATACTCAATCATTCTCCATAAATCAAGCACACTCAAGCAATCTCCACGGAATATATCAGTTATATACATACACCACTGAGTATACCAGTTATAAACATCTCATGCATTCTCCACAGAACATAATGAGTGATATGCATTCAAATCAACATGCCATCATCATAAAAAACATAATATCATAGTGCACTCACTGTGTTGCAATCATCAAAACAAAACAGCATTGCTATCATCAAATCAACATAGCACATGCTTGTGCCTAAGGGGCACAACATTCTACCCGTTTTTGATGATGGCAACACACTGTGACAGTGAGTCACACACAAAATTTTCTCCCCCTTTGACATAATCAAAAAGAGAAAAAGAGTATAAACAAGAGTGCAACATGGCAGTATGCATGCAATAAACTCCCCCTGAAGGTATGACTCCCCCTGAATTATTTCTCCCCCTAAATAATTGCTCCCCCTTTGAGAAGGAATATGGACAGATATACAAAGGTAGAGAAGGTAGGAGGGTCACTAGACAACAGCTGAATCATTAGTTCAGAGAATAAGCCTGATTATAAACAATAGTTAAAGTATAAGAATCATCAACATACAATTTTCAAAAATTCAGGTTTAACAGTGATAAATCTAGAGTAAAACACCTGACCCCTGAAAAAGAGTTTTAGATTCCATTTATAGCAATGAATCTAAGGCACATGGTATTAATAGATAAGTCAGAAATAATACCCTTTTGTGATTAAACATGGAAGATCAAGAAAATGTAACTTGAATATGTATTGAGAAAAATAATTTTCACTCAATGACTTTTGATTTTCAAAGGGTTACAGCAATTTGTATTTCACTTTTGAATTTTCAGAAACTGAACTAAGTGAATAGACCTGTGGCATTTATGCTGTTGACATTAGGTGTACACCTTGATCAGAGGCAGGCACCCCTAGTTACTAGGCATAAACTACAAGACCTATTTCAGATCAAGACCTACAAGGAATAGTCTTCACTTTTGACATTAAGGGCACACCTTGATCAGAGGCCAGTACCCCCAGTTAGTTGGTGAGGACTCCCCCTATAGATTTGACCCTATGAACAGAGATAGTCTAAAGCACTTCATGACATGTGAATTTTCCTGCTTCTTTGGAGGAGTTCACAGTTTCTCAGTGCAATCAACCATTGCTCTGTCACAATGTTCAGTTCTTTACATTTGTGATCTTATTTACTGCTGCCCTTATTTCTTTTAGAGTGATTGTTTAAAAAATCATTACATACTCTTATTCACATGTTCTAGACATTTCCAGTTCAACACATTTAGGCATTACAATTTTTTTTTTCTATTTTAGCCATGAGACAAAGATTAAGAGCTATAAAAGTTTTCTTTTATCTCAAATTCTGAAGTGCAGACACTTAACTCTCCAATTTATAAAGGTTAAACCTTTAATTCCTTTCAATTTGTAAGAGAAATTCTTATAAAAGAACAATTGCAATAATCACAACTCAATGTACTAAACCAGATACAGAACTGTTGTTCAGTGAAAATGATAGGGAAAAGATAGCAATTGGCAATATGGTCCAATGGCATCTGATGTCAAAAGATATGAATCAATTGAATGGGGACAATGAGGAGTAAATAGGATTCAAGAATTGAACTAAACTCACAGCTCCCCCTGACACCATGATGCAAGGATTATGCTATGCAACACACTGTTCTACATGCAGACTATGCACCAAGGATACATGAGGCAAGTATGCAATCAATTCAGGTTTATGCATCCAAGTCATGAATATTTTTATCCTTTTTCAGATTTTTTCAAAATATGATGCAGTGCACTGTTCTACATGAAGACTGGACCCATGGTACTAGGCGGAGAACCTAGTCTCAAAGACCATCTCACACATGGTAGGAACCTCCGGACATATTTCCCTGCCTTTTAGTAACTTACCATTTGATATACCAGGGTTAACAAGGACAATGCAACATAAAGCAGTCCTACATGCATTGAACAGCATCAATGACAGTCATGCAAATGATGTATGCAGACATAAGACACATGCATTGACTGTGTACACTAAATGAACCATTCACACTCAGTCCAAGTATGCATTCAACAACAAGCATGCATTGCACTGACACAAAACACATGCATTTACACAAAGTCTATATAGTGCATCAACTGTATACACTAAAGAACCATTCAAATTCAGTTCAACATATAGCAAGAGAAGAGCATCAGATATGCAGAATTGAATTCAATAGCTGAGTCTGGAATGCAGACTGATCAGCTAGACATGAAGAGATCATCATAAATCAAGCAGACAGTTCCACAATTTCAGTTAATGAATTTAAAGCAAAGTTCAGAACTGACCTGAAATATAGAATCCTGGGGTTTTCTGTTGAGTGCCTTGGATCATAAACCCCTTTATTCATCAGCTTCCAAGGCACACCTGCAGCATGTCAATCAATTTGATCCTGCAGGGACCCAAGCAGCCTTGGGTCCTGCATTTACCCGGACAGGTGTTCTAAACACCATTTTTGCAGCATTATCATCAAATTCCATTAGACAACAATCAGACATAGAATGTCCAAAATTTCCACAGTAATAACATGAAACAACAGATTGTCTGGTCCTATGATGCATATCAGCAGCATCATGAGACCTATGAAACTTAGCATGAAATTTTCTGTTGTTTACATGGACATTTTGTTTCTTACCAGCAACATTGGGAGCAAGAAATTTTACAGATTTAAAATTAAATCTACTTTTTTGAGCATGCCAACAGTCCTTGACTGTGTGGCCATGCCTCCCACATTCGAAGCACCTTGTGTGCTTACGTTTGGAACCAATATTATTTCTATCAAAAGCATCTTTGTTAACACGGAAATTAACAAATTCAGAATTAAATCTCTTTCTCGGATTCTGCCAACATTGAGCAGCAATGTGACCAAACTTCCCACAACAAAAATAATTTAGATTCTTTCTCCTAGAAGCATGATTTCTAGCATGAAATTCTTTAACATTCAGATTACCCTTTTTTTGATCAGACAGAACTTTTCTAACATGCTTTCTGTCATCTTGTTTCATCACAAAACACTCACTCATAAAGTGTCCATGCTTACCACAATAATGACAAGAACAAGAACCATTAGATTTCTTTAAAACATGGCACTTATCAGATGAGTTTTTAGCATGCAGATTGTTCCTTTGAGTTTTTGGGATTTTCTGATCTTTATTTCATTTTTGAATTTCATGAGCAGTAGCTTCTTTCAATGATTTATTTGAGGGACCAGCTACTTTAGAACTCGGCACAAATGTGGTGTATAGCAGGTTTCTAATACCATTCTTAACTCCAAAGCTACTTTCCACCCTTTCACTTTGACTACTCACTTCATCTTCCAGAAACATTTTCATTTTACCTTTATCCTTGGCCAACTTAGATGAAGTACTATTCAGCTTAGTAATTTTATTTTCCAAGGAGATTATAAGATTTTCTGAATCAACTTTCTCCTTCTCATAACTAGCAAGTTTTTCTTTTAACAGACAAAGTTCTTTTTCCAAATCAGCAGTGTGTATTACAAAGTTAGTAATTTCTTCGTCACTGCAATTGATATACTCTTTCAAAACAGATTTTTCTTTTTCAATTGTCATCCATCTTTCAGAGAAAACAGTATTCAGAACCATCAACTTTTTATTTTGATCTTTCAAGTAGACATTTTCTTCTTTTAGAAATTTGATTTGTTCCTTTTGAAAACTGTCATCAGAATCAAAATCATTAATCATGTCTTCGAGAATGGCACAAGCTTTACAAGGATTATTTTCCCCGATGAGTTTGTTTCTAATATTCTCATTTTCAGATTTCAACATGTTCAACTCATCTTTTTCTTTAATCATTTCAGATTTCAAATTATTCATTTCTTTTCTTAAATTTTTATTTTCAAATTTTAATTTCTTGGACGCTTTAAATAGATTTTCATACATCACTATCAATTCATCAAAAGAAACTCCATCTGATCCGGAGCTTACCTGAGATGAGGTTTCCTCATCATCACTTCCCCTGTTGGCCATTAAGCATATGGACTTTTCTCCTTCTTCATCACTGTCCGAGGTGTTCCCTTTGAATTTCGAGAATTTTGGACAGTCAGTCTTCACATGGCCAGCCTTCCTGCATTTGTAGCAGACGTTAGTGCCAATAATCTTGGCAGGGTTAGATCTGTACCTTATTTGCTTTCGTCCATCACCAGACTTTCCTTCTCTTTTTCTCATAAATTTTCTAAATTCACTGGTCAGCATTTCAATGTGGTCTCCATCAATTTCAGACCCCGAGAAGCTGCTTTTCTCACTTAATGATCCACTATGGCTGGATCTGTTTGCTTTGCTGGAACCAGCCTTCAGCATGATTGGCTCCATTACAAATAATCTGAACACACAGAAAAGCTGAAGCACCTAGACCAAATGAGCAAGGCAGGGTACTAAGTCGGTGAAACAAAACAGTGAGCACATAAAACACACTCTGGAATGCACCAAACAGAAATGCAGTAAACCAGTTGATCAACGTAAAGCACTAAAACAGCAAATCAAAAAATGATTCCAAAAGACCCACTCTGAGATGCACCAACAATTAGCAGGATCCTCTGCAGATTGTTAGATCTGTTCAGTCAGAGACCTGCTCTGATACCAAGTGTTGGGTTCGGTGCAGGTATTCAGAGGGGGGGTGAATGAATATAGCCCTTTTAAAAAATTCGCCCAAATTAAAAACTTATGCTCACAAGACAGATTTAGACAATCTGAAGATCTAATTGAATTATCTTATAAGCCACTAAGCAGAAAAGTATGGAATCTCAATATCACACTCAAGCATATAATGGGCACAGTTCGCTTAACTAGACAAACTTGAAGTCTAATAAGCGATGGCAGAAATAAACAAACACTCAGTGTGCAATCAAAATAAGATTTCGCTCACTTGATAACTGGAATGCTAACAAGACAATTTAGACACTCATCTATTGAACCTATGATCAAACACATGGAGCGCCCATATGCAATCATCTAGCGGAAGCAAACAGATAGAAACATCAAACCACTGCACAAGGGGTTTTTAGGTGGTTCGGTCCAGCAGACCTACATCCACCCCACACTCAACCCGAGTGTGGCTTCCTGCTGACTCACAGCTTGAACAACTGGGCATCACAGCTTGCCATACATCAGCTGGGCCTCACAGCTTGCCATCCGCTGAGTATCACAACTTACTTCTGCTGGGCAATACAGCTTAGCCATCGCTGACTCACAGCTTGAACCCGCTGGGGATTACAGCTTAACCCGTCGAGACCAAGTCTCGCCAGCTGAGGATTACAGCTTTACCTGTCCAGTGGAGACCTCCACTGCATCCGCTGACTAACAGCTTGAAGAAGGGATAAAATGGAAAATGAAAACAGAACAAGACAGCAATCGGAAAGCTATAAATGAAAAACACAATATAGCTCTCAACAGAGCAGACTGGCCTGGATTTGATCCATGGTCCAGTAAACAAATCTTCAGACTTCACTCTTCTTCTCTCGATCTCACTGTCTCTCTTTATTTCTCTCTTTCTCTTCTTTCTCTTCTTCTTCTGCTAATCTCTCACTTTCTGCTCGAGCTCTCTATCTCTTCCTTTCTCTTCTTTCTCTTCTGTCTCTTCTTCTTCTGCTAATCTCTCACTTTCTGCTCGAGCTCTCTATCTCTTCCTTTCTCTTCTTTCTCTTCTGTCTCTTCTTCTTTCACTCTCTGTCTGGATCATGGCTCTCTGTATGGACTTCACCTCTTGCCAACTCGATCAACATTCATCTGTGGACGAAGACCTCCTTTTATAACAGCAGCCAGCAGGAGGGCAGCACTGGGCACGTGTGGCTTCCACATTTCCCCCCCAGAACTTTTGGCCACGTGTCAGCTTTCTGTCAGTCCTTCAGCCTCGGATCACGTGCCCTCCTTAAGCTTCACGATCAGAGCACCTGTGAGACAGAGTATCGGATAAGTCATCAGTTTAAGTGAAGAACTCTGTATAAACTTTGAAATAAAGTGCACTGTATAGACTTTATTTCAAATCCAATGTATAGACTTCGATGTATGGACTTTACAATGCAAATAGCAATGTATACACTTTGCCCCAATGTGTAGACTTCAAGCCAAGGTCCAAGAGCAATGTATAGACTTTTCAATAGCATAACAACAAGTATGAACATTGTGAGAATGTATACACTTGAAACCTTTCAACGTCCTCAGTGTATATACTTTAGCCAACTAGAGACACTGTGCAGACTATGAAGTACAACCAGTGTATAGACTTCGCAAAACAGAGTCCAATGTATAGACTTGACAGGTTGACCCACTGTACAGACTTTGAAGATCCACTGTGGATGTATAGACTTGAAGACCCTGAGCCATTGTATAGACTTTGCCTTAACAATGAATGTGTAGACTTGAGACAGAAGTCAGGCAAACGGATGTGTAGACTTGGCCAGAACGTAGGTAAAAGCACCAATGATCAGACTTGATCATCCAGCAGTGTATAGACTTCGTTTCAAGCAACGTAGGTAAAAACCCAATATATAGACTTCAAATAAGACGCTGCATGAGACGATGCATGTATAGACTCTGCCCAATGTATAGAGTTCCTATATGCAGTGCTGTGCGATGTACAGACTTCATATATGAAGGCACTCGCTGTACAGACTTAGGCAATGTGAAGACTTGGACAGACAACTGACAATGTATGGACTTCACGATGTACAGACTTGCCAAGACGAATGAACGATGTACATACTTGGGCAAACACAGTCTGTATAGACTTTACCAGTGTGTAGACTTTGAAGAGCATTCAGCAATGTGTAGACTTCACTGCATATGAAGCAGCGTATAGACTTAACCAAGCAACGTACACACTTGCTGAGTTGACGCTACAAGACACACTGAGTTGACGCTACATGAAACATGGACAGTGTACAAACTTTATGAATGAAATGCATTGTGCAAATGAGAAAGTCTGTACATACTTTGTGAAGCGTGACTTCAATGTACAGACTTTGCTGAATGAACGTTGTGAATACGAGTCTAGTGTACAGACTTACCACCGACCAATGTATGGACTTAAGATCTAATCCAAACGGCTGTACAGACTTGAACGTCAAGTGAGACGATGAATGAGACGATGCACTGAACAGTGGTGTACAGACTTTGACTCAATTATGCATATGAGACGCTAAATGAGACACACCAATATATAGACTTTGTGTTGTGCAGACTCTGACTCACATGTGCATATGAGACGCTAATCAAGACGGACCAATGTACACACTTAGCCAATGCAATGTATGGACATTGCATAGACGATGCATGAGACACAGACACTGTGCATGAACAGTACAGTGTATAGACTTATGGACTTTGAGTTCGTGCATCTACAGTGCAAATGTACAGACTTTATGAATAGTGATGCATTGTACACACTTGTGATGCATGAACATGCCAGTGTGCAGACTTCATGAATGTGCAAACTTCTCAACGAAATGCACAATGTATAGACTATGCACATGCATGAAGAGTGTATAGACTGATGCATGAAGCAAAGCAATCTGATGTGTAGACTTCAGAAATGCATCTGAGGGGGTTCGACCCACAGAACCAGCATACTCATGCACATAACAGATCAGATAGAACATACTCAAGCATTCTCCATAAATCAAGCACACTCAAGCAATCTCCACGGAATATATCAGTTATATACATACACCACTGAGTATACTAGTTATAAACATCTCATGCATTCTCCACAGAACATAATGAGTGATATGCATTCAAATCAACATGCCATCATCATAAAAAACATAATATCATAGTGCACTCACTGTGTTGCAATCATCAAAACAAAACAGCATTGCTATCATCAAATCAACATAGCACATGCTTGTGCCTAAGGGGCACAACACACCATTCTCCCTTGCTCTTCTCCATCACCTCTCCCACCTCCATTGATAGATCCTCCAAGCAGCTGGCGACCTGCAGAAGACCACCTGCTTGCAGAGGCGACCCCGACCACATCCCGACGAATCTGGAAATCCAAGAGATACCTTTGGAAGAGTCTGCATGTCCTCTTCGTAACGGCGGTGGTTTCATCTTCGTCTGAGCACGGTGCTGCCCGGGAGAGCCTTTCTCCCCTGACTGCGCGAATCTTCCCTGGCAGGAGGCCAGAATCGGAGTGGAAGCTCTTCTGCGACGAACCTATTGGGAATCTGATCGAGAGTTCTTCAGAAAAAGTCTTCTACTTTGAGTCCTCTACCATCACCAAGAAGCAGAGTTCAATTTAGAGACCAGACCAGAAAGTTATCAATTTTCTTCCCCGATCATGTGGTTCTGCTTCCACTCTGTCTGCACCGACCCTCCTTCAGTGTTCAGAAGCCACCGGACTACTCCGACCTCATTTGGCATCTCCGTCAGTTCGGCTTCGAAGTAGACCCGTCAACGGTTCCAAAGGCTCTGACGTCACATGATTCTGAGCTCGGGAGCGTTCGTGGCACCCTATGCTTCCTGCTGTTAGGAACCTGCAGCTGTCAGAACAGAGGACCTGCTGCCCTGTTCAAGCCCCTACCCCGACCAGCAGAGGTACCAGAAGAAATCCAGAAAATTTTGGTGTCTTCCCGGTTGAGCTACGAATATTTTCCCACTGGTTTCGTCTTCAGCAAAAATCCGGAGTGGCCGCAGCGTCCAGAGAAGCGATTATCTGTCCAGAAGCGTAGACAGTGGGCAGAATCAACATCGGCGTCCAATTTCGTCTTTCGTCGGTCTCACCCCCTCCCCGCTTGGCCGGCTGAAGGCCCCTCCCTGTGTGGAGGTAGTTTTGGGTGTAATCTCAGTTAACCCCCACCCTAAGACCCCCCTCCTACGAGAGGTGTAGTTCATGTATTAATTCAGGTCGCAGGTTTGAAGCTCCGTCGACGCGGCGTGCGGGTGCATACCCACGCCTCCCCGCTCACCCCCGTCTCCGACCGGAGTCGGCGTCTTCATGCCGGCTAGGTGAGCCTCGGTCCCTCTCTTGGCTGGTTTCAATTCATTGCTAGCATAGTATTATCGCCATTGTTTCGTCGGACGGTGAATGAGAGCTCGGCCCTAAATTGCTAGTGCTGTGAGTGACCACCACGGGTGAGTTGTGAGTGAACCATTACATCCCACACCCTTGGTGTGCTGGCCGCCCATGATTTGGGCATCCCAGGCCTATTTGGGGTTCTCCCCAAGCTAGCCAACCTTTGGAGCCTCAAGGACCCGCCCCGGACCCTCTCCATCATCGCCAAGTTGCCTTCGGGCACTAATGTGCACCAAGCGAGTGAGCTCGCTAGTGTGAGTCCGCTGCCCAACTTGAATGCTTGTAAAATAGGTCCAAGGGTGGTGTCACATCATCTATTTATAGGGAAAAATTTTATTGACGCGTCTTGGGTTTGGGACGCGTCCAAATTGACGCGTCCCCTTTCCTAGACGTCTCAATTAATATAAAAATATTTTTTGATATTATTTTATTATATTTAAATGAATTGGCACGTCGTAGATTTAGGACGCGTTACGTGAACGCGTCTTTGACACGTCCCGAATGAAAGACGCGTCAAATGTTTTCCAACAAAGTGGCGCCGAAAGCCGTCGACAACAGAGAAAGCGATTGATTTCGGCGCCTAACCACGACTTTTGAAGGACACGTCTAGTCAGCAAGACGTCTTTATATTTGAAATTACTCGAAACGTCAAACTGAACGGCGGGAGCGGCGCCACCCACGTGCTGCACGAGGGTCTCAAGAAGGTGTCTTGGGTCTCAGACGCCTTTAAAGGGGGCGTCACCCTCCCCCGCTGCCTTCAAAACTCTTCCGGGAAAAAATCAGAAAAATGTGAGAAAATTCATAAAAATAGAAAATCACCCAAGTAATTCAAAATGTCAAGGTCGTCTTGGGGTATCATTGTGTAATATGAGATTTACTCATGGTAATGTCAAAAATGGCGCGTCTACAGACGAGGTGGATGGTGTCGATCGATGAGTTGCATGTGATGCTAATCTTCACACATAGGTTTAAGTGATCCGCTTATGGCTCAAGTGCGATCACGTTAGATCAAAGTCTATGATCATTCATGTTATATATACCTATATGATATGTATATTCCAAACTTCTACTAGGTACATATTTGCATGCGATGTAAATATATCCTAAATATTTTTGCGTAGATGCAAATTAGAGATAATAAGACCATGCTTTATAAAATACCTTGATTAATAAAAAATTAAGTCAGATAAACGTGAGACAGTAAGAATGATCCATGTAACCTTCTATCGTTATAGGATAGATGGGTTGTCTTTCAATCAAGTTGGGCTTGTTGTGTTGCCATAAGGCCTGCTCGCTTGGAGGATGGAGTTCTTTCCTATGGCATAACGATGCCACCAATGGGGTGGGAGTGCTGTTACTTTGTTGTGTTGCCATAAGGGTGTTATCGCAAATCCATTCTCATCATGTAATGATGGTATAGACTTAACCGATTATCTTGGTTTGTTGTTCTGTCACAAGGTCATTGTGAATTAGAGGCCGAGTAAAATTGGAAATTACAAAGAGTTGGAATTTACAAGAGTTGTCTACTTTTGGGCATGATGTGATTTGTTTTGCTATCACAAGGTGACATCACGATGTCGATTGGATTTTGATCCCTGCTAAGAGTTTGCCGGAAACCCCCGTCTCGCATGCTGAGGGTGTCATGTGATTCGCTGAAAATTAATAAGAGTTTTTTTAGATTAAAGCCCTGCCTAGAGAGAAAGGGGAGGAGTAGGGTGTCCACTCCAACACCTTACCACTAGGGGGAAATTTTATTAAATAATGAAAAAGATAGAAAATGAAATTACATCACTCGAACACTGGGCATGCCCAGCTTATCTAGTCTAATGGCACCCTTTATGTAGGATGGTATCTCAGGGAAAGAATAAAAAGAGTTACATTTCAAGTTACAAGCTAGAGAAGCCAAAGAGTCCGCCACCGTGTTCCCTTCTCTGAAAATATGAGTGATGGAATCTTCAGGGGTAAGAGTGCTCCATATCTCTCTGACAAAGGTGAGGATAGACCAAGGGCACATAGCTTTTCCGTTTATGATGTGGACAAGAGTTTTTGAGTCACATTCTATAATGGTGGCTTTAGAACCAATCGTTCTTAGGTATTTTAGACCTTCCAAGAGAGCACGGGCCTCGGCAATGATGCTGTTAGATATGCCATAGTAGTGGGTAAATGCAAGCATTACATTACCTTTATAATCTCTTATGACTCCACCTCCACCAGATTCACCATTTTGTTTTGAGGCACCATCTGTATTTAGCTTGAGAGAAGGCCAAGGAGGACAAATCCATTTGATGGCCATGAATTTATGCTGTCTGGATTTGTAATGCTGCAGGCCAAATGCTTCTAATACTTTAATGTTACCATGATTTGCTTCGGTTAAATCAGCAACCTGGAAAATCTCCTTGATTTTGTAGCAAATTTTATGGAGAAGTCCCTGTTTTGAAACTACAATCCCTTCACACTTTGCTGAATTTCTTGCACACCAAATCTCCCACATGCCAACACCAATAGCAGCAAGGCTGAACAACCCGAACAAGGACTTCTTCTGAGTATTGCATATAGTGTTAAGAATTATGGTGCTTACAGAATTTGCATTAGTTGGCAAGCCTAAGGATGTGAAATAAGACCAAGTGTGTGAAGCCCAATCACTCTGTTTGAATAAGTGGCTGTAGTCTTCAATTTGAGCCCTCTTGCAGCAGCAACATTTTGAACATAGATGAATACCAACCCGTTGTATATTGGAATCCAATGGAAGACATGTATGAAGAATCTTCCAGAGATGAACTGAAATCTTGGTAGGTAGCCATGGAGACCATAACCTTGTCCATTGGTTATTGAAGTGTAACCTGTGGTTGCTGCAGATAAAATTGTAGGTGGATGAAACAGTATAGTTCCCTGAAGAAGAAAGACTCCAAGCATGTTGATCATGCTCCTGATTAAGTTTTGTATTCCTTAAAGCAATGCAAATATCAGTAGGGAAAATCCTATTATGCAAGGATGACTCTTCCACTGTCTGCTGTAGTAAATAGTCTCGGACAGATAAGCTAGGGTTGGGTATATTGTTTTCAGAAATAAAATCAGCAAGGGGAGAGTTACCTAACCATCTGTCATACCAGAAGCTAGTGTGGCTGCCATCTCCAACAACTACCCTTTTATGTTGAATGATAAGGTTTTTCGCCTTAAGCCAACACCTCCTCTCAAATCCTTTCATGTTATTAAACTGAACCTTGATTAAAGGACAGTCCCTAATGTACTTTGCTTTGAAATAAACAGCCCATAAGGAGTTTGAATGCAGAGCTTGCCACAACATTTTAACTCTCAAAGCTATCTCCATATGTTTTAGAGACATAATACCAAGGCCACCTTGCGAAATTGGATTACAAATTGCTTTCCAGGATCTCCAATGCTTCTTATTTCCTTGGGCAGATGAACCCCAGAAAAAATTTGCAAAAGTCTGCTCAAGCACTTGGTGGGTGCCAATATGTAGAGATGAGGAAGTTAAAAAATAAATAGGTATAGAGGACAGTACATGTTTGATGAGAACCAGCTTAGCACCTTGAGATAGCATCCCAGATTTCCAGCCTGAAATCCTTTTCTGAATTGTATTAATAATACCATTGTAATGAACCTTCTTGCATCTGCCTTTTACCAGGGGAAATCCTAGATATCTGTGAGGAAATGAGTGTCTTACAAAGCCTGTTGCTTCCTCAATTTTCCTGGCAGCTGTGTTGTTATGTCTGGAATGTATAAAGAAATCACTTTTGCCAGCATTAATCATCTGCCCCGAAGCCCTTTCATAGGCTTTGAGAACTTTTAAGTAGGTTCTTGATTGAAACAATACTTCCTTTGCAAAAGATCAATGTATCATCCGCAAAAAGAAGGTGAGATAAATTGGGACAATTTCTTGGGCCAGCAAACCATTCAACAAGTCCACTTCGGAAAGCTCTGGTCAGTGATCTGCTAAGAACTTCTTCAGCTATGATGAACAGAGAGGGAGCAATTGGGTCACCTTGACGGACTCCTCTTGAGGATTTGAAGAAACCAGCAGACACTCCATTTAAAAGAATAGAAAACCAGTTGTTGGTCACCATTTTCCTAACAAGGAATATGAATTGATTACTGAACCCAAACTTGTGAAGAACTGCAAAAAGGAAATCCCATTCTATTCTGTCATTGGCCTTGGCCATATCAATCTTTATCATCACATTAGAGCCCCCGGTTTTCTTACCCAGTTCATGGGTTAGTTCCTGAGCCAGCACAATGTTCTCAACTATATTCCTTCCTTTCACAAATGCAGATTGTTCAGGGGAGATTATCTTAGGCAGAATGTTGGATAATCTGTAATTGATGGTGGAGGAGATAATCTTGTAGAAGAAATTGCAAAGACTGATAGGTCTAAATTCAGAAATCTTTGTGGCATTTACCTGTTTAGGTATTAAAGCTACCAATGTTGCAGTGACAGATCTGGGGAGGTCTTCCTGTGAAGTGAAGACTTCCTGAACAGCCTTTACCACAGTAGATGAGATAATTACCCAGGCTGATTGATAAAATGCACCAGAAAACCCATCCGGCCCCGGAGCACTATCCTGAGATAACCTGAAGACAGCATCTTGAATTTCGGATTCAGAAGGGATAGCACAAAGTGCTTCATTATCCGACTGTTCAACCACTTGAGGAATGCATTCAAGTAAGGAGCTCTCTATAAAATGTGTTTGGGTTGTAAAAGCTTGCTGAAAGTGAGACACAGCAATGAATTTCATTTCCTCAGGATCCGAAGTGAGCAACCCAGCTGAATTCTGAAGCTGAGATATGCACATTTTTTTCCTTTTAGCCATAGTGGTAGAATGAAAAAACTTTGTATTTCTATCACCTTCAGTGAGCCAACGAACTCTTGATTTCTGCCTCCAAAAGCACTCTTCTTGAAGAAGTCTCCTAGACAGCACTGACTTGGCCTCATGAAGAGTAGCTGAATTGTCTGCCGAAGGCTGGAGATCATATTCATATTCAGCTTTAAGGACAGCATCTTCAGCTGCAGTAAATTAACATGAACATTGCCAAACACATGATGATTCCAGTCTTTCAGCATTTTCCTGAGGCTTTTAAGCTTGAGATATAGAGTGGTTGTAGGAGAAGTTGCCAAGGGACTTGTATCCCAACATTTTTTAATATCATCCAGAAAATGATCATGGTAGGTCCACATTTTCTGAAAGCAAAATCTGCTCCTTACTTTGTTTTGAGAGACTTGTTGCACTAGTAAGGGAGCATGATCGGATGCTTCCCTAGAGAGGTGCTCAACAGAGATGGGAAAACAAGCCAACCATTCAGCATTTAAAAGAACCCTGTCCAATCTTGCCCAAATGCCACGACCACCTGATTGATTATTATGCCAAGTGTAATTTGAACCTTTGAAGCCAGCATCAATGAGAGCACAGTCAGATATACAATCCTTGAAGTCTGCCATAGCAGAATAATTTGGGTCATTGCCACCAAGTTTTTCCCCAACATCAATGATGCAATTGAAGTCCCCTGCCACCAACCAAGGCCCAGTAATTTTAGAGTGAGCATTGAATAGGGAAGTCCATAGAGCCTTCCTCTCAGCCACATTGCATTTAGCATAGACAAAGGTTAAATGTAATTCTGCTTGAACAGTGGAAGACAAAAGAAGACTGATTTGCTGTTCATCTCTTGCAACCAAAGAATAATCCAGATGGTCTTTCCATAAAACCCAAATGTGTGCCATACCATCTACATTAGCTATAGCTTTGGACATACCCAACCTTCTACAAATTCTAACTATGATGCTAGTGTGCATCTTGGGTTCCATCAGAGCAATGCAATCAAGGTTATAAGTTTTAATAAGCAATTTAACACGACCAATAGAAATGTCATTACCAATTCCTCTGATATTCTAGGAAATGAAATTCATTTGGGATGGATAATATTAGGAATGTTACCAGCAGATCCACTTCTAGTCATGGATCTAGTAGTGATACGAGAACTCTCACCATGCATAGCCTTCAGGTTATCAACGACAGCCAATTCAGCTATTTCCTTCGTTTTTCTAAGGACCTCCTCAGACTGCAATTCACAACAGAAATTAGCAGTATTTTTGAATTCCTGACCTGGCAAAGTGGACTGAGAGTCTACAATCTCAATCTCTGGGACTGGAACAATGGCATTAACAGTAGAAGGAATTTGGATTGAAGTGAGCTCAATAATAGTTTGAGTGTCCTTTGTAGCAATAGTGGAATCCAGAAGACCAACATTGCAGCCATCCTCCTCACCCAAAACATTAACTAAATACTCCTTAGAAGAAGTGCCAAGTCCATCATCACTAGTGATAGGGCAAGGTGCAGGGGGAACAGAAGTAGCCATTGCCAAACTAGTACTTTGTAGCTTGTCTGTTGTAACAGGGTTGGCAGAAGCCAGATTTGAGCCACCTAAGGCCTCGGTATTTAAATTGAGTAGACCAGGGGGGCCTCCATCATCCGAAGGAACTAAGGAAATTGATTGCACAGGGGCTGATATATCTACAGGAACCGAAGCTTCTGTATCAGGCAACAAATCATGGACAGGGCGCCATATTCTCTTTTGTCGAGATTGAACAGGTGGCCTAGTCTTATCTTTTTCAATATCAGCATGAGCAGCAACAGGCGGATGTGTAGCATCAGTTTCCTCTAACCTTTTCCTACACTTGGAGGAAAGATGCCCAAGCCTTCTGCAAGTGGAACAGAACATAGGATGGGCTGGGAACACAAGGGGTTGCCACATACCATTGTTTCCAGCTCCAACCCATACCCGACGAGGGAAATCTTTGGAGACATCAATTTGAATACAAACACGGGCAGCATGAGTGCGTGTTAGGCACAAGGTGTTTCTATCCACCTGGAGAACAGGGCCTACACTCCCCGCAATAGATCGAACCATGGCCTCGTTATAAAAATTTGCAGGAAGCCCTGGTAGTTCCATCCACACCGGGACAATCGGCGAATCCTCGTCTGGTGAGAATTCCATCATCCATTTGGAGAACTAGAAAGGCTTGCCCTTGATATACAAAGACTCTTTGAGGAGTACACGTAAAAAATCTTCATGGTTTTGAAATCTAAGGAGCAGATGTCGACCATCAAGAGCGCTTAAGTAAAAATCTTGTTTGAAGATGAACCTCTGTGCAAGGTGCTGCCTTATATCTTGAAACGCCGGCCTCCCCAAAGGAGTTTTGGCAACAATAGCGTGTTCCAGAGTCTTACAAGACAACTGAATCTCTTCCATAGAAAAGAAGGCCGCTGGCTCCCCAAGGTCCGTATATGCGGGTGAGTGCACTGATAAAGGCACAGACGGTGGGGAGATAGATGTTAACAGAACCTGTGCAAAAGAGGGAGGCGCAGCCGGGGGGTTACCACCTCTCACGTCCTTAGCAGTAGACGACGAAGGAAGAGCTGGCCATGCACCGGTGAAGACATGTGTTCGAGAAGGAGCAACGACTGGCCCTGCACTTTCATAGCGTGGTTTTGCGCTTCCCAAAACACCAGGCGCATTAATGGATACACGAACCATGCCTTCCTTTGTAGGAGGGGTTAAAGCATCATTAGCAAGGGGCCTGCATGACGCGAGTCCATGGGACGAAATTTCGAGGTTACCATCGTGAAGAAAACTAGCAGCAAGGGACGAAGGTTGATCGTTGGCAGGAACAACAACTCCAAGAGGAGCCAACGAGCATGGAGGGGGAGGCAGAGGCTCCCCCCCAGGTCCGGCCATGGCCGGCAGGGCCAAAACCCTAGCAGGGAGAACGGAACGCGCAAGAAGCTAGAGGCTCAAAATGTGTATTGGTGATTTTCAACTAAGGAAGCTACAGTGCTATAAATTAATAAGAGTTAATTAAGATAGAATACCATATCTTAGTCTAAGTCCAATTGTCTGCATGTTGTTTATATTGTTGCATCTTCTTTACAGAATGTCATGATGCTTTCAAACTCACTTCGTGGTGTACTTGATGCCAACATGCTCACTAGTCCAAACTATGCGGATTGGCTTAGGAATATGAGAATTGTTCTCACTTTCGAGAAAATTGTGTATGTCCTTGATGAGATCGTGCCTAAACCAGGTAAGGGAGTAGAAGAAGGAGATGGCCTTCTATATGAGAAGTACAAAGAACCTTCCCCAGTGCTATATGTTGACCTCCATGAGCATGGAGTTATAAAGACAACATGAAAAGATGGATGCACAGTCCATCTTGCTCCATCTCTGCAAATTGTTTGAGGAGCAGAGTTGGACTCAGAGATATGAGATATCCAAGAATTTGTTTAGGGAAAGAATGGCAGAGGGATCATCAGTTCAAAACTACGTTCTGAAGATGATTGAGTGGATCGAGAAACTCACAGAGCTAGGATTCACTTTATAGGATGAGCTCTATATTGACCTTGTACTCTAATCACTCCTTGACTCCTATTCACAATTTATCCTCAACTTCAACTTCAACATGAAGAAGATGAGGTCACTCTGCCAGAACTCCTCGATATGTTGAAGACTGTTGAGGGAACCATGAAGAAGGATAAGCCCATTGTCCTCTTGGTTAGTAAGGCCAACAAGAAGAGGATGGCGTCAAAGGGCTTTAAGAAAGACAAGGACAAAGGCAAGGGCAAGAAGCCAGTTAAGGCAAAGGTTGCCAAGAAAGAAGAACATGCAAAGGACAAAGGACAATGCTTTTATTATGGCAGAGATGAACATTGGAAGAGAAACTGCAAGTTATATCTTGTAGAGAAGGCAAAGGAGAAGCTTGAAGAAGCTTCAGATTTGTTCATGATCGACCTTGTCAAGAACCACATCATGAGTATTGGATATTAGATATGATTCTCACATATGTAATTTATTGCAGGTTCTCACAAGTAGTAGGGAATTGGACAAGGGAGAGGTGGACTTGTGGCTAGAAAATAGAGCAAAGGTTACTGCTGTAGCTGTGGGAGAAGGCAACCTCAAGATGTTCAATGGAGCAATATTAGTTTTAAATAATTGTTATTATGTTCCCTCTATCATTAAGAACATTATCTCTATTTCCTGCTTAAATAAAAAAGGATATTCAGTTAGTTTTGAGAACAATCATTATTCAGTGTTCTTAAATGATGTGATCATTGCTAGAAGGATTCTATCAAATGATTTGTTCTTACTAGATACTCCTACTATCCTAAATGTGAACAAATTAGTTAAAAGGAATCGAGATGAGATGAACTTACCTTATCTTTGGCACTACAGGCTAGGTCATATTAATGAGACTAGGATTCACGAATTACTTAAAAATAGATACTTAGTTCCATTCGATTAGAAATCGTATGCAACATGTGAATCTTGTCTCAAAGGAAAAATGACCAATTCTTCATTTATTAGACATGGGGAAAGAGCCAAAGATGAGAACTTGCTGTAAAAGCGGAAACCATTGGAGTACCACTGATTCATACTAATCTAATTATGCACGGATATCGTTCCATGAGGCAGCTCATATCACAAAAACCCAAGGATCTCTGACTGGATGGCTAGTCTATCAGCCGACTGTGCATATGGCGTGAGTCAAAAATAGTAATCACGTGAAATCTTGGAAACGGGTGAGAAGGCCAACTGAGCTTTGGGCGGCCAACATATTGGCCGCCCAACCTCCTGGGTGGCCACATCTATGGCCGCCACTAAGTGGCATGGGCGGCCAGCCCACTGGCTACCCATAAGCCTGGGCAGCTAGGGGTTTGGCGGCCCAGCAAGGAGAGCCTGGGCGGCCACACCAGTGGCCGCTCAGTGATCTGGACGGCTAGGGGTCTGGCCGCCCAAAAGCCTGGGCGGCTAGGGGTTGGACAGCCTAGAGAAACTCCCCTAGGCGGTCACCCTAGTGGCCACCCCTCAGAGGGGGAGGGCGGCCATAACTAACCCTAGAGAAACTCCCCTTGGTGGCCACCCTAGTGGCCGCCACTCAGCGGGGCAGGGCGGCTAGTGTTCAGGCCGCCTAGCAGGGATGCCCCTGGGCGGCCACCCAAGTTGCCGCCCAGCCCTTCTAGGCGGCCAGACCTCTGGTCGCCCAACTAGACAGAGGTGGCAGTCGTCTTGGCCGCCTGTTGAGTAGGGACCCTCTCGGAACGCGTTCGGAAGGCCATCCCAAGCCCGTCTCGCCCCCATTGCGAGTGGGAACCCCTGAAAAACATGGGAAACCCATCCCCGATGAGAATGCCAACCATAAAACTCTATCTAGGCTAAAAATCATGAGGAAAAGAGATTGATCTGTGCCTACGACCCTGGATAAGAAGTTTTCTTAAAAATACATTAAACCCCTCTCTCTCGCGCAGATCACTATCGAATTGAAGGGAAATGCGAGAGGGGAGTTCGAGATCCACCCCCTACCTCGATGAAGCTTCCAAAGCTCGAATGGGGCTCGATCCACGGCATATCCTGCCAAATCTCAAACCAACGCACAGAACCATGACCCTACACACACGAAGCACCTCTGCCTCATGCCCATGCTCCGCCTAGCCCACCGCCATCGTCGATCAGACCCCCCTTACACTCGCCGTCTGTAGCCAGAGAGGAGAGGAGAAGGGTTGTACGATGAGAAGCAGAAGGAGGAAAGAATGGGGAGAGAGGGAGCGGGCTCAGTGTTTAACGGGAAAAGGTTTTGGGGTTTTTCCTAAAACCCTAGAAAAACTAAAATTGTACACATGCCCTTTCCTCTTGTAGTTTGGGCTAAATACTCGCGAAAAATTTCCGAAAAGCTGTAATTTGAACGGAATCCGAATTCCAACATTTTAAAATTAAATTTATTCACAAAAGGAATCCGAAACTCATAGAAAATAAGATTCGAAAACTCGGAGGCATTACAGAGTATGTCCACAGAGACTCCTAAAGAGAGGGAGAACATGAGTAGAGTTCCCTATGCCTCGACAATAAGGTCTATCATTTACGCTATGCTATGTACACGCCTTGATATAGCATATGCTCTAAGTGTTACAAGTAGGTATTGGGTGGATCTAGGCGAGGAGCATTTGAAAGCCATGAAATACATCCTTAAGTACTTGAGAAAGACTAAGGATCTTGTTTTGGTCTACAGAGGAGCGGACTTGAAGTTGGAAGCTTACATCGACTCTAGCTTTCTGTTGGATGTGGATGACATCAAGTCAAATTTGGGATACATGTTTATCTTGAATGGAGAAGCAATAAGTTGGAAAAGTTCCAAACAAGAGACCATTGTTGACTCAAACACTGTGACGGAGTACATCACAACTATTGAGGCAGCTACGGAAGCGATGGATGAAGAAGTTCATCACCGAGCTAGGCATCATATCAAATTGTGATCTAATCCCCATATTTTGCGACAACAATGGGGCGATTGCTCAAGCGAAGGAATCGAGGCCTCATCAGAAGTCAAAACATATTCTGAGATGGTTCCATCTGATCAAAGAGATCATTGCTTGAGGAGAGGTAATTGTGGAAAGAGTTTCACCTGAAGATAACATTGCAGACTCATTGACAAAGTCATTGTTTGATATTGTATTTGAGACGGTTCCATCTGATCAAAGAGATCATTGCTAGAGGAGAGGTAATTGTGGAAAGAGTTTCACTTGAAGATAACATTGCAGACTCATTGACAAAGTCATTGTTTGATATTGTATTTGAGCATCACGGCTCTAAGATGGGGATCAAACATGTAGGTGATTGGCTTTAGTGCAACTGTGAGATTGCTAGTATTATATGCCCTGCAAGTCAATCACTATTTAGTGATGAGACTTATCACATGTAATCTTTATTGGTCTTACGGCATTTCATTCATTATGTTCATTATTATATTGTTTGATTTGTGTATGATGAAATTTGCAAAATTGTGCATATGAGAATCAAATCATAATGAGATTATGATTGTGCGACTGATCCTCTATAAACACAAGTTCAGAATGTTCTCAGTCATAGGAGAATTAAGAGGGACATCAAGTGGGCCAGATAGACCAATGCATGATATACTTGTTCATATGATGGACGTGGTTGATCTCACAATCACTTGTATGGAGACACTAGGGATATTATTTAGGTACTGGTAAGAGAATGAGCTCACTGAACTGATCTGCTATCGAGAATCCTTAGTGATAACGGATACCTGACTGTCAGTCAGGATTCTCTTGGTCACAGTGGTGCAATTAATCCTTAGACCTGAGACACTAATGATGCCTTACATGAGGAACTCTGTGCTTTGACTCCGAGTTTATAGGTGCACACTTCACGGGTGTAGTATAGTCCTGCATCGGGTACATGTCAAGTCGTGTGAAGACAATTGAATGGTTAACATGCAATCATTCACTCTCGGTATCTTGAGAGAGAATGTCCCACAGAGTCATACTTGAGAAAATCTCTATCCAGGGTTGCTTGGTTTAGCAAAAATGAGTTTTTGGCGAAATCCGAATAAAAGTAAGGCTCAGATCTGACTACGCGCGCGATGGGTTTGATAGTATACTATACCCGCTTGTGGAGTTCGGGACATTACGCAAATGAAGGATTATAGTCGCACAGTAACTGTGGACTTGTGGGTTTCAATGGATTACGAATCCCATGTATCGTCTAGGGGTCATGTCACATTGCTTGGTGCGATCTATGATCGATGAACTGAAGTGAATTAATTATGTGAATAATTAATTCACTAAATCGAAAGGTGTTCCGAGATTAGCCGGTTCACGGCCAACTCGATTTTGGGCCTAGAGGGTCACACATATTAGAGTGGTGGACTAGACGGTAAATATGAGATATTTATTCGGCCTTGAGTACGAGACTCGGAATCCTCGCATGGATCGCGATTGGATTGTCCGACTAGTCCAAATCAAATTTAGACTATTGGGCTGAGCCCACTAGGAAAGGATGGTCCAATCTTAGTGAGAACATGACCCAATTACTAGATTCGATGTGAATAGGACCCAAGGGTAATTCAGTCTTAGTCAGAGTGGGATACATGGGCAACACTATAAATAGAGGGGCAGAGTTAGGGCTTGGCCAAGCATCGAGCCACCAGTCCAGTCGTCTCTCTCTCCTCTCCTCTCTCTCTCTCCTACGCCTAGGGTTGGAAGGGGGTGCACCCCCTTTTTGTCTCTCTCTCTCTCTTCCTCCGTTAGATGCGAGGAGCTATATGCGTGGGGTATGAGGTGGGAGGCATCTTCTCCAACTACTCGTGTTGATACTGCTAGAGGTCGTACATGTGTGTGACTTCGATACACGAGGATCTATTGTATCGAACGAGGAAGATCCACGATTTTCGCAAGGTAAAAATTGAAATTTCTCTCTCTAGCTTAACCGTACTCGCCCCGACATGATCGTCGTGAAAGAAATCCCATTTTCAAAATGTTTTAATTTCTGCATTTTTCCAAACCCGGATTTTGTTACACCCCTCCCCCTGCTGCGCCCTTCCCCCTCCTCGTCCGCCACCGGCCTGGTTCCCCTGCTCCCTGCGGCTCCCTCACCCACAACTGGCTTGGAAACCCCTCCCCCTATCCCTCCCTCTACCAACACGAGCCCGCCGCCGGCCTGGTGCCCCACTCCTCCTGCCACCTCCTTCCCCCTCTTCCAACGGTCGGCCCCATCAACAACAGTTAATTGCAATGATATTTTTGAAAGCTTTTCAAGATAGTGGGGATATATATATATATATATATATATATATAATTTCATCTATAGTGATGATTTATTTATAAAAAATTTAAAAAATTCATAAAAAATCTCAAATATATGACATGATCAAGTCAGTTTGAGTCGACCTCGAGTTAGGTCAACTTGTGCCGGATCATATTTGTCTTTGAGTCAAGACGCATGTACGAGTCTACAAATCTTGATATAGATGTATTAACTAACAAATCCATGACTTTTCCGTTCTCATGAAAATAAAATTTCCGATCTTAAATTCATCGTTTCATTTTTCAAAATCGATCAAACAAAGTGAGAAGCATGCAAGATCAGCTAAACAGACCATTCCACATGGGTCAACCAACTTGGAAACTAAATAATTTATCCTGCTGTAAACCCTATCTTCCAAACATATATAAAGAATACCATTGTTTGGTATTTTATCATATCTTATAACGTTTTACGGCACACCAAACAACTTCAGGGTAAAAATTACAATTTGACCTCAAGTGAGTACCGACCAAATCTTCTCATCCAAAGCCGTAACCGATCTGCATCCGTGTAACATGGCAAGATTCACGGCGGCCGTGGATCATAGGACGGATTGGTCGGTCTCGTACAAGAACGGTCCCCATTGCAGTTAGTACATGTATATATATATATATATATATAATTTTTTTGTGACGTGAGATTATATATTTATATATATAATTTTGTGATCGTGAGATTTAAGTCTTCTAATTTGTCGCATAAAGTACACTCCCATCCAATAATCTAAAAAAATTAAAAAAATAAAAATCACATTCGATAGATAGTGTAGGGCCTATTTTTTCTGGAATCGCATCTTTTTTATTTTAATTTTTTTTGATCCGTCAAATGGAGATATGACTTATACGATAAATCAGGGATACGTGGACTCGACGTCATAATTTTTTAAAAAAAATTAATTCACTCGATGCACATACGGAGTGAGTAATTAGCCCCAGTGTACACGGAGCATAACTATATTACATTAATTGAGCTCTGGTATTGGGCCCTTGTGGGGCCGGTGGGGTATGGGCCACATTAATGCCAGTGGTTAGCACAACGCATCGGATGCCCCCTCCATGCACACCACTCAAAGTTGGTACATAAATGTGGAGTTCACATGATCGATGCACAGAGATCTAATCACTAAAACACACGTTTAATGGCCTAACCTTGCCGACACGTTCACACCATATACTCTATTCCACTCTTATGCCATGGTTAATCCTTAATTAATTTGTTGGGTGAGATGTAACCTGTAAGGTGTCCGGGTGAGCAGTTTTGCTTTCTTGTGATTGGGAAACTAATCTCTAGAATGAAGGATCAACAGAGGTTAATTAATTAAGCCCTCCTCCTGACTCATTTACCCATGCTACTAAAATATACTAACGATGGTGTCGTTGCGTAACAAGCAAGTTGCTCACTCTCTACCTTAAAGAAAGAGCCAGCTTACTTCTCAATTTGTAGGAAAACTTATCAAATTTACACATTATATCACGGAAAGAATGTGACAGGAAATGATAATATTATACTTTGATAACAAGAAGACACGTAAATATCGCGAATGTGAGTGTCGGTCGCTACATTTCCGTGTTGAAAACTCCTCGAATGCCGACCACGCAAATATTGCACAGAAGACGACAGCCTCAACCACCGTGGCCCATGCTGTTTGCTTCAACTGGCCAAAGGGAGTGCCTAACCTCTCCTCCTATTGCAGAAGCTTGACTTGGGCCATCCAATTACGTAATGATAGGTTTTAGGGTTAGATTCTGGGGGCCAATCCAATCCGAGGTTAGTGATGATGCTCTCAAACAGCAGATGAGATTTCAACCAGCTGACAAGGCAATGATTTCAGAGGTCATTTTGGCTGATGTTTAAATCAACTTTCTAAGATTTACCGGACTTTTCCTGGCCTAACAACACCACACAGCCTGGGAACAACGCGACCCACTACCGTCAACTTGCTTTCTCCCAGAGTGACACAAAAGCCCAGGTGCCCTTTCACTAGGCTTGACGTTAGAGAGAAAAGTCCACGTGCCGTTCGTCACACTGGATGCATACCTGAAGAGAGATCACCCGAGCACTGGCCCGGGAAGATCTAGAGCTTTAGTCTGGTCTTGAGACATCAGGAGATCTCGAGAAATAATTCGGCCCTAACTCTTCTGAGGTCTTGAGTATTAGATCGACTCCGAGACATCAGGAGGTCTCGAGAAATAACTCTGGCCCCAATCTTTCGGAGGCCTAGAGCTTTAGCTCGATCCCGAGATATCAGAGAGTCTCTAGAGATAACTTAGTCCTGAGCTATCATCTCCGCTCCAGAGGTTACCGCCCCTGGTACTAGGGAGATACGACAAGAGCCGCGGCATTGGGATTCGAGCTCCCACGGAGAGAGCTGCCGTACGTGACAAGTGAACGCATGCAACGATGGGCCTCTAGGCACCACGTGTCCACCTCTCCCCATTTTCGGTCACTATCTCCTTCTCCGCCACGATGATGGCGCATGACGATGATCTTGCAAATCACTAGAGCATCCTGCATGTTACCAAGGTGACCCCTCCCATCACTACGCCTCCTCAAACAGATCACGCGCGTATTACCGACGCGGAAGATCTAGTAATCCTTTCGCATGGCAGGGAGCATCTTACATCAACGCCCACAGAACGGGATCTCTGAGACATCCCACACCTGCGCTGCATCCTTAGAACTTCCAAAATTTACGGGATATCATGATGATCACAACTCACTCTCCACCATCATCTATGTAAGGAGGCCTCCGTGACCTCCTCTAGGTATGCACAAAATAACCCCCAACCAGCACAAGGGAACCACCCTTCGTGGACACCCTTCCTTCCAGCTAGTCTCTGACGTATGCGTCGGAGGGTTTTCTCTGGGAGAAGATCACGGAGACCCTTGATCTATGTCTTCCTCTGGCGGCAGGTTCGTCATGATCACGTGATCAATTCTCTCTGACAGAGAAGCTAGGAGTTTTCACCAGCTACAAGTTAACCAAATGTTATCATAGACAGATCAGTGTCCCCCCCCCCCCTTTTTTGAGGTTTTCTAACTTTGACGTCAGTTTGATAGAGCCAGTATCAGGCAGACGACAACATATGGGATTAGTCCAAATAAACCGACCACATAATCCCAATTAACAACATGCATGTTCCTTGTTAGACATTGTTGGGTTGGCGTGGGGTTCCACGATCCCGTTGTAATGGGTCATAACCACAACCGTGTAGCTTTTCCTACAAAGGGGCTGCTCGGATTGGGGTTCAAATTAAATGAATAGGTGTGTTCCTACAAAGTTCGATTAATTTCTATTTACCAAACATGCATGTCACGTGAAGGTTGGGAAACTGAACATTAATTATCCGATCACATATTTATTAATCTTTGACGACGAAGAACTTACCACACCGATTTAATTACCCGACCACATTCAGCTCAAGGATAGACGTAGGAGACCCATATGGGGCACAGGGGCAGCCCTTCCGGTGTTGGGTGCGGAAAGTAAAAGAAAATTGACGGCAAGGACATATATATGCATGCAAGGCACTTTAATCTGCATCGAAGGGTACACTGCACGTAGGTAAACATGAGTTTGCCATGGATTCTCATTAGTCAATCTCAAGTTTAACAGGTGGTGCATGCAAAAAAAAAACCCCTTGATTATTCTAGAAGTTTCAAATTTTAAATAATTATGTTCTCACTTTTCTTTAGAATATCAAAACAGACGAAGAGATGGAGAGACTCGGGTTATCTTTTGATGTCATCCAAGCACATCAGCCAATATTTTCTTTTGGTGTAAGAATTTTCGGTTGGGAATTTAAGTAGTTGTTGGAAGCCAATCTCAAGTTAGTTTGGACCAGTATAACTAATGTTTGTCGGTTCGGTCGTATCTACCGTATCAATTTTTTGTCGGTACATTATAACATCATATCGATCCATATCATAAGATGTCAATATAAAAAATTATTTAATAAATATATGTTATTATAAAATATAATAAAATATTATATGTTATTTAATAGTTAATAAGTGTGTTAGTTGTGTGTCAGATAAATAGTTCAAATCTCACAAATGTCATATTTTTTGGCTTATTTTTTTTAAAGAATAATGAAAAAAGTAAAAAAATTGTGAACACTAATATCTTTTGAACTTAAATCTTAACCTTTCAAATGAAGATTATTAACCAAATTATCTATAATATCATATTTAATATAAAATAATATATATAATATTTAAATAATATACGTTGTGTATCAATTGTATACCACCGATCGCTCGTACCGGTCTGTGACTGATACGATTTGATACGAACGATTCACCACATATCGGATCGATTTAGTAAATCTTAAGTTTAACACTGTAAAAGATATATTTTTTTAATTAAGAAAAAAAGGCTGTGAGTATTAGAGAGAGACTTTTTGTAGAACCGTGTGGTGGTCGCAAGTCATTGCCATCTTCGGCGTCCATAGGGATTCCCGGGGAAAAGGCCAAGGGGGGGGGGGGGGGAAGCCGTTTGGTTCGGCTTCTTCCTCTTGGTTCTCAGTGGAGGAATCGTCCAAAAGATCTACATTGCGACAAGCAACCAACAGACAAGCGACGAGGAGCACGTTAGGGAGAGGGCATATGACAGAACTTGCCAAACAAATGATCGGGAAAAGGGAGACATCTCTCTCTCTCTCTCTCTCTCTCTCTCTAAAAGACCCGAAAGTGGCGTTCCATTGTACATGGAAATGTGGCCATATGATTAAGGGACAAATATATATATATATATCAGATCTATCATATTCTAATGCATTTTTACATCTTTTAATACTTTATGTTAATCTCCATAACAAAGGGTGTCCTTTTCGTCCATTGTTAATGGGCTGCACTGCCCATTTGGGCCAGCCCGCGCCTTTGTGGCGCACGGGCACTTGCCTGGGTGGGCCGCGCTTCTTTGAGGTTATCCAGCATCTATATATAATCTGATATTTTACGCTCAATTAATCAAACTCCGACAGTAATGGAACCTGAGGGATACGACTGAAATAATATTGTTCGTTATATGAATATATATAGAAATGTACGTGACAATATGAAGAATATTAGAACATACTACATGAATATAATAGATTTTGGATATGTATATATAACCATCCAGTTAAGTAGATATGAATTTTCTCTCTAACATTTTGGACGTGAAATTGGGTATTGTGTTTTTTAACCGACCAAATTCAGTCAAGACCATCTAGAAATTTGCAATATAACCTCCTCCTGAAATTACAAAGTACAAACTAAAAAACAGACAAAGCGTCCTCTAGATATGATTCTCCTAATCAAATTCTAACAGCTTACAGTGCACTAACATTGCCGAACCCAACAAAGTCTTTTTTTTTCTCCTCACTTAAAATTAGTAAAAGATTATTTGCTACTCTAAATAATGATCTATGTTCGTCATCTCATTCTCAGAAAGACCCCCCCCAAAAAAAAAAATCCAAAAAATGGGCCATTGCTGTGACCTCCTCTCCCTACAACAGCACGTTCTGTGGAAGCCACGAGAAGACAGCAGAGAGTCTGCAACACGAAACCAAACATGGGTGATCGCGCCATCACTCCTAATCTCATGTCGAGAACAAAAGGACCACAGGGACTGAAGTGTTTGCAACATTTGCATACACGTAGTACATAAATATTTGGGATGATTAGTGTGAAAGGAGAGCATGAACGAAAGCGAAATTTCATTGAAAGCAAAACTTTGCAGATACACATGCATTCTCTCTCTCCCCTCCCCCCTCTTCCCACCTCTCTCTAAGAGGAAACATGTGTATAACATATTACTAGCATTCACAAAATAATCTTGAACATTAGAGTATCACTAGCATTAATAATTTCATAAAATAATCTTGAACATTAGAATACAACTTTCTTTCTTTCGAGTTGCCACCTGGTGATTCTAAACCCGTTGATGTAGTGCGTTGGGGGAGGAAGAAACATTGTTGGAGGAGGAAATTTAAAAAAAAAACATTTGAATTCATGATCTCCATGCATGCTCACATTTGTAGGATCAGTGTTTTAAGTAGGAATTTTGATTGATCCTGAATTTTTTTTCTTTATAGTTACATGTGCATGTTTGTATACAAAAAAGAAAAAAGAGCAATAGAAGAAAAAAAACTCGCGTTCTTCCTCTTCTCTCAAATTTTCTCTAGAAGAACATAGACTAAATTTGGGGAAGTTTGAGGGTTCTGAAGACTATATTAATGCTGATACTGAAAGTTGAAACCAAAAAAAAAAAATCTCATTTTTCAGTGGTTTTTGTAGATGTGAAGTTTGACAATTGAACTTATATTTTCTATGATTTTTTGTGATGTATTGATAGTATATATTCAATCATAGAAACATGCTATCACTCTAAAAGAAAAGATTTGAGTGTGATGTGAATCAAATTCTTGCTGAGATGAACATACCAAGAAGGGAAAGGATAAAAAGGATTTGACTATCATAGGAGAGCTACACAGAAAGGGTACTTTGACTGCTTCAACATGCAAAATACAAGAATTGACTGCTTCAACATGCAAAATACAAGAACTACTTGGTATTTCATTTATAGTTAATTTGTTACCAGCACAATATCTCAACATCTTACAAAATATGTCTTGGGTGATTTAATTTGTTGGGTTTCTTGTTCTGGCCCTTCAATTGTGGCACCATCTACCACTAAGGTACGGAGAATACATCTCATATATATATATAATGTACATACGTGCCCATAAATTAAGGAGTCATCTGGGTAAAGTGATCACTTCATGAAGAATTCAAGTTGGAATTTGAAGTGATGAAGGGCATAGAAATCCTACTTCTCATTTAGATGGACGTTAGGGGTAGAGCATACTACTCCTGTAGAAGAAGATTCAGACAAATCGAATCCAATAGACAGGCTAATTAATGAAATTGGTTTGCTAAAGAGAAGGTTAATGCAAGCAATAATTCTCCTGGCTAGCTAGCCTTGGATATCTATATATATATCACGAGACCTTTCCATAGTGGAAACCTTATATGATAATGTGGTTGACGATCAAACACGTCGCCGAGTGAGATGATGTTGACATGGTGCATTCGGGAGGAAGTGTAGAATTGGCCACACGTACCTACCCATGTGAAGGAAGTTAATTAGTCTTGGGTTTTCTCTTTCTGAGCCTATAAGACTGCTTCAATTCACTACTACATAAAGCCAGTAGAAAAATAGAAAAAAAATGTTGTATCCTTTTCTTCTTCTTCTTCTTCTCTCTATTTTCTCTCCGAAAATCTGTTATATCCTATTTTTCTTCTTCTTTTTTTTTTTTACCAAACTTGTTACTTTGCTCGTCTCGCCGCCTTCGCTGTTCTTGTTCAATCATGTGGTGCCACTTCTTTGAGCAATTTCGCATATTAGTTTTCTTACCAACCCAGCATCAAATTGATAAGATTAATTTTATGATGGCAATATTGGCAATAGAAGGGCAGGATCGATTGTGCCAACATATGTTGATAGCTTTTGATTTTCTAGGTGACCAGGTCTAGGTAGCGTTTGGATTCAATGCAGGATAATGCTAGTTAAGGTTGTAAATGGTATTCCTATTTTCCAATTTCCAGTCCGTTTAATTGTGGTACTATGGAAATGGATATACTCTTTTTTAAATTCTTTCTTAATTATATATACTAAAAATGGTTCCTGAAGTGGGACATTTCCCATAAAAAAAAAAAACTGGATGCAGAAGTACGTAGAGACACTTCATATATATATATACCCACCTTTTGAAATATATTTTGATGATGCAGCGTTATAATATAATGCATGATAAATATTAGTTATATTTTTCTCCTCTTCATGGGAGCCAAAGATCAAGACCAAGGGCTTGTAACTTTTGTGTCTCCAAGTCAAATGACTTAGATCACCACCTATGCTTTGATTTGTTAATGCATTATTATTATTATTATTATTATCATTATTATTATTATTATTGGGGGGGTTGGGGAGGTGCACCCACTAAAGCAATGGACTATATATATTGCATGCACCTCCTATGTTGCATGTTGCATGCATGCATTTCCTAGCTTACATGCAATGGATAGCAATGCACGTTGCACAAGTCAGAGACGCATGCAGAAGCAAAAACGCAAGAACATGGATCTCAATTTCAAACGCTTATTTTCTCTAGTGCTAACGAGCAGCCCAGCAATAGACGTTGCTCGATTGCAACCGGAACATACACATTCCACTCAAGTCAGTCCATCTCAGATCTAACTAACAGAAGATGAAGCTGCGAGTTAACATGACAACAGATCGACATCATAAACTGTCGAAGGAAAATCTAAAAGCTTTTCACAAAACTTCGTCCGAATAGACTACACAGCCTATTTGACTTCAACATTTTAGTAAAGAGCAATGCTACGGTGCCACACTAGTTATACCGCTCCTTGTGTCACTCGCACGCTGGCCGTCGGATCATGAGATCGGACGGCCGAGATAAATAACAAGAGCACCAAAACGGACAACAGCAAAGGAATGTGGCAAAAAAGTAGTAAAAAGAATGGCACCCTAGCATAACTACTTTGTAAACTAGCATGACTTATGCAAAGGCCAATCATGAACTCCTTCAACAGGTGGACAACTACCTTCTTCATCGTAATTTAAACATGAGTTCAAACTCGGAAAATGGTAATAAAACCTCATATACCGAAGAGAGCAAATAAAACCACAGAAAAATGAAGTTTGTCAGTTGGATTATTCAAGCACTATATGGACATGTTCTGAGCATACTTGAGACTGCCATTTTTGCAGAGGGGCGCATTGGCCCCGGAAATATATTAAAGCCAAACAGGCTGCAGAGAAAACAAAACAACTACAAGCTCTTATAGATGAACTAAAGCTAGATTGTTGCTGGCTCTGCGCTTTCTGTAAGATGTCACTCTTTCATTATTAATGTTAAGAACCCCCCACTGATCAGTGCACAAGATCTTTGTCCCCCCCCCCCCCCCCCGCTGGTCCTCATAGCTTCCCATCAGAAGAACCATGCTGAAAAGGAAATATGATGACCCATTTCATTTCTGTGAAAAACTCTGGAAGCTGTAAATTGCGAACTTTTTCCATCAGTTAAGCATCTCTGAAGCCCAGTGTTCTTCTTGGTCCCTTCTAAACCACAACGGTCTACTGGATGCTTGGAGAATGGTACAGTGTTGTAGCCACCTGACCAGCTGACGAATGAGATGGGACCATAAAATATCTTGGCAGAAGAGGACATGAAGATTCAGAAGTGCCTCCCCACTTGGTGAAATTTGTATCACGCCTTGGGCATGAAATTGAAAACCCTGGTTTTAGGCCACCTCCCAGGTCCCTCGGCTGAAACAGATGATGTGATGGATAGCAGGAGAAAGATCTAACTAGCCTGATATCTGAACCTGGAAAAGGAGGGACCATATTACTTGCTGGACTCTGCAGGCTTCCACTTGGTTCATTCTCATGTTCAGGAGAGTCATCGATCATAATTATTTCCATTTCTGGGATGGGAACTTGAGTGACAGGAATGGCTGCCTGTTGTTCATGGGGAGCGCATACCTTCGCTGAGTTGTGCACAGCTGATGAATTTGGCTTCCTGCCCAACATCTTGTGACAAGCATGAGAGGAATCCGTTCTCATCGTCTCTACACTCTGCAACAAGGTCCCTGCAAAGGAGCCTATTCGCTCGTCAGGTAAAGGAACAGGTTCTTGAATGTTTGACAGATGCTGCCTAGCAAGCATACAACCGTCAAGAGACTGATGAGATTGGCACTGAATGCCATCAAGGTTTGAGAAGGTGCAGTCACAAGAGAATCCCAGAAGAGACATGTACTTCCATTTGATGTGTTTTGTGAGGAGCAGGGAGCAGGCTGTTTTTGTTGTTGCACTGGCCTCTCTTCCTTGTTCATCACCATCAGATTCTTTCCCATCAACCGCAGAACAGGACTAGAACTACTTTGAGGCTGAATATGAGATGATGAGCTGGCTGTTGCAAAGCTACCAAAAGTTGGAAACCCCATAGCAAAGTCAGGAGATGCCTTTATGGAGATAGAATCAGTAGGTGCATCTAAGATGGGAATTGCATTCAGTTCTGAAGTTGGATGCGGATAAGTTCCACATGAGGAGATGACAGGTCTGATGTATAAAGGTGAAGGTGTAGGTAACATTGTTCCAGCCATAGCACTTTGCCTCAAGATTCTAGACTTGCCAGGGGAACTTTCTCTCTGAGAGCAGCAACATGGTTGGCCTTCCCAAAATTTCTCAGGGTCCTGGGCAGATGTCATTGCCTTCAACTTTTTAAATTTTTTCTCCAGATCAGTTCTTTCTGTCCCTCTTATACAGCCATCCACTAGCAATCCCAAGTTTCTCGATTCCAGACTCAATTTTTCTTGAATTACCACAGGCTCCTCTGATGGTTTCCTCTCTGCATCTTTAGATTTAAGATCTTCTGCTGACAGGTGAGAGATAGTAGAATTAGCTGAAACTGGTGAGCCAGATGGCTCTCCATCTACCATCATATTGTAAGTCTCTGAAGTTACAGTCCTCCTACCTGAAGTCACTGATGAAAGTCCAATGACCTTGTCCTCAGGTCTGGTTAAGCAAGCACCGGGACCTTGAATAGATGCAACATCTGCTTGATATTCCATGTTCTGAATCTCTGAACAATACCCATCCTGCACAGCCGACTCAATTTGACCTGACTGCCAGATGTCCTGGCAGACATCACTGGCAGTGACACCAGGATGTGTCCTTTGATCATCCAGTGATCTTGGAAGACTTGCTTCTATGATGGCTTCATTAGCACTAGTAGGTTCTCCTTCATGTTCAGATGACAGGTGAGGGTCTAATCTGTCACACCTAGTAGCCTCATGGTCTTCGGGAATCACAATTTTGCTGCCACAAGTGTGAAAGGATTTCTCCGAGGGATATTGAGCCATCGAATCCATGTTAGCTGGCACCTCCGCTTGTTCATCAAACTCAGTCCCTTCAGCATGAAGACATTCAGCTGCAAGTTGTGTATGGCTCAGTGTAAAGAAGTCACCTTCCTCTGATGCATTATAGTAAACATCAGCTTGATCGGAATCCATTGTTTTATGTTGGTGTGGTGACACATGGTAAAATGTATTACTAGTTCCAGGCCTCACAACATTCTCCGAGAAGTTTGATCGATGCATTCCACCTGTCACTTTATTGCTGGTTGAATCAAGACCATGTGCACTAGAGGAATCATGAAATCCCTTGCCCAACTCAAATGGCAATCTTTTTGTAGCTTTATGAGGCTTTTCTGCAAATCGATGCTTCCGCAACTTTTTGGACACCAAACCTTGCACAGCTTCATTGCATTTCATAGCTCCCATTGTGCATTGTTGTCCATCCATCAACAGAGACCTCCTTGAACCCTTTTCTGCTTTGTGTGATTGGAGATGACAATCCACAGAAGCTTTTCTCAAGCTTTGAAATTTACCAGACATTTGCACCGCATTGGCATGTGTCTCCATCCTTTTGTTTTTTGCAGAAGAAACACATTTTTCTGTGGACCTAGTGAGTTTCTGCGTAATGCGGTTATCAGAGGAAGGATTGTTTCTGATTAATCTAGCATTTTTCTCAGGTAAATTTGCTGAATGTTTTCTCTGTTTAAGGGAAGCAAGATCAGCATCTGGCAGGACATTGGGACTCCTGGTTTTTGGAGGTGACAAAATTTCATCCGATGATTTACAAAATTTCTGAGTACGCACCCCTTCTGCAAAATAATCACATGAAGTAGACTGATCACCACTCTCCATTGATGTGTGATGTGTAATGTCTAATGGATTTCTTGGCTTTCCGTGGCTAGACATGCTGTTCAAATGTTTTAGGAGGCTTGAACGTTTGGAGCATATCCAGTGTCCCAGAGTTCCAGGCTTGCCAACTTTTATTTGTTCTGAAGCATTTGATGGCTGAGATATCCTTCCCTCATCACAGTGGCTGTCCACATGAAGTTTGCGTTCCTTGTGTATCTGATAATGACAAATGAAAATTCTTGCAATCAAGTCTACATTTTTGCAAGTTCAATTAAAAAAGAAGTCAGAGACAACAATTTTTAAACGAAGGCAACCAAAGAAATCATTGAATTAATGAATAAAACAATGCATTGAGAAATTTTTAATACACATACTAAACTCCACCTATATGCCATCATTGATCAACAGCATTGAAACTAACATGAATGTATGAGTGACATCATTAAGTGTTTCTCATTCTTGTTAAATGACAAATGCACAGTAGTGAGATTGAATTATCAGAATAGGGGAAAGAGGTTCTCGTCTGTTTTTCTATTTAAGTTGATTTGAAAAAATGCCTGCCTTAGTAATACAAATTTTCTCTCGAAATCTTGAAGACTATAACATTTTATATTTCTCTTTGCTGGGTGACATTGAGTTCAAATTCTGGTGATATTGTGGCAGATTGTGTTTAACCACAAGTATAAATAGAGATGGAGGATAGTCTCTTAAGAAAATATTCCAAAACAGTAAAAAAAAAAAAGGATACCTCTCCCTTTAAGTGACTGAAGGAGCTAGTTTTCTTTCTCTGAACTTTGGCTTCCAAATACTTCCTATATTTTGGTGGGAAAAACTTCTTTTTCCCAAATGGAGAGCTTTTGTTCTTAAACTCTTTTAAACATTTCTTCGTTCCAGAACAGTCCACAGTTGCGGCAGATTGTGCATCATTGAACTTTGACAAGATCAGTAGCTTTGTCCCGTTTGAATCTACATACACTGCCCCTTCTCTTTCATCACCAGTGGCTTTTAGAGAAGAAGTCCTTGGTCGTTTGCTTTCGTTGGCACATGAAACCTCATTTTTTTGTGCCACACAAGTTAAATCCAATGCCCAGTTGGTTCCATTCCTCCTGTCCAGGTCTTCAAGAGTGCAGCGGGGTGCGGTAGCACAGATGTCCTCCATGGACCTTTTTTTCCTTGGCTTCACTTTGTGCTGGGATAGCTTAATTGTATCCTGTTGAGAACCAGATTCCGCAGAAAGGCATTGATCAATGTGAGCATTTAGAGTTGTGTTCGAAGTGGATGAGAAAGTCTTGCAGACGGGGCAAACCTTCGACGCCATGGGATCTGAAACTGAGCTAAAATTAGATATTATGTCTTCAGATCCGTTGGATTCAGGGGCACCACCAAATTTAACTATTAATCTACACTTCTTGACTGGCCGTTCAGACAGACGGTTAATATTTTCTGCAGACCGTTGAGGTTGGGCAACTTCTACTTCTGATGATGATTCCGAGACAGTACTTCTAGTTTCCTGCACTGATCCAGGAACTCGGCTGTCTGAACTGGGAACTCTTTTGATGTGGTCATGGCTGGTCACCTTGGACTCAGCTTCTCCGCGCAGCAATTTCTCTTCAGAGCTGACTACTCGAACAGCAGTTGACTTGTCCTCTGACAAAGGATTCTGAGGTTGATGTGAAGAATCTAAAATCGATTCCTGGATTGGCGGGTTGAAACCGTGCTCCACAGCATCAGGTACCTCTGTTTGAGTTCTTTCCACTTCTGGGCATAAGATCAGATAGCCAGATTCACTAAACCGAGCTCTCACCAAATCAGGTGGCTCAAAAGGTGGCAATATATCTCTGATTCCATGATTCACGCAAAGCTCCAAGTACTGCCGAGGAAATGGCCAGTGGGTTCCGACGTCCTTACTCCGAGATGCAAAAACATAGTCCCTGCAAATTAAGCAGGCATATGAGAAAGATCACAAGTACTCTTCAGCCATGCCCGGGGAAGAGGACACAGCTAGGTCCTACCATCAGCTACCTCATCTCATATCACATGTGAAGTTCGAATACACGAAACCCGTTCCTGGAATTCCGAAGGACTGAAATTTAATATAACAACCCACATCAAGAATTAAACCTGGCAGTCCGATTTTGCCATCTTAATTTTTACGAGAACCCCTCAAGCAAAACGGCATGAGACCGGTCAAAGGAGGCACCTTTTTAGAAAAATTACAAACTCGGGGCCAAAAAGATCATCAACTAGAAAAGCTGTTGCCGAATCTTCTCCAGTGAGGCCACAAGATCTGAACATATAGAACCAAAGGACGAGAAGGAAAAAAAAAAGGAACAACGGGCAGAAAATTTTCTACATCGGGCCGAGGGAAATACTGATCCACGTATGGTACACAATGCGTTGCATCTGATCCCCCAAGATAAGGCTGGGCAAAAACTTCCGCGGTATATATCAAGGCTCCCGTAGATCGATAGACAAGTTATCGGCACGTTAATCGAATGAGTAACGGCACTGAAACGTTTCAAGGAATAAAGAGGGGTTCTTTACCTTATAGAGAAATGGGGTTGCAGCGCCTCATCAGGGCCATCTGCTGGATCTGCTTCAGGAGAGGAAGACGGCCTCTCGGAAGGGTGACCCTTCTCATCACTATTCAAAGCTGGAAGCTCGGAGGAACATGGTGTGTCTGGTGGGTTTGCAACGGATAACATCTGAAGAAGGCCTGCTCTCTTTTCCCGGCGATGTCGGCAGCCCCAACAAGAGCTGCAAAAGGCCTTCTTCCCTGGTGCTTAGCCTCCAGCATAACCAAGGACTTCCAAACACCCGATCAGCAACCCCCTCAAACAGAGAGAACGATACGGGGAACAAGAACCCACAGAGCCTTTTTCACCTGATTTGATACCTGCATCACATACACAGTGAAAACATGAAAAAAAAATTACAAACTCGACGCGATCGAAAGGAAAGGAACACAGAGGAACCACAAATCAGACTAAAGAGTAGCAGTAGAGAAGAGGAATATGTATTGAATAGACACAAAGAGAGGCTTCTAGAACAGTATTTTATGCTAGCAATAATAGTGGAACATAGGGGAGGGGGAAGAGCATCTGGTGAGTTCTGAGAGACCGCCATGGAAGCAAGACCGTATACTTCTTGTAGGCCAAAAGATCATGGACATATATGAGAAGAAAGGAAGGTCAAGGTGAGGGAGATGGGGACCTTCAACGGTGTTATTTTATGGGGGCCAGAAGCTAGCACGTACGGGAAGAACCCACATGAAAGATTGGAACTTTCAGGAAACCTCAGATCGAGGACCAGTATCAGTCCCTCTGAAAGATGGATTACAACCGGCGAACTTGAGCAATAGGAGTGAAGGGAAGGGTGAGGGAGAGAGAACAAAGGCTCCGCAGTAGAATCCTTACATGAAATATGGCATCTTGCGAGGAAAGAACCAACCAAACGAGAGATTGCCGGGGCAAAAATTATGGAATAGGGAAAACGAGAGAGGAAGAAAAGAAGAACAAGAGACCCACTTGGGCAACCCAAGCAAGGACGACGGATGTGGGAGATGGGAGAAACCATTTCCACGGAAAGGAACAGACGATTACACGAAACCAAACTGCAGGCAAGGAGAAGAGGTGAAATCTAAGGAGACGACGAGAGACATGAGATTACACAAGCGAAGTTAATTTCAGCTAGATCCTCGCGTTCAGCTGGGTCCTCCGGTTATTACGTACGTACGTTCCCACAAGGACACTGTAGGCTTTGAAAGATGAAACGAAGTGGGAATACAAACCACCGCCTCTATGATCACAAAGGCGCCGGTGGATACCCCATCCCCAGATTCCTGAAGAGGGTGTTGAGAAGTACGCGGAGATCCAAGATCCAGAACCAAGAGATGGTGGCACACACACAGAGAGAGAGAGAGAGAGAGAGAGAGAGAGAGAGAGAGAGAGAGATGTTTCTGCTATTCCGACAAGGAGCGTAGCAGAGAAAGGTTAATACAGATCAAACCCATAGATGATCTCCTTGAAGGAAGCTCCCTGCTGCTCCAGGAACTAATTAAAGAAAGGGGAAGGGGGGAGGTAAAACAACAAAAAAAAAAAAGAGACAAGAAACGGAAGAAGGAACCAAGCAACCAGGCTGAAACTACTGGCAGCCACAGGGAACAACAGGAAAACGGCCTCAGCACCACCCAAGGCCTCACCTTTGGAGCTCCTGACCGGTTTCAACGATGTGGGTTTCCCTCCAGGGACCAGGAATGACGAAGTTAACAACAAAAGAAGCTCAATTCCTTCAAACACGGGACAAAGAGAGCAGAGACGATGGTGGCGATAACAGAAGAAAAGAGAGAGAGAAGGGTCAGTTCTCCGAACACTTGAAAAAGCAGCACCACCCACTCACCCATCAAAGGCATCCGGTTCTCCACCCAAAGCAGGCTTGTACCATTAACAGCAATCACTGAAGAAGAGAGAGAGAGAGAGAGAGAGAGAGAGAGAGAGAGAGCGCAAATGTAATGTCAAGAGAGCTGTCCTATCCTACAGCTACAGACGATACCTACTCCAATGGCTTTTCCATTTTTCTCCCATTTGTTTTTCTTCATAATTTCCCTCTGGCTCTCTTTGCGCACCTTTTTTTTATATTATATTATTCAGATTCATATCATGTTCATGTACACAGCAGTGACTCTTCATTTATTTTTATGGAATGCGGGGCCCTTTGCTAGAAAAGCATCGGTGTCCAGTTGATTGACGCAAATACCCCTCTGAAATTCTATATTACATACATGAACCACGGAGAGTTGCAGGGGGCGGGGCTCCTTTTATTTATTTTTAACACCTCCTTTTTTTTGCCCACCCCGCCTCACTTTTGACTGCTTTCTACGGGCGAGGGTTCTTCTTCCGGCTTAAATGGAGTTTTATTTCCCCGCTCGTTAACGGAGCTTCATTTCCCCACTCGTCAACGGAGTTTTGGCGTCACGGGGTTACACAGTGCTTAATTTAATGTGTGGCAAAAGGATGCAAAAGGCTGTTTAATTAATCTTATTCGTATTCTTGGTGTTAACGTCGTCAATGTTTCCTTTATAAATTATCAGGAATGGATAAATAAAAGTTAAATTATTCAGTAATATTACATTTTTATATAAAACATTCTTTTTTTACGTAAGTCTCTATTATGTAGTTTTGCACTATAATAGAGTGTGCGAAGTAACACCCATCTTGGGGGGGGGGGAAATAATTATATGTTTGGCAAAAAAAATTTATAATTGGGAGTTATTTTTAACATTCACTTTTGGCACGAATAAGGTCGAGTTAAAATTAAGATTGGTCGGCTCGATCAATCGTTTCGATTTTTTGTCGAGACAGGATAGTACGATGTCATTACGCTCCGTGTCAAAATATGTAAAAAAATATTTATATATATAGTATATGTAAAATAATATAAGAAAACTCTTAACTTAGTTGATACGTTTCATCCAAGACGATCCCAAGATCGAATTTGGCGAACGTCTATGGGTTTTCAAGTTTTTTATTGAAAATCTTAAAAAGAAAGAAAAAAATATATGCAACCAGTGTGTTTCGAACCTGAACTATCCCCAAATAAATAAAAACACTTAACCAACTTACTTATAAAATATGTTATATTTAAAATAAAATATCAAATATATAAAACGTCCCGATTGCGTCTCACCCTGTCTCAGTCTGTGACTGGACGGTTCAGGCCATCCGATCTCGATTTAACAAACTCGAACTAAATCATTTATAATTAATTTTGATAAGAAAATTTTAATTAATATCTCTGGTCAAATACGTCAAAAAAACTACACGTTGTCCACCCGTTGGTTTTTTTTTTTTTGGCAGGAGCACTTATTTTGTAGTCCCCGCCTTTAACTATCATTAGGAGACATATTAGCGCCAATGCACTAAAATACTTTTATCACGCTAATATTTTCACTTGTAATATTTTAACTCTCTAATGCACTAACAAGAAACACTAATACATCAAAATGCTTCAACGTTAAAATGTTTCAACGTGTTAGTGCTAACACGTTTACATTGTCCACAGGGGTTAATGGTAGGGACAAAGTGGGGGGGGGAAGCATTTGATTTCTTTTCACCACATTAAAATGTTCTTACCAATTAATTTTTGATTTTTTATCTAACCAAGTGGTTCAACGTGTATCTAAGTCCTTAAAAGGAAGAGTTCGACTTCAAACATCCTCCTAAATTAGGGATTTTTTTCTGCATTAATATGGCTATTTGATCTTTGTTGGATAATTATTTTAGATTCAGAGGTCCCACCATGCATAGAGGGCAATATTATGCGAGTTACACAAGTTAAATTCTCCTTAATAATCTTATTTTTACTACATTTAAGAAATTACAATTCTGATGCTTTGCTTGGAAGCTAAAGGCATTCAAAAGAACAACGTTATGACTTCGAGACAAATATTACAGTGCCACATTTTTGTCACTCTATTTACCACCCTCTTCTGATCACCCAATTTTTAAATTATATAATTTGTTATTTTAAGAGCACAAAATTCAAATTTAAGGTTGGTCTTACTTCAATCCTCTAATCTCATACATAGATGGCGAACAAAATAAAGTACAAGAACCTCGAAGCACGGGGTAAGTGAGACCCCTACTCTCGAAAACTTCATCGCCCAAGGTGGTGGTACCTCTCGTCGGGCCATTCGATAGAACTCTCACTGTCGTCGGCGCCGGTGGAATGGTGGGTGGGGGAGCTCATGTCGACAGAAGTCTCCTTGTCGTCGACGTTGGTGGAATGGTGGGTGGGGGAGCTCATGTCGGGAACTCCCCTCCCCCTCCAAGTTATTTTTTCCAGGGTTTGCCGTCCCGCCCCGACCCGCACGACCCGACCCGACCCAGGCGGGCGCCGGGTCGCACGGGCCGTGGGTCGTGGACGGGACACACCGAACCGCTCTGTCCCGTGCGTCTCGCCACGTACCGATGAGGTGCGAGGCGAGACCCGGCTCGGTACAAGCGGGTCGGGGCGGGTCGGCCATTTAACGGGCCGGCAGGAGGGGGAGGGGGGGCGCCGGAGGTGGGAGGGGGGGTGGTGGGGGGCCGCAGGAGGTGGGAGAGGGAGGGGGCGGGGGGGGGGGGGGGGCGATCTCGGTTGTGGGGCCGCCGGAGGTTGGGGGGAGGTGGGGGGGCAGTGGTGGCCGCCGGAGGTGGGAGAGGGGGGCGGTGGGGGGCCGCAGCAGGAGGCGGTGGGGGGCCGCAGCAGGAGGGGGAGGGGGAGGTGGGAGAGGTGGGGGGGGGGGGGCGGTGGCCGCCGGAGGTGGGAGAGGGGGGCGGTGGGGGGCCGTAGCAGGAGGGGGCGGGGGGGCGCCGGAGGTGGGAGAGGGGGTGGTGGGGGGCCGCAGGAGGTGGGAGAGGGAGGGGGCGGTGGGGGCGATCTCGGTGGTGGGGCCGCCAGAGGTTGGGGGGCGGTGGGGGAGGGGGGAGAGGTGGGGGGGCGGTGGTGGCCGCCGGAGGTGGGAGAGGGGGGCGGTGGGGGGCCGCAGCAGGAGGGGGAGGGGGAGGTGGGAGAGGTGGGGGGGCGGTGGTGGCCGTCGGAGGTGGGAGAGGGGGGCGGTGGGGGGCCGCAGCAGGAGGGGGCGGGGGGGCGCCGGAGGTGGGAGAGGGGGTGGGGGGGCGCAGCAGGAGGGGGCGGGGGGGCGCCAGAGGGCCGCAGCAGGAGGGGGGCGGTGGGGGGCCGCAGCAGGAGGGGGGCGGGGGGGCGCCGGAGGTGGGAGAGGCGCCGGAGGGCAGCAGCAGGAGGGGGCGGGGGGCGCCGGAGGTGGGAGAGGCAACGGGGCGGACCGGGTCGCTGTGCGACCCGCCCGACCCGACCCGTCCCGCGCAGAGACCGGGTCGGCCGGGTCGGACGGGTCGGCAAACCCTGGTTTTTTCCCCTCCTCTTTCCTTCCCCCTATCTTCTCCTTTTTATTATTATCTAAGGTTAATTTTTATTGCATAATAGAAAAGAAGAGGTACAAGGGAAAAGGAGAGGGGGGTGCCCAAACTGAACGGATGGGCAAGAAATAACAAATAGGAGCACAACCCAACAAGCCCAATCAAGAGACAAACAAACCCACATGCCGTGCCACTCATCCTGTAGATCAAATGGCAAACATCAAAAGAGATGGAAGTGGCCATCAGAGGTCACGATCCTGCGAAGAGGAGGTAGAGTTAGAGCTCCGATGGCAACGCCTGGGGGCACCGCCATCCGTCCTCGAAGCCGGTCACGAGCGATCCCTGCCGTGAGTGCCCACGAAGAGAGCATGGGCAGCGTGGAGGTCATGGAACCGCTCACAAGGCTCGAGCCTGGGAACGGTGAGCACCTGGAAGATGGAGGGGAACTGGAGGCCACCATCAGGAGACGAAGGGGGGGCCTCCTGAGCAGGAAGCACCGGGGCGAGGACCGAAGGCGGAGCGAGAGAGGGCCCATGCGGCTCACGATTAATGGCTTGCTTCAGAGCTTGCGCGAAGGAGAGTCTGGGGGCAGCAGGCGAGGCAGCCAGGGAGGACTGCACATGCGAGGCAGCCGATGATCCCACAACCTGGGAAGGGGAAGCATGCGCAGATCGGGCAACAGGAGGAGACTAGGCAGCAGCAGCATCGTTAAGACCCGTGTCAAGGACAGGTGCTGGTGGCCCAGCGGAGGAGATGACGGGGGGGAGGCCAACTCCAGAGCTTGGGGTTGCAAGGGACGGTGGTGGCGGTCTGGAGGAATATCCCAAGCAATAGTTGACAGGGACGTCGGAGAAATCAAAACCAGGCAACCCAGAGGAAGACGGCTGCTCGAATTGCTGGTGGTGTGGAGCATCCGCTGTGGCAGGGACATAGGCTGTGTTGGTGACTGCCGTGGGCTGGCAGAGCACAGAAGAAGTTGCCAAGGTGTCGACACCTGGATCCCCCTATCTTCTTCTTCGCCGATATATCCCCCTCCACATCTCTCCCATCTTCGTCGTCGGCCCCACCCCTCTTCCCCTCATTTTTGGTCATCCTCACTCGAGTTTTTCCCCCATCCTTCTCTAGCCTCACCCGTCTCATTTTCTCCCCTCTCATAGTCAAGCTCTCCTTCTGCCACCCCCTTCGGTTTCCCCTCCTCTCGCCTTCCCCCATTGATGTACTGTAACGACCCGAGAATCCGATTACCAGGAAGGCCCGATAACCCGAGACTCGCACCGCCACCCACGAGTCCGAAGACTCGGAAGGGTTAAAAGGATGGTGTGGAAACTACATAGTTATCACAAGTAATTGCAGAAATTAAACAGTTATGATAATAAGCAGGAAATAAGAGAACAATTTACATGGTCCACAAAATAAAACCACAACAACAGTCCACGACTAGTACAGTGACAAGAAAGAAAAGTACAGCTACACGGGGCATCCCCCGGCTCAGACCTCTGGCACTATCTCTGGGCACCCGCACCACGCTGCGCTCCTGACGCACTCCCCGAAGGTGGCGTCTCACCTGAAACACGGTGAAAACACGCAGGGAATGAGTCTCGGAACAAGACTCAGTAGGGATCACTCGAACCCTACCTCGCAAAGCGAGAAACCACTACTCTAGCGGTAGGAGAGTACCTCGGAAAGGAAAGCCCTGTACTCTACAAAGCAAGACTCTACGGCACGCAAACCGACACACGTGCTACGAAGAGAAGACCGAAGCTCAACGGTCACCGACAAACCCGAAGGTCGGAAACACACGACTGACAGTCTGACACTCCGTACTCGACAGGAGTACCACCCACTAGAAGCACAGCCGGTAGCGTCCCCTGACGTCTTACACCGCACCGCAGGTGAACCGCCTGACGTGGTAGGTCCTACCCGAGGTGCAAACACCGAAAAGTAACTCACAACAAGTGACTAGCTGGGGTCACGCCCGTCGACGTGGGTCCAACCGCCCCCAACCACGTGTGCACACACAGACCACGCGTCCTAGGTCTGGCCCTCTGACCGGTTTTCCCCCGCAGCCGGACTCTGGCTACGACGAGGGGCCTACGGTAACCGGTCCACAAACCGTCTCGAAAGGTGGGTGCCCGTACACCACTCCCAGGTGAGACCAGCACCGCGTACTGGTGGGCTACGACTAGTGGAGGGTCGCTAAAGGAGTAGACTCTCAAGTCACGTAAAACAACGCCCAAGCCCGACAACGTGTGGGAATCACCCCACGCACTAGTCCCGTCACACGGAGACCACGGTCGGAGAAAAGTAAGGTTGCCACCCTCATGGGGCAACCCAGGAAGTGGCGGTCCGACCCTGGACCGTCACGGCCAAATGGCGGTCCACTCTAGGGCCGTCACTTGAAAATGGCGGTCTAAGGCAGACCGTCACACGGCCAGGGGGATAGGGGAAGCGACGCGCCTGCCCTAGTGCGTCGCTTGGAAGCGGCGCACCTAGGCCAGGGCGTCACACGGCGCCCCACACCCTCCAGAACCACAGGGAAAGTAACGCGCCTACCCCGGCGCGTCGCTTGCAAGTAACGCGTCGGGCTCAGTGCGTTACTCACATGTAACGCGCCTAGCCCAGCGCGTCACATGGCCCTACACTCGGGGTGGGAAGGGGAAGTGACGTGCCTGCCCCAGCGCGTCACTAGTAAGTAACGCGCTGGGCCCAGTGCGTCGCTTGGCCCATCCACCTGGGGTAACAACAGGAAGTGACGCACCTGCCCCTGTGCGTTACACGCATGTAACGCGCCTAGCCTGGTGCGTTACATGGCCTGACCCCAACGGTCAAAAACCAACAGTCGAAACTAGCGGCGGCCCTGCCCTGGCGCGTCATTCTCCAAACGGCGGACAGTCGTAGGGCCGTCGCTGCCCCCTGACCCCAAGAGCTAACACCCAGGAGAAGTAACGCTCCTGCCTAGGGGCGTCACATGCAAGTGGCGGTCACTGGAAGGACCGTCGCTTGCCTCCGAGCACGCTACGGCGGGAAAACCCCAAAAATGCCAACCACGCCCCCGTACCTCCACCGGAGAGGGGGAAAACAAGGGGGAAGACCCCTGGGGACCCCTAGCATGCATCTAAGCCACCAAAACATAGAATCATGGGCTAAAACCATAGATCGGGCGACTCACCCCCAAAACATGGAAAAACCCCAAAAATGCCCAAACATGCCTCTCTCGGCCTCCCCGCGGCCTACAAACCACGGAAAAGAACGGCGAAGAGCTAGGGAACGTCACCCTACCTCAATGGAGCGAAAGCTCCGCCCGATCGTCCACGAATCGCGAAGAACGCTTGAAAACCCTCGTTCTTCCTTAAGCTTCCCACGCTCGCCGCACGCCCCCACGACCGCCTCGCCGCCGCCCACGTCACCGCGCCGTCGCCCCGCCGCCGTCTGCAGCCGGAGGGGAGCTCGCCGTGGCCAACCGGGAGGAAGAGAGGGAGAGGGAGGGAGACACGGTGGAGGAGGAAGGAGGAAGAAGAAGAGAGGAAGAAGAAGATGGTGGGGGAGAGAGAAAAGAAAAAGGGTTTTATAGAAAAACCCGGAAAAACCAAAAAATTCCAAAAATTAGGAAATTACACCCTCACGATCCTCGGAACGTACCGATCGCAACGGTACCACTCGTGCCCGTGTGAACAGCCCGGTTCACCCGCAGCGAGCGTCCGAAGAGAAAAGCCGAAACCCGTGCCGGAAATCGGAAATCACGCACGGAAAAAGCCGCGGAACGCCTCCGGGCCTCCGAAACGACTCCGGATCGCGCCGATCCGAACACGAAAGATGTCCGAAACAAAATTTCGGACACAATAGAGCAGAACGCTCCGAAAACCAGATCTGGGACCCACGAAGAAGGATCCGAAAGGTCCGGGATATTACAGCCCTCCCCCCTTAAGGAATTTCGTCCTCGAAATTGAGAACAACCAGAGGGGAAAGAAGAGGAAGACTCACTCAAACAGATACGGGAACTGCTGACGCATTTCGTCCTCACGTTCCCACGAAGCCTCACCACCAGAGTGTCGTTGCCACACGACCTTTACCAAGGGAATGACCTTGTTCCGCAGGCGCTGCTCTCGCCTATCCTCCACGCGGATCGGAAACTCTGGGAGAGAAAGATCTGGAGTCACCTCAGGCCAAATGGAAAACTCAAGCACATGAGAGTCATCGGGCATATACTTCCGCAACATCGAGACGTGGAACACGTCATGCACCGACGCCAACTCAGGAGGCAACTGCAACCGGTAAGCAACCTCACCGATGCGCTCCACAATCGCGAAAGGACCAATATAGCGGGGACTCAGCTTCCCACGCCGTCCAAAACGCATCACCCCCTTCATCGGAGAAACTCTCAAGAACACATGATCGCCCACGGCGAACTCGAGGGGCTGCCTCCTACGGTCAGCATAGCTCTTCTGCCGACTCTGGGCCGCCAACATGTTCTGACGAACCAGGTGCACAACATCCACACATTGCTGCACCAATTCCGGTCCCGTCAAAACACGCTCACCCACCTCAAACCAATCGAGTGGAGTCCGACAAGGACGCCCGTACAATGCCTCATAAGGAGCCATGCCGATGCTCGAATGATAGCTGTTGTTATAAGCAAACTCCACCAACGGTAGGTGATGTATCTAACTCCCCTGCCACTCCAGGCAGCAGGATCTCAGCATGTCCTCCAAAGTCTGAATGGTCCTCTCAGACTGACCATCTGACTGAGGATGATATGCCGAGCTAAATGCCAACTCCGTGCCAAGAGCTCGCTGGAAACTCCTCCAGAATCCAGAAGTGAAGCGCGGATCCCGATCCGACACGATCGAAATGGGAACCCCATGCAACGGAACGATCCGCTCCACATAAAGACGAGCCAACTTAGGCACGCTCCAGCTGACCTTGACCGGTAGCAACCGAGTCACCTTCGTCAGCCGATCCACCAGCAACCAAATACTGTCCTGCCCACTCGGGGTTCTTGGCAACCCCACCACAAAATCCGTGGTCACATGGTCCCACTTCCAAGCAGGAACATCCAAGGGCCGGAGAGTACCGCCTAGTCGCTGATGCTCCGCCTTCACCTGCTGACAGATCAGGCACCTGGCCACAAATTCTGCGACATCTCTCTTCATGCCAGGCCACCAGAACTGCCTCCGCAAGTTCCGATACATCTTCGTCGCACCCGGGTGTACAGTGTACCTGCTCCCATGAGCCTCGCGTAACACCGCACGACGAACCTGCTCCTCAGCTGGGACGTACAACCTGCCACGAAACCTCGCAGCACCGTCCTCGCCGAGCTCTACGTCAGCCATAGCCAAAATCCGGGGCAACTCAGGGTCCGCATGTTGAGCCTCTGTCACCTGATGACGGATAGCAGGAGTGACAGTCAGACTCGCAAGCACAGCCAACCCTGGCTCCTGGGGAATCTTGAGCCTGAAAGATACCTCGGGCACTTGTTCCCAGAGCCTCCACCTCCTCAACATCAAGGCACTGACCGCAACCTTTCGACTCAAGGCATCGGCGACGACATTCATCCTGCCTGGCTGATAACACAGGGTGAAGTCATAGTCCTTCATGAACTCCATCCAACGCCTTTGCCTGAGGTTCAGGTCCTTCTGCGAGAACACGTACCTCAAGCTCTGATGGTCAGTGAACACCTCGAACTTCTCACCGTACAGATAATGCCTCCAGATCTTCAGCGCGAAGATCACAGCCGCCAACTCAAGGTCATGGGTAGGGTAGTTCTCCTCGTGAGGCTTTAGCTGCCGAGATGCATAAGCCACCACTCTACCATGCTGCATCAGAACAGCACCCAGTCCAACGCCGGAAGCATCTGTACACACCATGAAACCTCCCGATCCAGAAGGCAAAACCAACACCGGAGCCGAGGTGAGTAATCTCTTCAGCTCCCTGAAGCTCTGCTCACACTCCTCGGACCAAACGAAAGGTATATCCTTCCGCGTGAGCCTAGTCATCGGGGTCGCAATGCGGGAAAAATCCTGGATAAACCGACGATAATAACCCGCAAGCCCCAAGAAACTCCGGATCTCCGTCACCGACCTCGGCCTCGGCCATTGCATCACAGCCTCGACCTTGGCGGGATCCACGGAAATGCCATCACCAGAAATCACGTGCCCCAGAAAGTGCACCTCGCTGAGCCAAAACTCGCACTTACTGAGCTTCGCATACAACTGGTGATCTCGCAACGTCTGCAGTACCACACTCAAATGGTACGCGTGCTCCTCAGCAGACCGCGAATAAACAAGGATGTCATCCACAAAAATGACCACAAACTGGTCCAAATACGGATGAAACACCCTCTGCATCAAGTCCATAAAGGCAGCTGGGGCATTGGTGAGCCCAAACGGCATCACCAGAAACTCATAATGCCCGTACCTCGAACTGAATGCAGTCTTCTCCACATCGGACTCGCGAATCCTCAGCTGATAGTAACCTGACCGCAAATCAATCCGCGAGAACACTCGCGCAGACTGAAGCTGGTCGAACAAGTCATCGATCCGCGGCAACGGATACTTGTTCTTAACGGTCACTTCATTCAGCTGCCGATAGTCAATGCACAGCCGCAGACTACCGTCCTTCTTCTTCACAAACAACACGGGCCCACCCCAAGGGGAAAAACTCGGACGAATGTACCCCTTGGCCAGCAGCTCCTGCAACTGCGCCCTCAACTATCTCAGTTCAGCGGGGGCCATACGGTAGGGAGCCTTCGCCAAAGGTCCCGCACCAGGTACAACCTCGATCACAAAATCGATCTCCCGCTGGGGAGGTAATCCAGGCAACTCCTCAGGAAAAACATCGGGAAACTCGCACACCACCGCGATGTCCTCGACATCCGGCTCCATCCGGTCAGACACAACCACTGACGTGAGAAAACCCTGACAACCTGAATCAAGCAACCGACGGGCTCGAATAGCAGAGATAAGGAATCGAGAAGAGGTGGAACGGATACCTTGGAAATAGAAGGTCCTCTTGCTCGGATGCTGGAAGTAGACCCTCTTCATCCCACAATCCACCACCGCTCTATGAGTCTCGAGCCAATCCATGCCTAGAATCACATCGTAATCCCGAAGCTGCAACGCATACAATCTGCCTGGCATACTCCGGCCATCGATCCACACCGGAACCTGGTCGAAGCAATACGAAGTGACCATAAAGTCACCCGAAGGCAACTCCACTGCCAAATCACAGAACAACTGGGTCACCGGCTCCTCGACGCTCGACGCGAAATCCTCCGAAATAAACGAATGAGACGCGCCAGAATCAAACAAAACCCGAGCCGCACAACCCAAAATCTGAACGGTACCTTCCACGAGCTGCGACGCCACTGCCTCTGCCCTGGTCGCTAAAGTAAGGTGGATGGAACTGCATGAAGTCCCTCACTGCTCGGCCCGGCCCACCCCTGACTGACGAGCCCTCAGCAACCTCTCCGCCAAACTGCTGAGACATGAGATGGTACATGCCACGGAAGAAATCCTCGGCCCCCGGAGCTCTCGCAGCATCCGCGGCCTCGGTAGCTCCCGGAACTCTGCTATGCTCCTCCTGGTCCCTCTGGACCCCCTGCTGGATCTCCTGACCTCCAGCCGACTGCCCCTGCTGAGAGCGAGAACTCCTCCTCGGCGCCATCCTCGCTCCTGAAGCACAAGACAGAAAACACGAAAACGGCAATGTCAGAATAAAACACGCGGTGCCCAAGGCCAGCGTCACCTGTACATCATCGCCATGGACTAGTGGACCACTACAATTACCTATGATTCCCATGTAATTCCACAACCGCGCTCTGATACCAGCTGTAACGACCCGAGAATCCGATTACCGGGAAGGCCCGATAACCCGAGACTCGCACCGCCACCCACGAGTCCGAAGACTCGGAAGGGTTAAAAGGATGGTGTGGAAACTACATAGTTATCACAAGTAATTGCAGAAATTAAACAGTTATGATAATAAGCAGGAAATAAGAGAATAATTTACATGGTCCACAAAATAAAACCACAACAACAGTCCACGACTAGTACAGTGACAAGAAAGAAAAGTACAGCTACACGGGGCATCCCCCGGCTCAGACCTCTGGCACTATCTCTGGGCACCCGCACCACGCTGCGCTCCTGACGCGCTCCCCGAAGGTGGCGTCTCACCTGAAACACGGTGAAAACACGTAGGGAATGAGTCTCGGAACAAGACTCAGTAGGGATCACTCGAACCCTACCTCGCAAAGCGAGAAACCACTACTCTAGCGGTAGGAGAGTACCTCGGAAAGGAAAGCCCTGTACTCTACAAAGCAAGACTCTACGGCACGCAAACTGACACACGTGCTACGAAGAGAAGACCGAAGCTCAACGGTCACCGACAAACCCGAAGGTCGGAAACACACGACTGACAGTCTGACACTCCGTACTCAACAGGAGTACCACCCACTAGAAGCACAGCCGGTAGCGTCCCCTGACGTCTTACACCGCACCGCAGGTGAACCGCCTGACGTGGTAGGTCCTACCCGAGGCGCAAACACCGAAAAGTAACTCACAACAAGTGACTAGCTGGGGTCACGCCCGTCGACGTGGGTCCAACCGCCCCCAACCACGTGTGCACACACAGACCACGCGTCCTAGGTCTGGCCCTCTGACCGGTTTTCCCCCGCAGCCGGACTCTGGCTACGACGAGGGGCCTACGGTAACCGATCCACAAACCGTCTCGAAAGGTGGGTGCCCGTACACCACTCCCAGGTGAGACCAGCACCGCGTACTGGTGGGCTACGACTAGTGGAGGGTCGCTAAAGGAGTAGACTCTCAAGTCACGGAAAATAACGCCCAATCCCGACAACGTGTGGGAATCACCCCACTCACTAGTTCCGTCACACGGAGACCACGGTCGGAGAAAAGTAAGGTTGCCACCCTCATGGGGCAACCCAGAAAGTGGCGGTCCGACCCTGGACCGTCACGGCCAAATGGCGGTCCACTCTAGGGCCGTCACTTGAAAATGGCGGTCTAAGGCAGACCGTCACACGGCCAGGGGGGATAGGGGAAGCGACGCGCCTGCCCTAGTGCGTCGCTTGGAAGCGGCGCACCTAGGCCAGGGCGTCACACGGCGCCCCACACCCTCCAAAACCACAGGGAAAGTAACGCGCCTACCCCGGCGCGTCGCTTGCAAGCAACGCGTCGGGCTCAGTGCGTTACTCACATGTAACGCGCCTAGCCCAGCGCGTCACATGGCCCTACACTCGGGGTGGGAAGGGGAAGTGACGTGCCTGCCCCAGCGCGTCACTAGTAAGTAACGCGCTGGGCCCAGTGCGTCGCTTGGCCCATCCACCTGGGGTAACAACAGGAAGTGACGCACCTGCCCCTGTGCGTTACACGCATGTAACGCGCCTAGCCTGGTGCGTTACATGGCCTGACCCCCAACGGTCAAAAACCAACGGTCGAAACTAGCGGCGGCCCTGCCCTGGCGCGTCATTCTCCAAACGGCGGTCAGTCGTAGGGCCGTCACTGCCCCCTGACCCCAAGAGCTAACACCCAGGAGAAGTAACGCTCCTGCCTAGGGGCGTCACATGCAAGTGGCGGTCACTGGAAGGACCGTCGCTTGCCTCCGAGCACGCTACGGCGGGAAAACCCCAAAAACGCCAACCACGCCCCCGTACCTCCACCGGAGAGGGGGAAAACAAGGGGGAAGACCCCTGGGGACCCCTAGCATGCATCTAAGCCACCAAAACATAGAATCATGGGCTAAAACCATAGATCGGGCGGCTCACCCCCAAAACATGGAAAAACCCCAAAAATGCCCAAACATGCCTCTCTCGGCCTCCCCGCGGCCTACAAACCACGGAAAAGAACGGCGAAGAGCTAGGGAACGTCACCCTACCTCAATGGAGCGAAAGCTCCGCCGGATCGTCCACGAATCGCGAAGAACGCTTGAAAACCCTCGTTCTTCCTTAAGCTTCCCACGCTCGCCGCACGCCCCCACGACCGCCTCGCCGCCGCCCACGTCACCGCGCCGTCGCCCCGCCGCCGTCTGCAGCCGGAGGGGAGCTCGCCGTGGCCAACCGGGAGGAAGAGAGGGAGAGGGAGGGAGACACGGTGGAGGAGGAAGGAGGAAGAAGAAGAGAGGAAGAAGAAGATGGTGAGGGAGAGAGAAAAGAAAAAGGGTTTTATAGAAAAACCCGGAAAAACCAGAAAATTCCAAAAATTAGGAAATTACACCCCCACGATCCTCGGAACGTACCGATCGCAACGGTACCACTCGTGCCCGTGTGAACAGCCCGGTTCACCCGCAGCGAGCGTCCGAAGAGAAAAGCCGAAACCCGTGCCGGAAATCGGAAATCACGCACGGAAAAAGCCGCGGAACGCCTCCGGGCCTCCGAAACGACTCCGGATCGCGCCGATCCGAACACGAAAGATGTCCGAAACAAAATTTCGGACACAATAGAGCCGAACGCTCCGAAAACCAGATCTGGGACCCACGAAGAAGGATCCGAAAGGTCTGGGATATTACATGTACCCTCCTCTCCCCTCCCCCCCAACCTTCGCCGCACTCACCCCCCTCCACTAGTACCCCTTCCTCCTGTTAGTAACTTTTGTGTGATACCTTAGGTTTCAACTATCCCTACTCTTTCCTTTCATTTCCCCCCTTTTTTGTTAGGCATAAATAAGACCTTGCATTTCTTTGGCCCTCGCCTTTCAATCACATCTTTTGTTAGCTTTGGTTCTCTACCCCGATCACCTCTCTTGGGACATTCGTAGGAGTGCCCTTCTCAAATGATCGTACACTTATATCTTTTTTTTTGTAAAGAAAGGTTTGCTATTAAGATTAAGACAGGTTTACATCAGGTTGGATACAATTGGGAAACATAGGGGAGGACCAAGATCTACTAGTCTTGGTATTGAAGCCCTCTTTTGCAAGTTGATGGGCCAAAATATTTGCAGATCCGGGGATGAATCTCACTTGCATTGAGGAAGAAAGCAAAAAGGTTCTGTAGTCTTGGATGATGGGGAGCATCCTCCAAGGGGGACCGGAGGCACCGTTGATGTAGTTGATGATGTTGAGGGCATCACCTTCCACTGTCACCTGTTGGCACTGGGCAGAAGCAACCTTGATAGCTTGTAGCAGCGCAGTGGCTTTGGCTATTTCTGGGGAATGGGCTTCAAAGTAAAGGTGCTGGCAGAAGATGATAGAGCCTGTGAAATCTCTCATAATGATTCCTGCTGCACCTTGGCCATTCTGGAAGGCTGCATCAGCATTAATTTTCAGACTATCTTCGGTGGGGGGACACCACAATGTTTGCTGGTGAGAGATAGTCTTGCTGAGAACAGGCCGACTGACAGCCCAACTTTGATGGTGGTTCAAGGCTTTGGAGATTATAGATCTTAGATGGTCTTCCCTGCCTTCAAAAACTAGTTTGCATCTGGTCACCCAAATTTGCCACAGGATGGCGTAGCTTAAGGTGAGTACCTGAATATCATTCTTCCCAGAGGAGAGTGGGGGGCTAGTCCACTCTAGAATTCTGTCTTCTAGAGGTCTGGGATCAACATCTGGGTGGTAGTTGAGGGGGGATAGTTTCCAAGTAGCCCTGGCTATGTTACAGGAGAAGAGGAGGTGTTGGAGGGTTTCTTCTTCACCTTGACAAACCGGGCAGTGTGGATCTGTTCGCCTACTGTATTTGGCAATTCTAGAATTTAGAGGGAGAGCCCCAGCAATGTATTTCCAAATGAATATGGAGATTTTCAGAGGGATGAGTTTGTATTTGGTAGGGTCCCATATTATCTTCCAAATTTCTTTGTCGATGGAAGTAGAAGGTGGTAGAGATCTTTCTGCCATCAGTCTATATGCCGACTTGATAGAGAACAATCCGTTTTTTGTGTAGCTACATATGATATTATCCCCCTCTGGGCAGGGAAACTGGGGAAGAGGAATGTTCAGAATTTCCTCTGCTCTTTCTTCCTTAAAGGATTGTCTGATCAGGTTGTGGTTCCAATTTTGGTTGGAGATGAGTTGGGATACTAGGGTCAGAGAGCTCGATGAGCTGCCTGTACTGAAAGCTGGTGGGCCTGGTCTGTTGGGGATCCATTTGTCTTCCCATATGTGGGTGCTTCTCCCATCTTGAACCAGCTTGAAAAGACCATTCTTGACTTCTTTTCTGACTGATAAAAGGGAAGTCCAGGTGTGAGAGCAGCTTGCTGGTTTCTTAACCTCCCAAAAATCCTGCCCTTTGAGATATTTAGCTCTCAGAATGGATGCCCACAAAGCCTTTGGGTCACGGATAAATCTCCACAATACCTTCATAATAGCTGCTTTATTATGTATCTGTGGGTCTCTAAAACCCAGGCCTCCTGCGGTTTTGTGCTGTTTGATTCTGTCCCAGTTGCAGAGATGAATTTTGCGATTTCCTGGATCTTCTCCCCACCAGAACTGGCATTCTAGCTGGTTTAACTTTTGAATGATTCCCTTAGGGGAGGAGGGTAGTGGCCATTATGTGCGAGGGGATAGCTGAGAGGGTGGTCTTTACGAGTGTAACTCTCCCAACTGGGGAGAGGACTTTGCATTTCCAGTTGCTTAGCTTTTTCCTGATTTTATCTTCTAGAAATTTATATTGTTGTAGACGACTCTTTTCAGGCCATAGGGGGACCCCCAGGTACATCTCTTTGGTAGGCATGACTTGGATATCAGTGATATGGCAGAGATGATGTTGAAGCCCGGGGGAGATATTGGGGCCAAAAATGAAACCAGATTTCTGTTTGTTTAGAGTCTAGCCGGACCAAGCCGCGTAAGTATAGAGGGTGTCCATGTATGCTCTCATCTCTGATTCCTATGTTTTGCCAAATATGAAAATGTCATATGCATACATCACATGTGTGACAACCGGGGCTCTACTGTTAACCTTTAAGGCCTTTAATCTTCCCCTCATCTACTCCCTTACTTATCAAACTAGTGAGGACTTCGGCACACATTATGTAGAGGTACGGGGAGAAGGGGCATCCTTGCCTAATCCCTCGTCGTACACTTATATCACATCCTAAACGTATCCTATAGGAGATTGCTAAAGTTGATAGTGTTGTTGATGTGATCATTTAGGTGCTCGTCGTTATCACGCCGAGGTGTCCCGTGTTTTGATTCCTTCTTCTTGTCTATGAGATGACGTATCTTTCGAGATCCCTCTTCGTCCGTTCAATTGTTGGTTGATGGTCTACATCAATTTGCTCATGGACGAGGCCTACTCTTTCCAATGGTAGATATGTGTTCTCCTGTTTGGCTGGCCGTTCATATTAGAGCCTAGTGCTTTGGGTCTTTGTCACTGTAGCCCTTGTTACGCTCTTCTCGACGGTGGCGATTTTTATTGTTTCTCCGATATGTAAATTTTTTATCCGTGTGAAATGAAAGTTTATCTAATACTCCCAAAAGGAAAAATTAGAGTGGTAAGCATATGGCACCACAAGATTCCCCCCAACTTTAATAAAGACCTAGTCTCCTTCCTTCACATGACCGGGCTGAGAAGTTCAAGAACTTCTACCTAGGAACTGCACCAAGACCGGCCTTCGTTAGTCGGCTACCTTTCAAGGAGTGGCTCATCGGAGGAGGCCATCGAGAGAGAAAGAGATGGGGGGGGGGGGGGGTCGGGGGAAGATGGAAAGAAGTTGCAGGAGTAACTTGCGCAGTGATGGATGCACGCAGACACGGGCTTAACTGCTCAAAATTTTGCACAGATGGGATTCAATTCACTTGTGTGCTCACACTACCGCTATATCATTTTTTTTATTATATGGTATATATATGCATGCATGGCATCTGGAGAGCATCTCTCCACCCGAGAAAATAAAATAAAATAAAAAATTAATAAAAAAAATTCGGGGAGTATTTAGCAAAAGCATTTTAACTTGTGAGACCGGACCCCGCAACCCCCAAACAGGAACAGCGAGTGAGAGTCGATCCAAATTAAAGACTAGTTCTAGATCGATGAATCGCCTGTTGATATAACAAGAGCCCATAGTTTTCATGAAAGATGATTTTTTTTCTAAATTAAGGTTCGCTGACTCGGTCTACGCATCGACTCGGAACTGGCCTAATCCGATACAGATCGGGTCCGAGACAGGTTGACTCGGCCAAGCCGCACGTTTGAGATCTTTTTTTTTAATTCGTTTTGTGAAATTAAAACTTATTGCAATGTTTGAATTGTTTACCCTATATTTTATTAAAGTGTAGAGTTATTATTTCATCAATCCACAATATGTATGAATTATTTAGTTTTTTTAACCAAATTTGAAATATTATATTATTATTAAATAATTAATAAATCAATAAACTGAACAATAGAGTTTAACAATCTTGATTTAGGATTGTTGTTATATCATTCTTTTACTTTTTCAATTTTAAAAAAATTGATTAATTTTTAGATATTATATTATTATTGAAGTAATTCATAACGGGTCGAGACGACACTACCCGGATCCAAAACTCTCGAAGATATGATACGAGTCGGGCTTATTGCACCGGGACAATACGATCCGATACCATGAACCATGGTTCCAATATACATAAAGTAAAGCGAGTAGAAACACGGTCCCCCACTCCATGAAAATGAGATAGGATTAACGGATCTTTTTCTTAAAGAAAAATATCTTATACCATGATTCGTCAACTCGGTCCGACCCGGGCGTGCCGTTCCGTATTTAAAAATTTTTTCAGATACAGTACGGATCACCCCTAGGATCGACCAAGTCGGGTCGAGTCACAATAAGAGAGAGAGAGAGGAGATGATATACATCGAGTCAAGTCGAGTCAGTTGTAACTCGGGTATACCGTACCTGATCAGAAAAGATCCGATCTGATACAGATCACTGAGTCGACGAATCTTATCTTGTACAACATGTCACAAGTTTTCTTTACTCGGTCAAACCTCTACCACTCTAGAGGTGCTCTTCCCTCTTGCAAGAGGTACTTAAAGACTTGAAATGCAATAGTGACATACTTCTTTATCATCTTTCTTGTCACCACCAGTTTTTTCCCGCACGAGTTCGGGACTATTAAACTTTTAAGTTATTCAGTTCAAAATTTTATTGAGATTGGATGGTTTGAGTTGAGAATGGTATAAAAAATGGCATCATGATATTACTCTTAAACTAATGACCCATGATAATTCGTCTAGTTCACTTGATTGGGTTTTAAAATATTGGTAGACATGATTAATCACATTCTCATGGAGTTCGATAGGGGAAAGACTTGAGTGCTATTAAATTGATGAAATGAGTGTGAACAGGTTCCAATGCAGGATTTCTTTCTTGAGGGTGACATAAAATATGTTAGGGTAGTATTTGATGCACACCTTGATGGATAGCAAAGACCATGCACTCTACTTTGATTCAATCGTGTGGCAGAAAAGACACTAGCGTCGTAAATAAATAGATATCCTGATGGCATGCACATCCCATGCAATTGCACATAGACCCCATGCGCTCTATCAAAATCTAAACCAAGACCGGGTGGAGTGAGCGCATTATACCCCATCCTAGAGGGTCGAATGCACTAACCGACCCCAATTAGACATGCTACGTGTGAGAGGAGCGGTGAGACTCACATAACGTAAAATATACCGATGCACCCTATCAAAACCTAAACGGAGTAGAAAATACTATAGATGACTAACATATAACTAATATGACTCAAATATAGCTCCATTAATATAATATAAATTATAAGATTTAAAAATAAAGGTGCTAACATATACCAATGTGCGCTAAAAAATATAAGATTGGACTAAAATATAAACAGTTCAATCCAAACTTGCATATTTCTATCCAAACTCATATTTTTCAATGCAAATTGACATATTTCAGTTGAATTTCTAGTTTTTAATCTCATGGTTAAATGTTCTAATCAAATAAGTTACATTTCAGTCATCTACAGTACCTTTTAGTTCACCTAGATTTCACAGAGCGCATGCATGGAGTTCCGTCAATCAAGATATTTATGGCATCACAATAGGATGCATAAACTTCGCTACAAACCAAGGTGTGCAATGAATATTACTTTATATCTAATGTTTATATTTACAATTTCGTTCTCAAAATATACGTGTAAGATGATTTGCCGAAATCCATCCTTTGGGTTGACTCTCCCCTAAAATCTGCATCGATTATAGACTCCCCCCCAAAAAAATGTTTTAGCCTAATAAAATAAGATATAAATACTAATCTACATAGAAATTCTAAAAATAATAAAATATTCTTAATGAAACACTTTGTTACATGTCAATACAACTTACATACTTCATAAAAAGTAGCAGCATAATTGAAATTGAAACTGAAAACTAAACTAGAACAAGCATCTTATAATTTGCACCAAAAACCACACTCTTAGTATCCTCCAAATTGATTTGTAATGCTAGAATAATCTGCTCCATTTTTATTTTTTGGTTCATATTTTCCGCCAAGGTCCATCTGAATTTAATAGTTGAATAGGGTTTTCTTTCTACAATCATCTAACTGACAAAGGATGGAACTGCAAATAACACAAAGCCATCGGCAAGAAAGCAAAACAATACCATAAACCTTCACCTGTCAAAGACAAATGAAAACATCCAAAAAAACTTTGTTCAAATATTAGAATTGAGATAAACATTTTAAATTTGTTGTGGGATATTTATTCCAAGATTAAAAAACTCTTATGAAATACTTCAGCATGCAAGAGACTGCCTTCTTCATTGTAGTTTAAATACGAGAGCAAACTTGAAAATGATGACAAGTGCAACGGATCAACATGAAAGCCACTGAAAAATGAGCTGTGTAAGTTCGATTATTCGAGGACCATATGAACATGTTCTGAGCATACTTGAGACTGCCATTTCTGCATAGGGGCGCATTGGCCCCAGAAATCTGTGAAAGCCAAAAAGGCCTCGCAGGAAACAAAATAAACCAGACACTCTATTACAGTAAACTAAAGCTAGATTCTTGGTGGATCTGCGCTACTTTCCATTAGATGACACCCTCTCATTATTGATATTAAAACCCCACTAATCAGTGCCTAAGATCTTTGTTCTCCCGGGTGCTATCATAGTTCCCCATCAGATGAACCATGCTCAAAAGGAATTCAGATAACCCTCATCTTGTGTGCGAAGAATCTATAAAAGCTGAAAATTACGAAGTTTTCCCTGCCAATATAAGCATCTTTAAAGCCCACTCTCTCTGGTGGTTCCTTCTAAACTAAAAATAAGTCTACTGGAAGCCCGGAGAATGGTACAGTGTTGTAGCCACCTGACCAGCTGAAGGAGATGGGATGACAAAATAATGTCTCAGCAGGAAAGGACATGAAGATTCATGAGTGTTTCCCTACTTGGTGGAATTGGCATTGTGCCTGGGGTATGAAATTGGACATCCAGATTCTAGGCCAAGTCCCAACACCCTCATGTTGGAACCGATTTTGTGATGTATAGCGGGAAAAAGATCTAACTGGCCTGATTTCTGAACCAGAAAAAGGAGGGGCCATGTAACTTACTGGATTCTGCATGCTTCCACTTGGTTCATTCCCATCATCAATCACTATGATGTCCCTTTCTGGCTGGGTGACTGGAATTGGTGCCTGTTGTTCATGGGGAGTGCATACCTTCTCCAGGTTGTACACAGCTGATGAATTTGGCATCTCGTCCAACCTACTGTGAGCATGGGGATCAGTCTTCAGCGTCGCTACACTCTGCAACAAAGGCCTTCCAAAACAGGCCATTCGCTCAGCAGGCAAAGGAATAGGTGCCTGAAAATTTGATGGATGCTGACCACTACGCATAGAACCATCAAGTGACTGCTGAGGGTGGTACTGAATAGCATCAAGGTTAGAGAAGCTGCAGGTAGAAGAGAATCCAACAAGAGACACATACTTTCCATTTGATGTGTCTTCTGAGGAACAGGGAGCAGTCTGATTCTGCTGTTGTACTGGTCTCTCTTCCTTCTTCATCACCATTAAATTTTTTCCCATCAACCGAAGAATTGGACTAGAAGTACTTTGAGGCTGAATATGGGATGATGTGCTCGCTGATCCAAAGCTACTGAAAGGTGGAAACCCCAGAGCAAAGTCAGAAGATGACTTTAGAGACAGAGAATCAGTGGGTGAGTCTAAGATGGGAATGGCCTTCACTTCAGATGTTGAATGTGAATATGTTCCAGAAGAGGTGATGACAGGTCTGATGTGTAAGGATGAATTAATCTGCTTTGGCTTTGTAGGTAACATCGTTCCTTCACTAGCACTTGGCCTCAAGAATCTGTATTTATAGGACATGTTTTCTCTTCGAGAGCAGCAACATGGTTGGCCATCCCAAAATTCCTCAGGGTCCGGGGTGGTCGTTGTTGCCTTCAATTTTTGAAATATTTCCTCTGCCACTGTTCTTTCTGTAACTCTTGTACTGTCATCCGCCAACAATTCCAAGTTCCTAGTGCCTGGCCTCGGACTTTCTTGAATTACGGCATGCTCCTCTGATGGTTCTCGCTCTGCATCTTTGGATTTAAGATCTTCCACAGACAGGCGAGAGATAGTAGAAGCAGCTGAAACTGGTGAGCCAGATGCCTCTCCATCTACCATCATATTATTTATCTCCATAGTTACAGTCCTCGCTGAAGTCACTGACGAAGTCTTACCAAGATCAAGGATCCTCTCCTCAGGTCTGGTTAAACAAGCACTGGAAACTTGAATAGATGCAACATCTGCTTGATATTCCATGTTCTGTAGCTCTAAACAATAGCCATTCTTCATACTTGCGTCAATTTGACTGACCTGCCACATATCCTGGCAGACAAAGTCACTGACAATGACACCATCATGGATCCCTTGATCACCCAGTGATTTTGGTAGACTTGCTTCTATGGTGGCCTCACCAGAACTGCAAAGTTCTCTATCATGTTCAAGTGAAAGAAGAGAGTCTAATTGGCCACAAGCAGTAGCTTCATGGTCTTCAGAATTCACATCTTTGCTGCCACAAGTGCCAATGGATATCTCAAATGGATATTTAACCATCGAATCCATGTTGGCTGGCACCTCAGTTTGTGCATCAAAGTCAGTCATTTCAGCATGACGGCATTCAGCTTCAAATTGTGAATCATTTGATGTATGGTGCTCCCCTCCCCATGATGCATGATAGTCAATATCAGCTTGATTGAAGTCCATTGTGTTGTGTTGGTGTGATGACACACGACCAAATGTACTACTAGCTTCAGGCCTCACAACAGTCTCTGAGAGGTTTGATTGATGTGTTCTGCTTGTCACATTGTTGTTAGTTGAACCTGGACCATGTGCACTAGGAGATCCCTCGGCTAACTTTAAAGGTAATTTCACTATGGTTTTATGAGTCTTTTCTACAAATCGATCCTTCCACAGCTTTTTAGAGACCACATGTTGCACAACCTCATTGCATTTGATAGCTTCTTTTGTGCATTGTTGTCCTCCCTTTTCTCCTTTGTGCATTTGGGGATGACAGTCCACAGAAGCTTTTCTCAAGCTTTGAAAATTCCCAGACCTTTGTACAGCACTGCCATGTATCTCCACCCTTCTGCCCTTTGCAGAAGAAACACATTTTCCTGTGGATCTAGAGAATTTCAGCTTAATGTTGTTAGAACTGGAGGGATTATTTCCAATAGACCTAGCATCTTTCTCAGGTAAATCCACTGAATGTTCTTCCTGATCACAGGAAGCAAGGACAGCATCTGACCGCACATCGGCACTCCTGGGTTTTGGAGGTGACAAAATCTCATCTGATGATCTGCAAAATTTCTGAATATGTCCACCTAAGGCAAAATAATCACATGATGTAGACTGATCACTCTCCATTGATGTGTGAAGCATTATGGTTAATGGATTTCTGGGCTTTGTGTTGCCAGATTTGCTGTTCACATGTTTTAAAAGGCTTGAACGTTTGGAGCATATCCAGTCACCGAGAGTCCCACGCTTGCCAACTTTTGTTTGTTCTGGAGCATTTGATGCCTGAGACATCATTTCCTCCTGATGGTGCATTTCCGGATGGAGTTTGTGTTCCTTGTGTATCTGACCAGAACAAATCAAAATTCTTGCTATCAAGTCTACATTTTTGTAATTCCAATTAAGAAAAGGAGAAGCCAGAGAGAGCAAGTTTCAAACTAAGGCACTCAAAAAATTCATTGAATTAGAGAGTAAAGCGATCATTGAGGAACTTTTGACATACATATTTTAGAAACCGCTAGAATTTAATTGCAAATTCAGTACTAAGGTCTACATGTGTGTAGGAGAAAATGGGTAAAAGATCTAGTGTGATACTCAAAATAACTCGTCTAATCATTTATCAAGAACCATGATAGAATCATGTAAATGAGGGTTAGAAAGATGTTTAAATATTCAACACAGCCCTGAAAGCACAAAACTTTGGCTCTATGCAGTCACTCGGCAAGAAGATGACATGCAATGGTTTTATGAATGACCAAGTGGCTTGCATTCTTGTAAAATAAAGGATGAGAACAAGAGATACTGGATGCTCGGAGGAGGGGAAAGAGGTTTTAATCTGTCTTTTATTTAAGTTGCTATGAAAAGATTGCCTAAATTTAATACCAATTTTCTCTTGAAATTTAGCAATAACATATACCTTTTGCTGGGCAACGGTGAGTTAAGATACCACTTCCAAACAAACGGTGAGTTAAGATACTGGCAGTGTTGCTGCAGTCCTGTGTTTAACTAGATAGGGATAGAAGATAGTCTCTACTAGGAAAATACTCTGAAACAGTAAGATAATAATACCTCTCCCTTTAAGTGACTGAAGGTGCTCATTTTCCTTTTCTGAACCTTGGCTTTCAAATACTTCCTATATTTTGGTGGAAGACACTTCCTTTTCCCAAATGGAGACCTTTCGTTCTTAAATTCTCTTTTACATTTCTTTGGTCTGGAAAGATCCACAGCTGCTGCAGATTGTGCATCATTGAACTTCGACAAAATCAGTAGTTTTGTCCCATTTGAGTCTACATACACTGCCCCTTGTCTTTCATCATCAGTGGCTTTTAAAGAGAAATCCTTGGTTGTTTGCTTTCAGTAGGGCGCAAAGCCTTATTATTTTGAATTATAGAAGCTAAATCCAACGCCCAGTTGGTTCCATTCCTCCTGTCAAGGTCTTCAAGAGTGCAGCAGGGTGCAGTAGCACAGATGTCCTCCATGGATCTTTTTTTCCTGGGTTTCACTTTGTGCTGTGATAGCTTAATCGTGTCCCGTTTGGCACTAGATTCTGCAGACAGGCATTGATCAATGTGAGCATTTAGAGTTGTGTTTGAAGTGGATGAGAAAGTCTTGCAGACGGGGCAAATCTTTGATGCCATGGGATCTGATGCTGAGCCAAAGTTAGAAACTGTGCCTTCAGTTTGGTTCGGTTCAGGGGCACCACCAAATTTCACTATCAATCTACACTTCTTTATAGACCGTTCAGACAGACCAACAAAATTTTCTGCTGACTGAGGAGGTTTGACAACTTCTACTCCAGATGATGATTCTGAAACAGTACTGGTTTCGTGCACCGATTCAGGAATTTGGCTGACTGAACTGGGTACACTTTTGGTATGTTCATGGCCGGTAATCTTTGACTCAGCTTCTCCCTGAAACAATTCGTCTTCAGAGCCGACTGCTTGAACAACTGTTGATTTATCCTCTGACAAAGGATTCTTAGGTTGATGTGAAGAACCTAAAACGGATTCCTGGTTTGGCAGGCTGAAACCATGCTTCACAGCATCAGACACCTCTGTTTGAGTTCCTTCCACTTCTGAGCATAAAATCAGATGTTCAGCTTCAACGCACTTTTCTCTAAACTGAGCTCTTACCAAATCAGGTGGTTCAAAAGGTGGCAATAAATCTCTGACGCCATGCTTCACGCAAAGCTGCAAGTACTGCTGAGGAAACGGCCAGTTCGTTCCGACGTCTTTACTCCGAGACACAAAAACATAATCTCTGCAAATATTCAGCGGACATATGAGAAAGATCACAAGTCTTCAGCCGTGCCCGGGGAAGAAGAGACAGCTAGGACCTACCATCAGTTGCCTCATCTCATATCACATGTGAAGTTGTAATACTAGAAAACCCATTCCAGGAAATCTGAAAGGCTGAAATTTAATTCAACGATCCAAACCAAGAAAATAATCCATTAATCACCCCGGCGCGGAACTGGTCAAAGTAGCACCTTTTTTATTGAAAAAATAAATTTTGTGGAGAAAAAGCTGGGCAAAAACCCAGTTGCATCGAATCCCCGAAGATAAGGCTGGGCATAAACTTTGTGGCAAACCAATCTGCAATACATATCAAGACTCCCGCAAATCCATCGACAACTTGTCGGCACCATAATGAAACGAGTAAAAGTAGTGGCACTGAATCTGCCAAGACGCCCATACCAGGAGAAGGGGAGAGGACAGGAGATTGAGTTTTCTAGGGTCTACATATGGAAATCAAGCTCTATGGAAACGTGTTAAGGAAAAACAGATGGGTTCTTTACCTTATAGAGAAATGGGGAAGCTGCGCCTCATCAGGCCCATCTGCTGGATGTGCATCAGGAGAGGAAGACGGTCTCCCGGAAAGGTGACCCCTCTCATCACTATTCAGAGCTGCAGTCTTCGAGGAACATGGCCGGTCTGGTGGGCTTGCAACGGATAACATCTGAAGAAGGCCTGCTCTCTTTTTCCGGCGTTCTGGGCGATGGTGGCAGCCCCAACGAGAGCTGCACTAGGCCTTCCCTTGTGCTTAGATGCCAGCATAACCGAGGGTACTTCCTGACAGCCAATCAAGGAACCCCCGCAAACAGAGAACGGGAAGCGCTAGAAAAACCCACCAGGGCCTCTTTTCCCTGATTTGATACCTGAAATGCATACACAGTGAAAATAGGGGGGGAATTTTTACGAACTCCAAGCAATCAAAAGGAAAGGAACACGGAAGAAGCCAAGCAAAAAAATCAGATTAGTGGTAACAGTAAAGAAGAGGAATATGTATTGTATAGTCACAAAGAGAGGCTTCTGGAACATTATTTTATGCTGGCAATAATGGTGGAAAATAGGGCAGGGGGGAAGAGCATCTGCGATGTTCGAGAGACCGCTATGGAGACAAGACCACACTTCTCAGAGACCAAAAGATCATGGGCATGCGGTGAAAAGTAAGATGGGGGGAAGATGGGGACCTGCGGGGCTGTTATTTTATGGGGCCGGAAGCTAGCTAGCACGGGAAGAACCCACAAGACAGATTGGAGCTTTGACAGGGATATGATTAAAACCCAGATCCCGCAGGATCGGTAAGTTCTTCTGAAAGACGGATCAATCAGAACTGGAGAACATGAGCAAATAGGAGTGAAGGAAAGATTGGGGAAGAATCCAGACGAAGGATTAATGAAGCTAGCTAGATTTGAGGGAACTTCGACCGATCGAGGACCAGTAACGCTAGCTACCTCTGAAAGATGGATGAGGACGGAGGAACCTTGAGCAGCAGGAGTGACAAAGTGTTGGGGAAGAACCCACATGCAAGACTGGAGCATTGAGGAAATATCCGAACGCGGACCAGTAACGCTACCACCTTCTAAAACATGGACTAGAACTGGTGAACTCGAGCAATAGGAGTGAAGGGAGGGGTGGCGAAGTGTGAGAACAACGAGTCTGGAGCAGAATCCCCGCATGAAATATGACGTTTTGGGAGAGAGGAGACCAAGCAAACGAGAGATGACTGCTGGGAATCAAGCAGTAGTAGGAAAAACAGGAGAGGATGTGAAGAACAGCGAGAGACTCGAAGCAAGGACGATGGGTGTGGGAAGAAAGAGGAACGATTAATGGACGCCAGACATGAGATTAACAAGCGAGGTTCCAGCCAGTTCTGCGATCGGGATGGTCATATTATATATACGTTCGCACAAGGAAGCTGTATTATAGGTGTTGAAAGATGAACAAATGGACAAATAACCACTGCCTCTATGATCACAAGGGCATTAGTGGACACCCCATCGCCGTATTCGTCATGAAGGTGATGAGAAGTGCGCAGAGATCCAGGACCCAGGAACAAGAGACGGTGCAGAAACCAGAGAGAGAGAGAGAGAGAGATAGAGAAGCAATTAAGAAATCCTGCCAATACTCGCGGGCAGAATCAGAAGAGAAAGATCAATACAAACCAGACCCATAGATGACCTCCTTGAAGGGAGTTGTAGGAACCAAGGAAACTAAAAGGAGGAGGAGAAAAAAGAGCAAGACCAAGACAGAGAAGGAACAACAAGCAACCAGGCCGATCGAACAACCGGGAGCCACATCAAACAGCAGGAAAAAGCCTCAGGCATCACCCAAAACCTTCTACCTTAGAAGCCACGAGCCTCTTCTCACAAGGTGGGTGGGTTTCCTCCGGGGACGACGACAGGAGGAGCTCAGTTTTCTTCACATGGGGACAAAGAGTGGCAGAGAGAGATGGTGGCGGCGATAAGAGGGAGCAACCAGAGAGAGAGAGAGAGAGAGATCGGCACAGTTGAAAAAGCAGCACTACCCACTCATGCATCAAAAGGCATCCGGTTCTCCACCCAGAGCCAGTGGGCGGGGGGGGGGGGGGGAGGGAGATTTTTTTGGATTTTTTCAAATATGTCTCCGTTATCCACCTTACTTACACAATACTTTTAAACGTTACTTTATTATCTTGAATACTCTTGACATTGTGTGAATGTACGAGCAACATTTTCTTCTCCGTTATGACGCCGTGAACTTGAATAGAGTATGTCCGAAAATTTCAACAGAAAATATCGACTTCATAATTTTAAATATAATAATTATAAGGACATATTTACAAGAATCGGTGGATGACGGTATTCCATTGTCTCTCGATCCTCATAAGAGGGTTTGCCGTCCCGGGCCGACCCGTCTCAGGCGCTGAGCGAGACGCACGGACTATGGGTCACAATCGGGTCATTTTATATATTATATATATTATTTTAAATATAAAATATTTAATAAGTAAGTTGGTCAAGTGTCTTCGCTTGTTCAAAGGTGATTTGAGTTTGAATCCTACCGGTTACATGGGTTTTTTATTTTTATTTTTAATATTTTTAATTAAAAAACTTAAAATGTCAAAGTACCGGAGAGATTCAAACTGGAGACCTCTCGAAGAAACGCGAAGAAGCAACTTAATCAACTAAATTATAAATTTTATTACATTAATTTTATTACAGACAAAAGAAGATTCGTTGTTTATATATGATAACAGAAAAAAAAGAGACAATTCTCTTTCTTCCCCTGTGATTTATTTATTACTCTTAAATAGGAAGAAAGAGATGCATAAAGATTTCAAAAAAAAAATGGTACCCATTTAATTATCTTGACAAAGATTTCAGACCATAGAGACGTTGCCGTGTTCAAAATAACGTGCCTGTGTCTTGTTGAGAACCAACTTTCCTTCACGTTAATTTGTCGGGCAAAAGGATTTTGCTTGGATGATGCAAAGCCATGCAGTTTCGGTGTAGTTGCAAAAGAGGCGGTCGGGGCGGCAGAACGAGAATTTTGATTTATAACCCCCCGGATCCTCTAGACTTTCCTTCCTTCCCATTAATTAAACCTCCTCACACGGTTTCAAAATTTTAGACCTCCCCTTGGACCACTCAGACCTGTCTTGTACGATCAACGGCGGTCACAGTGTGAGAGAGAGAGTGCAAGTGTATGGTTTGCCGACTAGTGTTGTACCTATAGCAGTTGGGTTTGATGTATCATATTTGGGGTCTAAATATGTAGGTCCACTATGGCCCGGTATCTGATGATCATGCGATCCGTTATCACATCATGCGATCCGACATGAGACATGCCCAATACATACGGTGCAGCGACGGATCGTTTGAAACCCTTTTCCTTTCTCCCTCCTTATCAGTGAGAGCGAACGAGAGTCGATAGCAGCAACCGTGTTCGAGGGTTTTCGATAGTTGCGTGTGAACGTTTCTCCAATGCTATTTTTTTTTTTTTTAGAGATTTTGACTTGAAATCCATTTTCTACGGCCTAAAGAATAGTTTCAAGGTAATTTGGTAGATTAGATTGGTATTCTAAGTGATTTTTTGGGCTCCCATCAAAGATGCAAATCTAACCCTCTTTTCAATTTTTTTTTTCATTGATTCATACCGAATAGCCTATTCAATGAGGGAGAAACTTGCTGCTACGAAGGTGCAAATCTTCTTACCCTAGCGGTGGCAGTGGTCGTGGTGGCGAAATAGTGGTGTCTGAGGATTGCAGTGGTGGAGGCATCTACTTCGCAAGTAAGCGACACTTCATCATATATACCATTCAGAATGGCATGGCAGGGATCACAGCGCTCTAGCGACTTTTAATCGGCAAGATAGAGAGTAAAAGTGTGGACACGAGAGTTTTGCAGCAAATAGTAATAGCTGCCGATGCATGTCGTCTGACTTTGAGAGATTTAGAACGCAAGACTCTTATCCATCTGATGCTCAGCATCGATAGTCATGATAGTTCAAGGGTGAGGATGATTTGGATGGTAGCGTGACTGAATATGTTCCCAGCACACCCTACAACAACCTATACATGTCCAGCTCCACGAGCATATGGCTATGGTTACGGTCAGCTTTCACTCTTTCAGACTGAGCCGATTGTGTACTGTCGAGGTTCTCGACAGTACGAGGAGTACATGCGGATGTATCACACATCATATGTTTCCTACGTATCGTATAGCGACTATCTGTCATATCTATTGATGACACACAACGTCCGGTTGAATGGAGAAGAGAGTTACACGGCCCATCGTAATGATTATGTGAATCCACGTATAGAAGAATAGGCATTGATTGTTTTTTTTTAAAGATTTTATTCTTCAATACTTATTGAGTTTTAGCATTATTTAGCTCTCCACTTCTCACATGTATTTGCTTTTCAATTAATAGATCTTAAATTTTGAACCTTGCAGACATTGTGTGGCTGATGCCACCTCACCTGAGCACACTACACCTTTGAGGGTGATCGAGACTTTTATTACATTTTTTGTAAACATCGAGTCATCAAAATACATAAGTGGTCGTGGGGGTCTCCCCCGGCGGAACGTCGGGTGGGAGGGAGCTCCCGTCGGGATCTCCCCCCCCCCCCCTCTCTGCAGGAGGCCTTCGCCAGGTAAGTCTCTCCGGGGACTCTTCCTGAGTTTTGTCAGGGGGGGTTTTCGACCCCACCTGGATCTGTCAGGGGAGATCAGGGCTCCTCCGATCTCCTCTGGAAACCCCTCCCTTCCTGCCTCCCTTCCTCCCTTGCCGACCCTCCGCTATTCCCCTGTCCCCCCGGCCCCCCCTCCTTTCTCCGGCGTCCCTCCACTCCCCCCTCTCTGCCCCCCGTCCCCCCTTCCCTTCCCAGCCGACCCTCCGCCCCCCTCCCATCACTCCCCCGCCCCCCACCCCCTGCCCTTTCCTTCTCCCCGCCGTCAACTGCTCCCCTCCCCCTCCACCGGCGTCTCCCCCCTCCACCATCCGTCCCCTCACCCGCCACCTCCTCCCCGTTCCTCGTCTCCGTCCTCCTCCTGCGCGCGTCGCACCCAACCCTCCCCTCCTGCGCCGGCGCACCCAACCTCCCCCCCCCTTTTCCCCCTTCCTTCTCCCCTCCCTCCCCCGTCCCCGGCCGATCCTCTGTCCCCCCACCCCCTCCATTTTTGGACCCCGCACATAGCTCCCCCTTGTCCCCGTTCCCTCTTCCTCACACTCCCCCATCCGGTCCCTCCTCCCCCAGCGTTCCCGCCCCCCTCCTGCGATCGGTCACTCTCTCGTCGATGGGCGATTCCCCGAGCACTCGGAGAAGCTCGGGTTTGTTCCGTGATGCAGGTTTCGGGCTTCCTCCTTCGATATCAAAAGGACTCGGAGACTCTGCGCTTATCCCCCATGCATTCTTTGTGATGTTGGCCACCCGAGCACCTTCTCTTCACCGCCATCAGATAGTGCGGTTCGGCAGTCTTGCGCTCCTCGAGGAAGGTTTCCGTCACCTACAAAAGCAGCAGCCTCTTCCTCGGCGTCTCCAGGCCCCCCCATCCAAGAGGGGTGTTTGTGTTTTCTACTGTTCTTCCTTGTCTTCATGTCTCTTCATCTAGAAGTCCATGTTATGGGTCAGTCGTGGCTGCTCATGTTCAGCGGGTGTCAATGTCGCCTATAGTGTAACTATTGTCTGCTCTGAATGTTGCTTCTCTTGTTGTATGTATCTCTGCTTTAGTTAATGAAAATTATCCCTATGTTTCCAAAAAAAATCAAAATACACAAGTTTTCTGAGAACCTCGTGGCAGTTGGTTGAGTTGTTTGTCCTTTTGTTCCACGGAATGTTTGAGTCTAATTTCGAACGATGCTACAAGATGGGAATCTTACTATTAGGGGACCTAAGGTGGCATCCTCCTGCATAGTTCCAACACTACTTGTTCATTGTTCTTCTAGGGATGCACTAGTTGATGCAGTTAAGAGTTTTTTTAGAGTGTTCCATGTCCCATCTTGTCGTGTAATTTACTTTTGATTTTGATAATAACAAAATCACTTTGCTGTGTGTATATCTTGCTCAGAGTATCTTGTGAATTCGTGAAATTTGGAGAAGACTAATAGTGCTATTTTGAAGGATACACATGGTTATGTTGTGAATTTCATATTGATTTTGATGACTATAAACCATCTATTGATGTGACTAATATGTCTAAGTTTGTGGTGTTTTAAGAGGCCTAAACGGCCCATTTAAAGTCTGCTTAGGTTTGAATTCAACAATGAAAAAAAATGGGAACTATAATCCTTTAAACAAGGCACAAACAATCAATTTAAAAATAGGGGTATATGTGCAAAAATTTTGGACGAGATCAACTACCTCTAGGATGCAGTCGACCGCTTCTTCCAGTACACAAAAAAGTTTAGAGCCCAGTCGGGACGATTGACCGCGTGATCCACTGCCTGAACCAGTATGAATACCTATTTAGAAATTGACTGGGGCGGTCGACTGCTTCGTTGTCGTGGTCAACCACTTACGGCATAGGAAACTTTTCAAATTTACTCCGGATTCGATATTTGAGTTTCCATCTTAGCTCCAACAACTCCAAACTTGCTATTGCAGATTCTCCACTATAAATAGGACATGATGGGGTCCCCAAAACCCTATGGGAAGAGATCTAAGCATGGGACAAAGAGTTCATGTGGTGAAAATACGTGTGTGCTTTATCGGGTAAATCTTCTTCTTCCTCCTTGCACTTCTACGGCATTGTACTACAAGAGGACTCTCGAGCATGTCTACATCCATCAAGACTTCTTCCCCACATTTTAGATATGGCATCTATTAAGGGGGAGCTTCTGTACATGACCATAGTTTTTTTCTTCTCTATTTTTCTTTTGTGCTTCATTATATATCAAAAAGAGCAAAAGAACCAGTGTGTAGATCACGAGTGTGCTATCGTGGTGGTTGTTAGTGCGTGTAGCACAGTGTCTGGTGGTTGTAGGTGCGTGTGACACCGTGTTTTGTGGTTGTTGGTGCGGGTTGCATTGTTGATGTTTATTAGTGCTGGTTGCACTGTTTGGTCATTGGTGCGGGTTGTATTGTGTGTGGATGATCGTTCACCTGTAGTTATTCACTTGGATAGTGAGTGAAAAATTCTCTGAGTTGGGGGTAGTGGGCATAAGGTTCACCATGGGGTGAATCCAAACCACTGTGAAAATCGTTATGTCCTTTGTGTGATTATTTCTCGTCTCCCTCTCCATTCTCCATGATTTTCACACGTGAACGATCTATCACATTAGGTTAAAATGCATGTGTTGAGCTTATTTATTTTCTCTTGAATTAATCAGAATAATTAAATACAGATTAGTCCTATGATAGTCACAAAAGACACAAAGTCCATGCCATCACAACGCCGGGTCAACTACAAGTCCCGACAAATTTCCGTAGGATATTCAGAATAATCAAAATACCCACGCAACAAGCGGATCTTGCGAGGAATAACTCTTCATGACTTACAAGGTGCATGGGAACGACTGGGAAGAAATCTTACAAGTTCGAAACCGACTCTCCAAAATCTACAAGGTGTACGGGACTGATCGGGAAGAAATCGCACAAGCTCATAGTCACCCCACCTGGCAAGCGGTGGACTACACCAAGTCACAAGACACAAGGAGGAGGCTTCTGTTAGATCTCTCGGTGCAACCATAATCAAGAGGGGGAGTGAATTGATTATGCTCTATTTAAAAGTTAACTAGATGATATTCAAATTTTAGCACACAGTGGATTCACCGATAACACTTAGAAACAATAGAGCGAGATTTAGCTCCGCAAAGTGTCAAAATGATCGTGGTTAAGAGCTGACTGGCTAAATGAATCTAAGTGGAATTCTGGTAGACAGAAAGATCTACTGCACCACTAAGCAGAGATCTGTCGAACACTTGGCTGGTGTGTGTGAGCAGATTGAATGTGTGTAGCAGTGTAAACAAACTAATGTGCACAACCAGAAAAAGCGGGAATACAGACGAAAATTTTAGACGGACAATTTTCCGTTGGAATATCCGTCTGAAATACATATGGATATTGTCAGTCAAAATATCCGTCTGATATTCTAACGTTATTTACAACAAACAATATTTCATCTGTATTTAGTCTGAAATACAGACGAAATATTATAGATGGTCAGAATTACCGTCTGAAATTTGTAATGGAATCATGTCCGTCTGAAATCCGTGAGAAAAATTTTATTTTCCCTAACACACGCACGACCCTCTCACCGTGCCTCTGTGTCCGGGAGACCGTCACCCACCCTAGCTCCCGCCTCCGGTTGTCTCCCACAGGGTCTCCCTTGGAGATCGGAGATCGACGACGGCGGCCGCTCTCCCTCCGACGATCGGCGATCGGCGACGGCGGAAGCTCTCCCTCCGGCGCCCAGGTATCCCTCCGGCGGCCCTCTCCCTCTCTCACCATTTCCCTCTCCCACTCTCCCTCTCTCATCGTCGATCTCTCTCTAGTGGCCTTCTCTCTGGCACTCTCCCTCTCTCACCGGCCCTCTCCCTCTGACCGGTGCTCTCCCTCTCCCACTCTCCCTCTCCAGCCCTCTTCTCCCTCTCCCTGCGACGGTCGTCGTCGTCACCAGGGCACACCTTCTCTCCCTCTCCCGCCCTCTCTCACTCTCACTGTCACACACGCACATATGCACACACGCATAGGCGCAAACAATGGTGTTTTTTTTTTGGTTTGGGATCCATCTGGAGGGTTTGGTGGGGGGTCAGCAGGAGGGGAGGGGCTGCCAGTGGAGGGGGTCACTGAGGGGACGGGGTTGCGGTGGATGGGGAGGAGGGGGGTTCCGGTGGGTGGGGGGAGGGTGAGGGGGATGCCGGGCGAGCAGGAGGGGGTCACTGGGGGGAGGGGGTTGCGGTGGATGGGGAGGAGGGGGGTTCCGATGGGTGGGGGGAGGGCGAGGGGGATGTCGGGCCAGCAGGAGGGGGGTCGCTGGGGGGAGGGGGGAGGGACCAACAGGGAGGGGGGTGCGCTGGGTGGGGGGGAGGGGCCAGCAGGGAGGGGGGTTCCGGTGGGTGGGGGGGAGGGGGAGGAGTAGCAAGAGGTGGTCGCTGGGGGGAGGGGGGTACGGTGGGTGGTGGGGAGGGGAGAGGGGGAGGTGCTAGTAGGAGGGGGGCTCCGGTGGGGGGGAGGGGCCAGTAGGAGGTCTGGGAGGGGGTTTCCCATGGGTGGATTAATTAATTATTTTTTATTTAATTTAATATATTTTTGTATTTATTGTAGGATAATCGGTTGAGAGGAAGGGAACGAGAGATTCGAAGATTCTTTTACAAATAAACACTAAGTAAAAATTTAATTTCAGACAGATATATGTTGTTTCATTTTTTTAATTTATGCAATCTTATTTAGATTTATTGTTAGGATGTCTTGTTTTTTTTTTTGGATGAAAATTTTTTTTTAAAGCAAAACATCAAGTGGGACGAAGGGCGAGTGCACCCCCATTCTAGAGGAAGGGAATGTTCACACTCCACCAACAGGCCATTAGATGCAATTTTATTTCTGTGAATAGAGAAGTACAATTTCGGAGGAGACCATGTCTCTTTTTTTTATATAAACGAGACCAAGGGTAGCTATAGGGGGAGTGCACAATGTGTGCTAGTTCCACCCATACCCTTCTTTTATTGATGTGAAAGAATTATTTACAGCTATACAACGGGGCATACCCCTGGGAGTTTAACAAAAAAAGGAGAAAATGAATAAGGAAACAGTAAACCTTAGCTCCTCCAGCTAGGGAAACCTGCAGCATCAACTATGGCACAACCTCGGGCTTTGATTGGAAGATCTTTCCAGCTTTTAAAATCCTGATTGCTCCGAGTTGTGCAAGCTAATGAAGTAAGGGCATCAGCAACAGTATTCCCTTCCCTGTATATATGCTACAATTGCCATCTATTTCTTTGAATAATATCTGTTATTTCGGCCCACCACTTGAAGATCTTCCAAGGAGGATGGTTATTAGACTGAGTCAAGGTGATGAGGGTTTTAGAATCAGAATATATGGCAGCAACAGGGAGCCCACGTTTTTCCAAAATTCTCAGACCGTCAAGAAGTGCGCTAGCTTCAGCCACCATATTGCTCCCAACCCCATAGTAATAGGAAAATCCATGAATGATTTCCCCCTTGCTCCCTCTGATGCATCCACCACCCCCTGCATGCCCCGGGTTGCCTTTAGCAGCCCCATCTACATTTAAGACATATCCTGTGACTGGGCATGGCCATTTGATGAGGTTGGGTGGTTTCTTAGAGCAACTGTATGAGAGTCTAAATTGGTCCATCATGTTCTTATCATATTCCGTGGGAGCCTTATTGAAACAGACTTTGCTTAAAGAGGACTCAACCTGTCTCAATATCTGTTGCTACAGCATTCTTCCAGTGGGCCCCTTATCTTCAAACTTGAATTTGCAACGAGCCTTCCAAACCTCCCATAAAGTGTGCAACATAATTAGAATGGCTACATAGCCATATGGAGACTTTATATCAGCATTGCAAATAATGTCCCAACAGAAACCAACAACCGAGTGTGAAACTCTGCAATTGACATCATATAGGGCCCTAAAAAACCTCCACAGTGGTTTGGCGAGCTGACTGTCAAGGAACAAATTATTCAAACTCTCCTCCTAGTTATTACTATGATAGCAAACACACTTGGAGGGAAGATTAATGCCACATCTTTTAATGTTGCAGTCAACTGAAACTGTAATATGCAACATCCGCCAGCAGAAAATGGAGGTCCTCAAAGAAATTTGAGCTCCCAAAATCTTCCTCAGAGCAAGTCTTTTGTTACCATGTGGCCGGGCTTCATTGTAGGCAGATTTACTAGAATAAGATCCATCTATATTAGCAGCCCAAACACATTTGTAAACGAAACTTGTTATGTCTGCAATTCTTCTGATAACAGCAGGAGAAGCTTTATGAGAAACTATAAAGCTGCTTTTATTGTTGTTAACTTTCTGACCAGGAGAATCATCATAGTCTTTTATGAAAGCCAACAGACATTTGACGTTCTTGGATGAACCATTAGAAAACACCAATGTGTCATTGGCATACAGTAAGTGAGAGATTTGCATACTATCACGAGACACATGAAAGTGTTGAACCTTCCCACTACTAAAAAGGCTGGCAATGCCTCTGCCTAAAGCTTCTTCTGCAATGATGAACAAAGCTGGGGCCAAGGGGTCACCCTATCGGACACCCCTTGTAGATTTAAAATAACCAGTTGCCCTTCAACAGAGACTCCTCATCACACCAATCTCCATTGTCAGTTTTGATTCTGTTAATGGTCATTCTAGCTCTCCTTTGTTTCACTTGAAGATGATAGAACTTTGTGTTTCTGTCCCATAACTGCAGACAGTTAACTTTGGCTTTCTGCCCCCAGAAAATTTCTTCAAGGTGAAGGCATCTTCTAAGTGCAGCTTGTGCAATTTGGAGAGATACCCTGTTTCCTTCATTAGGATCTTCATCAAAATCTTTTTCAGCCTGCTTCACCTCATCCTCTGCAGTAGCTTTCTTATCAAAAATGTTGCCAAAATGTTTCTTATTCCACTGCTTTATCACATATTTGATAGCCTTCAGTTTGTGATGGAGGACTAAAAAAGGATTGTAGTGGTCGAGAGAAGCAGTATCCCAGGCCTTCCTCACTGTTGTTTTAAATTTATCATCCTCCAACCACATATGCTGGAAAACAAATCTGCTAGGCTCGGACTTTGGATGAGGTTGCTGGATAAGAAGCGGGGAATGATCTAAAAGAGTGCTTAACAGTAAGGACATGGGCTTTTTCAGCCCAGCAATCATTAAACAATACTCTATCAAGCCTGGCCTTAATGTTCCTGACCCCAATCTGATTATTAGACCAAGTGAAAGAGTTGCCCACATAACCAGCATCCATAAGACCTGGGAGAGCAACGAAGCCCTGGAAATCAGTCATGGAATTGATATAGCCCATAGTGCCCCCCTTCTTCTCCTCGGGAGATAAAACAGCATTAAAGTCACCCCCCTTCTTCTGGTCAACTAGATATCATAGGAATCAAACACTTTGTAAATTACTCAAGAGACTTTATACATACTGCCTTTGACATATTTGTCTAAGTTGCACACACAAGATTAGATTGTTATTTTATTAGTCATAATTAGACACCATCCAAATACTGAACACAACACATTGGTCTAGTTCTAAACAGCCCCCTCCCCCTCCCCTGGGGCTTGTTCTTTATAAGAGAACCCACCCACCCCATTTGAACCTTGTCTTATGATGATAATTGATAAGAAGATATAGAGAAATGGAATGACCACATATCTGAAGTAGTACATATATACAAAGATGTGGATAAATACAAAGAAATCAGAATTCTCTATAGTAATAGGTAAATACTCAAAAATTCTTTTTGTGATTTCAAACTTTGTGGATTTTAATTGCATGTAAATATATTTTTAAATCTGATTTTAATATAAATTTGATGTTAATTTGACTCAAAAATGTAGATTGTTTAGCTTTGATGTTCTTCATTTGAAAATTTTTATAATTTGGGTGTTATTTAATTTGATATATGCATAATGATAATTACGTTGTTATTTAATTTTATGCTATATAAATGTATGTGGTATTCCCTGTGAGCTGAGGTGCGTGGGTGCGACCTAACATTACACGCACCTCAGGAGAGTGCGTTAAAACCGTGTCAATGTGCCTTCCCGTTCAAGACTTTGGGATTGATGTGTATGTTCTCATTTGTTTATGAGAATGTATATATCTACCTCAAAGTCTTGAATTGTACCGTTTGGACAGTCTGTGAATGTTTGATCGCACTTAGGCAGTCATTTACTATATGTGTTTGTATGGTTTGTTGAGAATTTCAGTTGCGTCTCCTCACTCTTCTCTGATATACCATTATTAATTTTGAGTGTTTTCTTAACCACTTACTTGTAAGTGTTTAAGAAAATTTTAAAATCAATAAATATTTTTGATATATCGGAGAAGTGTGGGGAGATGCTGTCGAAATTTTCAGCAAATCGTGCAGCACATATAGTAGGTGATTGTGCGATCAAACCTTCAGGTATGGGTTAAAAGTGATAATCTAATTAATATTCCTCTTCCCACTACAAATGGTTTATGGTGAACGATGTGAGGAAAGGGTCGGGTGTAATATCAGGAGTAATGATTTGAAAGTTAGGATGTGTATTGTCATTTATTGGGTGCAGGCAAAATGTCGACAGATCGTTCATGGATGTTTCGTAGAATAGTTGACCGGGTGGTGTCAGATGACTTTAAGCATGGAGTTAAGAGTTTCATTCAATTTGCATTGGGGAATCCAAATGCAGTAATAGACCGCGACGGTCACATTTGATGCCCTTGTTCAAGTTGTAGAAACTTGAGGTGGCGTTCAACATGGGATGTGCAACATCATTTGTACACGAAAGGGTTCGTGGATGGTTATACGAATTGGACGTGTCATGGTGAGCAATTCTTGAGGTATGAGCTCGATAATATTGCAAGCACAAGTGGGTACGTGGATATGGTTGTAGATGCTACTGGTCCTAGTTTTAATGTTCATGAGGAAGCGCCGAATAAGACAGCCAGAAGTTTTATGAACTACTTAGGGATGCTGATGAGCCGTTGTGGGATGGTTGTGAAAAGCACACTCGATTGTCTGCAGTGTCACAGTTGTTGAACTTGAAATCTGAATTTCACATCAGTGAGATTTATTTTGACCGTCTCCTCCTCTTGATCAAGAGTATGTTGTCTCGAGACGAGAAGTTGCCAGAAACTTTTTACCGTGCAAAAAAGATGGTCAATGACTTAGGGCTTGGATATGTGAAAATAGATGCATGTCCGAATCATTGTATGTTATATTACAAAGATGATGCAGATAAGATATCATGTTCTATTTGTGACCATAACAGATTCAAACCTAAGGGAGGGGTCAATTCAAAGGCAAAAGATGTACCTTACAAGGCATTGTGATACTTCCCTCTTGTGCCTAGGCTGCAGCGGCTATATATGTCCTCAAAGATGGCTCGACATATGACATGGCACACCGAAAGAGTACGTCGTGCCGATAATATAATCAGTCATCCTGTCGATGGTGAAGCTTGGACTCACTTTAGTCGTACTCATCTTACTTTTTTAAAAGAGTCACGTAATGTTCGATTGGGTTTATGCACATATAGTTTTAATCCATTCGGTGGTTCAGTGACATCTTATTTCTGTTGGCCAGTGTTCATGACACCGTACAACCTTCCGCCGCACATGTGCATGAAGCGAGAAAATCTATTTTTGTCCTTAGTAATTCCTGGTCCAAAAAGTCCCGAAAATTTTTTGGACATATATCTCAGGCTGTTGATTGATGAGCTCAAATTTTTATGGACTGATGGAGTTGTTACTTATGATGTATGTAGGAAGCAAAATTTTATTATGAAGGCTGCACTGATCTGGACAATAAGTGACCTCCCTGTATATGGAATGCTATCTGGTTGGAGCATACATGGGAGGTTAGCATGTCCTTACTGTATGGAAGATACCAAATCATTTGTATTGAAACATGGTGGGAAAGCATGCTGGTTTGATTGCCATCGGCGGTTGCTACCAAGTGACCATCCTTTTCGAAGGCAAAAAGACTCGTTAAAAAAATACTGTTGAAATGGATGAAGCTGACTTACAACGGGTGTCGGGTCTACATATGGCGACACGGGTGCATAATTTATCAGATGTAGTACAATTGTCTGGTAGCACATGACAACTCCCTAGTTTTGAAAAGGATCACAACTGGAACAAGAAAAGTATTTTTTGGGAATTACCTTATGTTAGGGTGCTTGGCCCGGATACAGAGGGGGGGTGAATGAATCCTTCTACGAATAATGGATTAAATTTAAAAACCGGATGCTAGATAAGGAAACAGAATGGAACCAATTCTATTCAACTCAAATACAATCACATTGAGCGCACCTATTCAAGCATCTAGCGGAAGCAAACCAGACAATCAAGCCACTGCTCAATAGATTTTTAGGTGGTTCGGTCCTTCAGACCTACATCCACCCCTCACTCCCAACCGGAGTGAGGCTTCACTAGCGAACGCTAGAACCAAGCAGACTCAGTCTGCAAACAGTTGCTGCCACACAGCTTGACCAGGGGAACAACCTCCCCTCTTCCTCCAAACCGGAGGGAACCTCTGGACTTGAATCCACAAGCCCAGAACCGGAGACAAGTCTCCCTTCCTCCAAGCCGGAGGGAACCCACAAGTAGCTCCCAGCTACTTGCAACTGGAGATCAGATCTCCCTTCCTCCTAACCGGAGGGAACACGACCTCAGACCAGAGGATCGGAAAGCACAACAAACCAGAAAACAAAGGAAAAAACAATAAACGAAAATAACTTCAGCAAACAGAAGCTGAAACACAAAATGCACAATTTGGCTCCTAACAGAGCTGACTGGCCTGGATCTGATCCACGGTCCAGTGAAGACAGATCTTCAGGTAAACTTCTTTCTTCTTCTCCACGAGCTCTCTCACTCACTCCCTATCTCTCTTTCTTTCTCTTACACTCTCTTCCTCTTTCACACGAGCACTATCTCTCTCTCTCACTTTTTCTTCTTCTGCTGGATCGAGCTCTCTGTAACACTGCCTTTTCTTTCTTGGCTCAGATCAATCTTCATCGGTGGGCGAAGGTTTCTATTTATAGCGGCAGCAGATGGATAGGGCACTAAACGCGTGTGCCTCCCACGCTCGATCCAGAACCTTCCTGCTACGTGCCCTTTTTGTATTTGTTCCTTCAGTATCGGATCATGTGCACCCAGACACTGATGAATGTTCTTCCTCGGACCTGCAACGAGATAAGAACCATTAATATTGAGTGCCATAAGAGCTAGAACTGCATGAGGTTAGTGGACACGACAAAAAGATACACAAAACAGAGAACGACACGGGATACAGTGGTGACACAATGAACATTACTAAGAGAATGTTACGAGGTAGACAGAAAAACAACGCGAAGACGCGAAGACAAGAACAGAAACCAACACTAAGTATGGTTTCAACACAAGAGAGACACGAGGACTAGGAAGAGTAAAAATGACACGAAGACACAACAAGACAAATGACACGAAAGTGAAACAGGAAGCAACACGAGGTGCTGCGATGTCCTGTACGCAATGGAACAAAAACGATATGAAGAGATGAAAAAACGACACGAGGTGAAGACAACACGAAGATGACACAGTAATCGACACGGGTTGAAAACAACACGAAGTCGAAACAGTAATCGACACGGGTTGGAAACAACACGAAGTCAAAACAGTAATTGACACAGGTTGAAAACAACACGAAGTCGAAACAGTAATCGACACGGGTTGAAAAACAACACCAAGATGAAGTACAAGAATTGACATGGAGTTGAAAACAACACGAAGATGAAATACAAGAATTGACACGAAGTTGTAAAACAACACGAAGATGAAATACAAGAATTGACACGAAGTTGTAAGACAACACGAAGACAGAACAGTGATTTGACACGAACTCAAAATGACAAGAGGTGAAACGACACAAAGTCGAGAACAGAAATCAACACGAAGTGTGATTTCAACATAAGAAAGACACGGACTGACAACGACACGAAGTAAGATTAGAACAGTACGAGGTGAAAAACAATCGCGAGGACAACACGGACGCACGACCTGAAGGACAGTAAACATAAACAACACGCGGTAAGAGAAGACGATACGGCGTGTTGGAAATACAAACAGTACTTAAACTAAAGCGACACGAAGACAAACAGTTCAACACGAGGTGTTATACACAAACATGACGAAGTGCCAACCAACACGAAGACAGTCCTTGTAAATACCTGAAGTGAAGACATATTTCTGAACATTACAAAGACTTATAGTGTTGTCATCATCAAAACATGTAAGGATTCAACAATACTCAACACCTTATTGGTCAACTCTTCTTGTATGACATAATCTGGATATCATGCATACCGAGAAGAATTTTTTTGATAATGTGTTCAATACGATCATGAATGTTAAAGAGAAAATAAAGAACAATGCCAAAGCGCGTATGGACTTAAAGATGATTTGTAAACGTCCAGAACTGGAACTACAGAACGTAAATGGCAAAACTGTGTAGCCTAAAGTAACTTACGTGCTTCATGATACACAGATCAAGGAAGTGTGCCAGTGGTTGAAACAGTTGAGATTCCCAGATGGATAAGCATCCAACATAGCTCGTGTGTGATTGTTAATGAGGGAAAAATATATGGTATGAAAAGTCACGACTGTCATGTGTTCATGGAGAGGCTACTGCCCATTACATTTCATGATTTGTTGCCAAAGCCGATATGGGGAGCACTAGCTGAGATGAGTCAATTTTTCAAGATTTTATGTGCATCAGAACTCAGACTTCGGGATGTACAAACTATCGAAGAAAAAGTGGTCACAACCGTTTACAAGCTAGAGAAGATATTTCCTCCGGCATTCTTTGATTCGATGGAGCATCTAGTCATTCATTTGCCATACGAGGCTATCGTCGGAGGGCCAGTATAATTTCGATGGATGTATTCATTTGAGAGGTATGTGAGAATTTTTGTTAACTTACAAGTCGTCCATGGCCGGTACATATCGTTGCCATCTGACTCGTTGTTGTAGGTGCATGCATGAATTAAAAATGAAAGTTCGCAACAAGGCATAGGTGGAGGGTTCGATTGCTGAGGCATACATTCTTGAAGAAATTTTGAACTTCTGTTCTATGTATTTTGAGCCAGAGATTCAAACTCGTCGTACTCGACCTCCACGTAATGATGATGGGGGAGTGGATGAATCGTCCGATCGGCTCTCCATATTTAAACATCCTGGACGTGCGTTCGGACGTTGCTTGACTCGCACGCTCGAAGATAGAGAGTTGCACGCCGCTGAGATATATATTCTTCTGAAATACCTCGAGATTGAACCTTATGTTGAGTAAGCTCTTAACTCACATTTTCAGCAAGTCCATAAGTTGTTCATCCTTCTTCTGCAGTTCATTTAAAGTAGTAGTGCATTTATATTGCAGGCAATTTGATTTAGAATTAGCTGAAAAATGTCTAAATATTCAGGACGTGGAGATTGAAAAAGAACGCGAGAAATTTTTTGCCAAATAGCTGAGAAACCGAGTTAGTGTCATCGTTGAATATATATGTTTGTATTTATGTATGTTGAGGTAATTGTTATTATTTTAACTACTCTAATTTGAATATAGGTTGAACAAGGTCTCATTACTGATCAAAGAGTACAACAGATAAGTTATGGCCCCTCGAACCAGACACGTGCCTATCCAGGATATATTGTGAATGGATTCAGATTTCATACAAGAGATTATGGGCGAAGTAAGTCTACGATGAACAGCGGCGTATCTGTTAAGGAAAGTTTATACAATGAAGTGGAATTGGACTACTATGGTATTCTTGAAGAAGTCTTAGAACTTCAGTATTTGGGACAAGACAATCATGTATACATATTTAAGTGTCAATGGTTTGATCCTAATTCTGTTCGACATGACACAAATTATGGGATTGTCGATGTTAAGCATATGTCTAAACTTAAGACCTATGAACCGTTCATTTTAGCCGCACAAGCCCAGCAAGTGTATTATTCAAGCTATCCATCATCCAAGAATAGAGATTGGTGGGCAGTTTGCAGGGTTAATTCAAAACTCTTTCCCACTTATGAGTTAACTATGAGTGGAGATGTCTCAGAGGTTGCTAGTGCTGAATATTATCAATCAGACGAAGTTGGCGTTGTCGGTTCCTCTAGGTTTAATCTGGACGAATCTGATGAGACACTGTCATTACGTACGCGAGATGAAGTGGAAGAAGTCGATCTGATGGAGCTAAATGTTGATGTTAGAGGGGAGGAAGAATCAGATGATGACGAAGAGTTTGAATCTGATGAGGCTACTATGGATGACGAAGATGATGATGAGTTAGATATATCATCAACATGAGGGAGGCACATTTTCATAATTTAGTGAGATATCCTTACCTTTTTACATAATTTTTAATAACAGAGATTCTAGTCTTGTGCAATTGAGGATTAATACGTATTAATTATTTTGTTAGTAATAAAGAAATGGTTCGAGGAGGTCGTACTGGGAGTGGGAGGAGACAGGGCAATGACAAGGGCTCTACTCCCTCCTGTTTGGCATCTTCTTCTAGCACATGTATATCTATTAAAAAATTTAGCTATATAAATGTTTACATCATTTACTAGCCTAAAAGAATTTTTTTAGGTTCAAGTGTCGGCTCGTTGCCTGTTGTGCAGACGCCATCCCCACCACCTCCCGCTGCAGGTATGTATATTTTAATTTAAAGTCCCCAATATTTGTTTTACTTATGAAAATTAAATCTTGCAGGTCTCAGTGGCCTCCCACCTATTGTGCAGATGTCACTCCCACCACCTCCTGCTGCAGGTATGTATATTTTAATTATAACTTCGCAATATTCATTTTACTGATGAAAATTATTTCGTACAGGTCTCAGTGCCCGTCCATCTGTTGTACAGATGTCACCCCCACCACCTCCCGCAGCAGGTATGTATATTTTAATTTAAAGTTCGTAATATTTGTTTTACTTATGAAAATTAATTCTTGCAGGTCTCAGTGCCCGTCCATCTGTTGTACATACGCCACCCCCACCACCTCCCGCTGCAGGTATGTATATTTTAATTTAAAGTTTCCAATATTTATTTTACTTATGAAAATTAATTCTTGCAGGTCTCAATGCCCGTCCATCTGTTGTACAGACGGCACCCCCACCACCTCCCGCTGCAGGTATGTATATTTTAATTTAAAGTTCTCAATATTTATTTTACTTATGAAAATTAATTCTTGCAGGTCTCAGTGGCCTCCCACCTGTTGTGCAGACGCCACCCCCACCACCTCCCGCTACAGGTATGTATATTTTAATTTAAAGTTCCCAATATTTATTTTACTTATGAAAATTAATTCTTGCAGGTCTCAGTGGTCTCCCACCTGTTGTGCAGATGCCACCCCGACCACCTACCACTACAGGTATGTATAGGTCCCAGTGCCCTCCTTACTTAATTATGTTATTACAAAGATCTGTAATACACTTAGTTTTACTTGTGAAAATCTATTCTTACAGATCCCAGTGCTCTCCCACCACCTCCCACTTGTACAGGGCACACCCCCACCAGTCAGCCACTTGACGATGTCGGCAGTCGTCACGAGGGAGGCACGGCCCATGTTGGACGTCGCCCGTGTTGGATCTCCGGGTAAATCTATAAGGTTATATTACATTCATTATTTAATTAGCCTTCAATTGTCTAATATGAATATTTTGACATTTGTAATTGTAGTAAGAAATTTGAACCCCACAATGCTGTCCATCATTCCACCGAACTCATGTTGGCACATGTGCCAGGGGCAGCATCCACTTTCAGAGAATATTTGATGGCCATCCGCGATTCATTGTACAACATGTTCTTAGTAAGTAATTACGTCATTTAATTCAAGTATTTCCCAAACTCAATTCATAACAGTATACTAAGTGTGAAACTTAATTGATTTACAGTGGTCTTTTTAATTCACGTGTGGACATGACGCGGCGAGATGTCGTCGTGTCTGGGAGTCTACTATGCAGTCAAGTTACAAGAGGAAAATACATGAGGCCCGAGCACACGCTAAAAAAATGAGTGGGGGGAGTGAAGACCGACAGCTATGGAAGGCGCACCGCCCTCTATGGATGATGCAGGAGGATTGGGAGATATCTTGTGACCATTTTGCCGACCCCAAGTGGATAGAAAAGTCTGAAAAAGCCAAAGCAAATAGGACGTCAAAACCAGGTGCAAATTTGCATACGAGTGGGTCCATCTCTTACGCGGCTCATAAACAAAAAGTGGTAAGTAATGTTTCAATTTATCTTCTTACAATTTATTAATATATTTGACTTTTTTTACTATGAATTTTATAACATGCTATGGAGCTTAATCGACCTCCGTCGTTCCTCGAGGTGTTCGACAGAACACACAAAAAGAAGGGGACTAATCAATTTGTGAGTGAGACAGCTAAGTCAGCAGCGGTAAGTTTATCTACATATGCAACTTCTACCGTTCATTTAAATCGGCATGAAATTCATATGAAATTGACTAGTTATTTTATTCAATTTGTAGGAAACATATAGCAAAGCAGTGACAGAGAAGTACGGGGAGGGAGACACGCAGGAGTTCGATCTGGCGGAGTGGGTGGCAGTAGCTGGCGTACCGAAGAAAGGCCGACTATATGATTTTGGGGAGAGCCTAGATGCTAGCGCGGTGATATCATCGTGTGCGAGTTCTTGCTCTGCCCAAACCAGTAGCAGTGCCTTCACTATACCTCCACCTGCCCCCAGTGCTTCTGCCAGCGATATGATGGACATGGTCCGATCGCAGATTTCTGATTTGCAGCGGCAGCAGCAACAATTCCAACAGGAGATCTCTAGCCAGCAGGCAATCATTTTGCAGGCAATCAGTGGCCTCCTCTCCCAGGGGGGAATGGTCCCTCAGCGATCCACCACCACCACAACACAGGCCGCACAGGTGAGTGTTTACTATGTTTTTATTTTGATGGAATTACTCAATTATGTTCATTTGAAATTTTAAAACTCCCTAGTTTTCAAAACTCACTTAGTTTGGAAGAATTGAGAAAATACGGGGTTCGGGGGTCCTAAATGTAAAATACTTAAGAGATATTTCTACTGTCTCAACCAATTTATGCAGTGATCTCCTGAGGTTCTGAATTCTCCCTGCAACCCAGGATTGAACAGACATGAAGAGATATAAGAGCCATGGTTCAGACCATCTTCAGTCATACTGTGACGACCCAGAGTTCAGGATACCGATATACCGATAACATCGATATACCGATACCAAGAACTGGGGAAGCCACCCAAGAGGCTGATGACGCCCCTGAAGGGTTAGTAGAGTTTTGTCGAGGGGATGCATAACGAATTGCAATTTGGAATGCGCATATTACAATTAAGTAATAAAATTAACACAAGTGCAGAAGCAATTCAAAAATAACCAGAGTGATATTTATATAACTAGTCTAGAAGCATAAGAGTACAAGTCCAAAAAGTACAACTACGCGGGGCATACCCCGATAAAAGTACAACAGAGCCTCACAAAGGCGACCCGTCAACTGCTGGCAACTAAGCACGGTCTCCGAGCAACCTTACAAAACACCGGGAGACGGCGGGCGCGGCTCACCTGAAAGGAGAAGGGTGAGTCACAGCCAGACTCAGTAGGGGTCACGCGGATCCCTACCTCGCACTAAACAAGAATGCATGCGAAAATAAAGGTAATAGGGCATGCATTTAAATAAAATAACAGGCATTGGCATGAATAACTAATCACAAGAAAGCTGTAAACTCTATCTAAATAGGTATAACAGCTAACACATGCCAATAATAATTAAATGCAAGCGACTGAAACTAAATCTACCAAATAGAATAAGCCGTAAATAATCCAAGCAACAAGGAAGGACAACCACTGGGAGCAGAAACCAGATGCGTCCACTGACGACTTACACTGCGTCTCAAGCACTCGCAGTCGGTAAAATGACAAGCTGAGCGCGTAAATAGTACCAAACCAAGTGACCAGTCAGAGTGACACTCGTCAGTGTCAGTCCACATCCTCTGACCACGTGTGCACACACTGACTCTCGCCTGAGCCAGGCCCTCTAGCTAGTTTTCTCCCTCGGTAGGATGCTACCGTTGGCCGGGAGCCCACGGAATTAGCTTACAAACCGTGTACAGGAAACACCCCTCCGCTATCCCCAAGCGGGTCGGTACTTAACAGACCTAGGGCAACAACAGTGGCTCCATCGCAAGGAAAGAAAAGCTACTCTATTGGGATTAAAAACATGCCATTGTACAATAGAAAAACCTAAACATGGCATATATACGAAATGGAACGCTTAACGAATAGGTCGGCACCCATTTTAAACCAACAGGCATGTGGCGGTCTGCTGCCCATGCGCTACAGGTGAGTAAAGGTCGGGGACTGGCGCGTTATATCAGGAATGACGCGTCCGCCCCTACCCGTTACATCCACCGAAGTTCCATCCCAAACGAACGAAACAGAATGTAACGGTAGGGGCACAACGCGTTACATCAACTGTAACGCGTTGGACCCTCGCCATTACATCCACCCGAGGCCAAAACCCACGCATAGCGTTCTAAAAACCATTAACGGGCAATATAACGCGCTCCCCCAGGCGCGTCGGGTTGACCTGACGGCCGGCCGACTGGCCGTCAGGCTCACCGCCTCACCCGGTCAACGCGATCCAATGGACGAGTAACGGATGGGAGCCCCACCGTTACTCTCAAAATAACACCCCGTCAACGGGCCGTTATATAGAAATAACGCGTCCTCTAAGGACCGTCAGGCGTGTGATGGTTCCTGGAAGGACCGTCACACCACCTGGGACATGGGCGGGTTCGGTTTGAAAACCGGTTCCCTCCCGGACGATGGAAATCGTCGGGTAACGACGTAAAACCTGTTTCCTGTCAAACCATACATCCCAAACAACAGTATAACATCTAAAACTAGCACATGCATCGCCTATAATCAATCAAACACGAAGAACAAGGCTAAAACCCCATAAATAGAAAAATGAACATCATGCATGCTTCGGGGTTCTAATCAAACGAGCTAGCTACAGGAAATGATCCTAGCGGGTTCAAGAGTCCATCCCCCTACCTCTTGCAAGCCGAAATGGCCGATAACGCCGCATGCACCGAGGTAGGTCCACGGAGCCTTCACACTCCACCTCGCTCCCTCGTTCACCGAATCACACCGAAATGGGTACCCACGCGTTCCACTCGCCGCGAGGAATCCAACGGCGCCAACCACGCTTCAATCCGACGTCGTCTCGCCCGCGTTCCCTAGGAAGGGGGAGAGGGGCGATCGCGTGAGGAGAGAGAGAGAGCGTGAGGGAGAAGAGATCGACGAGGGGAGAGAGAGGGTGAGGGTGAGAGATATAATAAAAATAAAATTAATATATATATAATATAATCATTATATATATAAAAAATCTTATTAATATTAATAACCCTCAATTAACTCCAATTAAATCCAGAAAAATACCAGAAAAATTCTTAAAGATCCAAAAAAATAGCCGAAAATTCCAGAATAATTACTAGACTCGATCCGCTAAGGATCCATTAAGGCACGGGCCTTACAGTCCCTCCCTCCTAATAAAAATTTTACCCTCAAAATTTACAACAACAGAAAAGGAGGAAACTGAGAAAGGAAATATACCTTACTAGAATAAGAAAGGAAAAAGCTGACGCATCTCATATTCATGTTCCCAAGTAGACTCATTACCAGAGTGACGCTGCCGAGCAACTCTTACCAGAGGGACAACCTTATTTCTCAACCGCTGCTCACGACGGTCTTCAATTCTGATAGGAAACTCTGGCGTAGATAAATCAGTAGTCACCTCGGGCCAAACTGAATCATCGAGAACATGAGAAGCATCCGGCACATATTTCCTCAATTGAGATACGTGGAAGACATCATGAATAGCTTGCATAGCCGCTGGTAGTTGCAAACGATAAGCTACCAGACCCACAGCTTCAACAATAGGAAACGGGCCAACATACCGCAGACTCAGCTTTCCACGTTTCCCAAATCTAGAAACACTCTTCATCGGAGATACCTTAACAAACACTATATCTCCTGGCTCAAACTGTAGTGGATGTCTGCGCTGATCTGCATAGCTTTTCTGTCGACTCTGGGCTATCAACAATCTCTGCCTGATCAGACGAACCACATCAGAACACAGCTGTACCATGTCAGGTCCTGTCAACAATCTGTCCCCAACATCAAACCAGTTCAAGGGAGTACGACAAGGACGACCATACAATGCTTCATAAGGAGCCATACCAATACTGGAGTGAAAACTATTATTATAAGCAAATTCAACAAGTGGCAAATGCTGACTCCACGAACCTTGCCAGTCAAGGCAACACGATCTCAGCATGTCTTCCAGAGTCTGAATAGTCCTCTCTGACTGTCCATCTGACTGCGGATGATACGCTGAACTGAATGCTAACTCAGTGCACAAAGCTTTCTGGAAATTACGCCAGAAGCCGGAGGTAAAATGTGGATCACGATCTGACACAAGTGAAACAGGAACTCCATGCAGTGGCATGATCTTCTGCACATAAAGCTCGGCCAACCTCTGCACACTCCAGGCAACTTTAATTGGCAACAATCTGGCAGTTTTAGTCAATCTGTCGACAAGTAACCAGATACCATCGAAACCTTGAGAAGTCCAAGGCAAACCCACCACAAAATCTGTAGTAACATGGTCCCATTTCCACATTGGAATTTCTAACGGCTGAAGTAAACCACCCGGCTTTTGATGTTCGGCTTTAACCTGTTGACAAGTCAAGCACTTAGAAACAAATATAGCCACGTCTTTCTTCATACCTGGCCACCAAAACTGCTTCTTCAAATTATGATACATCTTGGTGACACCTGGGTGAATAGCAAAACGGGAGCCATGGGCTTCACTCAGAATCTCAGATCTTAATGCATCGTCAGCATGAATATACAATCTATCCTGGAAACTGACAACCAGCTTATCATCAAAGTCCACATCATATCTTGATATAACATGGGCCAAGTCAGAATCAGTTTGCTGGGCTTCTTGAATCTGCTGATACAAAGCTGAACCCAAAACCAAGCTAGCACAAACTGCCATCCTCGGATCGGCAGGAATCTCCACGTTGAATGCCTCACTCGGAAGCTGTTCCCACAATTTCCACTCATGCACTAACAAATGATCGACTTGTACCTTCCTGCTCAGAGCATCAGCCACAACATTCATTTTACCCGGCTGATAGGAGAGTGTAAAGTCAAAATCTTTCATGTATTCCATCCATCGGCGCTACCTGAGATTCAGATCTTTCTGGGAGAAAATATACTGTAAACTCTGGTGATCAGTAAAAATCTGAAACTTTTCACCGTATAGATAATGTCTCCAGATCTTCAAGGCAAAAATAACTGCAGCTAGCTCCAGATCATGCGTGGGATAATTTTCTTCATGATGTTTCAATTGCCGAGATGCATATGCAATAACCTTACCATGTTGCATCAGCACTGCACCCAAACCCACTCGAGAAGCATCTGTGCAAACAAGAAATCCACTCGAGTCGGAAGGAAAAGTCAACACTAGAGAAGAGGTTAATAGCCTTTTAAATTCAACAAAGCTAGCCTCACACTGATCCGACCAGACAAAAGGTACATCTTTACGAGTCAGTCTAGTCATAGGTGCTGCAATCTTCGCAAAATCCTGGATGAACCTGCGATAATACCCAGCCAAACCTAAAAAGCTTCTAATCTCAGTGATTGTTCTCGGTCTCTGCCAACTCAAAACAGCTTCAATCTTTGCAGGGTCCACTGCCACTCCGTCACCAGAAATCATGTGGCCAAGAAAATGAATTTCCCGAAGCCAGAATTCACACTTACTGAACTTCGCATAGAGCTCGTGATCTCTCAGAGTCTGCAGAACGATCCTCAAATGCTGTACATGATCTTCATCAGAGGCAGAATAGATCAGAATATCATCAACAAAGATCACCACGAACTGATCGAGAAATGGATGAAAGATACGCTGCATTAGGTCCATGAAAGCTGTTGGGGCATTCGTCAATCCAAACGGCATTACCAGAAATTCAAAGTGACCATATCGAGTGCTGAAAGCTGTCTTCTCCACATCAGATTTCCGGATCCGCAATTGAAAGTAGCCAGACCGGAGGTCAATTCGTGAAAAGACAGTAGCAGACTGTAACTGGTCAAACAAATCATCAATCCTGGGAAGCGGATATTTATTCTTGATAGTCACCTGATTCAGCTGCCTGTAATCAATACAAAGTCTCAGGCTTCCGTCTTTCTTTTTCACAAACAACACTGGAGCACTCCACAGAGAAAAACTGGGGCGAATATAGCCTTTTTCCAGCAATTCAAGTAGCTGTGCTTGCAGTACTTTAAGTTCAGCTGGAGCCATACGGTACGATGCCTTTGCTAACGGGCCTGTACCAGGAATCAGTTCAATCACCATTTCAATCTCTCGCTCTGGAGGCAAGCGTGGCAACTCGTCAGGAAACACATCAGGGAACTCACAGACAACAGGAATATCATTGACATCCGGTCGTGGTTTCTCAACAGCAACCACAGAAGCTAAGCATCCCTGGCAACCTGCACTAAGCAACCTATAGGCTCGAATAGCAGAAATAATGATACGAGAAGAACGGGATCGAATACCTTGGAAATAAAAGACTGATTTTCCTTGGGGCTGAAAATAGACTTTCTTCGATCTGCAGTCAACCACAGCTCCATACTGCTCCAACCAATCCATTCCCAGAATAACATCATAATCTGCCAGCTGCAACGCATACAATCTTGCCGGCAACTGGTGATTATCAATCATCACAGGAGACTCTCCCAAACACAAAGGTGAAATCATGAAATCTCCAGAAGGAAATTCAACAAACATCTCACAAGACATCTCTGATGTCGGCTCCTCAATACATGCCAAGAAAGCCTCAGAAATAAAAGAGTGAGAAGCACCAGAATCAAATAAGACACGAGCTGAAAGACCATAAAGCATAATCGTACCTTCCACCAGATGGGACGCAACAGCTTCAGCTCTAGTCATATGAGAAACTTTGCCTTTCTGCTTCTTCGATCCGGCTGAAGATTGCTGAGAAGACGCCGACGCTTGAGAATAGAACTGTTGTTGAGTTTGAGGTACAGGAGGAGGTCTGAATTGCGGCTGCTGAGGCTGAGAGAACTGAGGAACTTGCAACTATTTTGGCCTCAGCGGGCAATCCCGAACCACATGACCCGGCTGGTCACATCGAAAGCAAACAACAGGCAGAGAGCACAGCTGGCCCTTGTGATGACCACCGCATCTCCGACACGTCCATGGCTGACTGACAGCTGAACTCTGACGAGTCTGAGAAGAAGGCGCTGTCGTCTGCTGAACAGAATATGTACCAGATGACGGCTACTGGAAAAACCTCTTTTTCTTCTTGAACTTTTTAAATTTGGTCTTGGAAGGAGAAGAAGCACTGCTAACCTCTGGTTGGACCAAGGGAACACCTGCCACTGGCGGTCGGTAAGCCTGCTGAGACTGCACTGCCGGCTGAACTGACCCTGCCTGAGGATACCCACCTGGTCTCGCCATCTCCAGCTCAAGTGCCACAGCCGTCTGGCACGCACCACCTAGATCGGCAACACGACTTGCAATCAGGGGCATCTTCAACTCTGGCCTCAAACCTCGCAAGAATTGCTATGTCTTCAATGCTTCATTAGCCAGCACATGGGGCGCATATTGACCCAATTCCATAAACTTGTTCCGATACTGAAGCACAGTCATACTGCCTTGAATCAGCTCCATAAATTGATACATCTTTGCCATTTTTAAGCAGGTAGGAGTGTAGGCATGCTCGAAAGCAGCAACAAACTCTGCCCAAGTGATCTGCCGAAGAGGTCTGGAATGAAAAGCAATCTGCCACTCGGCTTTCCACCACGTGATGGCTGTACCATGGAGTTGAAAAGTAGCAAGCATAACCTTCTCGTCTTCAGCACATTCCATCGACAGAAATACGCGTTCAATAGCATCCAACCATTGCCTTGCAACCTCTGGATCAGCTTGACCATCGAAAGCAGGCGGATTGAACATAAGAAATTCTTTCAAAGCCCTGCCTCGACTGCCAGGCACTTCAACCTGAGGAGCAACCATCGGCGCTGGAGGAGCAACGACTGGAATAGCAGGAACAACGGGAACTGCAGGAGGAGGTGCAGAACCACTATCTTCCCTGGGCGCATCTCGGGGAGCTCGAGGAACTCGAGGAGGTCTTCCTCGACGAGGCGACATCTTGCACTGCCGAAAAATAGAAAGCAACAGGAATCACATCAATCACGCAGAAAACAACCCTAAGCCAGCAATAGACAACACGAAGGACTAGCTCTGGACAAGTTGCAAATTCCAATTCCTTATACAAATCCTCAACTCCGCTCTGATACCAACTGTGACGACCCAGAGTTCAGGATACCGATATACCGATAACATCGATATACCGATACCAAGAACTGGGGAAGCCACCCAAGAGGCTGATGAGGCCCCTGAAGGGTTAGTAGGGTTTTGTCGAGGGGATGCATAACGAATTGAAATTTGGAACGCGCATATTACAATTAAGTAAAAAAATTAACACAAGTGCGGAAGCAATTCAAAAATAACCAGAGTGATATTTATATAACTAGTCCAGAAGCACAAGAGTACAAGTCCAAAACATACAACTACGCGGGGCATACCCCGGTAAAAGTACAACAGAGCCTCACAAAGGCGACCCGTCAACTGCTGGCAACTAAGCACGGTCTCCGAGCAACCTCACAAAACACCGGGAGACGGCGGGCGCAGCTCACCTGAAAGGAGAAGGGTGAGTCACAGCCAGACTCAGTAGGGGTCACGCGGATCCCTACCTCGCACTAAACAAGCATGCATGCGAAAATAAAGGCAATAGGGCATGCATTTAAATAAAATAACAGGCATTGGCATGAATAACTAATCACAAGAAAGCTGTAAACTCTATCTAAGCAGGTATAACAGCTAACACATGCCAATAATAATTAAATGCAAGCGACTGAAACTAAATCTACCAAATAGAATAAGCCGTAAATAATCCAAGCAACAAGGAAGGACAACCACTGGGAGCAGAAACCAGATGCGTCCACTGACGACTTACACTGCGTCTCAAGCACTCGCAGTCGGTAAAATGACAAGCTGAGCGCGTAAACAGTACCAAACCAAGTGACCAGTCAGAGTGACACTCGTCAGTGTCAGTCCACATCCTCTGACCACGTGTGCACACACTGACTCTCGCCTGAGCCAGGCCCTCTAGCTAGTTTTCTCCCTCGGTAGGACGCTACCGTTGGCCGGGAGCCCACGTAATTAGCTTACAAACCGTGTACGGGAAACACCCCTCCGCTATCCCCAAGCGGGTTGGTACTCAACAGACCTAGGGCAACAACAGTGGCTCCATCGCAAGGAAAGAAAAGCTACTCTATTGGGATTAAAAACATGCCATTGTACAATATAAAAACCTAAACATGGCATATATACGAAATGGAACGCTTAACGAATAGGCCGGCACCCATTTTAAACCAACAGGCATGTGGCGGTCTGCTGCCCATGCGCTACAGGTGAGTAACGGTCGGGGACTGGCGCGTTATATCAGGAATGACGCGTCCGCCCCTACCCGTTACATCCACCGAAGTTCCATCCCAAACGAACGAAACAGAATGTAACGGTAGGGGCACAACGCGTTACATCAACTGTAACGCGTTGGACCCTCGCCGTTACATCCACCCGAGGCCAAAACCCACGCATAGCGTTCTAAAAACCATTAACGGGCAATATAACGCGCTTGCCCAGGCGCGTTGGGTTGACCTGACGGTCGGCCGACTGGCCGTCAGGCTCACCGCCTCACCCGGTCAACGCGATCCAATGGACGAGTAACGGATCGGAGCCCCACCGTTACTCTCAAAATAACACCCCGTCAACGGGCCGTTATATAGAAATAACGCGTCCTCCAAGGACCGTCAGGCGTGTGACGGTTCCTGGAAGGATCGTCACACCACCTGGGACGTGGGCGGGTTCAGTTTGAAAATCGGTTCCCTCCCGGACGATGGAAATCGTCGGGTAACGACGTAAAACCTGTTTCCTGTCAGACCATACATCCCAAACAACAGTATAACATCTAAAACTAGCACATGCATCGCCTATAATCAATCAAACACGAAGAACAAGGCTAAAACCCCATAAATAGAAAAATGAACATCATGCATGCTTCGGGGTTCTAATCAAACGAGCTAGCTACATGAAATGATCCTAGCGGGTTCAAGAGTCCATCCCCCTACCTCTTGCAAGCCGAAATGGCCGATAACGTCCCATGCACCGAGGTAGGTCCACGGAGCCTTCCCACTCCACCTCGCTCCCTCGTTCACCGAACCATGCAGAAATGGGTACCCTCGCATTCCACTCGCCACGAGGAATCCAACGGCGCCAACCACGCTTCAATCCGACGTCGTCTCGCCCGCGTTCCCTAGGAAGGGGGAGAGGGGCGATCGTGTGAGGGGAGAGAGAGCGTGAGGGAGAAGAGATCGACGAGGGGAGAGAGAGGGTGAGGGTGAGAGATATAATAAAAATAAAATTAATATATATATAATATAATCATTATATATATATATAATCTTATTAATATTAATAACCCTCAATTAACTCCAATTAAATCTAGAAAAATACCAAAAAAATTCCTAAAAATCTAGAAAAATAGCCGAAAATTCCAGAATAATTACTAGACTCGATCCGCTAAGGATCCATTAAGGCACGGGCCTTACACATACTCTAGAACAGGTTGAAGAGATATGCAGTTATGCACTATGTCATCCGGATGTCAAATATAAATTTCCTAACACCTTGTCATAAAAACTTGGTTGCATGTTGAGCCATTGAGGAATAGAAAGAAAGTTGAGAAGAAGAAAAGGATATTAATGGGATCTAAGAAGAATAAATAAAAATGTTGAGTACATAGACCCACATGAAATCAAATGTTTCTGAAAATGGAACATCTCCTGACTATTGATTTCTTGACATATCAGCTTGATCTGGTGCCGCTGATTTCTTAACAAGCTGATTGGCCTTGCTGACTATTGATTGTTCATTCGGGGGTCTAAAAGAGTTATCTCTGAACCACGCATCAATAAGCCCTGTGGACGAGAGAAAAGCCTAGAAGTCCACCATAGAACCCAGGAATTGCATATTACCCCCCACATTCTCCTCTGGAGAAGCAATAGTATTAAAGTCTCCCCCAATCATCCAAGCCTACTGAAGATGGGCACCAAAGTACATGAGAGAATCAAAAATAACACACCGATCCAGCCACTTACATGAAGCATATACAAAGGTCAGATAATAAGAAAAACCCAACCCAACAACCACCAGTACAGTGTGAAATCTGAAATATTGATCGGATGGCCATGCCGATCCATCTAACACGACCTTGGAGATGAAAGTGACTTGTCAGAACTGACGGAATCCAAATCGGATACCCGGTTTGAGCTCGGCGCTCAAAAATTCATTTTCTAAATATACGTAGTTTAAATGAACTGCCAAGTCGGGTCCAGGGGTCTAAAATCTGAAATACCGGTCGGATCACCGTGCCGATCATTCCAACACGACTTGAGAGATGAAAGTGACTTGTCAGAACTGACGGAATCTAAATCGGATGCCCGGTTTGAGCTCGGTGCTCAAAAGTTCATTTTCTAAATACACGTAGTTTAAATGAACTGCCAAGTCGGGTCCGGGGGTCTAAAATCTGAAATATCAGTCAGATGGTTGTGCCGATCATTCCAACATAACGTGAGAGATGAAAGTGACTTTTCAGAACTGACGGAATCTAAATCGGATGCCCGGTTTGAGCTCGGCGCTCAAAAGTTCATTTTCTAAATACACTTAGTTTAAATTTCACCGAAGTCGGGTCCGGGGGTCTAAAAGGTAAAATACCGATCGGATGGCCATGCTGATCATTCCAACACGACCTAGAAGATGAAAGTGACTTGTCAGAACTGACGGAATCTAAATCGGATACCCGGTTTGAGCTCAGCGCTCAAAAGTTCATTTTCTAAATACACGTTTAAATGAACTGCCAAGTCGGGTCCGGGGGTCTAAAATCTGAAATACCGGTCGGATCGCTGTGCCAATCATTCCAACACGACTTGGGAGATGAAAGTGACTTGTCAGAACTGACGGAATCTAAATCGGATGCCCGGTTTGAGCTCGGCGCTCAAAAGTTCATTTTTTAAATACACGTAGTTTAAATGAACTGCCAAGTCGGGTCCGGGGGTCTAAAATCTGAAATACCAATCAGATCGTTGTGCCGATCCATCCAACACGACCTGAGAGATGAAAGTGACTTGTCAGAACTAACAGAATCTAAATCGGATGCCCGGTGTGAGCTCGGCGCTCAAAAGTTCATTTTCTAAATACACTTAGTTTAAATTTCGCCCAAGTCGGGTCCGGGGGTCTAAAATCTGAAATACCAATCGGATGCCCGTGCCGATCATTCCAGCACTACTTGAGAGATAAAAGTGACTTTTCAGAACTGACGGAATTCAAATTGGATACCCGGTTTGAGCTCGGCGCTCAAAAGTGCATTTTCTAAATACACGTAGTTTAAATTTCGCCCAAGTCGGGTTTGGGGGTCTAAAATCTGAAATACCGATCGGATCACCGTGCCGATCATTCCAACACGACCTGGGAGATGAAAGTGACTTGTTAGAACTGACGGAATCTAAATCGGATGCCCGGTTTGAGCTCGGCGCTTAAAAGTTCATTTTCTAAATACACGTAGTTTAAATGAAATGCCAAGTCAGGTCCGGGGGTCTAAAATCTGAAATACCGGTCGGATCGCCATGCTAATCATTCCAACACGACCTGGGAGATGAAATTGACTTGTCAGAACTGACAGAATCTAAATCGGATGTCCGGTTTGAGCTCGGTGCGCAAAAGTGCATTTTCTAAATACACGTAGTTTAAATGAACTGCCAAGTCGGGTCCGGGGGTCTAAAATTTGAAATACCAGTCGGATCACCATGCTGATCATTCCAACACGACCTGAGAGATGAAAGTGACTTGTCAGAACTGACGGAATCTAAATCGGATGTCCGGTTTGAGCTCGGCGCTCAAAAGTTCATTTTCTAAAAATAGTTAGTTTAAATTTCGCCCAAGTCGGGTCCGGGGGTCTAAAATCTGAAATATCAGTCGGATGGTCGTGCCGATCATTCCAACACGATCTAGGAGATGAAAGTGACTTGTCAGAACTGACAGAATCTAAATCGGATATCCGGTTTGAGCTCGGCGCTCAAAAGTGCATTTTCTAAATACACGTAGTTTAAATTTCACCCAAGTCGGGTCCGGGGGTCTAAAATCTGAAATACCGGTCAGATCACCATGCCAATCATTCCAACACGACCTAGGAGATGAAAGTGACTTGTCAGAACTGACGGAATCAAAATCGGATACCCGGTTTAAGCTCGACGCTCAAAAGTTCATTTTCTAAATACACTTAGTTTAAATTTTGCCCAAGTCGGGTCCGGGGGTCTAAAATCTGAAATACCGGTCAGATCGTCATGCCGATCATTCCAACATGACTTGGGAGATGAAAGTGACTTGTCAGAACTGACGGAATCTAAATCGGATACCCGGTTTGAGCTCGGCGCTCAAAAGTGCATTTTCTTAATACACGTAGTTTAAATTTCGCCCAAGTCGGGTCCGGGGGTCTAAAATCTGAAATATCGGTCGAATCGCTGTGCCGATCATTCCAACATGACCTGAGAGATGAAAGTGACTTTTCAGAACTAACGGAATATAAATCGGATGTCCGGTTTGAGCTCGGCGCTCAAAAGTTCATTTTCTAAATACACTTAGTTTAAATTTCGCCCAAGTCGGGTCTGTTGTGCCCCTGTGGTTTTGATGTCAGCAAGCACTATGAGTATGAATGATTGATCATTATGTGTCTGCATATGAATGATTGATTGAGCATCTTATTTCCATGCATGCATGAAGAGTCATATGGGTTCTGGTATATAGAGTGCATTGTTAGTTCTCCTGCACATTGCATCAGTGCAATATCTGCCATATGCATACACTACATCGGTGCATTCATCAGTTGCTTCAATACAAAGTTGATGCATGTTCATTATGCATACAAAGTCAGCGCATAGTTCATTGCAAGTGCAGAACTCCATTTCATGTAGAAAAGAGTCAGTACACACTTGGCGTATGCAAGGCTGAACTCGGTACAAAGGGCTCTTAATGCATTCATGAAGTCGGAGCAACCCTTGTAGCTGCACGTAACCTAGTCGATGCATCCTTAGTTGTTGCACGTAACTAAGTCTGAGCAAGTGTCAACCATGCGAGAGTTGAGTCGATGCAACTCCTGTTTGCTACATAGCATATCTTGCATCGGTGTAGTGTTGTTTCATTCAGTCACAAAGTCTGTACACTTCTCGGTGGCATGCCTGAGCATTCCTCTTCAATGTGCATACTTTCCTATATGCATTTGTGCATCTTTCACAACAAAGTCTGTACACTCTTTACCATGCACTCAAAGTCTATACATTTTGTTGCATACATACAGTTCGTGCAATTGTACACTAAGTCTGCACTCGGTTGGTTTGATGCTATACATCCATTAGCTGATGACTGAGCAAGTCTATACATCCGTTAGCTCAGCTCGTGGCTTAGTTAGTGCATCCGTGTTCATTGTGTATGTGTGCATCTTTCTCATCAAAGTCTGTACATTCTTTGGTGGCTAGTCTATACAACCTCCGTTGTTTCACTCGACCAAGTCAGTACAGCCAGTGTTCTTCATGCATATACATAGTCAGTGCATCACTTTGTTTTATGCATACACAAGTACACAAAGTTTGTACAACCGCTGCTGGTACGAGCATTTAAGTTCATGCATCATCACACCAGCAAGCCCGTACATCTTTATCGCATGCACACTAAGTCCATACACTCCTTGATGGCATGCCTGAGCATTCATCTTCATCGTGCATACTTTGTTACATGCATACTGCACTACACACCGGCAAGTCTATACATGCGTAGTTCAAATCTCAAACCTACTCGATGCATCTTTTTCACTTTCTTCAGATTGATTCAAACTAATAATCAAGTTTGATCTGACAGGATTGCTGGTCGAGGAAACTAAGAAGGGCACGTGATCCAAGAAGGGAAGAAGTGCCAGGATCTTGACATGTGTATTGTAGCAGGCTGAAATGCTGCCACGTGATCAAGGCGCTAGGGCGGGAATTCGTGGAGGACACACGCCCACCTATCTGCTGCTGCTATAAAAAGAAGACTTCTCCTTCTGGAGAAGATGATCGTGCTAGAAGATCTGCGTGTGCCATTGAGAGCTGAAGCATGGAGAGAGAGAGAAAGCTAGAACTTGCACGATCCAGAGAAGAAAAGAAAGGAGAGCCAGAAGAAGAAGAGGTAGAAGAGAAAGAAGGATAGAGAGAGAGATAGAGATTTCAAGAAGAAGAAGAGAAGCTTCATCAGAAAATTCGTCCCTACTGGAATCTGGATCATATCCAATCCAGTCAGCTCCATGGGAGCCACATCTATGTTGCTATCATTTACAGCTTTCAGTTGCTGTGTTTTCTTGTCTCTTGTTTTTCTTTTGAACCTTTATTCAAGCTGTTAGTCAGCAGAGCTAAGCTATATTACTCAGCGTTGCAGAGGAGGATTCCTCTGGTCAGCAAGCTGTGTTGCTCAGCGGGCGTGGTGGATACCTCGGACAGCAAGCTGTATTGCTCAGCGGGTGAGGTGGATACCTCGGACAGCAAGCTGTGATGCTCAGCTGTTTGTAGGCAAGCTGTGTGGCCCAGCCGTTGAAGCTGTGAGTCAGCGGGAAGCCACACTCGGGCTTGAGTGTGGGGTGGACGTAGGTCTGTGGACCGAACCACCTAAAAATTCCTTCGTGCACTGTGGTTTGAATGCTTACTGTTTTGCTAGATGCATGCTTAGGCTCGATGTGGATTTTCATCTAGTGAGTGGTTTATTTGCATACCAGACGTTTGATTTAGGTCTCGTGTGAGTCGGGTGAAGTCTAGGTTTATTATCAGTCCATTCTACAGAACTCTGAATGTGTGTTTGTCTGTCATCTTCCTGTCCTACGTAGATTCATGCTAATTACCTACCCATATTGCATTCGCGTCTTTTCCATTCCACAGATTTTAACTGGGCGTAATTAGTAATGTTTAATTGGAAGAAATTTTTTAAGATGGATTCATTCACCCCCCTCTGAACCCATCGCACCAGTCCTAACAAGGTCAGTGGGTCTAAAATCTAAAATAACGGTCAGATGGCCGTGCTGATCATTCCAAAACGACCTAGGAGATGAAAGTGACTTGTCAGAACTGACGGAATCCAAATCGGATACCCGGTTTGAGCTCGGCGCTCAAAAGTGTATTTTCTAAATCCACGTAGTTTAAATTTCGCCCAAGTCGGGTCCGGGGGTCTAAAATCTGAAATACTAATCGGATCACCGTGCCGATCATTCCAACACGACCTGGGAGATGAAAGTGACTTGTCAGAACTGACGGAATCTAAATTGGATGCCCGGTTTGAGCTCGGCGATCAAAAGTTCATTTTCTAAATACACGTAGTTTAAATGAACTGCCAAGTCGGGTCTGGGGGTCTAAAATCTGAAATACTGGTCGGATCACTGTGCTGATCATTCCAACACGACCTGGGAGATGAAAGTGACTTGTCAGAACTGACGGAATACAAATCGGATGTCCGGTTTGAGCTCGGCGCGCAAAAGTGCATTTTCTAAATACACGTAGTTTAAATGAACTGCCAAGTCGGGTCCGGGGGTCTAAAATCTGAAATACTGATCGGATCGCCGTGTCGATCATTCCAACACGACCTAAGAGATGAAAGTGACTTGTCAAAACTGACGGAATCCAAATCGGATACCCGTTTTGAGCTCGGCACTCAAAAGTTCATTTTCTAAAAATACTTAGTTTAAATTTCGCCCAAGTCGGGTCCGGGGGCCTAAAATCTGAAATATCAGTCGGATGGCCATGCCGATCATTCCAATACGACCTAAGAGATAAAAGTGACTTGTCAGAACTGATAGAATCTAAATCGGATATCCGGTTTGAGCTCGGCGCTCAAAAGTGCATTTTTTAAATACACGTAGTTTAAATTTCACCCAAGTCGGGTCCGGGAGTCTAAAATCTGAAATACCGATCAGATCACTATGCCAATCATTCCAACACGACCTGGGAGATGAAAGTGACTTGTCAGAACTGACGGAATCCAAATTGGATACCCGGTTTGAGCTCGGCGCTCAAAAGTTCATTGTCTAAATACACTTAGTTTAAATTTCACCCAAGTCGGGTCCGGGGGTCTAAAATCTGAAATACTGGTCAGATCGCCATGCCGATCATTCCAACTCGACCTGAGAGTTGAAAGTGACTTGTCAAAACTGACGGAATCCAAATCGGATACCCAGTTTGAGCTCGGCGCTCAAAAGTGCATTTTCTTAATACACGTAGTTTAAATTTCGCCCAAGTCGGGTCCGGGGGTCTAAAATCTGAAATACCGGTCGGATCACTGTACCGATCATTCCAACATGACCTGAGAGATAAAAGTGACTTGTCAGAACTAACGGAATATAAATTGGATGCCCGGTTTGAGCTCGGCGCTCAAAAGTTCATTTTCTAAATACACTTAGTTTAAATTTCGTCCAAGTCGGGTCTGTGGGTCTAAAATCTGAAATACCAATCAGATGGCCGTGCTGATTATTCCAACACAACCTAGGAGATGAAAGTGACTTGTCAGAACTGACGGAATCTAAATCGGATACCCGGTTTGAGCTCGGCGCTCAAAAGTTTATTTTCTAAATACACGTAGTTTAAATTTTGCCCAAGTCAGATCCGGGGATCTAAAATCTAAAATACCAGTCAGATCATCATGACGATCATTCCAACACGACCTGGGAGATGAAAGTGACTTGTCAGAACTGACGGAATCTAAATCGGATACCCGGTTTGAGCTCGGCGCTCAAAAGTTCATTTTCTAAATACACTTAGTTTAAATTTCGCCCAAGTCGGGTCCGGGGGTCTAAAATCTGAAATACCAGTCGGATCGCCATGCCGATCATTCCAACCTGAACTGGGAGATGAAAGTAACTTGTTAGAACTGACGGAATCCAAATCGGATACCCGGTTTGAGCTCGGCGCTCAAAAGTGCATTTTCTAAATACACGTAGTTTAAATTTCACCCAAGTCGGGTCCGGATGTCTGAAATCTGAAATATCGGTCGGATCGCCATGCCGATTGTTCCAACACGACCTAGGAGATGAAAGTGACTTCTCAGAATTGACAGAATCTAAATCGGATACCCGGTTTGAGCTCGGCGCTCAAAAGTACATTTTCTAAATACACGTAGTTTAAATGAACTGCCAAGTCGGGTCAGGGGGTCTAAAATCTGAAATACCGGTCGGATCGCCATGCCGATCATTCCAACACGACCTGAGAGTTGAAAGTGACTTGTCAGAACTGACGGAATCTAAATCGGATACCCGGTTTGAGCTCGCCGCTCAAAAGTGCATTCTCCAAATGTAATTAATTTAAATACTATTTCAAGCTAGGTTAGTTGGTCTATAAAATCTATGCAGTTATCAATTTGATATGTTTGATTTCAATTTATACTAATTTATCTTCACACTAATTTTTTTAATCTATGAATGAATGTTATTATTTTTTTAATGTAGGGGGATCCTTCTACGGGCGGCGACAGAGGAGATGATGAGCAGGGCAGGGAGGAGGATATGGATGATGTACCAGATATTTCTTGATGTTTGATGATATTTGTGATCAACAGGGTGATGTGTTTTTTTTCGGTGGTATTTATTTGATCAGCAGGGTGTTTGAGTTTTTTTTTTCGGTGGTGTTTATTTGATCAGCAGGTTCCCAATATTTTTTTTCAGCAGGGATATTTCTTGATGTTTGATGATATTTGTGATCAGCAGGGTGGGTGTTTTTTTTTTCGGTGGTATTTGATCAACAGGATGTTAAGTTTTTTTTCGGTGGTGTTTATTTGATCAACCGGTTATATGTATTCGACAGGTTTTATATAATAAATTTAGATTTTTTAAAAAATAAATTTTGATAATTTAGCCGGATTTTTAAACAGATCCGTCTGAAATCACAAACGGTATTTGAGACGAAATGCTATCCGTCGAAAATTTCAGACGAACCGTCAGATGTCAACGTCTGAAATATAGACAAAACTGTTTGTCTGCAATTAAGACGGATAGTGAAACGGTAGAATCCGTCTGAAATGCTGACGATAATTCTCACGATCTTTCGGACGGAATATTTAAGACGGAATTTCACACTAAAATTCTACCATTTGAAATTTCAGACGGAATTAATCTCAGATGGTATTTCAGACAGAAAATATATTGTATGACATTCAGACGGAAACGCAGATGGAATATGGAACTGTCACAAATTTGTGACTAAGAATATGTGACGGCCGTGTTCCGTCTGTATTCCGTCTGAAATCCGTTACAAACGTGTGTTCTGATGGATTTTCAGACGGATTTGAGACGGAATGTGGCCGTCTGAAATCCCACTTTTTCTGGTTGTGGTGTGTGATAATGTCAACTTGAACCTGTGAATGTGGATAGGAGAAAAGGAACAATCACATAGGTATTCACAGAGAGCAATTTTTAGGTGGTTCGGCCAGACACTCCCGTCCGCCTACCTCCACCCCTCACCAAACTCGATGAGGCTTACTACGTTGCAACCGCAGCAACACCCACGGGGACAAGTCCCCAAACAGTCGCTGATTCACAGCTTCCGGGGATGAACCCCCCCCACACACGAACATATTCAATCCGCAGACAACCGCTGACTTACAGCTTGAATTGAGGAGCACTTTCCTCACACCGCTGATTCACAACTTAACCTCGAGGAACACTCTCCTCGATCACACAAGCGCGGATGTAATTCGCTACAAGTGTTGATTCACAGCTTCCACTCGAGAAACAGGGTCCTCGAATGCACACGACTGCCTAGCATCCAGAAACACTCTGATATCTTAAAATAGAGTATCGAAAAATCCACTGTCAAAATAGCATTACACAAGGAAATCTTCGATTAGATAAAATGAAGAAGAAAAACACAAATCAAAAATGAAAATCAGATGTAGCTTTTGATCGAAATGTAGAAGCTGTAAATAGCATATCTGCGCTCAGATCTGAGACTACTCCAACTCTCTCCATGTGGTACCTTGTGGAAGACGGTTTCGTCAAATGCCTCTCTCAAATTCTCTTCGAAATGCTCAGGCAACTCTCTCTCTTTTCTTCTCCCCTCCCCTCCCCCACCGACTCCCCCACCCTCCCCTCCCCTCCCCTCCCGAATGTGCCCCCTACATCTTCTGAACCCCCCCCGCCCCCGCCCCCCGCCCCATTATTAATTGAAAAGGGGGGAAGGCAAGATAGAGAGAGGGACTGAGAGAGATAGTTATGAACTTTGTGTGTGTGTGTGAGAGAGAGAGAGAGGAGGAAGGGTGGGGGAAAGGGAGAGAAGGGGGCAAGGGGAGAGAAGAGATAGACAGAGAGAGAGAGAGGGGGTAGGAGAGAGAGAAAGTGGGTCTCACTATGAGTGTGAGAGAGAAATAGAGAGAGAGAGAGGACGAGCGAGGGAGAGAGAAGAGGGAGAGAGAGAAGAAGACAGAAGGGGGCCACCTAGGCACCGCTTTGGGCACCTAGGCCACTAAAGCGGTGCCTTGGCCCACCTTTTTTCAACCCAATAAGGCGTGTTCTCGCCTTGTCTTCAAAATATCGCCTTCCCGCCTAAGTGGATGCCTTGACAATTATGCCCCTGCCCTCCCCAACCAACCCCCCTCCCCTCATCGCCGGCCACCGCGGAAACACCCCCTCCCCCTCCCCAATCGATCGACGCCCCCTCCCCTCCCCTCCAGAACCCCCTGCCCTCTCCACTATACTCCCTCCCTCTTCCGAACCCCCCTCCCCTCCCCTCCTCTCCCGTCCCCTCCTCTCCGTGAGACAGTTTCGAGCCGATCGCCGTGGGCCCCCTCCTCTCCCGTACCCCACCGACCCCCCCTCCTCCCCTCCCCTCCCCTCCCCAATCACCCAATGTGCCCCCCTTCCCTCCCCACCCCCCTCCCCTCCTCTCCTTTCCCCCACCGACCCCCCCTCCCCTCCCCAATGTGCCCCCCTCCCTCTCTTGAACCCCCCACTCCCACCCTCCACATTATATGTCACGCCCCGAGCGCGGAAGATACCCGGAGATGCGCGACGTGTCTATATCAATCATATCAATCAGAGTGGTCGTGTATTCGACGCAAAGACAGAGATGCGCAAAATAGCAAGATAACCCAATCCTTTATTTCATAATGGATAGACTATTACAAATCCAATACTCTGTTTAATAAAAAGGAAAAGAATACATATTTGACTCAAGAAACTATAGGAAAGACTAGACGACACTTGAGCAGCTCTATCACTTTCACTCTTGAACATTCCCATCCGATTGACTTCCATCGTCGTCGGACTTACCTGAAAAGTACAAAGGGACAAACGGAATGAGCGAACGCTCAGTAGGAAATTATATCTCAAGTACTAGCAAGGGGTTTAAGTAATTACATCTTTCATGAATGCAATAAAGCTATGCATGCTCGCATAAAACGACAAGATAGAGAGAATGTAATATCAAGAAATAAGATGAACTTAATCATGAACTTCCAACAAGATGACAAGTGTATTCAAGGTATTCAAGCAAGCACGTTTAACAAGTCATGTCAAGAACTTTGGCTATCATGTATCAAGCAAGTAAATTACCCTTTTTCGGGCCACGCATTTCATGTAAAGTCAAGTACGATTCAAGTACAAGATGTGTGTGGAATGTCCAATCAAGCAAGTCAAGTACTCGGTATAATGCCAGATACCTTATCATTTTAACTCCCATGGGCACAAGTACTTTCGGGTGCTCCTCCCAGGACCAGATCGGGCCCTATATGCACAGGCATTTATCATGTATTTTTGACATCCACTCTTGTTTATATAGCCAATATAGAGTTTCAATATTCAAGCTTGTAGACATGTATGACAACTTTGACAGAATAGAGTCCAAAAATATGACAAAGGACATAGATTGGCGATAATAACGGTAAAATCACGATATCAATAAAACTAGGTAGAATATGGTTCCCTTAACTTAGGTCCCATGACAAATCAATATGGACATTCTTTATATAGAATTGAGGTCCACATAAACATTAGATCAAGCAAGATACCCTCATTCTTATCATAGAATTGAGGTTTACAAGAACGACATGATATGGCATGATATCATCATCCCATTAAGAATTTCTTATGATATACTCTTTGTATAATCATAAGGGCCGGTATACCATGTTTCTTTAGATTGACATGGCAAGGATCGTGTAATGGGTTTTTAGGGTACAACCAGCTCAGTCGGCCTTGAGGGAATCCAAGGCTACGAGGAGTCTTACGGAGGTCTCTATGACTAACTCGCTAGTCCAAAGGAACGGAATGTCCAATGGAGAGCTTGTATGTCAATGAGAGTTGAGTGTGATCGATGAAACAACGTGAAACGTGGGACTATACTCACGGAGTGGAGAATAGTGCCGATATATATATTATATAACATATGAAATCATCGGTTAACAAAAACAGGAAAAATCAGTTTTACAGTAAAATAACGACTTAGGTCAAGTCGTTTCTCAAGTAATTAACGCCTAACAGAAGGGCGTTTACATATTTCTATTTTACAGAATTTTCAATAATTTTATTAATTCATGAAAAACACGCCCTAGTCAGGGGCGTTTGTCAGGTAAGTAACGCCTAACATAAGGGCGTTTACATATGTTCCGTTTTGCAGAATTTCATTATTTCAATAATTTATATAAAACGCGCCCTGGACAGGGGCGTTTCTTCAGAGTTGACGACTATATAAGCAGGCGTCTCATTATTTAAATATTTGACAGAATATAAATAATTTTCAGGATTTATTTAAAACACGCCCTGGAAAGGGGCGTTACTGTTTAATTTTATTTTACAGGATATACATAGTTCAGGAATTTACAGAAAACGCGCCCTAGAAAGGGGCGTTTCTTTTCAATTTACGCCCTGTGATGGGGCGTTAACAGGTGTAAAACGACGTTGTCAAGGTCGTGAATTCAAGGAATTTACAATATTTCAACAAATAAATTTCCAAGACAGGAGACATGATCATGACAAGAAAATTAGCAGGAATTTACAGGTAGAGTCATGCAAGATATTAGAATCGATATTTCATATTTATTGAATTTTAAACAGGATCAATTATTGATTACATGCGATTGTTCATGAAATTAACGCCTGTATACAAGGCGTATACTTTTAATTAACGACCACTGTGATGGTCGTTTCTTTTAAAGTAGCGCCCTATTCAAGGGCGTTTCTTGAAAAATTTACAGAAAACGTATTAAAACTACATGCAAACTGTATAAATATATCATGCATGGTGCTTCTTATATTTATTTTTAGTTTGGGCTACGAGACTTGAGAAAATCCTACCTTTAAGAGTTGATTTGGAGATGACGATTTGCAGATTGATATGAAGAAGGGAGAAAACTCTGTTGCTTAAACAGCAACCAATAACTTCAGCCGTATCAGCAGGAAGAAGTCTTTATGTTCAACTGATGAACCCCTTTCGACTGAACTTCCTACAGAGAAATACGAAGAAACATTAATATTTTCTTCATAATACCTGACCGAAGGTAAAGGAAAGATTATTACCTTTGTTCTTCACAACCCCAATGCTTCTTCAACCTGGAAGAAGGAAGAAGTCGAATTAATGACCGTCCACCAAATCAAAAAGGGACAGAGGGAAGGAAGAGCTATTGCTCTGTAATTACCTTCAGAGAACTCGAACGCCAAATAGCGTTCACGGGTTCGAGCAGTAGATTATTTATAGGGTTATGGAAGTCCTATTAGGGTTAGTGTTCATGTGGAAGTAATACTTCTATGATAGAGTCATTACCGCGTTTGAACTCTTTCTAATGCTTATCACTTACCCTGGATAAGTTCTGGGTTCGTCGGGTCACGAACTGAATTAACGCCTTAGGTCAGGGCGTCCATTCTTGAATTGACGACCTTGTTCAGGTCGTTTCTTAAGAAGCGTCTTGTATAAGGGCGTTCCTTGTTTTTGAAACACGCCTAAGACATGGGCGTTTATTTTACTTGCCTATTTGGTCGCGTGAGAGTTGACGACCACATTCGTGGGCGTCCTTTCTTTAGTCACGCCGTATGTAGAGGCGTTTCTTTTTAAATTAACGCCTTACTCAGAGGCGTTATCTTTAATTTGTTTTATTTTGTCTGTATTACTTCTGTAATATGTATGTTTTTAATTTTATTTCAATATTCATTTATCAGGGTTGCTACACCCTCCCCCACTTAAAAAGAATTTGGTCCCCAAATTCAATATATATAATTATACACGTGGAGAGTGTATATACCTCTTAGAATAACTCGGGAAATCGTTTCTTCATAGATTCCTCGGTCTCCCATGTCGCTTCGCGTTCGGGATTCTTATTCCATTGCACCTTGAGCATGGGAATAACCTTATTCCTTAGAGCTCGTATTTCTCGATCTAAGATCTTCATAGGCTTCTGTTCATAGGTGAGATCTTTCTGGATCACCAGATCTCTATGTTCAATAATATGAGATGGATCGTGCACATACTTCTTCAACATGGATATGTGAAATACATTATGTACCTCGGACAATTGAGGAGGCAATGCGATGCGATAAGCAACCTCGCCAACTCTTTCAAGTACCTCAAATGGTCCGATGAATCTTGGCGTAAGCTTGCCCTTAACACCAAATCTTCGTATGCCACGTCCAGGCGATATCTTGAGAAATACATGATCTCCGATTTGGAATTCAAGATCTCTCCTTCTTGTATCAGCATAAGCTTTTTGTCTCGTCTGAGCAACTTGCAATCTTTCTCTGATTACTTGTATCTTCTCAGTTGTATCCCTTACCATGTCTGGACCTAGCAGTTGTTTTTCTCCAACTTCGTTCCAGCATATGGGTGATCTGCAACTCCTTCCGTATAAGGCTTCGAAAGGTGCCATTTGGATACTAGCTTGGTAGCTATTATTATATGCAAATTCCACTAGTGGTAAATGATCGTGCCAGCATCCTCCAAAGTCAATGATGCATGCTCTAAGCATATCCTCAACAACCTGGTTAGTTCTCTCGGTCTGACCATCCGTTTGTGGGTGGAAAGCAGTACTAAAGTTGAGCCTTGTTCCTAACGAATGTTGTAATCCCTTCCAAAAATGAGAAGTAAAACGGGGATCTCTGTCAGACACGATTGAGACAGGAATTCCATGTATCCTGACTATTTCCTTGATGTACAGTGCAGCTAGCACATCAATTGACCATCGGCTTTTTATTGGCAAGAAATGCGCCGATTTAGTTAATCGGTCAATGATAACCCAGATTCCATCATGTCCTCCTTTAGATTTAGACAAACCCATGATGAAGTCCATACCAATATCCTCCCACTTCCACTTAGGAATATCTAGAGGGTGTAGTTTTCCAGCAGGCTTTTGGTGTTCCGCCTTGACCTGTTGGCATGTAAGACAGCGTGATACATAGTCCGCTATTTCTCTTTTCATATTGGGCCACCAAAAGTTCCTCTTTACATCTTGGTACATTTTAGTTGATCCAGGATGAATAGTGTACCTTGATCGGTGAGCTTCATCTAAGATCTTCTTCTTTAATTCCGGACAATCAGGTATACAAGTTCTACCTTTGAATAATAATCTTCCATCAGAAGTTAGTTGAAAATCAGATTGTCCTTCTAATCTGCCCTTGATTTCCACTAATATAGGATCATCACCCTGAAGTGCTTGTATCTCAGATAATAAATCTGACTGTATGCTTACATGAGATAATGTAACAAATTTGGATTCCGTGTCCAAGCTTATATTGAGCTCGGAGAATTGTTCAAGTAACCTCCATTCTTGTATCATACAATTGGCTATCATTGCTCTCGGCTTTCGACTAAGGGCATCAGCAACATAATTACCCTTTCCGGGATGGTATTGTATATTGAAGTCGAAGTCCTTGAGATATTCTAGCCAGCGTCTTTGTCTCATGTTTAGCTCCTTTTGTGAGAATAGATATTTGAGACTCTTGTGATCGGAGTAGACAGTGAACTGTACTCCATAGAGATAGTGTCTCCATATCTTTAGGGCAAATACTACCGCGGCCAGTTCTAAGTCATGGACGGGGTAATTCTCCTCATGCTTCTTCAGTTGACGTGAAGAGTATGCTATGACCTTTCCTTGTTGCATTAGGACACATCCGAGGCCAATGCCAGAAGCATCAGTGTAGACCTCGAATTTCTCTCCTTCTATTGGTAGAGCTAACACCGGAGCTGTAGTGAGATGATCCTTAAGAGTTTGGAAACTTCTTTCACATTCCTCACTCCATTCATATCGGATCTCCTTACGAGTTAACCTTGTAAGGGGCACGGCGATCTTAGAGAAATCTTTGATGAATCGCCGATAATAGCCTGCAAGACCTAAGAAACTTCTGATCTCGCTTGCATTAGTGGGTCTTTCCCAGTTTCTTACAGCTTCAACCTTTGACGGATCTACAGATAAACCGTCCTTGGATATGACATGTCCGAGAAAAGCCACTTCTTCAAGCCAGAACTCGCATTTGCTGAGTTTAGCATATAATTGATTTGTCCTCAAGACTTGCAATGCAATCCTCAAATGCTCTTCATGTTCTTCCTTAGTCTTAGAATATATCAATATATCATCAATGAAGACTACTATGAATTGATCCAAGTAAGGCCTGAATATGCTATTCATTAACTGCATAAAGGCAGCAGGGGCATTTGTTAGTCCAAAAGGCATAACAACAAATTCGTAATGGCCATACCTGCTTCTGAATGCGGTCTTGTGAATGTCATCATCCTTGATTCTTAACTGATGATATCCCGACCTGAGATCAATCTTGGAAAAATATTTGGATCCTGAAATCTGATCAAATAATTCATCGATTCTCGGCAGTGGATACTTGTTCTTGATAGTAAGATGATTCAACTGTCGATAGTCGATACACAATCTCATGGATCCATCCTTCTTCTTTACAAATAAGACTGGTGCTCCCCACGGGGAAGTACTTGGTCTAATAAACCCTTTTTGGATTAGTTCCATCAACTGCTCCTTCAACTCCTTGAGTTCAGCAGGGGACATTCTATATGGTGCCTTTGAAACAGGACCAGCACCAGGGACTAAGTCAATGGTGAAGGCCACTTCTCTTTGAGGGGGTAATCCCGGCAAATCTTCTGGAAATACGTCTGGGAATTCTCGCACTACCTGAACGTCTTCTATCTTGGTTTTCTTAGCTTCTTTAACAGTGACAAAAGCAAGGAAGGATACACATCCCTTCCTGACGAGCTTGCTTGCTCGAAGAGCCGAAATAAGAGGGGATTTGCTTCGACTCTTAGGACTAGTATAAGTCAGTTCTGGAAATTCTTTGAAAATGATCTTGCTATTACGGCAATCAACCGTTGCCTGGTACTTAGATAACCAATCTGCTCCTAGTATAACATCATATTCTTTTAGATCTAAACAGATAAGATCAATAGGAAAATTCTTTCCTCGAACCAATACCTCACAGTTTTGGTAATGATGCGTGATATCCGTCTCGTTTCCGAGAGGAGTAGACAACACTATTTTCATCCATTCCGGTTCTAGAGGTAACGGGTCAGCAAACTTCTTAGAAACAATAGAATGCGATGCACCCGTATCAAATAAGACATGTGCATATTTGGAACAAATTTTCAATGTACCTTCCACTAATCCGCCTTCTTCTTCAGGTTCGGTCTCCTGTATTGCATGAAGACGAGCATTCTTTGTCACCGGGCGTTTACCATCGCCGGCTTGGTCGTTCATTAATGGACACTCGGGAATCCGATGCTCACGGCTTCCACAACGGAGACAAGCTCCTAATTTCCTCCAGCATTCTTCCGTCTTGTGACCAGCCTTGTCACAATGCTTGCAGACTGTATTCGAAGGGGTAGTGGTGATAGAGAAAGGCTTGGTCTTCTTGAATTTCTGATCTTGAGAGGAAGAACCTCCATTATTGGGCCTCTTCTTAAAGTTGGGTTTGAAAGAACCCGAACCCGTGACTTGTTCCTTCTTGTCTTTTCCACGGATCCTATCAGATAGTTCCGTGGCATCTTCAAGTAATTGAGCTCGGCGCACTATTTCAGAATAAATTTGGATGTCCATAGGCGCCAATTGAGTAATATAGTGGGGCCTAAGCCCATTAAGAAATCTACGGGCTTTCATCTTCTCCGTGCTAATAAGATGCTTAGCATATCTAGATAACCTGGAGAACTGAGCTTCATAATCTGCTAATGATAAGGATCGTTGCTTTAATGCAGCGAATTCGGCAGCCTTCTTTTCTTGGACTCGGTCCGAGAAATATTTAGCATTGAAGTATTCCACGAATTCTTCCCATGTTACTTGAGTAGGATCGATGGTTGCTTCAATAGACTCCCACCAGCATCTAGCATCTTTCTCTAACTGGAATGTAGCTAATAGCACTTTGTCCTGGTCCGTGCATTGCATGACACGGAATATGCGTTCGGTTTCCCGAACCCAATGCTCGGCATCGTCCGGATCGGTCGATCCCATAAACTTCGGGGGATTCATATTCTTAAAGGCTTGGTGTAAGCTTCCAGCTCGTGGAGCACCACCTTGTGCTACCTGTTGTAGCACTTGGGTCATCCCTTGAAGGGTACGCTGCATGTTGCGCCATTGAGCACGTTCGGCAGCCATTATCCTACAATTACAATAACTATATTAGTACGTGATCGTATTTAAAGACTCGTATACTATGTTAAATCTAACCCTTGGTTCTACCCAATCTCACTGGTTTAAAGGTTCAACTTATCCTTGGACTTGGGTTTTTCCTAGGAATTGAATACCTTAGGCTCTGATACCACAAAGACTGTCACGCCCCGAGCGCGGAAGATACCCGGAGATGCGCGACGTGTCTATATCAATCATATCAATCAGAGTGGTCGTGTATTCGACGCAAAGACAGAGATGCGCAAAATAGCAAGATAACCCAATCCTTTATTTCATAATGGATAGACTATTACAAATCCAATACTCTGTTTAATAAAAAGGAAAAGAATACATATTTGACTCAAGAAACTATAGGAAAGACTAGACGACACTTGAGCAGCTCTATCACTTTCACTCTTGAACATTCCCATCCGATTGACTTCCATCGTCGTCGGACTTACCTGAAAAGTACAAAGGGACAAACGGAATGAGCGAACGCTCAGTAGGAAATTATATCTCAAGTACTAGCAAGGGGTTTAAGTAATTACATCTTTCATGAATGCAATAAAGCTATGCATGCTCGCATAAAACGACAAGATAGAGAGAATGTAATATCAAGAAATAAGATGAACTTAATCATGAACTTCCAACAAGATGACAAGTGTATTCAAGGTATTCAAGCAAGCACGTTTAACAAGTCATGTCAAGAACTTTGGCTATCATGTATCAAGCAAGTAAATTACCCTTTTTCGGGCCACGCATTTCATGTAAAGTCAAGTACGATTCAAGTACAAGATGTGTGTGGAATGTCCAATCAAGCAAGTCAAGTACTCGGTATAATGCCAGATACCTTATCATTTTAACTCCCATGGGCACAAGTACTTTCGGGTGCTCCTCCCAGGACCAGATCGGGCCCTATATGCACAGGCATTTATCATGTATTTTTGACATCCACTCTTGTTTATATAGCCAATATAGAGTTTCAATATTCAAGCTTGTAGACATGTATGACAACTTTGACAGAATAGAGTCCAAAAATATGACAAAGGACATAGATTGGCGATAATAACGGTAAAATCACGATATCAATAAAACTAGGTAGAATATGGTTCCCTTAACTTAGGTCCCATGACAAATCAATATGGACATTCTTTATATAGAATTGAGGTCCACATAAACATTAGATCAAGCAAGATACCCTCATTCTTATCATAGAATTGAGGTTTACAAGAACGACATGATATGGCATGATATCATCATCCCATTAAGAATTTCTTATGATATACTCTTTGTATAATCATAAGGGCCGGTATACCATGTTTCTTTAGATTGACATGGCAAGGATCGTGTAATGGGTTTTTAGGGTACAACCAGCTCAGTCGGCCTTGAGGGAATCCAAGGCTACGAGGAGTCTTACGGAGGTCTCTATGACTAACTCGCTAGTCCAAAGGAACGGAATGTCCAATGGAGAGCTTGTATGTCAATGAGAGTTGAGTGTGATCGATGAAACAACGTGAAACGTGGGACTATACTCACGGAGTGGAGAATAGTGCCGATATATATATTATATAACATATGAAATCATCGGTTAACAAAAACAGGAAAAATCAGTTTTACAGTAAAATAACGACTTAGGTCAAGTCGTTTCTCAAGTAATTAACGCCTAACAGAAGGGCGTTTACATATTTCTATTTTACAGAATTTTAATAATTTTATTAATTCATGAAAAACACGCCCTAGTCAGGGGCGTTTGTCAGGTAAGTAACGCCTAACATAAGGGCGTTTACATATGTTCCGTTTTGCAGAATTTCATTATTTCAATAATTTATATAAAACGCGCCCTGGACAGGGGCGTTTCTTCAGAGTTGACGACTATATAAGCAGGCGTCTCATTATTTAAATATTTGACAGAATATAAATAATTTTCAGGATTTATTTAAAACACGCCCTGGAAAGGGGCGTTACTGTTTAATTTTATTTTACAGGATATACATAGTTCAGGAATTTACAGAAAACGCGCCCTAGAAAGGGGCGTTTCTTTTCAATTTACGCCCTGTGATGGGGCGTTAACAGGTGTAAAACGACGTTGTCAAGGTCGTGAATTCAAGGAATTTACAATATTTCAACAAATAAATTTCCAAGACAGGAGACATGATCATGACAAGAAAATTAGCAGGAATTTACAGGTAGAGTCATGCAAGATATTAGAATCGATATTTCATATTTATTAATTTTAAACAGGATCAATTATTGATTACATGCGATTGTTCATGAAATTAACGCCTGTATACAAGGCGTATACTTTTAATTAACGACCACTGTGATGGTCGTTTCTTTTAAAGTAGCGCCCTATTCAAGGGCGTTTCTTGAAAAATTTACAGAAAACGTATTAAAACTACATGCAAACTGTATAAATATATCATGCATGGTGCTTCTTATATTTATTTTTAGTTTGGGCTACGAGACTTGAGAAAATCCTACCTTTAAGAGTTGATTTGGAGATGACGATTTGCAGATTGATATGAAGAAGGGAGAAAACTCTGTTGCTTAAACAGCAACCAATAACTTCAGCCGTATCAGCAGGAAGAAGTCTTTATGTTCAACTGATGAACCCCTTTCGACTGAACTTCCTACAGAGAAATACGAAGAAACATTAATATTTTCTTCATAATACCTGACCGAAGGTAAAGGAAAGATTATTACCTTTGTTCTTCACAACCCCAATGCTTCTTCAACCTGGAAGAAGGAAGAAGTCGAATTAATGACCGTCCACCAAATCAAAAAGGGACAGAGGGAAGGAAGAGCTATTGCTCTGTAATTACCTTCAGAGAACTCGAACGCCAAATAGCGTTCACGGGTTCGAGCAGTAGATTATTTATAGGGTTATGGAAGTCCTATTAGGGTTAGTGTTCATGTGGAAGTAATACTTCTATGATAGAGTCATTACCGCGTTTGAACTCTTTCTAATGCTTATCACTTACCCTGGATAAGTTCTGGGTTCGTCGGGTCACGAACTGAATTAACGCCTTAGGTCAGGGCGTCCATTCTTGAATTGACGACCTTGTTCAGGTCGTTTCTTAAGAAGCGTCTTGTATAAGGGCGTTCCTTGTTTTTGAAACACGCCTAAGACATGGGCGTTTATTTTACTTGCCTATTTGGTCGCGTGAGAGTTGACGACCACATGCGTGGGCGTCCTTTCTTTAGTCACGCCGTATGTAGAGGCGTTTCTTTTTAAATTAACGCCTTACTCAGAGGCGTTATTTTTAATTTGTTTTATTTTATCTGTATTACTTCTGTAATATGTATGTTTTTAATTTTATTTCAATATTCATTTATCAGGGTTGCTACATTGTACCCCCCTCCCCTCCCCACCAGATCGGCCCCCCTCCCTTTCCCGAACACACACCCACATTATAATAAACAGTAAGTTCAAATAATAAATTTAAACACACAGCCACTTAATAATAATAATAAATAATAGATTTAAATCATATGAAACAAATTAAAATCAAATAATATAATTTTTAAAATATATTTTACTGACTGTTTATTGGGAGAAATTCGTCGGAAAGATAGAACGAAGTCCGTTGCTGTCTCCGATGCTAATAGACCTGCATGAAAATTTTGTCATTGTTATAGACAGAGAGAGAGGGTGTGCGTGTAACGACCCAAGATTCGGATATCAGGAAGAGCCCGATACCATTCGAATCCTGGCCCGCCGCCACGAACCAGAAGGCTCGGAAGGGATAAAAGGAGTGTGGAGATACAAGGAAATAGGAAATAAAGTAGGACAATTCAACAATTAACATAAATAAATAATCTAACAACAACATAGTCCAGTCCAACAAAAGTACAGTCTAGGGCAGAGAAACGTACCCAACACCGAGTGAACACTCGGCCCGGCGAGTTGGTGCTAAAAACCTCCGCACGGCACCCTCGAACATCGAGGGAGAACTGCCGCACCTGAAAAGCAGGGGTTAGCCTCCTATCACTGGCTCAGTAGGGGTCATGCGGAACCCCAACCGTAAACAACGGCGGCAACAGAAAGCAGCAACAACAGCAAGAATAGCAAACCGGTGGCCAGTAAAAATTCGATGCTAAAGCTACTCCTATTGTACCAGAAAATACGCCCCAATCTCATAGTCGAGGGACTGCCAGACTAACAGGGAAACCTCTAGCTATACTGCCAGGAGAACCAACACGACACCACTATCGTGGAGGCCTGTATCACAGACAAAGGCCCAACCCAAGACCATGCGATCGGGGTAGACATGATCACGACCTCGCCGTCGTGAACCCTACATTGTCTAGGAAAAACCCTCGGTGACGCTCACCGAAAACCCTAGACCTCTACCTCGAGAAACCACCCAGAAACTACGAGTAAAACCACATTTCACAGACGTGAAATGAAAACTCGAGTCACTAGAAACTCACGTCACGTGACGGGAGTACCTGCCCACCAGAAGTAAGGCCGAATGCGTCCACTGATGACTTAGTTAGCAGCCTCAGGTGTCTCCTTGCGACGCCCCAGGCAGAGACAGAGACACAGTACAGTAACCAGGAACACAAAACAAGGACTAGCCGGGGTCATGCTCATCAGCGAGGGTCTGACGGTCCCAACCACGTGTGCACACACAGACCATCCGCTCTAAGTCGGGTCATCTAGCTGGTTTTCCCCCCAGTCCGGACTCAGGCTGCAAAGGCGAGGGGCCCTACGATAACCAGCCTAAAAACCATCTCTCTCAGGTCACGGTCTCCACCACTCCCAAGTGGCTTCGCACACGCGTACGTAGGAAAGCTACGACTAATGGGGCTCACAAAACGTGAACACTGAAAATCACGCGCGCACCCATCGCGAGTAACACGGAATAACAGGTTGCTCGAGGCCACCAAACTCTGGACAGCCCACTAGACCTACTAAACTCAATGGTCCTTGAGTCATGAGACTCGGGTCAAGACTGCTGCATGTGACGGCACAGTGCCGTCAATCAGGCCTAATCCCTAGGTCTAAAATCACGGTAGCACGAATACCGAGGTAGCTAATAAGCCGCCAAGTCGATCCCTCGTCCAAGGGACACACGGAAAGCCTTCAGCCCCAGGTTGGTCTACTGGACTCACGGTCCAAAGCCACACACATGGCGCGCATGAAAAACACTTCCCGAAAAGCCAATGACGTGCGGGAATAACTCACCGCACACATGCCGATACACGAGGACTCGTTCTAGAGAGAACACGAAAGCCCGGAACACATGGGGTCACCCGGACCCTCCAACCCATGGGCACGCTAATCGAGATAACATGGTACCTCCAGACACCCCAAAAATACGGACACAGAATCCTTGGGATGTCCGGGACATCCAAAAGGCCGAAGGTCGACCACTGGGTCACAACCGGGTCGACCCGGAGCCAACACAACACGAACGGAACACCAGTAGCACTGAAAAAAGGGTGGCGGTCCTCCCTGGACCATCAAATCAACTGGCGGCCCTCTCAGGACCTCAACCCAAACCTAGCGGTCTACCCCTGGACCGCAAGCCACAGCCTAGCGGTCCACTCTGGGCCGCTAGAGACGCGTAGCGGTCACGCCAGAACCACTACTGACCAAGAACAACTGGCAGTAAATGGTCATATTGATGGGAATCAACACCGGGCACTAACATTTTATTTTTGCATTTGTGTCCTTTTGTTTACATTTATATCCTTGGCTAATTGGGTTTGTAATTGTAAGGCATTTTAAGCCAAAGTGTTAGTCTTTAAAGCCGTTGGGTTTCTATGTAATATGTCAGTAGGTCTAGCAGGAGCCCCCACCCTCTTTCCCATTGGTCCACCTAGGATCTAAGGCCCATGTGGGGCTAGTTCAAAGTCCAAGCGAGCAGCCGCACCCTTCCTCGGCGGGGTCGAGTTCTTCCCACCCGGGGAGAATTGATGGGAATCAACACTGGACACTAACATTTTACTTTTACATTTGTGTCATTTTGTTTAAATTTATATCCTTGGCTAATTGGGCTTGCAATTGTAAGGTATTATAAGCAAAAGGGTTATTCTTTAAAGCCTTTGGGTTTCTATGTAATATGTCAGTAGGTCCAACAGGGGCCCCCACCTTATTTCCCATTGGTCCACCTAGGATCTAGGGCCCATGTGGGGCTAGTTCAAAGTCCAAGATTGGACTTGGACCAAGGGGGGGACAAGATGGAAAGAAATTCAAAATTGGTCACCCCTTAGTCAAGGGGGCGCCCCCCTTTAATGTATTTTATTCCTTTTGTATTTTTTTTATTTTGGTGATTTGACCACATGGGGGAAGAAAATGCTATCCCTTATTTGCCCCTCCCTAACCCTAGATTTAGGGGTAGTTTAGGTCTTTTGTACCTCTCTATATAATCCATGTATTTTCCATTTTGTTGGAATTAATGAGAAGAATTTTGGTGAAAAATCAAGAGCCCTTGGGCGCCCCCCTCTCTCCCCTCTCTTGCAGCTGGATTGCCGTGTTTCTAGGGTAGATTCCCTACAAAAACTTGGTGGATTCCAAGGTTTATCTCTTCCCCTAGGTGTGAAGCTCAACCATCTCCGCCGCCGCCGCCGTTCGTGCCGCCAACGAGCCGCCACAAGCCACCCTTCCCCTTGCTATCTTGAACCATGAAATCTAGAACAGTAGCCTAAAGATCAGGTTGGTTCTCCCAGTCCACAGCTCTTATCAAGCTGAGATTTTGAGATATTGTTCCTCTTCGTGTTACCTTTCCATCCATATAAATTTTGTGTCAATCTGCCACCGTCTAGTATTTTTCCCGACTTTTATTCTCCACCCTGCGCAATCTCCCATTCGCAGACCTACGTGATAGTATCCAGTTCCTCCATTTTTCCCACCCTTCAACCCTCATCAGAAAAATCCCTAAAAATTCTTGCACGTCCCTCACATCCCCTTCTATCCCCCATAAAATCCCCAGCTCCCAGATCTACCACCTTCCCCTTGGTCAAATTTCATTTTCAGACAGATCTTGTTCTGCCATGTGTGTCTGTAATTCTGAGCCAGGAATAACTACAACCCACAGTCATTTTCATTTCTAATCCCTCTACTGGATGGATCTGAAATAATTATATGTTGTATCCCTTTGAGTCCTCTATCCATCGGTATCAATTTTGCCTCGATTCGACATCGGATCTAGGCACAAAAATTCTTTTCGTGGAGGCGCGCATTCCTGCTCTGAGCAAGGCCAGAAAGAAGGTGTGGGAAATAATTCCCGATAATATATCAAAGCTCTGATTCAGCGACCACCACTTCTCGGAGTCGACCAGGGATGTCCCGCCATCATCCTAGCCAAGCGCCGCCTTCAGACGATCCCAGAAGGACGACGTCCCTTTGGAGGCCCTCGTACGCTGTCCTGTCGGCCTGCAAATCGCAGATCCGGACTTGCTGTCTTCAACTGCACGGAACCCCTCCAACGTGCTGCCCGTCAACCCATAATCGGCACTCCCGGACCGCTGTTGTGACCTGTTACCTCCCTGCGTGGAGTGGGCCTTAAAATCACTTCTGTAATTATTAACATTTACTGTACCGGGAGTCACCGTTCTTGGCCGGGGTCGTCTTCCCCATGCCCGGAGCGTGGAGGTATCGTGTCCGCTCCCACTTTGGCATTTGCTTATTTCGTATATTTTTGAATGCCGCTGCTAGAGTGATAGGATAACTAGCCCGTCAAATTTTTATCACCGCTGTGAGAGAGAGCAAGCGTGACCCGTCCCGTGACTCAATCCGAGCACGCGGAAAAGTCGATACCCGAGACTCATTGCCGGTTTCTCAACTGCACACGTCCGCACGTTTCCCTCGCTTAGGGACGTCCGCGAGCTAGAGTCCCAGGTTCGCATTCCGTCCCGCATCACATACGCCTGATCGCAACCCCTGTCTGGCGGTGTACCTAGGACCGCAAGCCACTGCCTGGCGGTCTATCACGAGGCCGCAAGGCTCGAACCGACATAGGGGGCCCCTGGCGGTCTCCACGTGGCCGCCAGGCTGCTTAGCGGTCCCTGGCAAGAGCGCTAGGTCGTCCCGAGCACGAAAACGGCAGAAATAGTGGAAAACTCCATTCCACGCCCCGTTCACACCAATGTGAAGGGGAAAACAAGGGGAAACTAGTCCCCAACCTCTCTAGCACTGAGAGGACCCATTTAAACCCCAAAAAATACGATCAAAACGTAAGATCCGGCTCACACCCCAAAATATGATATTTTCCCCAAAATGTGAAAATAACCCCGCTCGGCTCACCCCGACCTATAAAACTCACGGGAAGGGAAGTACAGGGGTTAAGGATCTGTCCCCCTACCTCCACCGAAGATTCTGCGCGTCGAGGACGTCGATCCGCCAAGAAAATGCTGTTAAAGCAACGCCGATTCAAGAACTCGCCACGAGCTCAACCGCGAGCCACCGTCCCTCGATCCTCGCCCATGCTCAGCCTCTCCTCGCCCACGTCATCTCCGCTTCACCCCCGCCTTGCTCTGTCAGCCGTCGAAGAAGAGAGGGTGAGAAGAGAGAGCATGAGAGAAGAGAGAGTGAGAGAGTGAGAAATGAGAGATGGGGAGAGAGAAAAGGGGTTTATATATTTATATATAGAAAATCCAAAAATTCTAGAAAATACCAAAAAAGGAAAAAATAGTCCCCACGATCATCGAAAAATACACAACGCGGTGGTAACGTCCCAGAGTCGGAGAACGCAACCATTCGCTCTACACAGGATTCCGAAGGTCCGACAGACAAAAACACGCGTAAACCGTAAAACTCAATCTGAGACCCACGAACGCGATCCGAAACCCACGGATCCTGATCCGAACAATAATCCAAAAAATATGGGACATCACAGTGCATGTTCTAGAGAGAGAGAGGGAGACAGTGACAGAGATAGAGGGGTTCGGCCCCTCCATCTCTGTGACTGTAGAGACATGTAGAGAGGGGAGACAGAGTGAGGGAGAGGGAGATGGAGGGGATCGGTCCTCCCCCTCTGTGACTGCGTCCGTGTGTTAGAGAGAGAGGGAGAGGGAGAGGGAAAGGGAAAGGGAGGGAGGGAGACCGAGATAGGGAGAGGGAGAGGGAGAGGGAGAGGGAGAGAGACCGTGTAGCAACTTGAAATTTTTATATGCATTCATATGCAAAAAGAAATAATGAAAGATGAAAATAAAATAAATTATGAATATTTTTCCATCATAGATTACATAAACATGAACACTATCCCACTTGTTAACACGAACGATGAGATTCATGGCACGATTCTGAGAAGGCGAAGACGTCAGTACTGTAGCAGTACTATAGCATTCGATTTAAGAGAGAATTATTAGCTTTAATCTAATCCTAAATAATGGATAATGTCATTCTTACATCATTGAATAAATGAGGTCATTGATTATGTCATTCACATGTTGGAATTAAGTTGGTGTAATAGTAATAAAGTTGGTGTAATAGTAACAAGGTTGGTGTAATAGTAACAATGTTGGTGTAATAGTAACAAGGTTGGTGGAATAGGAAAATTAGGTGGAGGATTTTGGCCTATAAATAGGGCTTGGCTCTTCCTACTCAAAGCATAAATCTATTGGGAGGAATTGCTGGTTGGAGAGAGAGAAAGCTCGAAGTTGGAGGAGTGTTCGAAAGCATTCTTAGTTCTTAAATTTCTTCTTCTTTGATCTTTAACGAGGTAGGTTTTCTCTCAAGCGAAAACTTAATTAGATCTCCATATATGTTTCTTTGCATGAGTATTTCGATTCTACGTAAATTTTTCATGATCATGTATTTATGACTTATTTTAAGATTTAAAGTTTAAAAATGGGAGTTTTCATTATCATAATGAGTTTCAATAACGTGGATTGCATATAGATCATGATTTGAATATGGTAACTACGCTCGATTTACCTCGTTTATGTGCGTTATTTCAAAACTTAAATTTTGAATTTTAAAATCATGTTCTTGCCTTAAGAATACTATTAACAAAGAAATGACTATGTGAATGAACTCGTAAAGCTATCGTTAATTGTTCAAATAACTATGCTCTAATTTCCGTAGAATTTCTATACATGATTGACCCTATTTATTTGATCTAAGCTCTATCTGAAAGCTTGACATCTTCTTTAAAATGTTCTTCATACATGAACATATTATGCAATTGGAAGCTTGACATCTTTTTTCAATGTCTTTTCCTTCATTGGAATTCTTTCACAAATGAACATGTTAGAATATACAAGAATGATTTCCGTTCGATGTACGTAGTGTCTCCGAAAAATCGTGTAGCTAGCAAGTTTACCAAGAAAGACTGGTGTCTAAGGCTAGAGGTCTACGGGCAAACACTTTAGTTGATAAGTGGTTACTTAATTAGGACCTCGTGAATACGAGCAGAGCCTCCCACTGTCCCACCTCATACCTGGCCGCGTTTTCTTTGATTTTTTGCTAATTACTCGACTGAGAAACACTTGATCTAAACTTATTTTACAAGATTTTTCGTGAGAGTTGATCGCGCCTTGACCGGCAATTCATTCTGTTTATTCTCTTAATGTCGTTAAACATGATGCCTTAAATCATCCTTGAACTTCTCTTATAAACTTCATTCATTCTTTATACTACATGCCTTTTCTTCATACTACATGTCTTTGAAAATAGAAATTTTGCTAGATCTGTACTTTAGGCATAAACTACCATTTGGGAGTGTAGGAGCTAAGTGCCATGCAGGGCAAAGTGCTACGTTATGGGAGCCACCTCTTGAGGTCGGAATGACGCAAAGTGCTACATAATGGGAGCCACCTCTTGAGCCTGTAGGGGCCACCTCTAGAGTCCTCCATAACTAAATGACTAGTTATGCGCTATACTACGCTTCTTAAGCTTTTCTTGAAACTCGAATTGGCCATAATTATAAATGAATTGTTCTGGAAATAACATGGGACTTTGGTCCACCTGATACTCAATGCCTGGCAAACATGGGGGCCCTGATCTGGTTCTAGATGAGTAAAGCCTGAAAGTACTTGTGCCCGAGAGAGTTGAATGATCAGGTGTTACATTGCACCAATTGACATGCAAGATTGAACTAGGTAATTCACTTATTACATACTCGACTCATTACATGTTTAACTTCCTATACCAGAAAGGTTAATATCCTTGTTACACGGCCATATTTATAATTCTATACTTATTATTGATCTTCATATTTACACTTGAGTTCTACAATATCTACTCTTGAAATTCTTGACTCCTGATCTTGTTCTCTAATTGTTATTTATTTTATTACTTATTTTATTCGAGAGCATATAGATAATCCAAAATGCTAATTACTTAAAGTGACCTAGTAAAGAGATATAAGTCATACTGAGCTTTCAAGCCACCCTGTGTATTGTTGTTAATTTTCAGGAGATCCTGAAGATGACGGGAATGGGTGTAGCGAATCGAGATCCGAGTACTGGAAAGGAACCGACGCGTCTCGAACCTCGACCCACGAGCCCGAAGACTCGGAAGGGTTAAAGGGATGGTGTGGGAGTACAAGAGAAGCTGAAACAACTACAGAGATAGCACAATAATTTAAATAAAATACACAGCATAAAATAAATAAATAAATTGCTACAAGGTCCAGTGTATCTCATGTCCAAATAAAGTACAGTCAATAGAAAGAAAAGTACAAGTACACGGAGCATACCCCGACTCTGGCAAACTGGCTACTAACCCTGGCTAGAGGAACTACGCTGAAACTCCGCCGCGCCTCTCGACGACCCCGCCTCACCTGAAAAGCAAGGGTGAGCCTCATTTCATTGGCCCAGTAGAGATCCCTCGGACCCCCACCGCACAACGAGGAAAATAAGGTGAAAAAACGTGAACAAGCACGGAAGGTAACGCTACCTAACAAAAGTACGAGAGAATCAACAAGCAATAATAAATAAATGGAAAAGCTCTCTACGACTAACCATACCACGCCAACCGACCTCAAATCAGCGAAAAAATGAGTCTGTACCTGCTAGGAGACAAGAGCACCACCCACCAGAAGAACAGCCAGATGCGTCCCCTGACGTCTTACACCGCGCCTCAACTGTCTTCCTACAACGCCCCAGGCGGAAACTGAGACATACAAGAGTAATCAGGAACTCAGAACAAGGACTAGCTGGGGTCGCGCTCGTCAGCGCAGGTCCTCTGCCCCCAACTACGCGTGCACACACAGACCAACCTCTCTAGGTCGGGACCTCTAGCTGGTTTTCCCCCAGTCGGACTCGGGCTGCAAAGGCAAGGGGCCCTACGGAAATCAGCTTAAAAATCGTCTCTCTCGGGTAAGCCGCTCCACCACTCCCGGGTGGATCAGCACACACGTGCCGTAAGAAGGCTACGACTAGTGGACCTGTCACTGAAGGTGTAGACTCTCTAGTCAACGGAAAACAACGTCTAAATCGGACAAGGTACAAGGACCACTCCTAGTACTGACACCGACTCACGGTGACATAAGCCGAGAACACCGCCTCCCGGGACCCCACGGCACCCTAACACGTGGCCCCCACACGATGCCTAGCATCAGTCGGACCACCAGTCAGCACGTGGATCGAGGTCCACTCACCCGACACTCGAATCGGCAAGAATAAACTCGGGTGGGACATAAATACAGGTAGCGGTCCTCTCTAGGCCGCTTCTGGGTGAAAACGGTCTACTGCTAGACTGCTACAAAGGCCAACGGTCCTCCCTAGACCGTGAGGATCAAAAGGGATAGAATGGTCCTCTATAGGCCATTCAGGATGGAAACGGTCCACTCCTGGGCCGTTCCAGAGTGAAAGCGGTCCTCCCTGGGACCGCCTGACACCAAGACTGAACGGGAAACCGAACGGCCACCGTCTGGCCATTCAAGGCATGAACGGTCCAACGATAGGCCACTCTAGTGACTAAGCAGTCCCTCTTGGACCGCTAAGCCACCCAACGGTATGAAAAGCCAAACGGTCACCTTATGACCGTGAAGACTAAAAATGGTCTCCCTTGGACCGTAAGGAAGGGTCAAACGGTCATCCCAAGACCGCGTAACCCAGGGAATCTCCAATGGTTGAAACGCCAACGGTCAAAACGCCTCGTGGTCACGCTGGACCCCACGGGTAAACGGTCGACCTCTAGGCCGCCACAGGGATAAGCGGTCTATCGAATGGCCGCGTACCCGGCCGACCCTCCACAGGCATGAAACGGTCCATCTGGGGGCCGCTTAGGCTAAAAACGGTCTCTGTAAAACCGTTTTCTTTCCAGAAAATCGAGAACAGCAAACATGGCGGAATTTTGCCATTCCACGTCCCGATCATTGCCCGATCATGGGGAAACAAAGGGGGAACCTCCCCCAAGCCTCCAACCATGCATCTATGGCCCCGAATCGGTCAAAAATCTCGAGAAACGACGAATCCGGCGCTCAAGCCCTAAACATGGAAATTCCCCTCCCGGCATGGATTTAACCCCTCTCGACCTCTCCTCGACCTAGAAATCGCGGGAAGGAAGGGGAGAAGGGTGGAGATCTGTCCCCCTACCTCAAAGAAACTCGAAATCCTCCGATTCAATGCCGATCCCCAAATCTTGGCCGATAAGAACACCGCGCCCCACTCCGCGAAGAGGGCACCGTCTCGATCACCTCGCCGCCGCCGTCGCCACCGCGCCGCCGCCTTGGTTCGCCACCTGTCTCCGGAGGAGGAGGGAGCGTCGCGAGCTCGAACGGGGAGAGAGGAAGCAACGGTCGGCCGTGGCTCACGGGGGAGAAGAAAGAAGAAGAAAGAAGAAGAAGAAAGAAAATGAGAAAAAGAAAAGGAAAAGAAATGGCTATTTATAGAAAATCCAAAAAATGTCAAAAATATGAAAAATTAGGAAAAATCATTTCCGTGATCCTCGAAACACGCTCAACGCACTGGTACAGTCCCGGAGGAGGAGAACGCAATGGTTCACCCGCTATGGTGTTTCGTAGGTCTGTCAGGGAAAAATACGTATAAACCACAAAATAAGCTCTGGGAACCCCGAAAGTGATCCAAAACTCACGGGTCCAGATCCGAAAAATGACTGTTGTACTCGGACTATTTCCCCAGCAAAATACCCAGAAATAAGGGTTCGGGAATTTCCTCGAACACCTTCAAGGCATGGGCTACCCAGCCCCTCCGACAACCCAACGGGCCCGACCAACGGCCCCAACCCGCTTGCCGAGGCGTACGGCGGCCCTAGCAATCGATCGGGACCGCTCCCGACTCATAAGTTGCGGACTTTCCCCGCACTCTACACGACCACCCGGGCCATCTCGGGGACGCTCCGACTACAAGCCACGCCACGTGGCACTCAGCGAAAAGGCTAGGGGGTCCACCCCGGGACGCCTTCCTTCAACCCTCCAAGGTCAAAGGGAGACCCAAATAGGTCAACCACAGGCTCGAGAGGCCTGTAGTACGTGTGTACGGCTCACACACGTATGTTTGGCATTTCACCGAACACCTTGTGGGCGCACATGTTTCAACCCTTCTACACCAACCCACGGGCCACCCTATGGTTCCAGAACACCAATTGGGTCCCACATGACCCCCCAGCAAGTCGGGGTCACCCCCGACCCTCAGGCACATGGCAACAAGCCACTGAACTTAGCTCTCGAGCCAACCCGAGGCTACTCTGCCAACCCGCCGTACAACATGGCATGTAGCACGAGGCAAGGCCCATCGACCCAAGGTGCCTCCTCCCAGCCCCTACGGAATTCTATCCTTGGCCCTAGGCCAAATCGAAGGCCCGTCGACTACCTACGCGGCTCGTTCGGCGACCCAGGGTGTGTCGGGCATTCACCGGAACACCTTGCGAGCGGCCACTATGACTCGAGGAACAATGGCTTTCATGGGCCATTTTAACATCCCGGAACTCCGTATCCTTCAAAGGATATCCCCAGATGACGAAAGAAGACCCCCGGGGGCCAATTCACCCCGGGGGGAGGCCGCGTGCCCTCAGGGAGGGTGACCTCCCCCGGGGGCCGTGCCCACTCTGATGTGACACCACCTTGGGGGTGATATTCACAAGACCGAAGACCCCTCGGACCTAGCAAGCAAGCAATGCAACGGACCGACAACTTCACTCGAGCGGACTCACCCGCGTAGCGCGCACCCGGGTCCGTAGGTGGACTGGCGATGGGGATGAGGGTCCGAGGTTGGACCTTGAGATTCCAGGGGGTTGGCTAGCTTAAGATTGAACCCCCAAGGGTCCCGGGATGCCCACTCTCGCAGGCGGCCAGCACGTCGAGGGCGTGGGATATAATGGCTCTCTCGCAACTCGCCCCCGGTAGTCACTCAATTATAAGCAAATTTTGGATCGGGCACTCTGTTATCGCCGACGGCACTAAGATGCAATACTAATTAAGCAAAGGTAACCAGCAAAGAGAAGTGTTCAGTAGCTCACCTGATCGGCGTGAAAATGTCGATCCCGGCCGGAGACGAGGTGAGCGGGGAAGCGTGGGTATTTCCCGCACGCTGCGTCGATGAAGCTTTGGTCGCCAACCTACTAATACATGCACTACGCCCCTTGCAAGGGGGTTGGACTAGGGGTGGGGAAGTCAATTTCACAACCCAAAACTACCTCCCACAGGGAGGGGTGGTAAGCCGGCCAGGCGGGAAGGGGAGAATCAATCTAGGAACTTAATGAAAGAAAATCAACGGTTCTATCCGCCCTCTAGAACAGAGGACATGCGGCCGAAGTCGGCACCGCTTCGGCCTCTCCCGAACTCCATTGTCGACGAAACACGTTGGAGATCCTTTGTAGTTCACCCAGGAAGAAGTCCAATTTTTGGAGGAATTTCTGAAAGGCGGTGCTAGTCGGGGCAGAGGCACGAACAGGGGATCTGCTTGCTAGTTCTAGTAGCTTCAGCACCCCTACAGCTAGAAGACGAGGCTACCACGGATGCTCCTCAGCTCCGATTCAGGCTTGGCTGGAGTCGCTAGATTCGTTGTCGAGTCGTTTTCAAACAGAGACCCACGGGGGTGCTGGAGGAGGTCAGAGTAGACAGAGACAGCCCAAATAGTGATAGGGTGTCTGTTCAGTCCCAGGAGGAACAGAACTGCGCACCCGGGGGAGAAAAATGAGAACTCTTAGCTCCGGATGCCGAACGGGGTTCCGCTTCTTGGGGATGTCAGAAGACTTGTAGGGGAAGCCCTCCGCCAAGTGGCGCTATAAGAATCATAGGATTCAGACCGTGGGAGCCTCTGCAATCCTTCTCTGGTTGACTACCTGGGAGGAGCTACGCAGGTTGCCAAGAATCGCTCCTCTGGACAGCTCTGGTGTCGGGTGAAGATGAAACCACCTCGGCTGTGAATCTGACTGGACGATGATTCCAATGGTATATGGTACGCTTCCTGAAGCCTTACGATGATGCTGTGGCACTATCTACAATCTGCTGCTGCTTCTGCTGCCTGCGACCCAGAACAGGGCCTGGTAGGGAGTGGAGGTAAGAGAGGGGAGAATGGGGAAGGAGGGCTGATGGCTGGCTGTGGGTGTGACCCAGGTGGTGGGGGGTGATGGGGAGGGGAGGGGAATAGTTAGAAAGTGGAGGGTAATTCAAATTTGGCCTAGGGTTTGAGCCCCTTCAGCCTTGGGGAGATGGAAGGGTGCTTGGGAAAGGGTAGTGGGTGGTTGGGGGTTGGAGGGTGGCTTGGAGATTGGTGGGTTCTACCTTGGGGGTTGGGGGGACTTGAATGAGTGTATGGGGAAGGGGGGGATATTAATGAAGAGTGAATGGGAGGATAGAAAAGAAATTTTAAAATTTGGGGGTAGGGAAGAGAGAGAGAGAGAGGGGGGGGACCCCTTAGAGAGAGAGAGAGGTATATCAAGAGAGGGAGGGGAGATAAAATTCCAAGGCAATTTTTTGATTTCATTGATCATCAAAGGTTACAAATGAGAGAGGGGAGGGGGCTATTTATAGACTCCATACTTTTCCTAGGACCAAAGTGTTAGGGTGCTTGGCCCGGATACAGAGGGGGGGTGAATGAATCCTTCTACGAATAATGGCCAAATTTAAAAAACGGATGCTAGATAAGGAAACAGAATAGAACCAATTCTATTCTACTCAAATACAAACCCATTGAGCGCACCTATTCAAGCATCTAGCGGAAGCAAACCAAACAATCAAGCCACTGCTCAAAAGATTTTTTAGGTGGTTTGGTCCTTCAGACCTACATCCACCCCTCACTCCCAACCGGAGTGAGGCTTCACTAGCACACGCTAGAACCAAGCAGACTCAGTCTGCAAACAATTGCTGCCACACAGCTTGACCAGGGGAACAACCTCCCCTCTTCCTCCAAACTGGAGGGAACCTCTGGACTTAAATCCACAAGCCCAGAACCGGAGACAAGTCTCCCTTCCTCCAAACCGGAGGGAACCCACAAGTAGCTCCCAGCTACTTGCAACTGGAGATCAGATCTCCCTTCCTCCTAACCGGAGGGAACCCGACCTCAGACCAGAGGATCGAAAAGCACAGCAAACCAGAAAACAAAGTAAAGATAATAAACGAAAAATAGCTTCAGCAAACAGAAGCTGAAACACGAGATGCACAATTTGGCTCTCAACGGAGCTGACTGGCCTGGATTTGATCCACGGTCCAGTGAAGACAGATCTTCAGGTAAGCTTCTTTCTTCTTCTCCACGAACTCTCTCATTCACTCTCTCTCTAACTTTCTTTCTCTTAAACTCTCTTCCTCTTTCACACGATCACTATCTCTCACTCTTTTCTTTTTCTTCTTCTGCTGGATCGAGCTCTCTGTAACACTGCCTTTTCTTTCTTAGCTCTGATCAGCCTTCATCGGTGGGCGAAGGTTTTTCTTTATAGCCGCAGCAGATGGATAGGGCACTGAACGCGTGTGCCTCCCACGCTCGATCCTAGAACCTTCCTGCCACGTGCCCTCTTTGTATTTGTTCCTTCAGCATCGGATCATGTGCACCCAGACACTGGTGAATGTTCTTCCTCGGACCTGCAACGAGATAAGAGCCATTAATATTGAGTGTCATAAGAACTAGAACTGCATGAGGTTAGTGGACACGACAAGAGGTACTAAACAGAGAACGACACGAGATAAGGTGGTGACACAATGAACATTACTAAGAGAACTTTACGAGGTAGACAGAAAAACAACGCAAAGACACGAAGACAAGAACAGAAACCAACACTAAGTATGGTTTCAATACAAGAAAGACACGAGGACTAGGAAGAATAAAAACGACACGAAGATACAACAAGACAAATGACACGAAAGTGAAACAGGAAGCAACATGAAGTGCTGCGATGTCCTGTACGCACTAGAACAAACCCGACACGAAGAGACGAAAACAACACGAGGTGAAGACACAAGGAGACAACGACACGAGGTGTAGAAAACACGACACGAAGTTATGAGAGGAGAAGCGACACGGAGTGTGGTCAATGTGATAAAGACACGAAGTCTAAATAACGAAAGATCAACAAGAAGACAGAATACAAAGAAACAACACGAAGACAGAACAGTGATCAGCACGAGGTGTGATTTCAACATAAGAGAGACACGGACTGATAACGACACGAAGTCGAAACAGTAATTGACACGGGGTAACACGACACGAGATAAAAACGACACGAAGACAAAATTGACACATACTGAAAACAACATGAAGTCGAAACAGTAATCGACACGAGTTGAAAACAACACGAAGTCAAAACGGTAATCGACACGGGTTGGAAACAACACGAAGTGAAGTTGACATGAAATGAAAAACAACACTAAGTATGATGAGAACAGAAAATAGACACGGAGTGAAAACAAGGATGACGCAGGAGGACAAAACAACACGGGGTTCACTGGGAAACGACTCGAAGTTCATCAAAACAGAAACCAACACGAAGTGTGGTTTCAACTTAAGACAGACGCGAACTGACAACGACACGAAGTCGAAACAGTGAGACAAGATAAAGACGACTCGAAGAACAACAGTAAGTGACACGAAGTGAACTTTGACAGAACCACACACTACACGGAGAATGATACGAAGACGATGAAAACAACACGAAGTAAAGATCAAATGACACGAAAATGTCACTGAATCAAATCAAACACTTCAGAGGAAAACGACACGAACTGTAATGGAAACAACACGTGGTAAGAGAAGACGACACGGCGTGTTGGAAATACAAACAGTACTTAAACTAAAGCGACACGAAGACAAACAGTTCAACACGAGGTGTTATATACAAACATGACGAAGTGCCAATCAACACGAATACAGTCCCTGAAAAATACCTGAAGTGAAATGAAGGTTCATTCTTCAACAAACATGTTCTTTGTTCATTTTCACAGAAAAATATTTTTGTTAAATTTTCACATAGACATAATTTTTGAAGACCACTAAGACTTATAGTGTTGTCATCATCAAAACATGTAAAGATTCAACAAGACTCAACAATCTCCCCCTTTTTGATGGATGGCAACACTATGAGTCTTGAGTCTTTGCAGAGAAGGAAAAAACACTAAATAGCCATTCGCAATGAATATCACAAATATCACAAACATTTTTCCTGATTTCTCCCCCTTTGACATCATCAAAAAAGATGAAAACAAGAAGAATGCAACAACGCAAATGATATGAGTTAAGTTAATTTGTCCAAGAGTCTGAGGGAGAAGGCCTCAAAAGGGCAACAAAATACAGAGCATCGACTTTTCAAGAAAAGTATCTGGCTTGTCTGCTAGAGGGGCCACGCGTCCTGCCTTGAGGTGGTCTCCCCCTTGGAGAAGCAGAAGAATGTTCTTGAGGTGGAGTTCTGCTGGAAGAGGCGTGACCAGGTGTTGAACCCAAGATAGACTGAAATTCCTTTAAATCATTTGATAGCTCAGCAAGCCAATACGCCACAGTGCTTCTGACATTTGCCACTTCAGAAATAATGTCGTCTTGGCGAACACTGACAGTTTCATATCTGTCAGTCAGAGTTGTCATTTCTGATATGAAGGCGACCAACTTATCATAGATTTTCTGAATGCCTGGACCTAGGGCACTTGAAGACTTCTTCAACAATTCTAAAGCTGTTCTGATCTCATAGCAATGATCTATTATGGTAGAAGACATTTTGAAGGAGGAAATATTAACATCATGTGACTCTCTCAGAGCTTTTGCAATTTTTGAACAAATCTCCTGTAATCCTTCCATCAAGGATTTGATTGCATCATCTGAAGCCCTTTTGTTTAGAAGGAATCGTCTCCATTCAGTGAGGAGAGATATCTCAAGCTTCAGTAATCTGGTATGTACCTGATTGATGTTGAGAGTGACAAATGTAAGCAGATCATCTAATTTCTTGTCTTGTTTTTGCATCTGCTGAGTCAGGTTTATGAGAAGCTCTTCAATGTTGGGCGCCCGAGTAGATTCAATGTTGGGTGCCTCTGCAGATAAGAGTCTAGGTGGACCTAGAGGTGTACCAAAAAATTCACTGCCAGGTGCAGTTCTCTCAGCTGCTTCCTCTTGTACTGGCATTTGACTGCTCTCAGCTGGGACCTGAACTTCATCTTCAGCTTGAGTTTCTTTCTGAGGGAATACATCTTCAGGTTCCTCTTCTTCACTTGAAGATTCTGTATCTAGTTCTATGACAGGAACCTTTCTCTATCTTCCATGAGTTCCTGATCAGTAGGTCTGTCAACAAAGGCCTGCTCAAGACTTTCAGATACGACCAAGTCGGTAGCCTCTTCCAAGCTTCGCTCAACAGTTTCCCTTAAAATTTCATTAACAAGAACAGCAAGATCTTGATCAGTACTGTCTTGCTCTTTAGCTGGCTGTTCTTCAGGCACTATTGCCTCTTCAGATGTCTTCCCAAACGAATCAAATAGCCCAGCAATGGTTGCATCTAGATCTGTTTGAATGCTTTCGTCAGACAATCTGATGTCCTCAGATGCAGCCTCAACTAGCCTCTGAAATGAGAAGGGTACTTCGATGGGTGCAGCTGGCAAGGTAGACACTGGTGGTTCAGCTGGTGTTTCCTGTTGAGCAATCTCAGAAACCAATTGCTCACCAGCTTGGGCTAAGACTTGAAATTCTTCTAAATGCTCCCCCTGAGATTGTGATTCCCTGGCCTTTTGGACCTTAGCTTGTCCCACCATAGAGGAGTCCTCTAACCCCAAGAATACTGAAACAAAGTTCATATTAAAAATGTTTCTGGCCTTCACTTCTGATGCGGCCTCTCCATCCAAGCAAATCTCAGAGTGCTTGAATATCTCAGTCAGATGGGCGGCATAGGGAAGATGTCTCTTGGATCCAATGCATCCCTTCATGACCGAAAAAATAATCTCTGGCAGACAAATCTTTACATTTTGAATCAGACAAAACAGTAGAAATCTCTGTGTGTCTGTAATTCTTCCTCTAGCCCCAGTCTGTGGAGTGATAATGGAAGCGATGACATTCTGAAGGAGCTTGTGAAGAGGAGGAAATGACGATGTCTGATAAGCTTTTAGCTTTAACTGCCCCTTATCATGAATATTACTGGGTTTACCAGTAATGACTGAGAAAGCTTCATGGAGACTGTATCGAAAGCTTCCCTCTACCTCCCCTTTATCTGGAACACCGAGGGCTTTGTGGAGGGACTCACATGTAACAGTTAACTCGACCCCTTTAACAGATGATAATAAGGCAGACTTGTCTCGGCTCAAAGACAAGTTATTATAAAATTCCATTACCGGCCTAGGGTAATAGACACGGTGATTTTCTAAGAAATCTCTCCACTCCTGAAACTCAAAGATTCTTAACAGTTCTGGGAACTTCGAGACCAAAGTTTCATCTCCGAAATCTATTAATCTAGGAGGAATGATTTTTCCACTTTCTACAAACACGGTAGACTGAGACATCCTGGTACCTTGTTCGGAAGATACTTCCGCAGCAGGTTCTGGCACAAGACATCTCTGTTGCTTAGATGAGGGCTCTTCAACAATTTCTTTTCCCTTCCTCTTCCTGTCACCCGGAGCTGCTGACCTTTGCTGATCCATCTGCCGGAACTTCCAGAGTATCAACTCTCTCTTGCAGGCTGCTATTGGACGCGATGCTAGACTGAAGAGAGGAATAGACCTCTGTGGGGGAAGAAGGTGAGCGGGAAGAGATGGAGATGGGTTTGAAGAAGACGCTCAAGGTGGAGCGGCACGAGGATGAATAGGAAGCGGCAAGGGGAAATAAAGGGTTTGAGGTTGAAGGCGTGAGAAACAAAAAAGGTGTTGTCGAGTAGCTTTTTACTCTTATCACACTTTTTCTGTAAATACCCAAAATACCCTTAGTTCTGATGTAACGCAGCTACACCATATTAAAGTTAGCCCTTCAATATGTGGACGGGTTATATTCTTCCAAAAACCAAGGTCAGTTAACTCAAGATATTAAATCAGCATAATCACAAAATTAGCTGTTAAAGTTGCTTAACCTAGAGAGAGACACGATTAAATTGCACCTTATGTTTGTCAAGCAACGAAATAACACAACAAAGTCAAGTAGATTTCATTTCTTCATTTAATGGACGAGAAGCCATACAGGGTCAACCAATTTGTTGAACACAAGGTAGAATAGTCCCTTTTTACACAAGGAGACATGTTTATCAGACACCAGAAACCCTGGTTACTCAGGACGAACTACCTTAATGCCAATGATATTTTTCTTTTGAGGATTTTTTTTTATTTTAACATTTCTACACAGAGATAGCTAATTGTATCATGACAGAGACTCTGGACTTCATTGATCTAGAGTGTCTATTTCTCCACAAAAGCCATTGCTCTGCCACAAATAATGGCGTATTCCCTGGAAGCACTTCTCATGATTTTAGACAAAAAGAAATCTTACTTAACACAATTTTATCTCAGAGCTCTCTTTACATAAGTTTCAGTTAAGTCGAGATCCTCAATAAGTTTTTCTCATTTAACAGGAAGTTTTATAATATGTTGACCAACACTTGAGAAGATAACTTAGAAGGATCAAGGACCAAATATAACCCCCAAACATTGAAATTCTTTATTAACAGGTGTAGATTGTTACACTTGATATAGGGTGGTTTAAGGTATACAGATCTTATCTGATAAGAGCAAGAAGACTGAAACCACAATTTCTTCGAGAGAGAATCTGAACCAATAGTGAGAGGTGAGAGATAATGAGGTGGCTGATTGAATAGAGAAAGATGAAATGAGATGAGCAGCACTCCTATCAGCAAGCCAACAAGTGAGAGATCACTCAAGACATTAGGCACTAAGGACATATCCAAATATAGTATTTTGAAGTAGTTCTGTCTCACATCCAGAGAAACTCTTGGGCAACAGACTGCAACCTCTTGAGATGACTGATCTTAAAACCACATTAACTGCATCGGCTGACAAAAATCTTCAGAAACCAAATAGCCTGACAAGCTCCTCTTCAGCCCACTCAAGGACATCTCACACACGACTCTTGGAAGTGTTAATTATTTAATGAATGCAGTGTATGCCACGAAAGAATTATGCAACATACAGTTTTCAACCAGCATTCGCTTTCAGTTAAAGATTTCAGAAATTTCAGAGTGCATGTTTTAGAAAATAATGCAACTTGCAGATGATGAATGAATATGCAAGACCAGATTCAATATGCATGCACTAGATGAAACTAATAGCAAGATATGCAAGAATGCATCAAACCAGATATGCAGTAAGTTTCAAAATGGGACATGTAGAGAGATTACCTGAAAATTGTGAGAATGGGGTTTTCATTCTTGAGTGCCTTGGATCATTACCCCTTTTATTTCAGTCCCAAGGCACACCTGCAAAACAAGGTTTATTTTGCACAAACAGGTACCCAAGAGGTCTTGGGTCCTGACATGACATTATTATGTTTAGCAAGTTTTCTCAGCACATTTCCAGGAGTAGTTTTAAGATCTGATTTATGCACATTCTTATTAGCATGAATTCTATGTGCATACACATGAGATTTTCTGTTAACAGGGTAAAATTTCTGTTTACCAAAACTGGTTTGGTCTTGATATCCTGCCAGCCAACAGGTTGCAGCCCTGTGACCTGGCTTCCCATAGTGATGACATGAAGGTTTTGCTGATTCTTTTACAGGGAATTTGGCATGTTTGAAATTCATATTTCTATCCTGAATATGCCAACAGTCCTTGACTGTGTGGCCATGCTTTCTACAGTGAGAGCAAACTAGAGAATTTCTTCTAAAAGAACCTGACCAGCATTCAGAGGCCTTGTGACCAATTTTGTTGCAATTAAAACATATAATGTGCTGGTACTTGTTAAAGGCATGCTGATTTGCAAAGTGTTTTGTATGATATGAACATGATTTTTCCTTACTACTTGCAAACCAACAATGAGCAGTAGTGTGTCCTACTTTATCACAATTAGAACATATGACATTCTTTTTCTGACCAGACACAGATTTTCTAACATGCTTATTGTCATCTTTTTCCATCACAAAGCAGTTACTCATAAGATGTCCATACTTACCACAGTAATGACATGAGCCATTTGATTTCTTTAAAACGTGGCATTTATCTGATGAGTTTTTAGCATGCAGATTGTTCCTTTGAATTTCTGATGTTTTATGATTTTTATTTTGTTTTTCTGTTTTCTTAGCCTTATACTGAGGTGGAGATGAGACAGAAGGTTTTTCCTGTTCAGAAGATTTGACAAAGACAGTTTTCAGGTTGACTCCATCAACCTTCCTCATGACTGGACTGTAACCCAGTCCTTCCTTGTTAAAGTTAATCTTTGTTCTCCGTATTTTCTGAACAATGGGCTGTTTGTCTTTTGATGTAGTGGCTATATTTGAAGTATTTACAAAGGATGTCATTACTTTGTTCTGCAAAGCCTTCGTAGTTAGATTATTGTAGCCCAACCCTTCCTTTTTGACATTGACTTTTACACCTAACAGCTTGTCTAGGTTTTTCTGCCCATCAACAAATTTAGACAAGGAGGCTTTCAAATCCTGAATTTCATTTTCAAGAGATGCAATGTGTATTTCATAACTAGTGATCTCTTGTTCACTACAATTGACAGCTTCATTCAAAACCTTGTTAGCTGTTTTGTATTCTTCAATTTCCTTTCTTAGCTCATCTACCTCTTCAGTCTCGTTTGTACAGATAGCTTTTCTTTTTCCAATGTGAGAAGTCTTTCAGACATGGCACTGTTTAACAGTTTTAATTTTTCAACTTCTTCTTTAAGCTTATCATTTTGAACTAGCTCATTTATTAGAAGCTGATCTTCTGAGTTAACCATGCTTTCTCTCCTAGCTTCAAGCTCCCTCAATTCCTTTTGTTGTTTTTCAAAATCTTTCTGTAATTCTATGTTTACAGATTCTATGGCGTTAAATTTTTCAATCAGCAACTCATTCTCTCGTTTAAGTTTCTTTAGTTGTTCATCATTTTCTTTAGAGAGCTTTCTGAGGAAGTCATCTTCAGATTTTAAATTGTTCAGCTCAGAGTGAACACATTCAAGTTCCTTCTTCAGTTCTGCATTCTGGTTTTTATACATATGATTATCAGACAGACATGCATCATGAGATTTCTTCGTACTTGAACAATTTTTACATGGAGAGCTAGAACTATCTACCCGAATACTCTTTTTCAACTTTTTATACTGTTTTCTTAACAGTTCATGAGATTCAAATAGTTCAGCATATGCATTCTCCCAATCTTCTAGAGAGAAATTCTCGAAGATATTTACCTCATCATCATCATCTTCATTAGTTTGATTGCTGCCTTGATCGCTGGCACTTTGATTTCTTCTGTTGGCCATCATGCATCTGTCCACATCTATCTCCTGAGTTCGCTTCAGTGCATCCAAAATATCTTTAGCAGAACTGGATTCAGAGAAACATGAATGAAAAGCTCTATCAGTAGCTGCCTTCATTAAATTTATTGCTATCTGATTTTCTTCATGCATGGATTTGTGACTGTCAGTCCATTTGGACTTTTTCCTAGGTAGTTCATGAGGACCATGTGAAATTACTTTCCACAGGTCTGGATTCACAGATTTAACATAATTCTTCAAAACAGCGAACCATGCATCAAAATGCGTACCACTGAAGATTGGTGGATGGGCCATGAGAACACACAGATTAACGCACAAGAATATTGATGCACTAAAAGGAAATAAGCACCTAAGATTGCAAGATCGATCTGTAGGTCGCTGGACCTTGTAAGCAGACACCCGCTCTGATACAAACTGTTAGGGTGCTTGGCCCGGATACAGAGGGGGGTGAATGAATCCTTCTACGAATAATGGCCAAATTTAAAAAACGGATGCTAGATAAGGAAACAGAATAGAACCAATTCTATTCTACTCAAATACAAACCCATTGAGCGCACCTATTCAAGCATCTAGCGGAAGCAAACCAAACAATCAAGCCACTGCTCAAAAGATTTTTTAGGTGGTTCGGTCCTTCAGACCTACATCCACCCCTCACTCCCAACCGGAGTGAGGCTTCACTAGCACACGCTAGAACCAAGCAGACTCAGTCTGCAAACAATTGCTGCCACACAGCTTGACCAGGGGAACAACCTCCCCTCTTCCTCCAAACTGGAGGGAACCTCTGGACTTAAATCCACAAGCCCAGAACCGGAGACAAGTCTCCCTTCCTCCAAACCGGAGGGAACCCACAAGTAGCTCCCAGCTACTTGCAACTGGAGATCAGATCTCCCTTCCTCCTAACCGGAGGGAACCCGACCTCAGACCAGAGGATCGAAAAGCACAGCAAACCAGAAAACAAAGTAAAGATAATAAACGAAAAATAGCTTCAGCAAACAGAAGCTGAAACACGAGATGCACAATTTGGCTCTCAACGGAGCTGACTGGCCTGGATTTGATCCACGGTCCAGTGAAGACAGATCTTCAGGTAAGCTTCTTTCTTCTTCTCCACGAACTCTCTCATTCACTCTCTCTCTAACTTTCTTTCTCTTAAACTCTCTTCCTCTTTCACACGATCACTATCTCTCACTCTTTTCTTTTTCTTCTTCTGCTGGATCGAGCTCTCTGTAACACTGCCTTTTCTTTCTTAGCTCTGATCAGCCTTCATCGGTGGGCGAAGGTTTTTCTTTATAGCCGCAGCAGATGGATAGGGCACTGAACGCGTGTGCCTCCCACGCTCGATCCTAGAACCTTCCTGCCACGTGCCCTCTTTGTATTTGTTCCTTCAGCATCGGATCATGTGCACCCAGACACTGGTGAATGTTCTTCCTCGGACCTGCAACGAGATAAGAGCCATTAATATTGAGTGTCATAAGAACTAGAACTGCATGAGGTTAGTGGACACGACAAGAGGTACTAAACAGAGAATGACACGAGATAAGGTGGTGACACAATGAACATTACTAAGAGAACTTTACGAGGTAGACAGAAAAACAACGCAAAGACACGAAGACAAGAACAGAAACCAACACTAAGTAAGGTTTCAATACAAGAAAGACACGAGGACTAGGAAGAATAAAAACGACACGAAGATACAACAAGACAAATGACACGAAAGTGAAACAGGAAGCAACATGAAGTGCTGCGATGTCCTGTACGCACTAGAACAAACCCGACACGAAGAGACGAAAACAACACGAGGTGTAGAAAACACGACACGAAGTTATGAGAGGAGAAGCGACACGGAGTGTGGTCAATGTGATAAAGACACGAAGTCTAAATAACGAAAGATCAACAAGAAGACAGAATACAAAGAAATAACACGAAGACAGAACAGTGATCAGCACGAGGTGTGATTTCAACATAAGAGAGACACGGACTGATAACGACACGAAGTCGAAACAGTTATTGACACGGGGTAACACGACACGAGATAAAAACGACACGAAGACAAAATTGACACATACTGAAAATAACACGAAGTCGAAACAGTAATCGACACGAGTTGAAAACAACACGAAGTCAAAACGGTAATCGACACGGGTTGGAAACAACACGAAGTGAAGTTGACATGAAATGAAAAACAACACTAAGTATGATGAGAACAGAAAATAGACACGGAGTGAAAACAAGGATGACGCAGGAGAACAAAACAACACGGGGTTCACTGGGAAACGACTCGAAGTTCATCAAAACAGAAACCAACACGAAGTGTGGTTTCAACTTAAGACAAACGCGAACTGACAACGACACGAAGTCGAAATAGTGAGACCAAGATAAAGACGACTCGAAGAACAACAGTAAGTGACACGAAGTGAACTTTGACAGAACCACACACTACACGGAGAATGATACGAAGACGATGAAAACAACACGAAGTAAAGATCAAATGACACGAAAATGTCACTGAATCAAATCAAACACTTCAGAGGAAAACGACACGAACTGTAATGGAAACAACACGTGGTAAGAGAAGACGACACGGCGTGTTGGAAATACAAACAGTACTTAAACTAAAGCGACACGAAGACAAACAGTTCAACACGAGGTGTTATATACAAACATGACGAAGTGCCAATCAACACGAATACAGTCCCTGAAAAATACCTGAAGTGAAATGAAGGTTCATTCTTCAACAAACATGTTTTTTGTTCATTTTCACAGAAAAATATTTTTGTTAAATTTTCACATAGACATAATTTTTGAAGACCACTAAGACTTATAGTGTTGTCATCATCAAAACATGTAAAGATTCAACAAGACTCAACACAAAGTGACCCTGACAAACCCACAATTGACCAGCCTGTCCCAAGGGGGGGGTGCCCCTGGGCCTAGCCCAATGAATTGGGCCCATAAACCTATCTAATCAACATAATGGCTGAGAACTTAGGTAATTGACCCTTAAACCTAGGTACCTGACTCAAATAAAGGAAAAATTACATAATTATGACTCAAAGAAAATATAAAAATTACATGACTAGACTCAGAAAAATACGACGAACATAATGGCGCATGCCGACGAACAATCCGAGCCTCGAAAAAATGTGGAGGGGCAAGGTATGCCCCCATCACTCTCTCTCCAGCCCGGTGGCCCCACGGCCCCACTCAGTTCCAGTTCGTCCGATTCTCAGCCTCCGTTCGTCCGACTCCCTAATCCGGGGGGAAGGGTTCGCACCGCTCATACGCACCAATTCGTGGGAGCAACGCGTGGGAGCAAGAAGCAACATCACGGGGGAGCGGTCCTCGGTAGTCAACGCACTCACAAGTCTCCACGTATCCTCCCAGCAGTTGTCCTTTTCTTCTTAGTTTAATTTAGGAAGAAAAATACACAAAAAACCAGGTTTTATAGAGGTGGGATCACTCCCTCTCTCTCTCTTCTACCTGGTCCGCCCAAACCCTCCCAGGGAGGGGTTTAGGCGGACCAGCTTGGGCCTCCAAGCTGGTCCGCCTAAACCCCTGGATAATAAATAAAGATTTTTATAATTAAAAAAGGGACCATTTTGGTCCGCCCAAACCCCCCCTGGGGAGGGGTTTAGGCGGACTAGCTTGGACCCCCAAGCTGGTCCGCCTAAACCTCTCCAAAATCAAAAAAAAAAAATTTACACCCTCCGATGAGGGGTTTAGGCGGACCAGACCAGCCCATGGGGCTGGTCCGCCTAAACCCCCCCTGGAGGAGGGGATTAGGCGGACCAGACCAGCCCCTTGGGCTGGTCCGCCTAAACCCCATCCCTTCCACTCCGACACACACACATAAAACACATAAAAAAATACAACTAAAATAATAATAAAAATACTATTTGGGGGGTTTACCCGAACCAAGTTGGACCCTCAACTTGGTCCGCCTAAACCCCACCCCCCTCCCCTTCAACTTCTATAAATTGCCCCCCCCCCTTTGTAAGCTTAAAAGACAAAGGAGAAGAAATGCAGGAAGCAACGCACGAACGCACAGTCGGGCGAGCAATCTTCCCCAGCCTAATTGTCGCAGCCTCGGACTCCCGAGGCTTTCGACAAGGGTCGGGAACGCGAGGAGACAAGTGCGCGCGCGTTTGGCTTGCTAGTCGGCTCACACACATCGGGGGTATGTCTCACGTACTCCCCTCACGCGGTGTCTAGCCGTTTCACACCAAGTCCATCCCCGCCACATGTAAGATGACTGTACCAATGGTAAATACACCCGTATCCCGGGTCCGCCCGTGTACGTCAACTCACGACTCTTACGACGGCGACGGAGGGCACTTCATAATGCCGCGTCGGCCCCCGACATGGAACCGCGTGCCCGCCGCTCACCTCCCAGTCGGCCGTCGGCCCCTCAGATTGACAAATATAGTCTACTCGGACCTCGGGGCCGACCTCGACTCTCCAGCATGACAACACTCGCCGCCCAAGACCCGGACCCGACCGCTCACCTCGAGCCGCGTCCGATCTCCACCAGACGCCAGTCCGCGTCTGCTCTGGCTACCAAGGCAGTCGGACCCACACCAACTCCTCTATAAAGAGTCCCTCTAGAACATGCGGATACCCGCTTTAGCACGCAATGACCCGGGGACCGACCCACGTGTCGGAATTGTCCCGCGGCTTGCTCCAGTTCTTCTTTGGCCCACTCGGGCCCGCTTGTAAAGCCCATGTGGCTCATCATAAAACCAGTGAAATACATATGCCCACGTTCGGGCCCCCAGCTTCCTACCCACTCCACTCGACATCCGTGCCCAACACCCTAACCCCAGTTAATACCCCTCGGTCTTACGCTTACCCCTAGCTATTGAACACCCCCATCCCTCTACCCATGGCTTCAGACACATATACAGACTTTTCTTCAGCATGGAACGAAGGTATTAGGATTCAATCTGATGTAAATAAACACCGGTTGCTTGCGGCCGGTGGGGAAAGACGGCATGTACACGATTCCCGCAATCGCCTGCGCACTCGCACCCATGGAACCCCTTCTCTCCACGTGTCGCGCCCTGGTGGCACTTCCCCGGTCAAACCTTGGTTCCATGAGTGATTGTCGAGAGATCGACTGGCACGCCCGCATCTTATCCGGTTAACCTTTATCCCGACACTTTCGTGTCATTCGACCCTTTCCTACTTTCCGTGAAAGGAGAGTGCCCGATACCGCTGTGAGAGGCATGCACCCGTAAGGAGGATATCCGAGACATATCAAGTTCCCGTATTTTCCTTCCCCGCTGTATCCCCCCCGGTTAATCGGCATAAAAACCCGCGCACCAGGGAGGATGGCACGCCCGGTGGGACGTCTCCCGCCTTCCTTCTTTTTGCTGAAGAAAAGTCTGTGCCAGCCCTGAAGCCCGGTGCCCTTTCCCTGTCCTTGTAGGAGAGGCAGAGGAGGGTACTCGTGCACGCTTCCGCTAGCAGCTTCCGGTTCGTGTTCTGATCGTCGGACCGCTCTCGACGACTGTCAGCTACTGTCGCCTCCGCAGCACTCAGTACTCCAGCAACCGTGGCGACTGTCACTTACGGCCCCAACGTCATTGCCACCCATGCCCGAGTGGGCTACTTGGCGACGCCGATCGCTTTCGACAGCTTCGCCCCGGTCATCGGATTGCCCTACTTCTTGGGCATGATCCCTGTGGCTGCTCCCCAGCCGACTCTAGTTTCTCCATTGGCTCCCGTGGCCAATGCGCCACACGCACTTCCAGCGCCGGTGTCCCGCCTAAGCACCATGCGCAGGACTGTCACTACTGGCCCCTATATGGCCCCCAGATCAAAGCCTACCTGGGTGAGCGTTAGCTCCCGAGGCCAGCCTCGTCCGAGCTCCAACATGGGCCCCACGCCCCGGACTTCGGCCACCATCCCAGCCTCTTCCTCGGGTCCTCAATCCCGAGCCGCAGCCAAGTCTGCACCCAACACGGCCTCCCTGCCCTGGATCCACGGCTTACCAGCATCTTCCTCGAGTTCTCAACCCCGAGCCGCATCCAAGCCGACACCCAACACGGGCTCCCAGCCCCGGGTCCACGGCTTCTCGGTATCTCCCTCGGGTCTTCAACCCTGAGCCGCAGCCAAGCCGACACCCAACACGGGCTTCCTGCCCCGGGTCCACGGCTTCCCAGCTCCTTCCTTGGGTCTTCAACCCCGAGCTGCAGCCGAGCCGACACCCAACACGGGCTTCCTGCCTCGGGTCCACGGCTTCCCAGCTCCTTCCTCGGGTCTTCAACCCCGAGCCGCAGCCGAGCCGACACCCAACACGGGCTTCCTGCCCCGGGTCCACGGCTTCCCAGCTCCTTCCTTGGGTCTTCAACCCCGAGCCGCAGCCGAGCCGGCACCCAACATGGGCTTCCTGCTCCGGGTCCACGGCTCCTCAGCATTTTCCTTGGGTTTCCAATCCCGAGCCTCAGCAAATCCGGCACCCGACGCGGGCTTTCAACCCTGGGTCTACGGCTCCTCAGCATCTGCATCAGGTTTCCGACCCCGAATCCCGGCAAGGCCGACACTCAACATGGGCTCGTAGCCCCGAGTTTGCGGCTTCCCGGTAGTGCACTCGGGACCCCGGTTCCTAGCTCCAGTTGGATATGCTCTCCCCATGGGTCCTCTACCAAGGGGGCAACGTTCCTCAGCACCTCTCTCGGGCATCCCGACCCGAGCCTGGACTACGCCGGCACCTACAATGGGTCCTCGACCCAGGGGCGTCGGCACCTCAGCACTTCCGACGGCGTTGCTTCCCGGTGCAAGAGCGTCATCTCGAGCATCGGTAACACTCCTATCGACGCTGACGAAGGCTTACACCCGAGTCGCCCAACCATCGACTCCCGGCACGGGTTACTTACCCCGGGGGCCGATCCCAGCACTTCTGACCGATGGCCTCATGCTGCCGATCGCCCCAAGCCATGCCTTCTCGATCTACCATCTTGGGGCGGAGTCTTCCTCGGCTCCTCAGAAGAAGCGTCGCCATGGCCGCAGAACCAGGCGACTCGCTGTTGCAACCAGCAATTCCAGCAAGATGGTCCTTGTCGGCGACTTGCAGATCCGTCTCGACGGGGGTGAACCATCATACCCCAGGAATGGACCGTCCCCACCATCCCCACTTCCAATCGTTTTGACCTCTTGCGTCAAACACGAGAGGGCGGGGTGAAGCTCAAAGGAGCGGGTTCCTCGGCGACAGCCCGGGGGCACCCACCGCAGCTAGGCACACAGCCTCCCAAGACAACTCACCAGAAAAACGGCGACAAGGGAGATCAGCAATCTGACCTGAGAAGAATCTGGGTCACCCCAGAAGAAGCTCAAGCCGTTCGGAGGGTGCGTATTGATAAGTGTCCATTTCTTATGATTTGGTAGTTACACATGCACAAGTGCTATTGAGCTTTGATTTGAATTCGTAATCATGCACTATTAAGTTCCTACATAAGGCTAGTGTGTATTAATGATTCCAGATTCCTAATCTTTGGTTGATTCTATGAAGGGAGAACTGGATATGAGAGCATGAATTTTACTAACTCTTGTTAGTCCTAAATTTTAATTTATTGACATTGCTAAGGGACTAGCAATGAGTAAGTTAGGGGGTGTGATAAGTGTCCATTTCTTATGATAATTCATCGCATGAACACCATTTTATGTGCATATAATTAGACAATTATGCATATTTCATAGTTAACCTCAACTCCGCATTTAAATTGGAGCTTTCACGTAAATTGATTAATTTGATGATTTTATTTAATAATTTGAAGTTGAGGGCCATGAGAATTAATTCTCCATTACATAACCATGAGCATTTGAGATTTATATGCACATTATGATAATTTTTATGGACTAAATTATAATTATGTGTGTGTAGGACACCGAAGGTAATTGTAAAAGAAGCCAGAGGCAAAACTGTCACCACCACTTTGACCAAGTCAAAAGCAAAATATTTTGATTGGATGGAAAAGAAAGTTCAAATTTTTGAATTCAAAGTTTGAAAAGGAAGAATTCAAAGTTTAAGTTTGAAAAGGAGGAAAAAGACATTCAATGTTTGAAAAGGAGATTCAAAGTTGGAAAGAGGGTGCCCAAAGTCCAAGAAAGGGGGTGCCCACCTCCTTTTCCTTTCCCCCATGCATCATATTCTACTTAAATTATAGTCATCCATCTCCTTTTGATACAATCTCCACCCTCCATTGACCCAACTTTCCCTATAAATAGCCCATGACAAGGAGGTGAAGGGGAGTTCTTCTTTTGGCAATTTTTCTCCCAGCCTTAGGTCACCGATTTCTCCCTCTTCGGTTCATTTTCTGCTCTTGCACTCTTCATGCAAGTTCTTCATTTTTAAATGCTCTACAGCTTCTTCTTCTGCATCATCTTCTAGTTCCTTCTAGTGTTTAAGCTATTTCATATTTTTCACTGTACTATCCTGTTCATCTGCAAACCAGTGTTTCTCTCTGTTCTTTCCCTTATTTCTCCTAATTTCTCCTCTTACTATCTTCATGAAAAATCTTTTTTTAAGTGTTCTATAATTTCTTCTTCTACCTCATCTTCTAGCTCTTTCTGATTTGTAAGTTATTTCTCGTTTTCCAACTTGCTATCCTATGATTTTACTGTTCATCCGAGGTGCTAGTTTATGTTATTCCTCCATTTTGAAGCTCTTCTGCTCTTCTTTTCTATCGGAGTTCTTCATAAAAGTTCTTCCTCTCTTGTAGAGCTAGATTTTATTCTTCTACTACTTCCTCTAATTTCATCACGTTTTTAAGTTATTTTTAATTCTTCTTAGTTTAATTTTTATGCACAGTTACTGTTCATCCTTGCAGACAACTTCCCTTCTTCCTCTGATTTCACCCTCTTCGTCACATTTTCTCTCTCTGTTCCCTTCATGAAAGTTCTTTCTCTCTTCCCCCTCTTCAACTTCTTCTTCTTGGGCATCCCCTAATTCGTCTTGGGTTCAAAGTTATTCACCCTCCAAAGACAGCTTCAACGACGAAGGTGACTTCCTCCCGGTGTAGACGACATCTTCCGCAAGGTGGTTCGTGATCCAAGGCCAAGAGAGGATGACGCCGTCGTCACCATTTCTGCTACCATCTTCACACCTCAGGCTCCTTTTATTTTTATTGCTTTAGTTTCATTTTACTTCATTGTAATCTCGTCACATCTTTGTTGTAAGCTTGTCTTGCACTTCATGTACTAGTTTCTTTAAGTTAATGAAAGGAGTTGTTCTTTTGATTTAGTTCTTGATCTTATACCCTCCCTACCTCCTTCTTCTATCTCTTCTTTTTACTTCATGTAATTATTTTCTATAGCATAGACGCATAGTCATAGGTGTTTTTAATTAAGTGTTTGGTTTGTTCATCATTTCACTATTTTCTTTAAGTAAAGTAAAATCACAAGTGTTTTTCAAAGGACTCCAAAGTTTTTAACTCTAAAAATCTCTTCTTCCCTGTGGATTCGACCCTTCTCGCCACCATATTACGTCTCTCTTTCATCTAGTGCGAGTTGAAATTTTTAAGATTGATACGCGTGTTTTAAACGATGAACTTTCACGTTATCACGTATCACAAACCCCCTGCGAGCGCTCAGACGGGATGCGGCTGGCCTTACAGCATCGTCTGACGATGCCCAGTCATCCAATGTCCCCAGCGCAACCAGGCGGAGGCAAAGGCGAGCCCGTCCTCGAGCCCTCTCGCAACCTGTCCAGGGTTCTCCTCCGACTGACATCGGGAGTGAACCCCCTTCGCAACGCATCTCGATCTTTGATAGACTAGGGACGCCCATCCGCCCCGAGCGACACCCACGAAGGAAGCGGACGGCCCAGTTCATCAATGATGCGGTTCGAGTGTTCGCGTGCTACACCACCAGACACCAGCCAGACACCCAGTCTGACGACTTGAACCATCCTCTGTCCCACTTTAGGAGGCCACGCCACCAGGCTCCGCCGCCTCCCCCAACAGGTCACATCGGCACTTCTACCGGACCGCAGGTGTCGGAAAGCGCAGAAGAGGTCCCGGTGGAAGACCGCGACCCTCCCATCAATGCAGAGCCGGTCAACAATGACCCTCCTGCAAACAAGGTTCAAGAAGTGATTGTCACGCCCCGAACCGATAGCAGCGGAACGTGTAGTTCGGAACACGGCAGTGATACAATCGTGAATAATCAGAGCAAACATAAGACACAAAAATTTCACACTGGACAATGTGGGCCAATTTAATCTTTATTAATAACCAAATATTCAATTACATACCTTGACTCAACTTACATAAGTGAAGAAAGGACTCACTATTACATTCTAATAAAGAGAAATGACTCAAATGATAGGACTAGACCCAAGAAAACAAAAGATAGTGACCTGATGACTCTAATAACAGGACGAGACTCAAAGAAAGATAAAACACAGACACAATTCTCCATCTCACTCATCACTCTTGCCCTTTCCCATCTGATGGAATATCTTCAATGTCGTTACCTGAAAAATGTTGAAAATAGGTTGGTGAGCGAAACGCTCAGTAGGAATTACATCTCTCATCAAGCAGAATATAAGTGATTAGCCAATTACTCATGTTCATGACAAATGCAATGCATGAAATGGTATAACTTGAAAATTATGATAATTGATCTAGCAGAAAGGATAAATATCAAGGCCAAAGGTAGTTACGAGCTCAATAGAAATAGGGATGAATTTCCCATGCAGAGTCAAGGATAAGCTATCAGAATATAACAAGGATAGATACTAAGATGAACATAACTTCAGAATTGGTCAGATTATAACAGAGTTCCAATAAATATAAGCAATAAAGTAGAATATCTAAATTATCAAAATAACCAAGCAACAAATCATCAGAATAACAGAATTAACAGATTTAACAGAGTTTGCAGAATAACAGATATAGCAGAATAACAGAATATAACAGATGTACAGACTTTGGTGCAATGCCACACCCAGAATTCCCATGGTTTACAGAATTGGACTTCCGTCCTACCTGGCACTGAAAAGTCGCGGACCCAGAGCCCCTTTAATATTTCAGAATCAGATATGGCCAAATATAGAGTCAAAGGGTTATGTTCTCGAAGAAGATTCCAAAGGAGTAGAGTGTCATGACTAACGGAAAACCAAAGTAACACGGATCAGATCCAGGGTTTTTAAGGTACAACCAGCTCGGCTGCCTTAAGGGAATCCAAGGCTAGCGGAGACTTACTGAGGTCTCAATGACTAACTTGTCAGTCCGAAGGAATGGAATGTCCAATGGAGGACTCGTATGTCACCGAGAGTTGAGGTGTATGCGTGAACCAATCATGCTACAGGGACTCCATCTACGGACGTGAGATGAGAGCGTCAAAAGACCCGAAGTATGGGTCAAAAACGGAAGAAAGTGGTGAGAAAATGTATACGTTAATTATAGAATTCATGTCCAACCTATTCTATAATTAACTATAATTAAATAAACTTATATTATTTAACGCCCGTGGGTGCCGTCATTTATTAATTAGCATCCTCTTGGGGAACGTTAATTTTCATGATTTTTAACTCAATTTATCTAGCAAGAATTTTCATTTATACCTATTTAATTGAATAAATTCAAAACACACATTAAAAGGCACATTGATTTATTTAAAATAATTTAAGAAAATAGAATATATGATAATTAGGAGGAAAATACAAGGATTCCAAATATAATTTTTCTATAATTTTCTGTTACATATTTTAATAAATATGAATTTTCAAAGATATACATCCATGATATATATATATATATATATATAATATTATATTAGTTGAATTGACGCCACTGTACAGTGGCGTCCAAACTACATTTAACGACCTAAAGTTGGTCGTGATTCAAAAAAAATTTGATTTTTAACCCTCTCGTTTCGATGCTAAATGATGTCGGAATTTAGCCTATAATATACCGAAATGACCGGCTCGAAAAACTCTACATAACCATATGTTCAAAATAATTTTTCGATGAGAGACGGGGAACTTGCAATAGGGGGCACGAAAAATGGTATAACAACTTTCAGTACCTCGGTCCCCATCCCAATAATATGCCCATAAATTTTCATGGCCAAAGGATATTTCCATAACCATTAACGACTATAAATGCAAAAAGCTCGTAAACCATCTATATAAAATTGACGACCGTCACACATCACTTCTTTTAGAATTTGTTAATTGACGCCCTTGTTATTGTCACGTTTTATTTTTTTAACGTCCTTAACAATGACGTTAATTCCATAAAATACGACATATGCAACGTCGTCAATTCCAAATGGAATTTGACGACCAATTAGATGGGCGTCAAAATGAAATAACGCCCTAGAAAGGGGCGTTAATTACTATAAAAATTCTGAGCACGCCGATAATCATATGTATGATAAAAATGCATGATATAAGGTGATTTCATCTATCATGTTGGCCTTAAATCATGGTTTAACTTCGTTTGGGCTACGAAACTTGAGAAAACCTACGTAGAATTAAAAGAACATGGTCATGTAATATCTTATTATTAATTTGGCTTGATAGAGAGAACACCTACAAGGAACCGGAGACTGTGAACTCGGACGTGAAATATAAGCATGCTATTATGATCATCAGAGTATGAATTTTCTTTATTAATGAGTTTAGCTGTCAGAGAGATCACCTACCTCTTTTGGTTTGGTTTGGATGACAGACAGAGAGGAGAAAATAATATAACAAGGGCAACTGCAGTAGTAGCAGCGGCAGCTACTCCAGTCACTACAAAACGAAGGGACAACAGCTCCGAAGAAGAAGAATGAGACGATCTTTCTTCCTTCACGTACGATAGCCTGTGAGGACTGAAATGACAATAGTAGTAGCAGCCGTAGTGCTTCGAACAGGAAGAAGACGCAAGGATGCTCTTCGTGAAGGCTTCAACAGCAACCACTATACTTCCTTTTGAACACAGCAAGACCAACAAACCTTGCATGTTCGGTGGTGGGTGTTTATATAGAGGAAGAGGGGTTTCTAAGAGGTTGAAGGCTCCTATGGTGGTAATCTTTAAAACTTACCATATGTTTTTCATAGATTATGAAACCCTTCTATTCTCACAGCCGCCTACTTCATTTGGCCTTGAAACCCTAACATCGTCAAACCCGTAGGTGGGTTGGGCCAAGCACACACGTCAATGGTTACTTGGGTTGGCTTCCTGTAGACACATGGGTGTTGGGTTTTGATGGGTTTTCCAAGGTTAAAACCCATTAACATATATATATATATATATATATATATATGGGTGGTAATAATTGGGCTAGGATTTTAGTTAATTGTTTCCACATATATTTATATATGTGGTTGTCATATATGAGTTGAAATCTTTTGGTTAAGGTTTTATAATTATACATTTAACTAAACGGGCTATCTTTATTGCGGTGCATTTATTCTTGGGATATTCAAATATTATAAGTATTAAGGCCAATTAAGCGTATAACTAAATATTTTTATGCCAATTTTAATTTATTTAAAGAATTTTATTCCTTAAATTATCAGGGGTGCTACATCCTCCCCTACTTAAAAGAATTTGGTCCCCAAATTCAACTGAAATTCATCTCCAATCTACATCGGTGGGGTATCTAGTTCTAGTTTCCACTCATAAGATAAAATCATCTAGGCATGCTAATAAAACGACCCCATGAACTAGGCCAAGGTTAAGGGGTACCTCTAGTTATTTCATTGTCAGCAGGTGTGATTTGTCTTATTGCATGTAATTGTACCCGATGTCGTGCTTCCTTGTGATCCTTAGCTTGTTGCGGTTGATCTTTAGGAAGGGCGCAGTCAGCTACCCTATGCTCCTGGCTTCCACAACGAAAGCAAGCTCCGTTCTTCCAGTGACACTTTTCAGATTTATGACCATCATTCCCACAATGCTTGCACTTTGATTCCTTAGGTTTCTTGCCGTTCAGAACGTCATTTCCCTCATTGGGCCTCTTGTTGCCATTACCTTCTTTCTTCTTCTCCATTCTCGCCTTAACCTTGTCGGATAATTCCATAGCGTCTTCCAATAACTGAGCTCTCTTAACCATCTCGGCGTATGATTGAATGTCCATTGGTGCCAACTGGGGTATATATTGCAGTCTTAATCCATTTAAAAACCTCCTAGCTTTCATCTTTTCCGTCATGATCAAATGAGGTGCATATCGTGATAACCTCGAGAACTGAGCCTCGTATTCTGCCACAGACATGCTTCTTTGTTTGAGTGAGGCAAATTCTCCTGCCTTTCTCTCCCGAACTCTCTCCGAGAAATACTTCTCGTTGAAGTGTTCTAAAAATTCTACCCAAGTTACTTGAATGTTTGGCAAAGTGGCTTCTACGGACACCCACCAAGCCCGTGCGTCCTTCTCTAATTGAAACGTTGCTAAAAGGACCTTATCTTGATCCGAGCATTACATTACTCGAAAAATTCTTTCCATCTCCTTTGTCCAATCTTTCGCTATATCCGGATCAGGAGTTCCACTAAATTTAGGGGGATTGAGACTCCGGAACTCACGGTGTAACTCTCCAGCTCCACGATTAGCTCCATTCTCGGCTACCCGTTGAAGAGCCTGAGTCAATCCTTGAACCGTCCTTTGCATCTCACGCCATTGGGCACGCCTAGCTGCCATTGTTATCTATCTAGTTCTACAAGATACAAACAATCTCATGTAAGGTTATAAAGTAATTCTCATGAAAAATTTTTTACTAAGCTATTTTCATAAGCTGATATCATTAGTATTATAATTCCTTTTTAGCTCTTAACCCAAGGTTCTACCCAATCTCACCAGGCAATAATGGGGTTGAACCTAGAACTTAGGGCAACCTATAGTCAAGACCTAGGGTTTAATATACCTAGGCTCTGATACCACAAACTGTCACGCCCCGAACCGATAGCAGCGGAACGTGTAGTTCGGAACGCGGCAGTGATACAATCGTGAATAATCAGAGCAAACATAAGACACAAAAATTTCACGCTGGACAATGTGGGCCAATTTAATCTTTAATAATAACCAAATATTCAATTACATACCTTGACTCAACTTACATAAGTGAAGAAAGGACTTACTATTACATTCTAATAAAGAGAAATGACTCAAATGATAGGACTAGACCCAAGAAAACAAAAGATAGGGACCTGATGACTCTAATAACAGGACGAGACTCAAAGAAATCACACTTTCATGTTCTAAGTCATGCATCATTTAGGATAGACATTTTTTTACAGTTTAACTTTGGTCATTACATTTTGGAGATTGCGAGGGGCAAGGTGAGTACTCTAACTTTTCCAAAAAGTATGATCATGCATTTCCATGCTTGCATAGAACCCCTTGTTTGAACTTGCTTTGTTGCATATCATTTCAAAATATTCTAAGGGCAACACCTATAATCACATAAGGTGGGGATTTCATCACCCTTCCTTAGCCCATAAATCAAATTTTCCTTGCATCTTTGCATGACCTAAGCTTTATAAAAAAATTCAGTAGACATTGACCCTAGGATCACATTGTGATTTTAGTACGATTTGAGTTTACCCGCTTGTGGAAACTGGTGCCTAAGGCAAGACGGTCGGATGGCAAACGCCTTAAGCGGGCTAGTGGTTTACTAATAAGGTCCCTACGAAAGTAGGGGGAGCCTCCCACTATCCCACCCCTTATCTGGCCGGTAGAAATATTGAGCGTGAACTTAAATTATACTTTAGTCATTTTGTGAAACTCCTTTTGTAGGTGTAGGTCACATCTAGGTCATTAAGTATTTTGTGTGTTAACTTGTTTGTGTTTTGTAACAAAAAATAAAATAAATAAAATAAATAAAAAAATTCTCCTCTTCTTTCTCTTCGTCCTTATTATTATAAAAGAAAAAACACCAAAAAAAAGTAAAACAATTTTTTTTTTACATTTATGGATTGGGAGCACAAGTTAGATACATTAGACCGAGTAAGTTACAAACTGGATTAACTCTTGGCCATGCAATTAAATTTCTCAATGCCACTACGTAATTTTTAGAAAAATAATCTCAAGTGGACCAGGCCGGCCCATTATGAATGCCAAAATCAATTTTCACCTCTCACTCAACATGGTCCGACCCATTTTGAAAATTCACACTTCTTTACGGGTCAACTTTCTTCTTTTACCCAAGAGCAAACACAAATGCCTCCATATTTTCTCACCCCTTCTTATCGCACATATTCATCTAATTTTAGGTGGAAAAACCCACAATCATTCTCTTGGGAACCTCATCAAGACCATGTTCAATATCCTCCAGATCAAAATTTTTCAAATTGGGCTTTATACTCAAATGATCCTTACGGTCAAACCCAATATGAAGAAGAACCCATGTACGTCTCTCCTCCCCATTATCCGACTAATTACCACTCAGATTATTTTTCACCTCAGTCTGATTATGAACTATCTTATCCAGTTCTTCCACAGTTTGATTTCAATAAGAAGGATAGGTTCAATCAAATGACTCAGCTCATCTTGGCCCAACAACACTCTATTGAAGCTCAAAGTCAAATCATTCAGGCCCAACTAAACTAACTTGCTAAGGGACTGGAAATAGACCCAATAGCTAGCTACTCTACTTCAAACTTTGAAAATCAATTTGTTGATTCTAACTATAATGTTAGTCTAAGTGATCAACCCATGAATCCTCAACTCAACAACAATCAAACCATTTTTGACAATGAGGAGAATATGGAACAGTTATATCAGAAAAAATTAGAAGAAGCTAGTGAAAATCAATTTGAGGAGGCCGAGCAAAATCATGAAGAAAATTATGAGGAGTCAAACAGTTTTAAGTTGGGAAGAGAGGAAGAGAAAAATGAATTTCAAAATTCCAATCAATTTACTCTTCCTGAATTTGATAATTCTTTCTTTGAAGATGAGGATGAAGAAGAAGTGAGGGTGGAAAAAAATTGAGTGAATATTTGAACCATTCATCTTGGGCTAATGAGGAGTTGGACGTTGTGTATGAAAATCATTTTGATCATGCGACTCTTGATTTAGGAAAAGATGTAGATCTTGTGAGCATTTCTAACCTAAAAAATTCCGTGGATACTTCTGTCATTCTTCAAGCCGATTGGTTGGATCCACCTGAAATTCATGACCAACACTGTGTTGAGAAGCATGTTCATCTCATTTATCCTTATCTCCTAGACATTGAACTTGTGGTGGAACCTTTTGATACTCCTCCCATTCCTGATTTTTCTCATCTCAACCTAATGATGGAAAATTCTAAAATAAAAGAATCTTTGAAAGATAATAAGGTCTGCATAAATTTGTTCACACCTTATCAAGACCTTAAAGAGGAATATTTTGTCATTCATGATATGATCATTCACAATGTCCCTCTTCCATTCTATAACCAAGGTGGTCCATTTGAACTCTTAGACCCACCATGGAATCTTTTTAGCCCATGGATTCATTTGCAACATCTTTTCCTTCTATGGCATGGAGAGTGGAATTCAAAGAAAAATAAAATCATTTGGTGGCTCATTCTCAAGTCAACATGTTGGTTATGAAACTTGCACATTCTATGCATGCGTCTGGTTGAAGACGAAAAACTTAGCACTTCTGAAAGGCAACCCTAGGTTTTTATTATTTGACTTTTTTATTTGAGTGTGTTTTAGTAGTCAGGTTAAGGCCAAGGAGAGGAAGTCGTCGCCGTCCATGACATTGAGGGAGGTTTCATCTCGTATATCCGGTTGTCTCTTTCCTACTCAGCAGTATTTATTGATACATTGTCCTATTACTTTCAATTCTATATGCCATTGATGACAATGTCATTCAAGTTGGGGGGGGAGAGAAATATTTGCATGATTCTTATAGTACAACCTGATAGGAGTTCTGTCTTGCATGTCATTGTTGCATGAAAGTAGAAAGATGTTAACCCCATTTTGAGTTTCATGATTCATGCTTAAATTAAAAGTAATTATAGAATAGAAAAGACTAGAGAGAAGGATGATGAAAATTTTAGTCAATCTAGCCATGGAAACTGATGTAAGAATCTCTTTAAAGTTCACATGCACTTTAGAAAAAAATTCACGTCGCACGTTAATGAAACAAGCAAGACAAGCCCTCTGCTAGTTTTGGCATGTTGTCTGATATTCTGTACTTCTTAAGAAAAGAGATCTTTTTACAAAGTTATCTGCCAAATTATCTATTAAAAAAAGAGAGAAAAAAAAAGAAAAAAATACCATAAAAAATGTCCCTAGTCTTAGTAACCGGGCCTACTTCACCTAAGACGTGTTGAGGTTCACGTAAAACGGAAAAGAGAACCTTGATCCGTAAAACCGGACCTACTTCTCCTAAGACAAGAGTCGAGGTTCACGTTGAGCAGTGAAGGGTAGTGCAGCATCATGTCTGGCATAAAAGATTCCAAAGGGACAAAGCAATAAGGCAGACAAAAAGTTAATATACTTAATGCTCTGATCTAAGAGGTGCAGGGTTGAAAGGCATTTGCTTGGAATAACGAATGGGGGATGTAATTGTATAAGATGTGGATTTGGTAGTTACACATGCACAAGTGCTATTGAGCTTTGATTTGAATTCTTAATCATGCACTATTAAGTTCCTACATAAGGCTAGTGTGTATTAATGATTCCAGATTCCTAATCTTTGGTTGATTCTATGAAGGGAGAACTGGATATGAGAGCATGAATTTTACTAACTCTTGTTAGTCCTAAATTTTAATTTATTGACATTGCTAAGGGACTAGCAATGAGTAAGTTGGGGGGGTGTGATAAGTGTCCATTTCTTATGATAATTCATCGCATGAACACCATTTTATGTGCATATAATTAGACAATTATGTATATTTCATAGTTAACCTCAACTCCGCATTTAAATTGGAGCTTTCACGTAAATTGATTAATTTGGTGATTTTATTTAATAATTTGAAGTTGAGGGCCATGAGCATTAATTCTCCATTACATAACCATGAGCATTTGAGATTTATATGCACATTATGATAATTTTTATGGACTAAATTACAATTATGTGTGTGCAGGACACCGAAGGTAATTGTAAAAGAAGCCGGTGGTAAAACTGTCACCACCACTTTAATCAAGTCAAAAGTAAAATATTTTGATTGGAGGGAAAAGAAAGTTCAAAATTTTGAATTCAAAGTTTGAAAAGGAAGAATTCAAAGTTTAAGTTTGAAAAGGAGGAAAAAGACATTCAATGTTTGAAAATGAGATTTAAAGTTGGAAAGAGGGTGCCCAAAGTCTAAGAAAGGGGGTGCCCACCTCCTTTTCCTTTCCCCCATGCATCATATTCTACTTAAATTCTAGCCATCCATCTCCTTTTGATACAATATCTACCCTCCATTGACCCAACTTTCCCTATAAATAGCCCATGACAAGGAGGTGAAGGGGAGTTCTTCTTTTGATAATTTTTCTCTCAACATTAGGTCGCCGATTTCTCCCTCTTCAGTTCATTTTCTGCTCTTACACTCTTCATGTAAGTTCTTCATTTTTCAATGCTCTACAACTTCTTCTTCTGCATCATCTTCTAATTCCTTCTAATTGTTAAGCTATTTCGTATTTTTCACTGTACTATCCTGTTCATCTGTAAATTAGTGTTTCTCTCTATTCTTCCCCTTATTCCCCCCCTTTATATTTATTTTCTCCTCTTACTGTCTTCATAAAACATGTTTGTTTTTAAGTGTTCTACAATTTCTTCTTTTACCGCATCTTCTAATTCTTTCTGATTTGTAAGTTATTTTTCATTTTTTAACTTACTGTCCTATGATTTTACTGTTCATCCGAGGTGCTAGTTTATGTTATTCCTCCATTTTAAATCTCTTTTGCTCTTCTTTTCTATCTGAGTTCTTCATAAACATTTTCCCTCTCTTGTAGAGCTAGATTTTATTCTTCTACCACTTCCTCTAATTTCATCATGTTTTAAAGTTATTTTTAATTCTTCTTAGTTCAATTTTTATGCACAGTTACTGTTCATCCGTGCAGACCACTTCCCTTCTTCCTCTGATTTCACCCTCTTTCTCACATTTTCTCTCTCTCTTTTCTTCATCAAAGTTCTTTCTCTCTTCTCCCTCTTCAACTTCTTCTTCTTGGGCATCCCCGAATTCTTCTTGGGTTCAAAGTTATTCACCCTCCAAAGGCAGCTTTATTGTGTATGTGATTTTGATGATTACAAAATGCCCTTGTTGCTTGGCCTTGTGCGTGAATGGTTACTCATGTCTTCATGTGTATGAAGTATAAAATGATTGTGGAAAATGATTACAAACTGTTTCTTTTGGGATATCATCATGTGGATACATCTGCGTCACTATAAGGCTCATACGTGCTTTGAGGTTAGCACATTGCATATACCATCTACACCTGGTGAGATTGCTCTATCTTCAATGTGAAAGGTCTTTGTGAAAAGCATACTCGAGCATCATGTCCTATTGAGCCACATGTCATGCATGTGTACCTTGGTAATGCTAAATGAATGATTGAGATGCAAATATCATGGCTTGCCCCCAAGGAAATGATGTGTGGTTTGAAAGTTTGAATGATGGTTCCTTGTCCTTCGGATCATATGGCTTAAATGGTTGGTGAAATGGCTTGTAGGAGAATTGGGTTGAAATTGGAATCTTGAGATTCGGTTTAATATCAACTTGCTTATGAGTTCATTGCCATATAGTGCAGGGTAATATTGCTTCAAGGTAAGAAGTTATATTAGAATCCATGGTGAGACTCTTCTAATCTTGAACTGGAAATTGAGTTCTCTAATGCCTTGATACTGATCTATCATGGGAATGCTCATATGCCTCATGCTAATGATTTCGCAATCACATTTCATGACTTTTGGGTCTCGGTCTCAAAACTAGCTTCATATGTTAATACATGACCCATATATTTTGATCTTGATCTAACCTCTTGATTTATCATATTTTTCAGGATGCAAAATCATTGTTGATCTTCATGGGATTATGGTAACATTTAATCAATTGTTTCCCTTTGGTTTGATGGAGGTTTTAGTTGTTTTTCAAACTCAAACTGTCTTACAGTCTTCACCATTTTCAATCCAACCGTTGGATCTCTCCATAAAAATTATATGTTGTAGCTCTGTGAGTCCTCTTTCCAACGCCTCCAGTCTCGCTTCGATCGGAGTTCGGAGCTAGGAGAAATAATTCCTGCCTCCGGAGCGCGCAGTGCTATTTTTTATGTAACCTGCCTGAAAGGGTCGACCCCAGGGGTCGACCCCAAGGGTCGACCCCAAGGGTCAACCCCTGTAACACAAGGTGCTGTTTTGTGTTTTCCAGCAACCTGTTGCCCGAGGGTCGACCCCAAGGGTCGACCCCTTCCGGACGGGACTTCCGAAAGTGTTTAAAATCCATTGAAAACCCTTTCAAACATTACCATACTACCCCCTATTAGTTTCTATTGTTATTAAGGTGTTTTTAACATGTATTAGGAGGGTTTTATGAGTCTTTTCCCCACCCCTTAAGTTGCTTATATAAGAGTTACGAATTTGGGAGTTCATCAACCCTAATGCTCATTTTGTTCATTCGTATAGGTGAAGAAAAGGGAAAAACGTGGTGGAGCTCTTCCAAGGAGGATATCATCTACATCCGTGAAGATCTGGAGCTCGTGGAAGAAGAAGAAAAGGAGCGGATCGAAGAGAGGATCAAGAGGACGTAAGAATCGTCGTCATCCGGCTACCCTCCAACTCGTGGTTCAAGGAACATCATCAACCGGCCTTGGAAAACAAAGGGGGATCACTTCTATGTCTTCTATCAGTTCTTTGTGATATGTTCTATGATCTATATTTTTGTTTGAGATTAGCTTAAAGATTGAACTCATTATGTCTATCTACTCTTTCAGGTGAAGAGAGGAGATTGGAATAAGGAAAAGAGAAGCGGCTAGAGGAGAGGAAGAAGATGATGTCAAGATTATGATCATCCCTCAATGAGCAAGGAGAATCGGATTTTGATGAAGAAGGGGGAGCCTTATACTTGAGGCATTCTTCTAGTTTAAATCTATAGAATTTGTGTGGAAGGTCATAGCATATATTTGTGATTGTTACATATACATTTGACAGAATATTTTGTGTGGGTGTTCGGAGGAAGGGGTCTCCGAGTGTGTGTGTGGTCTCTTGTGTGTCGATCTGTGCGGAGTATATCCGCGTGTGTTGTTGGGAGTTTTCTCCCGTGTGGTTGTGTAGGCCTTGTCCTACGTGTGTGTGGACAGAGTTGTGTCTCCGTGTGAAGTATACAGTTTGGGGTGTGTTCCCCAACATGTGTGTGTGTGTGCTGATGTGGCAGTAGTTTGAGGCGAGGCCTCGTGTGTGGTTTGCTGCGAAAGCAGCGTGTGTGTGTTGGGGTTCTTCCTCGTGTTGCTACACTTTGTAGCGTGTAGTGAAGCCTCACCGGTTTGGTGAGGGGTGGACGTAGGGAGCCCGTCGTGGTCCCGAACCACCTTAAAAATCTCCGTATTTTATGGTTTGATTTGTGTGATTGTGTGTTCTCTACTATCTAGTTATGTAATCGTGTGAGCTCGGTGAGATTGAGTGAATTAAGTTTAAAGTTGTTTAGATTAATTTCCTCAATCCTATCAATCTTGTAAATTCCGCTGTGTGATAGTTTGTGTTTTTAATTGGACATAGTTATTAGCAGAAGGATCTATTCACCCCCCCTCTAGATCCGTGTTCCTGCACTACGGGACCCAACAAGCTTCAACGACGAAGGTGACTTCCTCCCAGTGTAGACGACATCTTCCGCAAGGTGGTTCGTGATCCAAGGCCAAGAGAGGACGACACCGTCGTCACCATTTCTGCTACCATCTTCACACCTCAAACTCTTTTTATTTTTGTTGCTTTAGTTTCATTTTACTTCATCGTAATCTCGTCACATCTTTGTTGTAAGTTTGTCTTGCACTTCATGTACTAGTTTCTTTAAGTTAATGAAAGGAGTTATTCTTTTGATTTAGTTCTTGATCTTATACCCTCCCTACCTCCTTCTTCTATCTCTTCTTTTCACTTCATGTAATTATTTTTATGGCATAGACGCATAGTCATAGGTGTTTTTAATTAATTGTTTGGTTTGTTCATCATTTCACTATTTTCTTTAAGTAAAGTAAAGTGTTTTTCAAAGGACTCCAAAGTTTTTAACTCTAAAAATCTCTTCTTCCTTGTGGATTCGACCCTTCTCGCCACCATATTACGTCCCTCTTTCATCTAGTGCGAGTTAGAATTTTTAAGATTGATATGCGTGTTTTAAACGATGAACTTTCGTGTTATCAATTTTTGGCGCCATTGTCGGGGAAGAATGATGATTTTTTATTTAAGAACTTTATTTTCCTTGTGTATACAAGATACTAATAAAGCTCTCTTTTCTTTTTTTTTATGGGTTAAAAAAAATTTAAAAAAAAAGAGGTAAGTTTACCTTTCTTTTTTTCATCTTTTGATTTTGTCATTCATTTCAAAAAAAAAGAGAATGAGGGATTATGCTTCAAGTAAGTATCCTAATGTCTCTCATTTTGTGTTATTTCCTTAATGTTCTGGCATATTGTGGTTAGATAGGTTCATTAAATAAAAAAAAACTCTTCACTTGAACCTAATAAAAAATCCTCATTCCAAGAGTATAAATCACACTTTCGTGTTCTAAGTCATGCATCATTTAGGATAGACATTTTTTTGTTGTTTAACTTTGGTCATTGCATTTTGGAGATTGCGAGGGGCAAGGTGAGTACTCTAACTTTTCCAAAAAACATGCTCATGCATTTCCATGCTTGCATAGAACCCCTTGTTTGAACTTGCTTTGTTGCATATCATTTCAAAATATTCTAAGGGCAACACCTATAATCACATAAGGTGGGGATTTCATCACCCTTCCTTAGCCCACAAATCAAATTTTCCTTGCATCTTTGCATGACCTAAGCTTTATAAAAAAATTCAGTAGACATTGACCCTAGGATCACATTGGGATTTTAGTACGATTTGGGTTTACCCTCTTGTGGAAACTGGTACCTAAGGCAAGATGGTCGGATGGCAAACGCCCTAAGCGAGCTAGTGGTTTACTAATTATGTCCCTACGAAAGTAGGGGGAGCCTCCCGCTACCCCACCCCTTACCTGGCTGGTAGAAATATTGAGGGTGAACTTAAATTGTACTTTAGTCATTTTGTGAAACTCCTTTTGTAGGTCTAGGTCACATCTAGGTCATTAAGTAATTTGTGTGTTAACTTGTTTGTGTTTTGTAACAAAAATTAAAATAAATAAAAAAAATTAAAAAATTCACATATTCTCTCTCTTCATCCTTATTATTATAAAAGAAAAAACACCAAAAAAAATTAAAACATAAAAAATTTACATCTATGGATTGGGAGCACACGTTAGATACATTAGACCGAGTAAGTTACAAACTAGATTAACTCTTAGCCATGCAATTAAATTTCTCAATGTCACCACGCAATTTTTAGAAAAATAATCTCATGTGGACCAGGTCGGCCCATTATGAATGCCAAAATCAATTTTCACCTCTCACTCAACAAGGTCCGACCCATTTTAAAAATTCACACTTCTTTACGGGTCAACTTTCTTCTTTTACCCAAGAGCAAACTCAAATGCCTCCATATTTTCCCACCCCTTCTTATCACACATATTCATTTAATTTTAGGTGAAAAAACCCGCAATCATTCTCTTGGGAACCTCATCAAGACCATGTTCAATATCCTCCAGATCAAAAATTTTCAAATTGGACTTCATACTCAAATGATCCTTACGGTCAAACCCAATATGAAGGAGAACCCATCTACGTCCCTCCTCCCCATTATCAGACTAATAACCACTCAGATTATTTTTCACCTCAGTCTGATTATGAACTATCTTATCCAGTTCTTCCACAGTTTGATTTCAATAAGAAGGATAGGTTCAATCAAATGACTCAGCTCATCTTGGCCCAACAACACTCTATTGAAGCTCAAAGTCAAATCATTCAGGTCCAACTAAACCAACTTCCTAAGGGACTGGAAATAGACCAAATAGCTAGCTACTCTACTTCAAACTTTGAAAATCAATTTGTTGATTCTGACTATAATGTTAGTCTAAGTGATCAACCCATGAATCCTCAACTCAACAACAATCAAATCATTTTTGACAATGAGGAGAATATGGAATAGTTATATCAGGAAAAATTAGAGGAAGCTAGTGAAAATCAATTTGAGGAGGCCGAGCAAAATCATGAAGAAAATTATGAGGAGTCAAACAGTTTTAAGTTGGGAAGAGAGAAAGAGAAAAATGAATTTCAAAATTCCAATCAATTTACTCTTCCTGAATTTGATAATTCTTTCTTTGAAGATAAGGATGAAGAAGTAGTGAGGGTGAAAAAAGAAGTGAGTAAATATTTGAACCATTCATCTTGGGCTAATGAGGAGTTAGACGTTGTGTATGAAAATCATTTTGATCAGGCGACTCTTGATCTAAGAAAAGATGTAGATCTTGTGAGCATTTCTGACCTCAAAAATTCCGTGGATACTTCTGTCATTCTTCAAGTCGATTGGTTGGATCCACCTGAAATTCATGACCAACACTGTGTTGAGAAGCATGTTCATCTCATTTATCCTTGTCTCCTAGACATTGAACTTGTGGTGGAACCTTTTGATACTCCTCCATTCCTGATTTTTCTCATCTCAACCTAATGATGGAAAATTCTAAAATAAAAGAATCTTTGGAAGATAATAAGGTCTGCATAAATTTGTTCCCACCTTATCACGACCTTAAAGGGGAATATTTTGTCATTCATGATATGATCATTCACAATGTCCCTCTTCCATTCTCTAACCAAGGTGGTCCATTGAACTCTTAGACCCACCCTGGAATCTTTGTAGCCCATGGATTCATTTGCAACATCTTTTCCTTCTATGGCATGGAGAGTGGAATTCAAAGAAAAATAAAATCATTTGGTGGCTCATTCTCAAGTCAACATGTTGGTTATGAAACTTGCACATTCTATGCATGCGTCTGGTTGAAGATGAAAAACTTAGTGCTTCTGAAAGGTAACCCAAGATTTTTGTTATTTGAGTGTGTTTTAGTAGTCAGGTTAAGGCCAAGGAGAGGAAGTCGTCGCCGTCCATGACATTGAGGGAGGTTTCATTTCACATATCCGGTTGTCTCTTTCCTACTCAGCAGTATTTATTGATACATTCTTCTATTGCTTTCAATTCTATATGTCATTGAGGACAATGTCATTCAAGTTGGGGGGGGAGAGAAACATTTTCATGATTCATATAGTACAACCTGATAGGAGTTCTGTCTTGCATGTCATCGTTGCATGAAAGTAGAAAGATGTTAACCCCATTTTAAGTTTCATGATTCATGCTTAAATTAAAAGTAATTATAGAATAGAAAAGACTAGAGAGAAGGATGATGGAAAATTTAGTCAATCTAGCCATGGAAACTGATGTAAGAATCTCTTTAAAATTCACAAGCACTTTAGAAAAAATTTCACGTCGCACGCTAATGAAACAAGCAAGACAAGCCCTCTGCTAGTTTTGGCATGTTGTCTGATATTCTGCACTTCTTAAGAAAAGAGATCTTTTTACAAAACTTTATGTCAAATTATCTATTAAAAAAGAGAAAAAAAAGAAAAAAAATACCATGAAAAATGCCCCTAGTCTTAGTAACCGGGCCTACTTCACCTAAGACATGTTGAGGTTCACGTAAAATGGAAAATGGAACCTGGATCTATGAAACTGGGCCTACTTATCCTAAGGCAAGAGTCGAGGTTCACGTTGAGCAGTGAAGGGTAGTGCAGCATCATGTGTGGCATAAAAGATCCCAAAGGGACAAAGCAATAAGGCAGACAAAAAGCTAATATACTTAATGCTCTGATCTAAGAAGTGCACGGTTGAAAGGTATTTACTTAGATTAACGAATGGGGGATGCAATTGTATAAGCTGTGGATTTGATAGTTACACATGCACAAGTGCTATTGAGCTTTGATTTGAATTCTTAATCATGCACTATTAAGTTCCTACATAAGGCTAGTGTGTATTAATGATTCCAGATTCCTAATCTTTGGTTGATTCTATGAAGGAAGAACTGGATATGAGAGCATGAATTTTACAAACTCTTGTTAGTCCTAAATTTTAATTTATTGATATTGTTAAGGGACTAGCAATGAGTAAGTTGGGGGGTGTGATAAGTGTCCATTTCTTATGATAATTCATCGCATGAACATCATTTTATGTGCATATAATTAGACAATTATGCATATTTCATAGTTAACCTCAACTCCGCATTTAAATTAGAGCTTTCACGTAAATTGATTAATTTGGTGATTTTATTGAATAATTTGAAGTTGAGGGCCATGAGCATTAATTCTCCATTGCATAACCATGAGCATTTGAGATTTATATGCATATTATGATAATTTTTATGGACTAAATTACAATTATGTGTGTGCAGGACACCGAAGGTAATTGTAAAAGAAGCCGGGGCTAAAACTGTCACCACCACTTTGACCAAGTCAAAAGTAAAATATTTTGATTGGAGGGAAAATAAAGTTCAAAAATTTGAATTCAAAGTTTGAAAAGGAAGAATTTAAAGTTTAAGTTTGAAAAGGAGGAAAATGACATTCAATATTTGAAAAGGCGATTCAAAGTTGGAAAGAGGGTGCCCAAAGTCCAAGAAACGGGGTGCCCACTTCCTTTTCCTTTCTCCCATGCATCATATTCTACTTAAATTCTAGCCATTCATCTCCTTTTGATACAATCTCCACCCTCCATTGACCCAACTTTCCTTATAAATAGCCCATGACAAGGAGGTGAAGGGGAGTTCTTCTTTTGGCAATTTTTCTCCCAGCCTTAGGTCGCCGATTTCTCCCTCTTCGGTTCATTTTCTGCTCTTACACTCTTCATGTAAGTTCTTCATTTTTAAATACTCTACAACTTCTTCTTCTGCATCATCTTCTAATTCCTCCTAATTTTTAAGCTATTTCGTATTTTTCACTGTACTATCATGTTCATCTGCAAACCAGTGTTTCTCTCTGTTCTTTCCCTTATTACTCCTAATTTCTCCTCTTACTATCTTCATGAAATTTTTTTTAAGTGTTCTACAATTTCTTCTTATACCTCATCTTCTAGCTCTTTCTGATTTGTAAGTTATTTCTCGTTTTTCAACTTGCTATCCTATGATTTTACTGTTCATATGAGGTGCTAGTTTATGTTATTCCTCCATTTTGAAGCTCTTCTGCTCTTCTTTTCTATCTGAGTTCTTCATAAAAGTTCTTCCTCTCTTGTATAGCTAGATTTTATTCTTCTACTACTTCCTCTAATTTCATCACATTTTAAAGTTATTTTTAATTCTTCTTAGTTCAATTTTTATGCACAGTTACTGTTCATCCGTGCAGACCACTTCACTTCTTCCTCTGATTTCACCCTCTTCCTCACATTTTCTCTCTCTGTTCCCTTCATCAAAGTTCTTTCTATCTACTCCCTCTTCAACTTCTTCTTCTTGGGCATCCCCTAATTCTTCTTGGGTTCAAAGTTATTCACCCTCCAAAGACAGCTTCAACGACGAAGGTGACTTCCTCCCGGTGTAGATGACATCTTCCGTAAGGTGGTTCGTGATCCAAGGTCAAGAGAGGACGACGCCGTCATCACCATTTCTGCTACCATCTTCACACCTCAGGCTTCTTTTATTTTTATTACTTTAATTTCATTTTACTATATTATAATCTCGTCACATCTTTGTTGTAAGCTTGTCTTGCACTTCATGTACTAGTTTCTTTAAGTTAATGAAAGGAGTTGTTCTTTTGATTTAGTTCTTGATCTTATACCCTCCCTACCTCCTTCTTCTATCTCTTCTTTTCACTTCATGTAATTATTTTCTATAGCATAGACGCATAGTCATAGGTGTTTTTAATTAAGTGTTTGATTTGTTCATTATTTCACTATTTTCTTTAAGTAAAGTAAAATCACAAGTGTTTTTCAAAGGACTCCAAAGTTTTTAACTCTAAAAATCTCTTCTTCCATGTGGATTCGACCCTTCTCACCACCATATTATGTCTCTCTTTCATCTAGTGCGAGTTGAAAATTTTAAGATTGATACGCGTGTTTTAAACGGTGAACTTTCACGTTATCACGTATCACAAACCCCCTGCGAGCGCTCAGACGCGGCATCAGACGGGATGCGGCTGGCCTTACAGCATCGTCTGACGACGCCCAGTCATCCAATGTCCCTCGCGCAACCAGGCGGAGGCAAAGGCGAGCCCGTCCTCGAGCCCTCTCGCAACCTGTCCAGGGTTCTCCTCCGACTGACATCAGGAGTGAACCCCCTCCGCAACGCATCTCGGTCTTTGATAGACTAGGGACGCCCATCCACCCCGAGTGACACCCACGAAGGAAGAAGACGGCCCAGTTCATCAATGATGCGGTTCGAGTGTTCGTGTGCTACACCACCGGACACCAGTCTGACACCCAGTCTGACGACTTGAACCAGCCTCTGTCCCACTTCAGGAGGCCACGCCACCAAGCTCCGCCGCCTCCCCCAACAGGTCACATCGGCACTTCTACCAGGCCGCAGGCGTCGGAACGTGCAGAAGAGGTCCCGGTGGAAGACCGCGACCCTCCCATCAACGCAGAGCCGGTCAACAACGACCCTCCTGCAAACAAGGTTCAAGAAGTGACCCTCGACACTCTTATGAAGGAGAACCAGCACCTAAAGGCCCTCCTGCAAGACCTCCTCCAGGAGCGAGACCTTCATCCGTAGCAACCTGCTAGGCCCCAGGCCGAAGCACCGGTACCCCCGGCGACTCGCGATGCTGCCAACACCTCAGTGGCGATTGCCCGAACCCCGCTGGAGACTGGGTTCTGCACGCCCCCGGTTGAGGCTCAACCACTAGCCTCCAACGCGCCAGTGCCGGAGAATCTCTTGGCGCAGCGCCAGATGATCGAGCACATTGTTGAGACAAAGCTCGCCCAGTATGGTGAATGGACTGTCACAATAGATCTCTACAGTGTACCCTACCCGCTCCACCACCAGTTGAAAAAGCTTCCCCCATAGTACTCCTAGCCCCCGAAGCTGCAAAAGTTCGACGGGCAGGGCTCGCCACATGAGCACTTGGCCTACTATGTTACGGCCATTGGCGAGGTCGCGTTGGACGAATCATATCTCCTCCGCTACTTCACCACTTCGCTCACGGGAACGGCCTTCCAATGGTATTCCCGCCTGAAGCCCAACTTAGTCATCGACTGGGCGGATCTCCAGAAGAAGTTCCTCGATCGCTTCCAAACGGTCGAGCGAAAGGTCTCTCTAGCCAAACTCTGTTCTCTTTGGCAGAAAAAGGGAGAGGGCACCCTCGACTTCATCAAAAAATGGCGAGACCTTAGCATGAGGTGTGTCAATCCACTCGCTCAAGAGGACGCCATTACTATATGTTGTCGAGGTCTGGCAGTCGAGGTCAGCGAAAAGCTTCTCGGCACCAATATCAAAGGCTTCGACCAACTTAATTCGGCAGTTGCCGAAATAGAGATGTTCTTTGCCGATAACCCGAGCTATGCTGCGGTATAGGGTAAACAAGCGCGAGAACGCCAGCCCGGTAAGGAGGTGAATATAATAGAGTTCACCCCTGCCGCCAAGGCCAGTAAAGAGGCCGAGTCCAGTGGCTCTGATAAAAAGCCAGCAGACAAGTCGGCTGCTCCTTCCTTCTTGGAGCGTATGAAGACACCCTTCTCCTTCAAGAACGAACATACAAAGATGCTCTTGGACCTCTGCATGGCTCAGAAGATCGTCGAACTGCCAGAAATCCGGAATCCGGACGAGGCCTCGAAGACCGACGATCCCAGTTATTGCCTGTACCATCGCATGTTGGGTCATTCAATTGAAGATCGTTACATCTTCAAGACTCAGGCACAGAAGCTGATCCGAGACGATCTTGTTAAAATGAAGAGCGGCCTCGTCGATCCTCCGCAACCACATACGTGAGCCAGGCCTGCTCAGGCCGCACGCGTGGCTCACCCCTCGGCCAATGTCATCCACATGATGGCCGCATTGTCTCTCTCTGACGATGAGTCAGAGGAGCCCAGGGCTAATCGAAGGGAACGTTCGATCTGGTACCCAGGGTGGAGGCCCTGGCATGATCGGAGACCTCTCTCCTTCCCCAGAGAGAGAACCCGGCGTCTCTTCGAGATCCTCGTCGAGAGGGGGCAAATCATGCCCCGCGACTCGCCTGTTGACTACACCTATTGGGATCGTAGTCACCCCCAGTATTGCCCCTTCCACGCCAGAATCTGCCACCTGATCGAGTCCTGTGAGGAAGTTCAACACCTCATCCAGGAACAGATCCGATGGGAGCAGATCGATGCGGAAGGAAACTCCATGTCCCTCGTCAGGCTTCGGTAAGCTGTCGAAGAGACCATGAGCATCGCCAGGGATGCACCAGAGTGGCTAAACTCTCCTCAAGAAAATGGGCACGGGCTGTCTTACCAGCATCCTCCAGAATGGCTCGAGTTCCGGACCGACAATCAAGAAGAGCTCGAGCGATTGCAAAGACGTAGAGAGCAGGATGCCAGTCAAGAGACGGAGCTAACTAACTTCTCGGTCAACGTCATCCATTCTCCGGCTCCTCCGGCCCTTGAGGGCTCTCAGGCATCTACAGTTAGCCAGCCAACCCCAGATACCTCGGCTGTGCGGTGGCGATCCTGGCGGGAGCTAAGGTCTCTCCCTTTCCCTGAAGAAGACACCGCTAGGCTCCTCCGGGTCCTTCTCGGCCGAGAGGACATCCTGGTGGACGAAACGACGATGAGCTCCTCAGTTCTTTCCCGTCCTCCTCCCGTCTTATCTCCGTCACCAACATCCACGGATAGAAAGGGAAAACAAAAGCAAGGTGAGGCCCCGCCTCAACCTCGTTACACCTCCTCAGCGGAGGGGTCGTCGAGTCCTCCCCACCTACCTGTTGACATAATCCGGAGTACAAAGAAGACATCTTCGGAGTCTTCAGCAGCTTCAATTCGAGTGGCGGGCCCACCGCCACAAGGCTCCGCCATTCCGCAGAGTCGGGATAACTGTGCAGAGCGACAACGTCTTGCAACACCATCAATTGCTGCTGGGCCCAGCTCTCAGCATGGTTACAAAGAAAAGGCTAAGAAGCAGGACGACCAGTACACTTCTCTGTCCGCTTCTCAACAGAAGCCCCCGCCATCGCGGGTAAGGCATCAAACCGCGCATATGTCCTCCAACACTGGTCTTAACGTACCGGCTCAGTAGAAGACATCTCTGTCGCCACCGCGGTTAAGGCATCAAACTGTGCACATGTCTTCAGACGCCGACACCAGCCTAACAGTTCCTCAAAAGCCCTCGCCACCGCGGTTAAGGCATCAAACCGCGCACACGTCTTCGGACGCCAGCACCAACCTACCAACTCCCCGTAGGCTCCTGTCGCCACCGCGGGTAAGGCACCAAACCGCGCACACGTCTTCAGACGTCAGTCCCAGCATTCTGGCATACCAGGAATTGACGCTCGAGGTAATCGAGCAAGCGATCAACGCCACCTTCCAGATACAACAAGCGGGAGGCGCCTGGATTGAAATTCGGGCGAGGAAGAGTCGTCGACCTCGCCCTGCAAGGGCATCCGCTCGGAGATATCCTCATCAGGATTTGTCAACTCCGGCTCCAGCACCTCTCCCTCCTACTCCCTTGGAGACGGCTATCGCCAAGAGACAAGAGAAAAATAGGAGGAAGAACCTCAGAAGGCAGCTCAAGAAACAAACAGAACAAGCCACCGCCCTACAATCTCCGGCCGCGCCAACGCCTCTCCAAAGGCTCCAGCGGCTCATTGATGACCTGGAGGAATACGTTCCTCCTCGTCCTACCGGGGCTCTCCCACTCGATAGCTACATCCCGTGGGGAGAAATGCAGAAACGAGCCCGCCTCAGGGATTGGGTCCAAGAGATGATCCAAAAGCTCAAGAACGGCGAAAGACTCGTGATCCTTGACGAGCTCTCCTTGCACTACAAAGACGAGGAGATCACCACAGAGCAGCTGGAAGAAATGCTTCGGCGCTGCACCTGCAACATGGTGGCCATCCCACCTCCCGACAATATCAACACTTCTCGACAGGGCGAGCCAGTAGCCTCCCGGACAGGACGAAGGGCTACCGCCCCTCTTGAGCTACAGCCAGCTCCAGAGCACACCGGTCGTGGTCGAGGTCGTGGCCGCGGATGCAGAAGAGGTCGTGGGAGAACTCCCGAGTTACCCCTCTCTCCGTCTACTTTCGACCCGGAGCGGATCATCCTCTTTCGAGGAGAAGAACCGGCTCCCATTTTGGAAGTATAAATTTGGGGCGAACCCGGTGTCTTCGACCCTTCCGGCATTGGCAAGACTATTACCAGTCTCCTAGCCCCTGCGCCAGTACCGGCTTCTGTGGCAGAACAAGCGGGACCGTTCGGTAAGGACGAGCCAGCCCGCCAATCACCCCCAGAAGAGCCATCATTGGCATCCCTGTTCCAAGAGCCCGCCGGCGACCGAGGTCAACCTGATCTCGGTGGTAAGGGCAAGGCAGTGCAACTCCTCGACGGGGAACATCACGGTAGCTCGCAGAAGGATCAGCCTGACATACTCCCCTCTCTGGAGGATGCTCGAGCCCGAGCTGATCGGAAGGTCCTCCACCAGATGAAGTGCTTCCCTGCCAGCATTTTAATTTGGGAAGCCATCGCTTGGAGTAAAGACCTAAGGGAAACCCTTATCAAGATACTCCAAGAGCCGGAAGTCTATGAAGCGCATGCCGTGGAAATGAAGGCGGCTGCCTATGGAGCCTTCGCAGCCACCATTTCTTTCATGGAGAAAGACATGCTGCTTTCTCGTCCGTGCCACAATCGTCCTCTCTACATGAAGGGGAAGATCAAAGGGCATGATGTGAATCGGATCCTAGTGGACGCTGGTGCCGCAGTCAACATCATGTCGCTCAAGACCTTCAAGTCTCTATATCTGACCCCATACCTCCAGAAGGTTCAAGCGGTCAAGATATCCGGCTTCAACCAGAATACCGAGGACGTCCTCTGTCGGGTGGACGTCGATCTGGTGCTCGATGATTTCACCTCTAAGGTGACTTTCTACATCATCGACTCCAACACGTCTTATAAGATGCTACTGGGCAGACCCTGGCTTCATGAAAACTGGGTCATCCCGTCGACTCTCCACCAATGCATCAAGTATGCCAAGGACAAGGAGCAACACAAGGTCTTTGCAGACCTGTCACCATTCACACCGGCGGAATGCAACCTAGCCGACGTTGCGCTCTACTTCAAAGGGATTAGTCCGTACCCCGTGATTAAGAGAAAAAGCAACAGCTGGCTCTCAGAGGAAGACGACGATGATCTCTTCTCTGTCGACGAGGAAAAGGCCAAGCTTCACTGGCTGCGCCTCGGCTCAAAGTCAACCTCAGATCACCCCGAAAGGCGCCAGATCGACTTCGAGGCTAATATCATTAGCCGAGCTATCGGCAAGAGTATATGCTTGCCACCAGACTGCATCCAGCTCCCGTGTGCATCCGAGGAGCACAGCGTCGAGTCGCTGATGACATTTATTGTCACCTTCAAGCGACAACGTCGAAATAAGAAGAAGGCTAACAGGGACAAACCCATTGTCTTCTACAAAGGAGACATGGTCCCTCAGGCCCCGCCGGATGATGACTTCGGCTGGTCTAGACAAGCCGATGATACCCTTGAAGCAGTTCAGGTGTGGGGCGATTTATCGTCACATATTCAAGAAATGTGTTTGAAGCAACACATTCCCCTGTGGCAAACTCCTGCCCAACAAAGATACTTCCGTCGACTATGGGACCCTTCCCAGGGCCGAGGGCAACCCCCGTCCTTCCATAAGGATACCAGGGGGCTTGGTTACGACCAGGACCCGGACTTACGCGTCCACTACGCAGTTAACGTCATAGGCTTAGCACTACCAGCTGACGACCAAACAAGAGTCGAAACCAAATTTGATAGTTCCGGGGATTAGGGAGAGGAAATTCTGATCCCTATCTCCGCCAAAGCCAGAACCCCAGCTCAAGCCGTCGGGGAACCTTCTCCGCCTCCCTGCCAAGACATAGGGGCGAAAGAAGCTTCTCCGGTCTCTCAGCCAGTCGAGGGACCTAGTTCAATAAACCCTCCTGAAAGGGGGGATCTTGCTGGTCTTAGCTGTGAAAGATTGTCAGCTTCGCCAGGCAATCCCGGAGAAACATCAGCAACTCCAGTTGATGATGGTTGGCCAAAAGCCGACGGCCCAGATCGATCCCTAGCGGATTCCAGCAACAACGGCCCTCCAGTCCCATCGGCGTCAGCTGGTGGCTTCGACAACCAAGAGCTACCCGAAGTCGACACAGATGATGAGGATTTCATCGACTTCCAACCCGCTCATCCCGAGCTCGAGGATGGCGGCCAGGCGACCGTGGATGAGCTCATTAAAATCAATCTGGGCGAAGATGACGCCCCACAGCCTCCTCACCGAGGCAGAGAAGCAGGATTACAAGCAACTCCTGCTTGAATACAAGGACTGCTTCGCCTGGACATACAAGGAGATGCCAGGGCTAGATCCCTCCATAGCGGAGCACGATCTAGCCATTTCTCCCTCAGTCGCTCTGGTCAAGCAACCACAGTGGCGCATGAGCCATGAGCTGGAGCTCCAGGTTTCGGCCGAAGTTCATAAAATGGCGGAGGTCGACTTCATCGAGCCGTGCATCTACCCGATCTGGCTCGCCAATATAGTTCCAGTTAAGAAGAAGAATGGTCAAGTTCGCATCTGCGTTGACTTCCGGGACCTCAACAAAGCCTGTCCGACGGACGACTTCCCAGTTCCAATCACAGAAACAATGGTCGATATGACCACCGGCCATGAAGCCTTGTCTTTCATGGACGGGTCGTCCGGTTATAATCAAATCCGGATGTCCCTTAAAGACAAGAACCATACAGCCTTCAGATCTCCCAAGGGGATTTTCAACTACAAGCGCAAGCCCTTCGGTTTGAAGAATGCCGGTGCTACTTACCAAAGGGCCATGACTAAAATATTCGATGAAATGCTGCATAACATTGTCGAATGCTATGTTGACGACCTCGTCGGTAAGACTAAAAGGCGCGAAGACCACTTGCGCGACCTTCGCCAAGTCTTCGAGTGCCACTGGCAATATGGGCTCAAGATGAACCCCATGAAATGCGCCTTTGGTGTATCCAGTGGCAAATTTCTCGGCTTCGTCATCAGGTACCGAGGAATCGAGGTGGATCCCAGCAAGATGAAAGTAATCCGGGAGCTTCCACCACCCAGCAACATCACCGAACTCAGGTCCTTCCAAGGGAGGCTGACCTACATTCGGAGGTTTGTCTCTAACCTCTCCGGTCGATGCGCGCCTTTCAGCAAGCTGATGAAGAAAGACGCCCCGTTTACATGGGACTCAGAATGCCAGGTGGCTTTCAATCAAATCAAGGAGCACCTTCTTACTCCTCCAGTCCTGGGGGCGCTAATCAAGGGCAAACCCCTTATCCTTTACATTGCGGCCATGGACGCTTCGCTAGGAGCTCTGTTGGCGCAAATCAATGAAGAAGGTAAAGAGCAGCCCCTCTATTACCTCAACCAGAAATTAATCGGTGCCACTCCCCTATGGAGAAGGTCTGCTTGGCACTGGTGTTCGCAGTTAAGAAGCTACGGCATTACCTCCTGTCCCATCAAGTTGAGCTTATATCCAAGCACGACCCTCTGAAGTATCTCCTTCGGTGACCTGTCCTCTCAGGCAGACTGGGAAGGTGGCCTCTCATGCTGATGGAGTACGACATTACTTATGTCCCCAGAAAAGCAATCAACGGACATGGCATGGCTGAATTCTTGGCAGCCCATCCAGTGCCCGATGACTCACCCTTCAACTCGAAGCTCCCGGACGAGGAGTGTATTGCTGCTCAATCACAACAACCGGTTGAACAGAGCGGAGATGTCTTGCATTACTGGCAGCAAAGCGCTCTCACAACCACTGCTACTCAATCACAACAACCCGTTGAACAGGGCGGAGATGTCTTGCATTATTGGCCGTAAAATGCTCTCACAACCAGTGTGCCTTGCTAGGAGCTCTACTTCGACGATGCTTCTAGAGGGATCACCCGGAGCAACCAGGATCCAGCCACCACGGTAGGTGCCGGCATTGTTTTCCTGACTCCACAGGGCGGAGTTTTGTACAACTCTTGCGCCCTCATGAAGTCCCTAACCAACAATGAAGCAGAGTATGAAGCTCTATTCATCGGACTCCAGATGGCTCTTCACATGGGCATTAAATGCCTCAAAGCCTACGGGGACTCCCAGCTGATAGTCCGGCAGGTCCTCGGCATTTACGATGTGCGGAAGCCAGAGTTGGTTCCATACCATACCGCCGTCACCAGATTGACCAGGAAGTTCTATTTCTTCGAAATAGATCACATTCCCAGGAGCAGCAAGGCTCAAGCGGATGCCTTGGCAAAATTGGTTGCGGCCATCAAGCTCCCGCCCGAGGGCGAGGTCGATATCGTCATCAAGCACAGAAGGCTGATGCCGAGCTCACTCGAAGGCAATGCTGGTCTCACCATTTACGAGGTCCACGACCTTGACCAGAACACACCTCCAGAAGAAGATGATTGGCGTGCGCCCATCATCAAATTCAAGAAAGGGTGGCTTCCCCCTGACCGAGCTCAAAGGCTCCAACTACTCCGTTGAGCCATCTCCTACGAGTTGATCGGCGACTCTCTGTACCGGCTCGTCCACAAGAAGGACAAGTCAATCCTCCTGAGATGTGTATCCCTGGCGGAGGCGCAAGCCATCATGTAGGAGGTCCACTCCAGATTGTGCGGCGCACACCAGGCCGGAGACCGAATGAATCACAATATCAAGCTCAAAGGCTTCTACTGGCCAACCATGTACACGGACTGCATCCAGTATGCCCGTGCATGTCATCAATGCCAAGCCTTTGGCCTAGTACCCATAAGACCTCCCAACCCACTACGTCCTATGGCCCCCACCTGGCCATTTGCTGAGTGGGGCATGGACATTGCGGGGCCTTTCCCACCATCTTCCAAGGGCCATAAATACATCTTGGCCGCCATCGACTACTTCTCTCGTTGGGCGGAGGCTCCACCCTTGCGAGAGGTCACCAGCAAAATCGTTGCTAGATTCGTCCGGCACAACATCATATACCGATTCGATAGTCCCAGTCGCATAGTGTCCGACAATGGGACACCTTTCAAGAATAAGGCCGTATACCAGTTAGCAGCCAAATTCTACATTGACTGGAGAACCTCTTCGGTCTACAACTCTCAGGCTAATGGCTTAGCGGAAGCTTTCAACAAAACCCTCTACAAGCTCCTGGCTAAGATGGTTAGCCATCGGAAACGCGATTGGGGTGAAAAGGTCTTCGAAGCATTATGGGCCTATCGGACGATCTACAAAACCCCCACGGGATGCTCGCCGTTCTCCCTCGCTTACGGGACAGAAGCAGTTATCCCCATCGAAGTCCAGTTAGCCTCATATCGTGTGGCCATCCACACCGGCCTTGTCGGCTCTGATGAAGATGAGTACCGGAAAAGGCTAGAAGAGCTCGCCGATCTAGAAGGCAAGCGACTCGAAGCCTACAAACACCTGCAAGTATACCAGGCTCGCATGGCCCGGGCCTATGATAAGCTCGTCAAGCAGCGAGCTTTCAAGCAAGGCGACCTTATCATGATCAAAGAAAAAGAGGTCATGGCAGGGCGCTCCAGTGGAAAACTACAGCCAAATTGGCGAGGTCCATACATCATCCAGAATGTCTATGAGGGTGGGGCCTACACGGTCGTTGATCACAAAGGTCATAGGCCATTCCCGCCTCTCAACGACAAACACATGAAGCTGTATTATACGCCAGAGCACGAGTTCGCGCGCTAGCCAGACTAAGGCGCACGTCTCAGCTACTACCAATAAGGCCGGTCCTTCCCCGTGAAGGATTCAACCGGCCAGTCTTCCCAGTCTACGATTCCCAGTCGACCAGCCAGCTCAGCTCCTCGGAACCACCGCCAGGCATCCGCGAGGACTGATCTCCTGCCCTCATTCCCGTCACCACGGGGGCACAAGCACTTCTGCACCAGCACCAGCCTAGCCGCTAGGCTCATAGGTAAGTCAAATATATATATATATATATAATGGGGTTAAAAATAGAGATACCCTGGTAGACCCAGTCATCCCCACCACAATAGGGTGAGTGGGGGCAAAAAGGCCAATAACCCGGCTGAGGTGAAAACCCAAAAGGGCACCTCAGGTAAAATTCGGAAACCCCTCGACGTGAAAACTCGCAAGGGCGTGTCGGAAAAAGCTAAAGGGGGTCGGCTCTAGCGAAAACCCAAAAGGGCGGTAGAGCCGATAACGAGAAAATCTTCTTCTCCCCACCAGTCAGAATGGCCGTCCACCTACTCCTTAGTGTGCCGTTAGCCTCATCCAGAGCCAGTCTTCAATCCACTTGCATTGCTACGACGTAAGCTCTCCAATTCCCAGTTAACCCTGCACTATTCCCGCTCAGTTTAGCCAACTTTTGGCCCTTGCTTTGGCAGCACAGATCAACCAGTCCCTGTAACAGTCAATCTTTCAGTCACCATACCAGCAGACTTGCGTCCCGACATACTCCCAGACACTCATCATTCTCCGCCCCTACCTCCTACATCTCCTGCAAATCTAGAGCCTCCCAGTTCATTATAATCCCAGTTCCCCCATCCAATCCCTGATCCACTAGCCATAACTCCAGTCATATCTTGCCATGACAAAGTGGCCCTTCGCCACCATGGCGTGAGAATTTCTAAAAACCCTTATGAGTGGCCGAGCAATATCTGGCCACCCACACCTTCCAGTCTCAGGTTACATCCCTTGACAGCAACACGCTATGGACGGCAGTCTAAAGAAAATAATATAAAAAAATGGGGTTAAAAATAGACATACCTCGACGGGCCTGGTCGAATCCGTTACAGGGAATCGACCAGGCGCAAAAATTGCCACTGACCCAGCTAAGGTGAAAACCCGAAAGGGAGCCTTAGGCAAAATCGGGTAACCCCTCGGTGTGAAAACCCGCAAGGGCGCACCGGAAAAAGCTAAAGGGGGCCAACTCTGGCGAAAACCCGCGAGGGCGGTAGGGCTGGTAAAGAGAAAAAAAAGAAGAACTCTCTCTCCCTCTCCACCCTTCACTTACGAAGCCGTCAGCTATCACACGCTCCGATGGCAAGCTCAACATCCCTCCACAATAATGGTGGCCACTACACCCCCGAGGGTCGGTCATCGCCAGCTCCCAGTTCCAATCCCAGCACTTCGGCTACAACGCCTTCACGGGCCAGCCGCCAGCTTCCGGTCTCAACCGGCTACAACGCCTTCACAGGCTAGCCGCCAGTTTTCAACTCCAGCCATGGCTACAACGCCTTCACAGGTCAGCCGCCAGTTTCCAGTCCCAGTCTTTGGCTACAACGCCTTCACAGGCCAGCCGCCAGCCGCCAGTTTTCGGTCCCAGTCTCGGCTACAACGCCTTCACAGGCCAGCCGCCAGTTTCCAGTCCCAGTCTTCGGCTACAACGCCTTCACAGGCCAGCCGCCAGCATTCAGTCCCGGCACTTCGGTTACAACGCCTTCACAGGCTAACCGCCAGTTTTCGGTCCTGTTGTCCTCCTGGTTTTGATGATGACCACCATGATATGACAGGTTTATGTATTATTTGATAATCTGTTATGTGGCAAGTATTTTTGTTGAGAATTACTGCAGGCAATAGGCAGCGTCGACGCCACAAGCTGAAAGGGTCGACGCAGCCTTCAGTTCCTCCAAGTTGAAGCACACTTCATCAAGACTGCGTCGATGTCTCAAGCAAGACAGCATCGACGCTGTGACTGGATCTCAAGCTGTTTAAGTCACGCTCATACTAACTGCGTCAACGCCACTCGGGTGCAGCGTCGACGCGGTTGCCTCCAGAAGCCCAAGACAGAAATCTGTCCTCAAGCTACCTTCACACAGCGTCGACGCATCCAGATGCTGGCGTCGACGCACCCAGACCCAGACAAGTGATCGGGCAGAAGAACTGGATAAAGTGGGCCAGCCACGTCTGCAAATGAAGTTCACACTTCCTCCGTTAGTCCAGAAGCTTCTCCACACGTGGGCAAATGATTGGGAATCTCGTGGGGCCCAATCCTACGCGGGAAAACAAAAAAGGGAGATAGAGAAGTGGATTTCGATCTCTATCCGATGAGTAGAGGAAAAAAGAGAGAGGAACGAAGTGAGGCATTCCTCTTAGGAGAACTAAGAGCAGGGGGATATTCGAAGACTGTCCAGTGCGAAGTTTGCAGTACAGGTTCGTCCTCCTGGTGAAGTAGATCAGACGCTGAAGAACCGTGGAAGCATCAGTCTGATCTAGCCTCAATTGTAGAGGAGATCATACTCAGATCGTGCTGTTCATCCCTTCAGGCTACACTCTCTTCTGATGCGCAAGAAGCCTGAAGATTCATTGACCAGCGTCTTCTGAGTTCATTCTTTACTTTGTATTTTTGTTTTTCTTATACATTGTTATATTCGGATTACTATTCCACTGGGATATAGTGGACAGGTTTGTTCTGATCCAGAGTGAGTTCTGAGATCAGAGGGAGAACAGACTTCGTGTCTGCAAGCTGTTTGACAGCGGTTCTGTGACAGTGTGTTGCTGTCTTCTGCAGATTGGATCTGCAGGTCAGAGAAGGGTTCTTCTCTGGTTTTAGCATAAGCTGTAAAGCTCAGCGGTGATCCCCACCGGGTTGGTGAGGGGGTGGACGTAGGTCTCGGGATAGAGACCGAACCACCTTAAAACTCCTGTCTCTCGTGGTTTGTGCTTGTGGTTTGATTTCGTGCTTATTGTCTCGGTTAGTGCACTTAGATATTGCGTTTCCCTTCTAGAGTTCACGGAGTGAGGTTTTGCCTGTGCTATCACAGAGTGTGCGATCGTTTTATTTTGTTTAAAATTTTAAGTGGTCAATCTATTCACCCCCTCCCCCTCTAGCTTGACAATCCTCTGCTCCCAACAGGTCCCAGTCACGGCTACAACACCTTCACAGGCCAGTCGCCAGCTCCCAGTCCCAGTCACGGCTACATCACGTTCACAGGCCAGCTGCCAGCTCCCAGTCCCAGTTACGGCTACAACGCCTTCGCAGGCTAGTCGCCCAGCCCCAAATCCCAGCTTCGGCTACAACGCCTTTACAGGCCAGTTGCTCAGTTTCCAGCCCCACTCTTGGCTATAACGCTTTCCCAGGCTAGCCATCTGACCCAGTTCCAACTCCCAACCATCGCACCTTTGTAGGTCACCCAGCTGGCTTCGGCTCCAGTCCCCATTCCCAGTCACAGTCCCAGCCTCAATTTCCAGTCCCTCTCTCAGTCCCGGTCTTGGTTGCCATGTCCTCCTAGGCCGCCCAACCAGTTCAATCCCAGTTTCCCAGATGCGTACAATTCCCATTCTTCGGCTAACAGCCTAATGCTAGCCAATGCTCCACCATCCAGTTTAGAGTCAATACACCCTCCAGAATCACCTCTTCAACCCTAAGCCACATAAACCGCACTGTTCTTATGGGCCTATGTTGGTCCCCTGGTATCCAGGCTTTCACCCTCCAGGGGGATTGGCCCCACATATGGCCCTTTCTTTCCCCTACTACCTAGTACTCAACCTCCAGCTTCTAACCCCTTCTTAAACCCGGTCCCTATTATCCCTTATCACTCATGACGATGCGTCGTAGAACAAGCATGCACGACTAACAATAAGTGGTTGTCAGTTCCTACGCATCATCCCATTCCATCGAAGAAGGGAGGGAACAACCCAGTAAACAAAGGATCTGGAGTTTGTCATTAATACTCTGTAACAGGAGCCCAAGACATGCCCTTAGGGTAACAAAATCCATACATTCCAGACATCAAAAAAAGGGGGGGGGGGGAAGATACAATCAGGGCTCCGGCTTAGTCCCCTCCAGCGCCGCAAGGTGAAAGTCTTCTACTGCAAGCTCCGCCTCCAAGGTGGACAAGAGCTGGGCACTGGCTCCGACTATGGTCTTAGCCGCCTGCCACTCGGCTCGGATGTGCTCAGCGACTGCCTGCTGCTCCTGCCAGGCCTTCCTCAAGACCTCATCCTGACTCTCTACCTCCCTCAGCTGTGCGGCTCGCTCCTGAGATGCCAACGTGGTTGCTTTGGCGTGACACCTCTGCTCAGCTATGGCTGACACAAACCGAGCCAGCTGCTCCTGTGCCTCTCGGATCATCGCCAGCCTCTGAGTCCTCTGCTCCTGCACCTCGCGGAGTCGCAGGTACTCGGCCCAGATCCCAGCAAACCCAGACATCCAGAGCTCACGTGGAAATCCGAGCACGTGGTAGCCCTGGGTGTACTCCCGCAGCCGTTGCCTCAGGTCCTCCGGAGAAGGGTGGGGCTCACTCTGTGAGTAGCCTCGCGCCCGCTGAAGCAGGGTGGCACCTGCACTCGCCTCCAGTAATGGCTCTGGCGGGGAGGCGAATGAAGGCCACTAGACCCCCAAATCCAGAGAGAGGTCCCCAGACGCAGCCAACACCCCAGTGGAACCTGCATAGTTCCAATAAACACCAAAGGGAGTCAGTGCCACATGAAAGGTTTCCTTCGATAAACAAGGTGAAAAACCTGAGAAAAAGAAGGAGACAAGCCTTGGCTCCTTACCTGGAGCAAGTCCAGCTGTCCCTGCGGCACCATCTGTCGGAGTCGGGGAAGGCAACTGCACCTCCACCTCCACAGCATCACCTGTCGGGGTCGGAGAGGGCAATGATTCCTCCACCACCCGATCATCTCCAGCAAGCACAGGTGGGACAGGGGGCTCCTCCTGCCCGCCCTCATTAGGAGCCGACACGTGCTCCTCCCCGGACTCTGACGCTGCAAGTAACCCAAGAACGTCAGCACTCTGCCTTATAGGACTAATAAGCGCCAAATGAAGACAGAAAGGACCACCGCATACCTCCAGGAGCGGCCCTCGCCGAAACTTCCCTACCAGCAGAGGCTCCGGAGGATGAAGAGCTCGAGCTCGAACTCTCCTCTGTCTCCATCTCTGAGCCGTCGTCATCTGAAGAGCTCGATGAGGTCCCCGATGGACTCCCAGAGGTGGCCGAACCTGAAGCTCCTGCAAGCCAATGCAGCAAACAAGGTCATCACCAGACCTAGCTCCATATAAAGACACCTCTCCAGCTAAGAGTTGCAAACAGAAAACTCACCGGTCGGAGCACTCCCCTCCGAAACCTTCTCGATATCGACGATCTCCTCGTCCCCCTCAGCAGAGGCCACTTTGGTGGACCCCTCCTCCACCATCTCAGCCCCGTTGCGGGGTAGCTCACCTTCTTCTAGAGGCGAAGGTACACCTGTAAACAACATCGACATGACCTCATCACTAGAAGACAATCAACAACAAGAGGCTTAACATAAATGATTAAGTCCCCAGCTACGTACCTGAGAGTCCCATGCTCGAACACCCAACCAGCCCCACAGCGCAGGCCGACACCACAGTTGGCAGGGAAGCTCGCTCCACTCCTACCAACAGCTGCGGCAATAGGCTAGACACTTCTTCAGTCGCGGGCGGCATTGAAGCACTTCTTCCCTCAGGCTCCCCCTCAAAGGAGGGAAGGGACACTGAAGGGCCGGTACGAACCAGCTCCTGAATCATCTCCAGAGTAGTGGCTGGATCCTCACCTGGCGAATGACATCATAAAATCTGTCAGTATCGGCATCCCCGTGACTATACAAGGGAAGGGCAATGCCCTCCGTAACAGTTCAATACTTACCCAAGCCATCCTGGGTAGCTACGGGCTCCTACCCGTCTACAGATGGGGGCACCTCGCCTCGCATCTCAGAAGAAGCTGCGATCTCTGATGCCCCAACTACCTCTGCATGACGCTGGCAACTATGTCAACTCCCAGAATCAAATACAGCCATGAACGTAACATGCTCGGTCCCAGAGTCATTTACCTGGCTGGGCATCCTTGGAAGCCTTCCATGGCTTAAAGTCGGGGAAGGTCTCAACATTGGGGGCAGTCTCGTCCATCATACGAAGAAGCCCCTCCATATCTATCCCACAATCGCCCCCGTCGTCGGGAAGTGGGTCGACCTCCTGAGGCGACGAGAAGGCCACGTCAGCCCCGGTCTTCAGTGGTGCTGTGAAAAGCAAATCCAATCGTACAAGGTTAGCCAATCGTTAAGGATAAATCAATATAAAGCAAGTGGGTGGATATGGCACTTACTCAGAGCCGGCTCCGCCTCGATATGCTCCCCGGCAGTGGGTCCCCAAGAGGACTCACCAACCTCCCTGACTCCAGCCTCCACCTGGGGGCGCTTCCTCCGGGGTTGAAGGGCCCCGTCACCATCCCCAGAAGATGTCCCTATGGAGGGGTGATCCCTATCCGCCGCAGAACCTGCCAAACACAACCGCACAAGATCTCCCAGCCATATGCCATAGAAAATAACAAAGCAGAGCTAGCAGGCTAATCAAGAGGTCTTACCTGAAGTCACGAAGGGGGTCAGTGGCAGAGGAACCAACTGCTCTGGCTTCAAGCTCACAACCCGTGCGGCCTTCACGACCGCCTCCTTCACGTCCCTCAGGGTGTAGGCGCACTCAATGAGGGATACGAGCTCTACGGGTCCAGCCGACCCGATCGCATGGGCGATATGATGCCTCCAGTCATCAGTCGCCGTATCTGCAAAGCTCCCCTCAGGGAGCACCCGGTCCAGCGAACCCCTCTGCTCGAACCCACAGTCAGCTAGAAACTGGGCCCACTAAGTCCTCGACGTCCTGGGTCGAGGTGTCCTGACTCCAGTAGCTCCAGGCGTCGCCCGCGCCTGCCTGAGGGGCTTCAGTGCCCCGTTGCCGCTCTGCCCCATCGACAAAGAGCCTCGTCTCCCCCGGGGCACCTGCTGCGCCAGCCTCTCTACCTCCCGACGGGTCCGGGAGAAACGAGTCCGTAGGTACCCATCATCTAGCGCAATGAGGGGTAGGTCCTACCTCAGGAGACAGGTCTCCTCGGCTTTTCGGATCGCCGAGGCCTTCTGTCGGTACTGATGACTATGCTCGAACCACCACCTGACATAGTGGATGTCGAACCATCCCCTGCGTCCCGGCCCAGGCGTTGGCAGTCGCTCCGGCTCTCGGTGACAATAGAAGTCCCACCACGCTGCGGCTAGCAAGTGTGTGTCCCGGCCTCTATACTGGCGACCTGCCAACGGGAACTCTAGGTTCGGCAGGATCCCCTGGTCGTACCCGAAGTTCCGAGCAAACCTGTGCGGGTAGTACGGCTCTAAGAAGCTCGTCAAGGACCGGTGTAAAGGTAGCACTGTTGGCCGAGTGCTCATCACCCACTCTGTATATAATGACGCGTCCGACTCTTGCTGGTAAGGTAGGACGCAGGTCGCCCCACCATTCGAAGGCACCAGGATCAGGTGGGAGTCCCTGGTGGCACCATCAAAGGGAATACCCTCCTAGCCCCTACTGGGCAAGTAACACAAAACTCTCCTGGCTTCCTCCAGCTGTACAACTACGTCCCCATCTGGCTGTCTGGTGAAGCTAAACAACAAAGGTGCCGCCTGGTTCGCTACGGACCCGTGAGACACCAACCCTGGGAACAACAGCCCAGCCCATGCACTGAGGTAGTGAGTCGGCAAAAGCAGGCTCCGCTCACGTGGCGCCGGGTGCGCCGCCAGTAACCCCAGTCCCTGATAAATATTAGCCAAAGCCGCTGGGGCTAAGGCCAGCCTCCGTCCCTCTGCCAATTGGCACGTAGGCCACAACAGCTCTACTCTCAGCTGGCCGTCCTCCCCGTGGGGGACCACAAACGTCACCAAACAGTATGCCAAGTACGCGGCCAAGTGGGTCACGTCCGACAGCCTCTGGGGGTTACACCCCTTCTGTGGTGTGTAGATATACCTCGTGTATGTCCGAAAGCACAACTCCACCTCTATGTACTCCTCCCAGGGGGTCTGGTCCCTCACGAACTCCTGGTGAAAGCAAAAGTGTCCGTCATAAAAGTGGCGAATCTACGCGTTCAGCGGCACCCTGGGAGTCTGCGCCGCTCTTTCTTTCCCAGCCAGGGCTAAATCCCTCCAGGTCTTCAGCAAATACTGATAACTATAAGAGACCCGATATCGTCCATGTTCGTCAGTGTGGCTACGATGGAGGTCATCCAGCACTACCTCCTCGTACCCCTCGCCGCTGATCGGCAACCCAGAGATCCTGCACAGGGACCACAAGTCTAACGAGGTCTCTCCCTCAGCCGTTGCCATGGTGTTCCACCTGCGATTGAAGCGCTCTATCAATGCCTGTAGAAGTCCTGTGTAGCAATGATACCCATACGGAGCCACAGTCACAACATATCGGATATCAGCTCGGTCTAGTAGCACCCGGTAGTGGTGCACTATACCCATCAACCACTCAGTAGCTCCCTGGCGATATCTGTGTGACGAAATCACCGCCAGCGGCCATACCAGCTGACGGCGGTCTGTCGCAGAACCCCGGATAGAAGGCTGTGGTCGTCATAGCCCTCTCCGGCGTACTCCAGCCCTGATGGCTCCAGTGCAAATCCCGGACTGCCCTCTGTCTCTGCTCGATGGTGTCCATGCAAATCCCAGAAAGTGGGACCCATCACTCTGGCGCAGACTCCAAACTGGTCTGCTCTGCTATAGAAGCCCAGGTATTCAGCACTGGGAAACTGACTCTGCCTCCAGTAATCCACAGAGAAACTTGGGAAGCCGCAAAGGACAATTCCGTGTAAGCTGTCTCGGCCCACTAAGATCGCCCGCTCCAGCCGGCGACGGGCTCCAGCAACCCGAGAGTCACTCTCCTCCATGCCTGGCAGGGCAAAGCGCCTGATGAACTCAAACAAGTGACGGACCAGAGGGAACTCCACTGGGTAGCCGCCGCTGCGATCATAAGTGTAAAGCCCGCCCGCCTCCGACGCACTGGCCAGCTCCACAACCCCAACCCCGTTGCCGCGCTCGCCGACAGGGCCCTCTGCCACAGCTGCCTGTCCACCATCGAGCTGCTCCACGTTGGCCGCAGTGATGACTGGAGGGCCCAAAGGGAGCATGGGCCGCTTGGTCCTCCTCACCCAGTGGTTCTCCTCCCGGACCACACGCCTCGGGACCCTCTCGTCCTTGCCAAATCGGGCCATAGCTGTAAGACATAGCACAAAAATGGTCAGTATGCCAGAAATTCAACACATACAATACAACAGATCACAAATATATGAAGCGTCAAAATGAAACTACAACAACTCAGAAGGAGAGGTTCACGGGCCGTACGCCCTCGTCTCCACCTCCGACGCACGACCCGTGGGGGGCATTTGTTGTACTCGGACTATTTCCCCAGCAAAATACCCAGAAATAAGGGTTCAGGAATTTCCTCTAACACCTTCAAGGCATGGGCTACTCAGCCCCTCCGACAACCCAACGGGCCCGACCAACGGCCCCAACCCGCTAGCCGAGGCGTACGGTGGCCCTAGCAATCGATCGGGACCGCTCCCGACTCATAAGTTGCGGACTTTCCCCGCACTCTACACGACCACCCGGGCCATCCCAGGGACGCTACGACTACAAGCCACGCCACGTGGCACTCAGCGAAAAGGCTAGGGGGCCCACCCCAGGATGCCTTCCTTCAACCCTCTTAGGTAAAAGGGAGACCCAAATAGGTCAACCACAGGCTGGAGAGGCCCACAGTACGTGTGTACGGCTCACACACGTGTGTTCGGCATTTCGCCGAACACCTTGTGGGCGCACATGTTTCAACCCTTCTACACCAACCCACGGGCCACCCCGTGGTTCCAGAACACCAATTGGGTCCCACAACGACCCCCAGCAAGTCGGGGCCACCCCGACTCTCAGACATGTGGCAACGAGCCACTAAACTTAGCTCTCGGGCCAACCCAAGGCTACTCTGCCAACCCGCCGTACAACATGGCACGTAGTACGAGGTAAGGCCCATCGGCCCAAGGTGCCTCTTCCCAGGCCCTACGGACTTCTTCCCTTGGCTCTAGGCCAAATCCAAGGCCCGTCGGCCACCTACGCGGCTCGTTCGGCGACCCGGGGTGTGTCGGGCATTCGCCCGAACACCTTGTGAGCGGCCATTACGACTCGAGGAACAATGGCTTTCATGGGCCATTTCAACATCCCGGAACTCCGTATCCTTCAAAGGATATCCCCAGACGACGAAAGAAGACCCCCGGGGGCCAATTCGCCCCGAGGCGCGGTCGCGTGCCCCCAGGGAGGGCGTCCTCCCCCGGGGGCCGTGCCCTCTCTCTCCAGCATGGTGGCCCCACGGCCCCGCTCAGTTCCAGTTCGTCCGATTATCAGCCTTTGTTTGTCCGACTCCCTAATCTGGGGGGAAGGGTTCGCACCGCTCATACGCACCAGTTCGTGGGAGCAACGCGTGGGAGCACGAAGTAACAGCACGGGGGAGCGGTCCTCGACAGTCAACGCAGTCACAAGTCTCCACGTATCCTCCCAGCACTTGTCCTTTTCTTCTTAGTTTAATTCAGGAAGAAAAATACACAAAAAACCGGGTTTTATAGAGGCGGGACCACTCCCTCTCTCTCTCTACCTGGTCCGCCCAAACCCCCCATGGGGAGGGGTTTAGGCGGACCAGCCTAGACCCCCAGGCTGGTCCGCCTAAACCCCTAGATAATAATAAAAAAGACTTTTTAATTAAAAAAGGGACCACTTTGGTCCGCCTAAACCCCCTGGGGGAGGGGGTTTAGGCGGACCAGCTTGGACCCCCAAGCTGGTCTGCCTAAACCCCTCCAAAAAAAAGAAAAAGAATTACACCCTCTGAAGAGGGGTTTAGGCGGACCAGACTAGCCCATGGACTGGTCCGCCTAAACCCCCCCTAGAGGAGGGGTTTAGGCGGCCCAGACTAGCCCCTTGGGCAGGTCCGCCTAAACCCCATCCCTTCCACTCTGACACACACACACAAAACACATAAAAAACAAATAAAATAATAATAATAATACTATTTGGGGGGTTCACCCAGACCAAGTTGGACCCTCAACTTGGTCTGCCTAAACCCCACCCCTTCAACTTCTATAAATTGCCCCCTTTGCAAGCTTAAAAGACACATGAGAAGAAATGTAAGAAGCAACGCACGAACACACAGTCGGGCGAGCGATCTTCCCCGGCCTAATTGTCGCACCCTCGGACTCCCGAGGCTTTCGACAAGGGTCGGGAACGCGAGGAGACAAGTGCGCGCGCGTTTGGCTTGCTAGTCGGCTCACACACACCGGGGGTATGTCTCACGTACTCCCCTTACGCAGTGTCTAGCCGTCTCACACCAAGTCCATCCCCGCCACATGTAAGATGATCGTACCAACGGCAAATACGCCCGCATCCCGGGTCTGCCCGTGTACGTTAACTCACGACTCTTACGACGGCGACGAAGGGCATTTCATAATGTCGCGTCGGCCCGGACACAGAACCGCGTGCCCGCCGCTTATCTCCCAGTCGGCCATCGGCCCCTCAGATTGACAAATCAAGTCTAGTCAGACCTCTGGCCCGGGACTCATAGTCCCGGGGCCGACCTCGACTCTCCAGCATGACAACACTCACCGCCCGAGACCCGGACCCTACCGCTCACCTCGAGCCGTGTCCTATCTCCGCCAGACGCTAGTCCGCGTCCGCTCTGGCCACCAAGGCAGTCGGACCCACACCAACTCCTCTGTAAAGAGGCCCTCTAGAACATGCGGATACCCGCTTTATCACGCAATGACCCGAGGACCGACCCACGTGTCGGAATTGTCCCGCGGCTTGATCCAGTTGTACTTTGGCCCACTCGGGCCCGCTTGTAAAGCCCATGTGGCTCATCATAAAACCAGTGAAATACATATGCCCGCGTTCGGGCCCCCAGCTTCCTACCCACTCCACTCGACATCCGTGCCCATCACCCTGACCCTAGTTAACACCCCTCGGTCTTACGCTTACCCCTAGCTGCTAAACGCCCCCAGCCCTCTACCCATGGCTTCAGACACATATACAGACTTTTCTTCAGCATGGAACGAAGGTATTCGGATTCAATCCGATGTAAATAAACACCGGTTGCTTGCGGCTAGTGGGGAAAGACGTCCTGTACACGATTCCCGCAATCGCTTACGCACTCGCACCCATGGAACCCCTTCTCTCCACGTGTCGCCCGATCTCCCGAGCCCACGTGCTGCGCCCTGGTGGCGCTTCCCCGGTCAAACCTTGGTTCCATGAGTGATTGTCGAGAGATCAATTGGCACGCCCGCATCTTGTCCAGTTAACCTTTATCCCGACACTTTCTTCCCATTCGACCCTTTCCGACTTTCCGTGAAAGGAGAGTGCCCGATACCGCCGTGAGAGGCATGCACCCGTAAGGAGGATATCCGAGACATATCAAGTTCCCGTATTTTCCTTCCCGTATTTTTCAGTCATTGTTGCGCCCATAAGGAGGATATCCGAGACATATCAAGTTCCCGTATTTTCCTTCCCCGCTGTATCCCTTCCTTCACCCCGTATAATCGGCATAAAAACCCACGCAACAATGACTGAAAAACTCGGGACATTACAGCCCTCCCCCCTTAAACAAATTTCATCCTTGAAATTAAGAAAAAGGCATGGGGATAGGGGAGAAGACTCACCCGAACAAATAAGGATACAGCTACCGCATCTTATCCTCACGCTCCCACGACGCCTCACCACCGGAGTGACGTTGCTAGACTACCTTAACCAGAGGGATAACCTTGTTCCGCAGGCACTGCTCACGTCGATCCTCGATGCGGATAGGGTACTCCGGAAGGGACAAGTCTGGGGTCACCTCGGGCCAAACGGCGTTCTCCAGAATGTGGGAATCATCGGGCATATACCTCTGCAGCATAGACACATGGAACACAACATGCACGGCAGACACCTCCGGGGGTAACTGCAACCGATAGGCAACTTCACCAATACGTTCGACAATAAGAAAATGACTAATGTAGCGGGGACTCTGCTTCCCACGCATGCCGAAGCGCATTACACCCTTCATGAGAGAAACTCACAAAAACACCCGATCTCCCACAGCAATAGCTGAGCGGCTGCCTCCTCCGATCGGCATAGCTCTTCTGTCGGCTCTGCACTGCCAATATCTTCTGCTGAACCAGATGCACCACCTTAGTACACTGTTGTACCAAATCCGGTCCTGTCAGGACACGCTCTCCTACCTCGAACCAATCAAGCGGAGTCTGACAAGGTCTCCCGTACAATGCCTCGTACGGAGCCATACCAATTGCAATATCACGGAACCTTCGTATCATTCTTTTCGGGTCCCGGATTTATTTTCTTGGAGGTTTTGTTCTAATTTTTCCCAGAGTTATCTTTCGGACATTTTTCGAGTTCGGATCCGTGCGTTTCGGATCAGTTTCGGAGGTCCCGGAACGTGTTCTATGGTTTCCCGTATTTTTCCCTGACAGGACCTACGGAACTCCGTAGCGGGTAAACCGAGTCGTTCATCTACTCAGGGATGGTACCACAGTGATCCGCGTGTTCCAACGATCGCGGGGGTATATTTTTCTATTTTTCCATATTTTTCAAAAAATCCAGATTTTCTATATAACCCCAATTCTTTTTCTTTTCTTTTCCCCCTTTCTCTTTATTCTTCTTCCTCTTTTCTTCCCGTTGGAGAACCGACACCCTCTCTTTCCCCTCTCCTCTTCCGGTGGTGATGGGGCGTGCCCCTCCGGTTGTAGACGGTGGTGGGTGACAGCGTGGCGGCGAGGTGATCACGGTGGCGTGCGTGGCTCGCGGGAACTCGAGGAAGAACGAGCGATTTTTGAAGAACGACGCCGATCTAGGCATTTTTGGGCTTCTTTGAGGCAGGGTGACGGATCCCTACTTCTTCCCTTGCGTTCCCCGTGATTTTTAGTGCGTGGAAAGTCGAGAGGGACGTGTTTTCATGCCGGGATGGGGAAACTCCATGTTTGGGGGGTGAGCCGGATTTCACCGATTTATTACGTTTATAGCCAGATTTTTGGGGTTTCTAGCATGCTGGGTGTTAAGGGAGTGGATTCCCTTTTGTTTTCCCTTCACCAGGGGGTGAATGGACGTGATTTTTGGATTTTCCGTGCGTATTTCACGAACCAGGCACGGCCCGTTGTCGCGCTACCTTCCAGGAGCGCGATCTTGAGATCGTGCTACCTCTTGTCACCGCGTTCATCGGGGAAGATGAACAGTGGTCCGTCGGCCTGTCGATAAAGAACGCGCCTGCCGAACCAGGCGCGACTTTGTGAATGCGCTAGGTCATGCCAGCGCGTCTATGGTCTATCGCGCTAGGTTTCCATAGCGCGTTACTGATTAACTGATAAGTGTCCATTTTCTATAGTAATTCATCGAACGTACATAATTTTATATGCATATAATTAGGTAATTATGCATATTTCATTGTTAACATCAACTCCGCATTTAAATTGGAGCTTTCACGTAAATTGATTAATTTGGTGATATTATTTAATAAATTAAAATTGAGGGCCATGGACATTAATTCACCATTGCATAATTATGAATATTTGAGATTCATGTGCACATTGTGGTAATTTTTCTGTACTAAATCATAATTGTGTGTGTGCTGGACAGAGAAGGTAATTACAAAAGAAGCCGGGGGCAAAACGGTCATCACCACTTTGACCAAGTCAAATAAAGAATTCAAAATATTTTGGTTAGAGGGAAAAAAAAGTTTAAAATTTTGAATTCAAGGTTTGAAAAGGATGAATTCAAAGTTTAAGTTTGAAATGGAGGAAAAAGACATTCAAAGTTTGAAAAGGAGATTCAAAGTTGGAAAGGGGGTGCGCAAAGTCCAAGAAAGGGGGTGCCCACCTCCTTTTTCTTTTCCCCATACACCATCTTCTATCTAAATCTCAGCCATTTATCACCTTTTGATACAATCTCCACCCTCCATTGACCCAACTTTCCCTATAAATCGCCCATGACAAGGAGGTGAAGGGGAGTTTTTTTTGGCAATCTTTCACTCTTTCTCTCCCAACCTTAGGTCACCGATTTCACCCTCTTTTATTCCTTTTCTCCTCCAGCTTTCTTCATGTAAATTCTTTGCTTTTAAGTCCTCTACAACTTCTTCTTCTGCATCATCTTCTAATTCTCTCTGATTTTCGAGCTATTTCATGTTTTTCACTGTGCTATCCTATTCATCTGTGAATCAATATTTCTCTCTGTTCTTCCCCTTATTTCTCCTCTGTCTAGTCATTTTCTCCAATTACTGTCTTCATGAAAGTTCTTTATTTTTAAGTTTTCTACAATTTTTTATTCTGCACTATCTTCTAATTCTTTCTAGTTTGGAAGTTATTTCCCATTTTGAACTTGCTATCCTATAATTGTACTGTTCATCCGAGGTGCTAGCTTCGCTTATGCCTCCATTTTGAAGCCCTTCTGCTCTTTTTTTCTCTTTGAGTTCTTCATAAAAGTTCTTCCTCTCTTCCCCTTCTTCAACTTCTTCTTCTTGGGCATCCCCTACTTCATCTTGGTTGTAAAGTTATTCACCCTCCAAAGATAGTTTCAACGATGAAGGTGACTTCCTGCCGGCGTAAACGATATCTTCCGCAAGGTGGTTCGTGATCCAAGGTCAAGAGAGGACGGCGCTGTCATCACCATTGCTGCCACCATCTTCACATCTCAGGCTCATCCTTTTGTTATTACTTTAGTTTCATTTTACTTCATTGTAATCTCGTCACATCTTTATTGTAAGCTTGTCTTGCATTTCATGTACTTGTTTCTTTATGTTAATGAAAGAAGTGTTCATTTTATCTAGGTATTGTTCATCTTCCCTCTCTTCCTCCTTCTTCTACCTCTTCTTATCCACTTTATGTAATTATTTTCTAAAGCATAGGCTCATAGTCATAAGTGTTTTTTAATTAAGTGTTTGGTTCGTTCATCATTTCATTATTTTCTTTAAGCAAAGTAAAATCACAAGTGTTTTCCAAAGGACTCCAAGATTTTTAACTCTAAAAAATCTCTTCTTCCCTATGGATTCGACCCATGCTTGCCATAGTACTACGTTCTTTTTTAATCATTTTGTGCGAGTTCGGTTTTAAGATTGTTAGCGCGCGTGTAGTAACGACATACATTTCCGCGTTATCAATTTTTGGCGCCGTTATCGGGGAAGAATAATGATTTTTTATTTAAGAACTTTATTTTCCTTGTGTTTATAGTGTAATAATAAAGCTCTCTTTTCTTATTTTTTTGTGCAGAAAAAAAGAAAAAAATTAAAAAAATCAGAGGTAAGTCTACCCTTCTTTCTTTTATCTTTTGATTTTATCATTCATTAAAAAAAATAATGAGGGATCACTTTTCAAGTAAGTATCCAAACTTTCCCTCTTTCATTCTAGTTTCATTTTTCCATTTTACATATCTTGTGGTTAGATAGGTTCATTAAAAAAAATTAAAAAAAATCACTTGCACCAAAAATAAAAGACTTCATTCAAGAGTACAAATCACACCATCCATGTTCTAGGCCATGCATCATTTAGCATATGATTTTTCCTTGTTATTTAATTTCTGCATTATATTTTAGAGATTGCAAGGGGCAAGGTACGTTCTACTTATCCTATTCTAGCATGCATATATTTTAAGGACAACACCCCTAAATAACATAAGGTGGGGATTTCATCACCCTTCCTTAGCCCACAAATCACATTTCTCTTGCATCTTTGCATGACCTAAGCTTTAAATAAAATTCAGTAGACATTGGCCCTAGGATCACACTATGATTTTAGTACGATTTAGGTTTACCCACTTGTGGAAATCGGTGCCTAAGGCAAGGCGGTCAGATGGCAAACATCTTAAGCGGGCTAGTGGTTTAGTAATTAGGTCCCTATGAAAGTAGGGAGAGCCTCCCACTATCCCACCCCTTACCTGGCTGGTGAAAATATTGAGGGTGAACTTAAGTTGCACTTTAATCATTTTGTGAAACCTCATTTGTAGGTTTAGGTCACATCTAGGTCATTAGGTAATTTGTGTGTCAACTTGTTTGTGTATGTAAAAAATAAAAAAAATAAAAAAATAAAAAAAAAATAAAAAATAAAAAATTCTTCCTCTTCTCTCTTGTCATCTCAGTTAGTGTTAAAAAAATAAAATACCCAAATACACAAATAAAAAAAATAAAAAACTAATAAAAAATGATATCTATGGATCAGGTTTTTAACCAACTTAATTGCTTGACCCAAAATCACTTCACTCAAATGGACCCAAACTCCTTTACACAACCTACCTTTCAAGATGATCACACATGGGCCCAGTCGGCTCATTATGTAGGTGAGTACCCGACCCAATTTTCATCTTACCTGTCCTTCAATGAAAGCTCGAATCCTTGATCGGCCCAACAAGAGAACTCCACACCCATGACAGCCCAATATCCTTATCATCCCCAAAATGAAAACAAATTTGCTCAATCATATTTAGGGGACCATATGCTATTCTCTTCTCATGAGTAAACATCAATATGTCAAAATCTCCCTACACCTTCTTGCACTCCTATCTTTGAGTGGGGAGATCAAAATAATTTCTCTTGGAAAAACTCTCAATGTCAAGCTCCATGCTCTCTTGAGCCAAAATTTTTAACCCAATTTGATCAAAATCAATATGGAGAGTATGACACATACTTCCCATCATCTCAATATCAATATGATCATCAACATATTCCTTCCACCCCTCCAAACAATGGTTCCAACAATGAAGAAAAAATCAACCAATTGATTCAAATCATTTTGAATAATCAACAAAGTATCGGCTCCCTCCAAACTAAATTGGACCAAGTCACAAGAGCCACATATGAAATGGGCCAATTGTCTAACCCCAGTGATGAAACCTTTGAAGATCAAGTCTCTCAATTCACCCAATACATTTATTCTTGCCAACAACCCATGGTTTCTTTACCAAATGAAACTCTTGACCAAGGTAATGAGAGACTTGGGGAAGAATCATATCAAAAAGAATTGGGGATGACTAGTAAGATGGCTTATGCGATTAAGGAGTCCACACCTATCTATATGGAAAGACACAAGGAGTCGGTTGAGATCAAGTTGGGGGGTGACTTAAATGATTTACAAAATGGTGCCATTCAAAACTATGAAATTGAGAATATGAATGGCCCAATTGAGGAAGAATGTAGAAAATAAGAATGTCTAGTTGAAAATGATGACGACAAAGCCATGGAATGTGACCTTCCTCACTTAGAAGAATATCATGAAAGGATCGCATCAAAAGATTTCTTATTTCATCTCACTGTCCCACAATTGGAAAAATTGATTGACATCCTCCCTATGTTAGAACAATGTGAACATTTTGATATGGAGAGTGTCATCACCAACTCATGTGAGGATAAGCATAGGGAAGAAGATAATGTTGATATTGTAATTATGATGAATGATAACTCTCTTAAGGAAGAAAATGGTGAAGGGCCTTTGAGTGAACTATTTATTTCCCATTTAGATGCCCCACTTGTGGAGAATATAACTAATAATCTCATTTCGATAGAACATATTGATAACGGGGCATCACTTGAAGAAATTGAGAGCATCACTCCAAACACCAAAGGTCCATCTGAGGATATGTATGAAGAGGAGGATTTCTTAGTGATTAATAATCCTATTGAGTTAATGAAGTTGAATTTGGAATACCCTCCTCCTCTTGAGGAATCTGATGAAGGGACCCTCTTAGAAAAATTCACATTTGAATTGACCTATGATGAAGGGTCCAGGCGGGAAAGATTAACATTTGATCTTCCCACCTCACCATTGGAACATTCGATTGATATTCTTAATGTAATTGGTGATGGTGATAAAGGGGCCTTGTTGGAAAGATTTACATTTAGTATATCTACCCCATTACTGAAAAGTTTGATTGATAAACTTCATTCGATTGATGAGTTTGATGAAGGGGCATTCTTAGAAACTTTCACATTTGATCTAACCCCTGAACCCCACCCCATAAAGTTTGACTCATTAGATGGGATAGATTTTGGGCTCACACCTCCTTCCACTTCGCTCCCCTTGCAAGCTAAACCTCTACAATATGACACTCTCAAACTTGAAGAGGATATGTCAACCATATTCACATTTGATTCAACTCCCCTTCAGGAAGATCAATTGATTAATGCCCTTAATGCTTATGAGCTGCCTATCTTTGACCAAGTGTCTTTGGAGGAAGAAGTCATTAAAGGGGTAGTTAGGTGGGTAGATACAGGACAAGGAGACCGATGGATAGATATTGGGCAGAGATTCCATCCCGATCTTGATAGATTAATGGCTATTGATTGTTACATGACCCCTAAAGATGAGAACTGGCTCACACATGTTATTAAGGTTAAAATCAATAATGTTCGAGACCAGCATATTCTTGGCCCACATGCACACATGTATCATGTTATCTTCAAATGGCATGAATGTTTGAATTTAAACGAAGATCAGATAACATGGTGGCTAATCATGAAATCAACTTGTTGGTTAATGGGCCTCATTGTGCATGGCTGAAGACGTTAAACTTAGCATTTCTTGGGAGGCAACCCAAGTTTTTATTATGATTTATTTATTTATTTTGTAGGTGTGAATAAAAGATAAGTTGGGGGGAGAGAGAAGATTTTGCACCTATGTCTCGCCATTAACGGCCAAGTACTGCCTTTTATTCAAGCACTGATGCCCGTCGAAGTTCACTTCCGTCAAGTTGTATCATTCCTTCACAAATTTCATGTCTACATTGTTCATTACTCTATATTGTTCATGCCATTGAGGATAATGTCACCTAAGTTGGGGCGTAACTTGAGCTCTAAATTTCACAAAATACTTGCAACCTTTCATCACACCTCTAACAATTGCTTCATGTTCATATTTCGTGATGAGAATTTTTTTTTATGATAGGACTTAGAGTCTTACTTGTGATAGTAGGAAGTCAAAGGGGTGAATTAATTGGTTATGTCTTTAACCTTTTCCTCAGAATACATCTGAAATTCTATTGAACTTGCACACAATTGCACAATAACAAGATTGGTAGATGACAAACATTAGGATGATGGGAATTTCGCTTAACACTTAGGTGATGATTGATATTATGCCCATTCGTTGAAAGTAATCGTGAGGAAAAAGTTACCTGCCTGTTGGCACCGACTTATTTTCTTGAATTAATCGAGGATTAAGCATAGGGAAATACTCCCTAAATAGAGCAAAACGGCATATCACCAAAGTTGCTCTTCCAGTCAAGTTGAGCTCAGAAATCGAGACACTTCGTCGGGTCAAGTGGCGCAACATAACAATCGGGGATCGGCCCCGAGCAAACGGCACTATGCCATCCAGTTTCTCGACAACCGGGTCAGTTTCAGAATTCGGGACAACCTGCCGTACCTTACGGCACTCTGAAAAGATTCGGGGATCACCCCCGGGCACTCTGTATAGGCTGTCACACCACCGGCGCCTCAACAATCGGGTTAACCCGAGACTCAAAACAGCTTGCCGCATCATACGGCTCTTCGCCAAGGAGGGAGGGTCACCTCGATCACCAGACAAACGGCATCATCATGTCGACGTCCCAGTCAGCGGGCCAAACCAAGGGTCCTAACCAGCTAGCCGTGACCCGTGGCAACATCAACGATCGATCGGGTCCACCCCCGATCACTCAGTTTACGGATTTGTCCGCGTTCAACATAGCTACCCGAGCCGACCCAGGGGCACCTTGACTACAAGCCACGTCACCTGGCGCCCAACAATGAGGTCGGGGTCTACCCTTGAGTCGCCTCCCTCCAGCCCTCTGAAGTCAAAGGAAGACCCAATCAGGCCAACCACAAGCTTCAAGAGCTCACAACACCCGTATACGGCCCACGCACGCGTGTCGGGAATTTACCCGAGCACCTGGTAGGCGCGTATGCTCCAGCCACTCTACAGCAAGTACGAGCCCGACTCGGGACTCCCAGCAACCCATCGCTTCATGCACCAACATCGTGGGCCCTCGCACGTGGATCGACTTGCGCGGTCAGGTCGCGAGGGTCAAGGGGGCAGCGCCCCTTGGGGGGGTTTCCGGGGGCGGAGCCCCCGGAAGAAAATTTCTATTTATGGCGGGTCAAAACCCCAGTATAAAAACCCCAGTCTCACCCTCAGTCAAACCCCCAGTCAAACTCTTAGTCAAACCCCCAGTTAAACCCACTGTCAAACCCCAGTCAAACCTCAGTCAAACCCCCGGTAAACCCTCGGTCAAACTCGCGTAAACCCCTCTGGGGAGGGGTTTAGGCGGACCAACCCAGCCCCTTGGGCTGGTCCGCCTAAACCCCCGTGGGGGGAGGGGTTTAGGCGGACCAGCCTCACCCCCAAGGCTGGTCCGCCTAAACCCCCATTAAACCAAAAAAAAGCTTTTTTAATTGAAAAAGGCACCTAGCTAGTCCGCCCAAACCCCCTGGGGGAGGGTTTAGACGGACCAACCTGGACCCCAGGCTGGTCCGCCTAAACCCCCTGGGGGGAGGGGGAGGGGGTTTAGGCGGACCAGCTTGCCCCCTCAGGCTGGTCCCCCTAAACCCCATCAAAATAAAAAAAAAGTTTTTTTAACAAAAGAAAAACCCCTCTGTGAGGGGTTTAGGCGGACCAGACCAGCCCCTTGGGCTCGTCCGCCTAAACCCCACTTGGGGGAGGGGTAGGCGGACCAGACCAGCCCCTTGGGCTAGTTCGCCAAAACCCTCCCTCCCCCACTCCGTAACACACAAAAAAAGATTTTCAAGGGTTTACTCGGACCAAACCCAACCCTCAACTTGGTTCGGGTAAACCCCTTCCACTCCTTCATCTTCCCCTATAAAATCCCCCAAGGGGCTCAATGGAAGAACATGCAATGCAATGCAATGCAATCGAAATGGAATGAAGGATGCAATGCAACACCCTCCGACCTAACTGTCGCGCCCTCGGACTCTCGAGGCCTTCGGTAAGGGTCGGGGACGCGAGGAACTAAGTGCGCGTGTGGTTGGCTTGTCGATCGGCTTATACACGTCGAGGGTATGTCATACGTACTTCCCTCACGCGGTGTTTAGCCATCTCATACAAGTCCATGCCCGTCGCACGAAAGGCACTATGGCGATGGCGAATACACCCGCATCCCGGGTCCGCCCGCGTGTAACAACCCACGATGGCTATACACACGCCCTGATGCCGCACCTACTTCCGACACAGAACTACGTGCCCACTGCCCGCTCTAAGCTAGCCGCCGACCGCTCGGACTGATGACTCGAATTATCCGGACCCCGGCCCGGGTGTAATATTCTCGGGGCCGGCCTCGACTCCCCAGCATGACGACATTTGCCTTCCGAGGTCCGGACCCGAACGCTCACCTTGAGCCACGTCCAACCTCCGTTAGGCGCCATCCCATGACCGCCCCTGCCACCTAGGCAGTCGGGCTTGTCTCGATCTCCTCACGGGGAGCCTCTGTAAAACATGCGGATATCCGCTTTATCTCGTATTGACCCGGGGACCGACCCACATGTCGGAATTATCCCATGGCTTGCGCCAGTTGTACTTCGGCCTCCTTGGCCCATTTTTTTTTAACTAAGGTTAATACTTGCAAGGTGGGAACGCAGGAGGGGGTTCATCCCTTCATTCGGAAGAAGATGAACACACTACCCCGGCCGCCAGGCAAGCGTTTTCATAAATGAAAGCAGTAAAAGAAAGGGGTACAGAAGGAGGGGAGAGGGAACGCCCGAAGAGGGGCAAGAGGCGTACAAGCCCAAAGGCCAAAGAAAGCAAAAAAGCCCAAGAGGACCCAGGCGAGGGCAGAAACAAAAGCCCAAGAACCCACAGAAGAAACATAGCCCCTACAAATAGGAATCTTCGTCGAAGACCCCTTCAGAGTCGGAGAAGAACACAGAACGGACACCGCACTGACGAGCCGGAGAGCTAGGCCAATCAAGAGGATCAACCTCCGAACCGTCGGGATCGAGCACCTCCGTGTAGGAAGAGTCGGCCGGCGGCGGGGGCGCCATCGAAGAAGATTGGATCCGAAGAGAATGACGGGGAGGGAGAGCAGCGTCCTCAAAAATGCACTGTCGATCACGCGAGGAGGATGTGGAGTTGGAACGCCGGAAGGAACGCCGAGGAGCTCCGCCATCCATCCTCGAGGGCGGCCGAGAGCGGTCCTGGCAAGAGGTGCCCACAAAAGCCGTATGAGCCACCGTAAGGTCACGGAACCCTGAAGCAGGCTCAAGCCCGGGGACATGGAGAACCTGGACGAGCTTAGGCAACTTGAAAGGCATGCCAAGATCCGAGGGGGGCACAGCACCCACGGGAAGCACCGGGGCAGGAGGCGGAGCGGAGACAAAGAGCGGACCGGGCGGGGCCCGGTTGATTTTCTTCTTCAGAGCTTGGGCAAAGGAGAGGCGAGGGGCGACCGTCGGAGAAGAGGAGGAAGGCGAAAGATCTTGAACGGTAGCCGACTAGGAAGAGGGCTGCGCCCCTGGCGACCAAGCGGCCGCAGCGGCATTAAGGCCAGCAGGAGGGACGCCAAGAGGTTGAGCATCCGGAGCCTGGAGTCCAAGGACCAGCGAGGAGCATACCCGTCCTGTGGGAGGGACTGCAGCGAACGTAGTTGGGCGCGGGAGTGGGTCGCCGTGGCCAGCCACGAACGGAGGGGGGATGCCCACAAAGTGAGCATGTGCTGTAGGGAGGAGGGAAAATAGCTCCAGTTGGGGTGATATAGAGGGGGCAGCAGCAGCAAGGCCGTCGAGCCCAGGGGTGCCTCCAGAGGAAGTGAGGGGGCCACCCGTGGGGCAGCTGGAGTGTCCCCCATCGGGACCACCCACAGCAGGGAAGACAGGCCGCTCGCGGGAGCCCACAGAAGCGCATGGCCCTCCATGGGCCTGCTGAACTTGGAGAGGAGGGGCAGCCCGCAGAGGGAGGCCATCAGAAGGGATGTCGACACCTAGGGTGTCGACACCCACGTTGGAAGACACCCGGATCGGAGCAGAGCAAAGTGCGGGCCCTTCAAGAGAGGGTGCAAAGGGCAGGGGAGGCTGGTCCGCAACAGAGGGTGGTGTATGCACTGCAGGCGGTTGGCAAATCCCCTCATGTGGGAGGTCCACCAGGAGAGAAGCTCCAGATGCACCTGTTGCGAGACCAGTGGCATGCGGGCCATGCAGGTAGCAGGATGCCAAACCGTCAACAGCAGGTAGAGGGGCATTGGTAGGAGGCAAGTTGACCAGCACAACAGAGGATGAACCAGGGACAACGAGGTCCACGGGTGCTGCATCGAACACCTGAAGCTCCTCCTGAGCAGAAACATGCGGAGTTGGAGGAGTAGGTAACAGTGGAGAGGGAGCATGTGGGCTGCCACCAGCAGCTGCGTCCAAATGAGGCTCCGGAATGGAATGGGCAGGCAGGATCCCTGTGCTAACCACGGGCCTCCAGGTTGCGCTAGGAGGGGCTGAAGAGGCAGGAGCGCAAGACGGTGCAACAGAAACTGCAGCAGCCACCCCCCTCGCCGGCGGAGGATGAGCAGGCACCGAGGGTCCCGCCCGAGCAGCAGGGGGGGAGGTAGACCGCTTGGAGGTTGTTGCAGGTGCGACTGGCAAGGAGAGGCCTCCGTCGATGGATGTAGCAGCATGCATGGGGGCAGCATCAAGGGTCATTGGGGCAGAGGCCACGGCTGCCAACCCCACCGGCTTGCGAACCTCACGAGCGAGCTTTGAGGGACCAAACGCAGACGGACCGGCTGGGCGGCTCTTGCACAAGGTGGAACCGTGACCCAAGCGCCTGCACGAGGAGCAGAACAGGGGGATGGAAGGGTAGTGTAGGGGCTGCCAAAAGCCCCACCCTCCACAGTTGATCCATAGTCAGGCAGGAGGCTGCTTGGTGACATCCATCTGTACACACACCCGAGCGGCGTCCGATCGGGTGAGACAGAGAGAGTTGCGGTCGACTTTGAGAGGGGTGCCGACGGTACCAGCTATGGAGAGGAGCATTGGTTCGTTGTAGAAGTTGACCGGAAGGGCTGGCATCTCCACCCAAACCGGAACGATAGGCGAGTCCTCCTCCGGGGAGAACATGACATGCCATCTGGAGAAAAGGAAGGGGCGACCTTGAACATAGAGGAGATCTTTGAGCAAGACCCGTAAGAAGTCCTCCTCGTTCTGGAAGCGCAAGAGCAAGTGATGGTTGTCCAAAGCGCTAATGAAAAAGTCTTCCCGAAACTGAAATCTGTGAGCCAGATGAGAGCGAATGTCTTGGAAAGGAGGCCGGCCTTTGGGAGTCCGGGCAACAAGCGCAAAGGCTAGCGACTGGCAGGAGATGCAGATATCTTCCGGGGGGAAGAAGATGGTTGGTTCGCCAGAATCCATAGAGGCAGGAGCACGAACCAGCAAGGGGAGGGATGGAGGGGAAATAGAGTGGAGTACTGCCTGGGCGAAGGAGGGCCCCACGGTGGCGGTTGGGGGACTGCCGAAGAGGTCCAGCGTCGGGACACCGCTCCGGGCTCCGCCACGAGCAGCAGCAAGCAGAGGACACGGCGGCGGGCCGGGACGAGGCGCAGCGCAGCGCCATTAGCAGGAACCCCAAGACAAGTCTCCAAGGGTGAGGATGGCGGGAGAGGAAGAAGGCCATCGCCACGGTCCAGAGATGTCACCGGTGTGACGCCGCAAGACAGGGGAGGGGGGGCTGCAATAGCGAAAGGAGAGGGTGGGACATTGGGCAAAAACAGACCACCATTTTTGCCCAACGCCCCATCCAAAGGTGGTGACGTGGCGGCCAAAAGTTGGGTATGCGATTGGGAGATGGGGTCGGTCAACGCAGGGGGGTGGGTTGACTGGGGTACGTGGCTGGCAGAGGGGGCTTGCGTGAGGGGTAGCTGGGCGATCAACAATGGATGGGCAGTTCCAGGGAGTGGCGTGGGGGGTGGGTAAAAACGTGGCAACAGTGGGGAGGAAGATCGGCGGGTTGGGAATCTCGAGGGTCTCCGGCGGCGAACGAAGAGTACTCCTTGGCCCATTTGTAAAGCCCACGTGGCTCTCATATACCATGAAACCAGTTGAACAAATGCACCTGTACTCGGGTCTCAGCCTCTTCACGGCGCCCACCTCCTTCAGTCACAATGGTGCCCCCGGCACCCGACTGTCAACAACTCCAGTCGCAACGGTGCCTCCGACACCCGACTCCAATCACATCGAGCCCCGAGCATGACCATCGAGGTCTCCCGGCGCCTGCCTCCTTCAGTCACAATGGTGCCCCCGACACCCGACTGTCACCAACTCCAGTCGCAACGGTGCCTCCGGCACCCGACTCCAGTCACATCGGGCCCCGAGCACGACCATCGAGGTCTCCCGACACCCGCCTCCTTTAGTCACAACGGTGCCTCCAGCACCTGACTGTCAATAACTCCAGTCGCAACGGTGCCTCCGGCACCCGACTCCAGTCACATCGGGCCCCGAGCACTACCATTGAGGTCTCCCGGCGCCCGCCTCCTTCAGTCACAACAGTGCCCCCGGCACCCGACTGTCAACAACTCCAGACACAACGGTGCCTCCGGCACCCGACTCCAGTCACATCGGGCCCCGAGCACGACCATCGAGGTCTCCCAGCGCCCACCTCCTCCAGTCACAACGGTTCCCCCGGCACCCGACTGTCAGCTACTTCAATCACAACGGTGTCTCCGATGCCCGACTCCAGTCACATCGGGCCTCGAGCACGACCATCGAGGTCTCCTGGCATCCGCCTCCTGATGGGGAATTGATGAAGGATGTAGAGGGGGGTGAATAGATCAGTTACCCACTAAAATCCACTGCAGCGATAACTAGTGCGGAAATAATTCAAGCTGCTGTTGGACAGCAAAAAGTCACACGAGAGTGATAATCCGAGAGAGTCAACTGAAACAGATCTAAGCTCAAACGATCCTAAGCATGCATCTACAGCGGATAAATGAGATGATCAAGATGCACAGTTAATCTCAAGACAAGCACACATAGTGGGCAGGAGATTTTTAAGGTGGTTCGATCTCAAACCCGAGATCTACGTCCACCCCACACTTCTAATAGGAATGTGGTTTCAACTGCTGATTCACAGCTTCAACCGCTGGGCCTTACAGCTTGCCTACAACTGCTGGGAACTTACAGCTTCACCCGTCAAGAGGAAACTCTCCTATGCCCGCTGAGCAATACAGCTTGGCTGTCCGAGGTATCCACCTCGCCTGCTGAGCAATACAGCTTAGCTCCGCTGACTAACAGCTTGAAAACAAGGTTTCAGAAAACAAAATGGAAACAGACGAAAAACAAGAAAATTCAAATGGAATGTAGCTCACAATGAGCAATTTCAGTTCTGGTATCTGAACCAAGAAACTGATGAACAATCATAAAAGTCCCTCAGACTCCTCTCACTCAATTCTCTTTTTCTCTTCTCTCTGGATCGTTTCTTTTCTTCTCTGCTGCACTCTCTTTTTCTTCTGTTCTTAATAGCTCTCACAGACCCTTTTTTCTTTCTTCGATCATCTTCTCCAGATGGAGAAGTCTTCTTTTTATAGCAGCAACAAAGTGTAGGGCGTGTGTCCTCCACGATTCCCGCCCAATTGATTCTACCACGTGGCAGCATTTCAGCCTGCTGCATTACACGTGTCACGATCCTGGTACTCCCCTTATCCTCGGATCACGTGCCCTCCTTAAGCTCCTCGAGTAGCAGTCAATGAGCAGTCTGAAAGAGCAGAAGATAATGCATCGAGTAAGTTTGAGTTTTGAACCAAACGTGTACAGACATGATGCAGCAGATAGGAGGGTATGAGCATCGAGATTGAGTACACAGACATGCCTTTTACGAGTGTACAGACTTTGAATGCATGTAATGCAGTATGCATAAAGTAAAGTATGCACATTGATAATGAATGCACAAGCATGCCATCAGGGAGTGTATGGACTTGGTGTGCATGCGACACCAATGTACAGACTTGCTGAAGTTGATGATGCATGAACTTAACCACTCGTACCAGCAATGGGATGTATAGACTTTGAATGCATGGTAAGGAGTGTATAGACTTTGTATATAATGCGCAGAGCCATGTACGGACTTTGCTATGCCTAGTGTTAAAGCATGAGAGCACAATGCACAAACTATGCGTATGCATGACACTGCCCTATGTATGCAGCAGAACATATAGGCTTGAATGCATGGTGGCGTATGTACAAACTTTGTCTTGAAAGGTGTACAGATGCATATGAAAAGAGTATGCAATGTACAGACGATGCACATATTGCCACTTAAGTGTGTACAGACTTGCTAGAATGATGCATGAACAAGACAGTAACGAATGTGCAGACTCTTCATGAAACAACCGAATGTACTGACTATGTGCATGCATGAAGAGCACGGGCTGTACATACTTGATATCAAGCAGCAATATTCCAACTTGACAGATGCAATGTTCACGCAATGTACAGACTTGCTGAACTACATCACGAACATAATAGCAAGGAGTGTGCAGGCTAAGCCACGAGCTGAGCTAATAGATGTATAGACTTGCACAGTTGATGGCGAATGGATGTATAGACTTGCTCAGTCAACAAAGCAACCGTGCAGGCTTAGTGTATGCATACTAGAATTGACCTGATGCAGAGAACAGACGATGCACTATATGACTGCGTCAACGCAATGTCCATACTGTGCAAACGCACATAGTATATATGCTGGAGTATGAAGAACAATAAAGCATGCAGAGTTCTAATCTTACTTGATTCATTAGTGGTTGCTATCATTAAAACAATATAACATCATCAAGCACAGGGGGCACAACAATCTCCCCCTTTTTGATGATGGCAACATAATGAATAGATGTCACGCAAGCACAGACTTATGTACTACATGAGACTCGGTTCATCTCCCATCACTACTTTGCACATTCTCCCCCTTTGCCATCAGCAAATAAGAAGGAAAGATAGGAGCAACGTTCTATGTGGCAGTTCAGAATGTGAGCACATTATGACACAATCCTTAAAATATATGAATCGAGCAATAGCTTTCTTGATGTCAATTAGGTTTAACAGTGATAGAGAGTTGAGGAGAAAGAACTGGCTTTCTGAGATAGGATCATATACGTCAGTTATAGCAATGAACTTAAGTCACATGACCATAATAGTCTATGTCGATACAAGACCCTAGTAACTTCAGAGGAAGTGAAAGGCAAGGAAAGACACCAGAACATGTATTGAGATTAAACAATTGACACTCAATGGAATTTGTTTTTAAGGGTTACAGCAATTTCATTCACATGCTTCTTAATCTGGAACTTATTGAATAGACAAGTACTATTTATGCCGTTGACATTAGGTGTATACCTTGATTAGAGGCCAATACTCCCAGTTACTAAGCATAAACTACTATATCTATTTCTGATCAAAGCTACAGGAATAATTTACACCTTTGACGTTAAGGGTATACCTTGATCAGAGGCCAATACCCCTAGTTACTCAGTGAAATCTCCCTGGTAGATTTGACCAATTGAACAGAGATAACCTGAGTCACTTCATGACTTAAGGTACTCTCCATTTCTTTGATGGAGACCTCAGTTTCTCAGTGAAACTCAGTCATTGCTCTGCCACTATGTTCACATCTTTTTCTTTGATGATTTTCAATTTAGCTGCCCTTGTGATTTTTGGAGAGACTTGTTTAAGAACAATACATGATTCTTGGTTTTCAAACCTTAATCAACACTAAATCTGTCGAGTTCAGGAATTGTGAGGACTTGTTCTATCATAATCATGAGATAGAGGTTAAGAGCCATAAATGCTTTCTATCATCTTATTTTCAGAAGACAGTCTTTTAACTTTACAGTCTATTAAAGTTAAACCTTAGTTTCAATCAGTAAGCACGTGTGATTCTTATAACATAAGAGTTGTAATAATTTCAGCTCACGATAATGAACCAATCACTAGACTGTTGTCCATCTTGTGAAGGGGTTAAACATAGTTCTGATAATGCAAACCTCCCCCTGAGAATAATATGCATTTCTAAACTGTGCAATGAATTGACCTATCATGCAGTTAACACAGTGGGTGCATCGACCATGAGTAGAGCACGCTTCAACATAAAGTCTATACAATGCAATTGGTTGACTACATGCACAACCATCCGTCGACTATATGCTCGACTATGCATGGACTACAGGGATAATGTGTGCAAGATATGCAGCAACTTATGTACTCAGTCCACAGGAGGTTATTCCATCATCAGACAAATTTATTCACAAGTTTAAGAACATGCAAATCAGTTATTTTAAGTACTCTAAAACATATTAAAAGGGAAAAATTATTCATTTTCCTTCTGAAATTTACAAAGCCCCAGTTCTCTTCTCAGATATCTAAATCTTTCATTTCCAAGAGGTTTTGTAAAAATATCAGCAATTTGTTTTTCAGTTTCAACAAAAACTAATTCAATTTCACTCTTGCTCACAGCATCTCTAAGAAAATGATGTTTAATATCAATGTGCTTAGTCCTAGAGTGGTGAACAGGATTTTTAGTAAGACAGATGGCACTAGTGTTATCACATAGAATAGGAATACATCCCAGGTTTATCTGAAAATCTGATAGCTGATGTTTAATCCATAGTACCTGGGCAGCACAATTCCCTGCAGCAACATATTCTGCCTCTGCAGTGGAGAGTGCTACAATGTGTTTCTTTTTAGAGGCCCAAGATACTAGGCAACCGCCTAGGAATTGGCAATATCCACTAGTGCTCTTCCTATCTATCCGACACCCAGCATAGTCTGCATCAGTGTAAGATATAAGCTCAAACTCACACCTAGCAGGGTACCAGAGACCAAGTTCTTGGGTGCCTGACAGATATCTAAAGATCCTTTTCACTGCACTAAAATGAGACTCCTTAGGACTAGCCTGAAATCTAGCACATAAACATACTGCAAATTGTATATCAGGCCTAGATGCAGTGAGGTACAAAAGGGATCCGATCATACCTCTATACAGCTTTTGATCCACTGGATTACCTTTTGTATCTTGATCAAGACTTGTGGAGGTACCCATTGGAGCTGCAATGTCCTTGAGGTCTTCGAGCTTGTATTTCTTCAGGAGGTCCCTAATGTATTTGGACTGAGTGATAAAGGTTCCATCTTTTGTTTGAGTCACCTGCAATCCAAGGAAGAGTTTCAGCTCACCCATTGAGCTCATTTCAAACTCATGTGTCATTAATTCAGAAAATTCCCTGCACATCTTTGGGTTAGTTGAACCAAAAATAATGTCATCCACATAAATTTGAACAATGAGTATGTCAGGATGACTTACTTTTGTAAATAAGTTTGGTCAATCTCACCTCTTGAGAACTCCTTCTCGATAAGGAATTTGCTGAGCCTGTCATACCAAGCTCTAGGAGCTTGCTTCAAACCATAGAGAGCTTTATTCAATTTATATACATGAGAAGGAAGGTCAGAGCATTCAAAGCCAGGAGGTTGATGAACAAAGACATCCTCCTTAATTTCTCCATTGAGAAAAGCAGATTTTACATCCATCTGCTGAGATTTATTCCAAGGGAGCATGCATAAGCTAACAAAATCCTAATAGCTTCTAACCGTGCTACAGGGGCAAATGATTCTTCAAAGTCAATTCTAAATTCTTGGTTATACCCCTGAGCAACAAGTCTAGCCTTATTCTTGACAACATTGCCTAGCTCATCAGTTTTATTTCTAAAGACCCACCTTGTCCCAATGACATTTCCATCAACAGGAGGTGGGACTAGATGCCACACCTTGTTCCTGTCAAACTGATTAAGCTCCTCGTGCATGGCGTTGATCCAATGCACATCCTTTAGGGCAATGTCAATGGACTTGGGTTCAACATGTGAAACCAATGCATATGCATTTAATTCATTTTGAGCTCTAAGAAAACCTCTAGTCCTGGGGGGTTCATGCAGATCACCAATGATATTCTCAATAGGGTGGTCTCTTAAGAACCTTACATTGATGACTTGGTTACCTTGATCTTCATTAACCTCCCCCTGAATAGCAGGCTCTTCTGCATTGTCTTCTTCTGGCTCTTCTTCCTGATCTGATTGATCTGCAGATTGTCGTTCATTCAATATTTCTCCATCATCTTCTTTCCTATACAGACCATTTTCACATTCTATCAGGGATTCATCAAAGACAATATGTGGAGATTCTTCAACAGTTTTAGTATTTAAATTGTACACCCTATATGCTCTAGTGGTTTCAGAATATCCTAGGAACAAGCCCGGATCACTTTTGGGTTCAAACTTGTCAAGGTCTCGTTTATCATTAACATGGATAAAGCATTTGCATCCGAAAACCTTAAAGTGAGCAATTGAAGTTTCTTACCTTTGATGATTTCATAGGGTGTTTTCTGAGTAGATGGCCTTACCATGGCTCTATTAATTACATAGCAAGCAGTATTGACTGCTTCTGCCCAGAATTTCCTTGGTAGACCACCTTCAACTAAGAGTGTTCGGGCCATCTCCACAAGAGTCCTGTTCCTCCTTTCCACCACTCCATTTTGCTCTGGTGTTCTTGGTGAGGAGAACTGATGAGTAATCCCATTGACCCTGCAAAATTCATCAAATTGTAAGTTCTTAAATTCACCTCCATGATCAGATAAAATATTTTCAATTGAATGTTCATTTTTCTGTTTTATTTTCATGTAAAACTCCTGAAATTCTATGAATGCATCATTTTTATGAGTAAGAAAAACACCCAAGTATACCTAGAGAAGTCATCTACCAAAACATACCCATATCTCCTACCTGATAGGCTGACTGAGCGTGTAGGTCCAAAAAGATCCATATGTATCAGCTTATAAGGTTTGGATGACATGTTTTCAGTTCTGGACTTGAATGACTTCCTAGTTTACTTGGACTGTGTACACGCACTGCACACCTTAATTTCCTTCTTAAAAGAAACTTCAGGGAGTCCTCTAACCATGCTATGTTTATTCAAATTATGCAAAACCGTATAGCTAGCATGACCTAATCTACGATGCCACAAGAATGCTAAGTCAATTTTATTTGCAGTTAGGCAGAGATTAGAATGAGCTAAATCATCTAAGTCTACCAAGTAGATGTTTTTTACCCTTTTTCTGAGAATTTAACTATATCAGAATCAGGTTCAAAAATTTTGCAAAATTGAGAATCAAATACTACCTTGTGTCTTTTGTCACATAGCTGGCTGATACTAAGTAGGTTGTATGCAAGACCATCAACCAGCAGTACCTCTTCAATGCAACAAGTAGTACACTTACCTATTTTACCTGATCCGATGATTCTACCCTTTGTATTTCCTCCAAAGGTGACAAGGCCTCCATTCTTCTCAGTCAGCATGCAGAATTTGGTCTTGTCTCTGTCATATGCCTGGAGCAGCCACTGTCAAGATACCACATGTTGCTTCTAGCTACCAGGCATACCTGCAATCATAGTCATGGAGAAGATTTTGGAACCCAAAACTGTTTGGGCTCCAAGACAGAGATAGAACAATTTAAGCAAGACAGCAATTGTTTAGGAATCCACATTTGTTTGAGCATAGTTGTTTTAGTAGAATCCTTAGCATTCTCTTTATCATTTCTCTTTTTCTCAACACCAGCTGATTGATTCTTCTTCTTCTGGTGCTTTGGTTTTTGTTGTGTTCTGACTCCATATTTATTAACAGCATGATTGTTTTTGTGCCAGTGCCCAGGCCAATCGGTCCTCAGATAATTGTGGCCAACAGTAGTCCTTGACTGACCACCCCATCTAGCAAATTGAGGTCTATACCAATGAGTTGGAGAGGAATGATATCTAGACCTCCCTTGGACCTGCTCCCATCCAGACCTATAGAATCGTTGGACCTGTTTCTGAGGATAGGTGTAATAGGTCTGAACCTTGGGCTGATAAGTATAGCTTTTCTGGCCCCATGCAGCATTATGTCTCCCTTGCACTGTTGACCCACTAGACTTCTGTACATGTTTGTGTTGGGTCTTCTTCTGGACAGGTGATGATGGTGGAGACTTGGTGGCTTTGCCCTGGGGTTTAGATTGGCTTGGAGGCTGACCCCGAACCTGAGACTTACTCTTGGGTGAAGGGCTGGATCTGCTAGGCTCGCCAACCTTCTGTTTACCTTTGTCCTTGGCACTGAACACTTTTGAGCTAACAGTTTTTGGAGTAGAATTTTCACACGCCATTTTTATGAGAGGTCTCTTCCCTTTCTCTGCCACAAATGATATGGTTTTCACAGCAAAGCTCTTTGTGGCATCTGAGATATATCCGAGACCTTCCTTTCTATAATTGACCTTTGACCCTAATAGAGCGTTGAGATTGTCTGAGCCTTGGGTCATATTTTCTATTATCTTCCGTTTATCAACATTTTCATTCTCCAAATTTTCAACAGCTTTCTTTAATTCAGAATTCACACTTAAAATAGCTTCATATTTCTCATTTGAAATTTTTGATTCATTTTCAAACATTTGAACTTTCAGCTTCAAATCATCAATGACATTCTTCAACCATTCATTTTCCTTTCTAGTATCTATTAAGGCATGCTTGAAATTTTCAGAATCAGCACATGAAAATTTTAAACTCTCATTCTCTGATTGAAGACAGGCAATTTTATCAAACATTGTTTTATCATGCATGAGTGAGTTTAATTTTTTCGTCAGATGCCTGTTTTCCTTTCTTATATCATCTACTTTATCTAACAAGTCTCTGTAAGCATCCTCCCAATCAAAATTGTATAGTGATCAAAGGGAGAGGATACCTCTTCGGAGTCTTCTTCCTCCTTTTCATCATTCCTTGCCATCAGGCAGATGGGCTTTTCTTCGTCCTCACTTTCTGATGTACTGCTCAAATTGCCCTCATCCTCGTCGCTCCATGTGCTCACCATTGCTTTTCCTTTGGGAGCTCTTTTCTTGAACTTTTCTTTATGCTTCTGGAGCTCTGGACAATCTGCCTTCATATGCCCAGCCTTCCTGCAATGATAACAAACATTAGTGTCAGGTTTCTTAGCTGGGTCGGATCTATACATGTTGTGTTGCCGGCCGCTGAATTTTCTTCGGCCGAAATTTCTGCCTTCTTTTCTCAGAATCGCCTGAACTCTCTTGTCAACATAGCAAGTTGATCTCTATCGATTTCTGACCCAGATAGGCTGCTCTGTTCGCTTGACGATCCACTGTGGCTAGATCTACTTGTTTTGCTGGAACTAGCCTTCAGCGCAATTGGTTTCTTCTTGTTCTCGAGCTCATCAATTTTGGGAAGGTTCATCTCATATGCCATTAGAGAACCTATTAGCTCGTCAACTTTCATCGTCTGAAGATCTTTGGACTCCTCGATCACTGTTGCCTTTGTGTGCCAAGCAGGAGTCAGAGACCGCAAGATTTTCCTTACAACTTCGTAGTCAGAATAGCTCTTTCCCAAATTCCTCAGACCATTGGTTATGACAGTTAAGCGAGCATACATCTCAGTCACACTCTCACCAGGCTTCATCCGGAATGCTTCATATTCAGAGACCAACATGTTCGCCTTGGTCTCTCTTACCTGTGATGTCCCTTCGTAGATGACCTCCAGTGTGTCCCACATTTCCTTGGCGATTTTGCACGATGACACTCTAGAAAACTCAATAGGATGAAGTGCGCACTGGATAGCATTGATGGCACTCCAGTTCAAAGTAGATTTTCAGATTTCCTCTCTTGTCCGAACCTCTTCATTCTCGTGTAGTTCGAACGGTCCCTTGCTTACTACTCTCCAGATCTCATAGTCTCTCGCTCTCAGGAAGACCTGCATTCTGTTCTTCCAGTAGGCGTAGTTAGAGCCGTCGAAGTAAGGAGGCTTGGAGGTTGAATGTCCTTCTGCTATCATTCCCTTGGCATTCATGATCGATCCTCTTTAGGATGTTAGTCCCTGAAAAAGAGTTAGGCTCTGATACCAAGTGATGGGGAATTGATGAAGGATCTAGAGGGGGGTGAATAGATCAATTACCCACTAAAACACACTGCAGTGATAACTAGTGCGGAAATAATTCAAGCTGCTGTTGGACAGTAAAAAGTCATACGAGAGTGATAATCCGAGAGAGTCAACTGAAATAGATCTAAGCTCAAACGATCCTAAGCTTGCATCTACAGCGGATAAATGAGATGATCAAGATGCACAGTTAATCTCAAGATAGGCACACACAGTGGGCAGGAGATTTTTAAGGTGGTTCGATCTCAAACCCGAGATCTACGTCCACCCCACACTCTAATAGGAATGTGGTTTCAACTGCTGATTCACAGCTTCAACCGTTGGGCCTTACAGCTTGCCTATAACTGCTGGGGACTTACAACTTCACCCGTCCAAAGGAAACTCTCCTCTGCCCGCTGAGCAATACAGCTTGGCTGTCTGAGGTATCCACCTCGCCTGCTGAGCAATACAGCTTAGCTCCGCTGACTAACAACTTGAAAACAACGTTTCAAAAAACAAAATGGAAACAGACGAAAAATAAGAAAATTCAAATGGAATGTAGCTCACAATGAGCAATTTCAGTTCTGGTATATGAACCAAGAAACTGATGAACAATCATAAAAGTCCCTCAGACTCCTCTCACTCAATTCTTTTTTCTCTTCTCTCTGGATCGTTTCTTTTCTTCTCTGCTGCACTCTCTCTTTTTCTTCTATTCTTAATAGCTCTCACAGACCCTTTTTTTTTCTTCGATCATCTTCTCCAGATGGAGAAGTCTTCTTTTTATAGCAGCAATAGAGTGTAGGGCGTGTGTCCTCCACGCTTCCCGCCCAATTGATTCTACCACATGGCAGCATTTCATCTTGCTGCATTACACGTGTCACGATCCTGGTACTCCCCTTATCCTCGGATCACGTGCCCTCCTTAAGCTCCTCGAGTAGCAGTCAATGAGCAGTTTGAAAGAGCAGAAGATAATGCATCGAGTAAGTTTGAGTTTTGAACCAAACGTGTACAGACATGATGCAGCAGATAGGAAGGTATGAGCATTGAGATTGAGTACACAGACATGCCTTTTTACGAGTGTACAGACTTTGAATGCATGTAATGCAGTATGCATAAGGTAAAGTATGCACATTGATAATGAATGCACAAGCATGCCATCAAGGAGTGTGTGGACTTGGTGTGCATGCGACACCAATGTACAGACTTGCTGAAGTTGATGATGCATGAACTTAACCACTCGTACCAGCAATGGGATGTATAGACTTTGAATGCATGGTAAGGAGTGTATAGACTTTGTATAGCATGCGCAGAGCCATGTACGGACTTTGCTATGCCTAGTGTTAAAGCATGAGAGCACAATGCACAAACTATGCGTATGCATGACACTGCCCTATGTATGCAGCAGAACATATAGGCTTGAATGCATGGTGGCGTATGTACAAACTTTGTCTTGAAAGGTGTACAGATGCATATGAAAAGAGTATGCAATGTACAGACGATGCACATATTGCCACTTAAGTGTGTACAGACTTGCTAGAATGATGCATGAACAAGACAGTGACGAATGTGCAGACTCTTCATGAAACAACCGAATGTACTGACTATGTGCATGCATGAAGAGCACGGGCTGTACATACTTGATATCAAGCAGCGATATTCCAACTTGACAGATGCAATGTTCACGCAATGTATAGACTTGCTGAACTACAGCACGAACATAATAGCAAGGAGTGTGCAGGCTAAGCCACGAGCTGAGCTAATAGATGTATAGACTTGCACAGTTGATGGCGAATGGATGTATAGAATTGCTCCGTTAACAAAGCAACCATGCAGGCTTAGTGTATGCATGAACTAGAATTAACCTGATGTAGAGAACAGATGATGCACTATATGACTGCGTCAACGCAATGCCCATACTGTGCAAACGCACACAGTATATATGCTTGAGTATGAAGAACTATAAAGCATGCAGAGTTCTAATCTTACATGATTCATTAGTGGTTGCTATCATCAAAACAATATAACATCATCAAGCACAGGGGGCACAACAGGCATGTCCCCTTATAGGCTAGTTTTTGGAAAGCCATGTCATTTGCCAGTCAAATTAGAACATTGGGCCTATTGGGCAATCAAATAATTCAATCTTGATTTAGCACATGCTAGTTCCCATAGAGCCCTTCAACTGAATGAGTTAGAGGAACTTTGCAATGAAGCCTATGAGAACTCTAGGATTTATAAAGCCCAGACTAAAGTATTTCATGATAAACACATTTCACAAAAAACTTTTCAAATCAACCCAAAGGTCTGGCTTTTTAACTCTATAGGCTGCGATTATTCCCTGACAAATTGAAATCCCGATGGGATGGACCATATGTGATAATTAAAATATTTGACCATGGTGCAGTAACAATTCTCGATGCTAAAATGGGTCAAACTTTCACTGTCAATGGTCAACATTTAAAATCTTACATTGAGCATCTTTCAATGCTGCAGGTGGACTCTATTAGGCTGAGGGACCCATTGTGAGCTCTATTGCGTCTGGCTGAAGACGTAAAATGTAGCGCTCGTTTGGAGGCAACCCAATTATTCTTTCTCTTCTCAAAAAAAATGTGTGATTGATTTTCTTATTTTGTTTAAGGAGCATGGAGCATGGAGTAGTATTTCTCTATAGTTGGCTCATCTTTCTTAGGTTTTATCTATCCTTACCACCACTTTTCATGACTTTACTTCATTTTTACATCTTCCTCATGCCATTGAGGACAATGTCACTTAAGTTGGGGGGTAGCTTGAGCTCTAATTTTCTCAAAATGATTGTAACTTTTCATCACATCTCTAACAAGTGCTTGATGTTCATATTTCATGATAAGAAACTTTTCTTAGAATGATATGACTTAGAGTCTTACTCGTGAAAGTTGCAAGTTAAAGGGATGAATTAATTGGTTACGTCTTTAGCCTTTTCCTCAGAATACATCTGAAATTTTATTGAACTTGCACACAATTGCACAATAACAAGATGGTAGATATGATAAACATTAGGATGATGGGAATTTTTCTTGACACCTAGGTGATGATTGATATTATGTCCATTCGTTGAAAGTAATCGTGAGGAAAAAGCTACCTGCCAAAAAAAAGAGAAAAAATTATGGAAAATGCCCCTGAACTTAGTAACCGGGCCTTCTTCTCCTAAGGTAAGAGTTGAGGTTCGTGTCAAACGGCGAAGGGATGTGCAGCACCATGTGTCAAACAAAAGAGAGGCATGATTAAACAGGCAGAGTGAAGCTACTTGTAATTCGAGAGCATAATTCGAGATGTGGGCAGAATTGAAAATCATCTTTAAGTGAAAGGTAGAAGACTCATTCATCTAGACTGTTTGGTAGTCACTAGTCAAGTTATATCACTCCTATACAAAGAGATATTTAATTTTGAATGTATCATGAGGAAAGGTCTAAACACATAGACTAATGAAATTTGTACCGAATACATTCTACTTGAACTTGTAATACTTCAAAGTCTAAAGCATTATGCATAATATTCTTGCCATGAACTGTGACACATGAGTGTTTACTAGTTTTAATTTTATAATTGTTTACATTGCTAAGGGACTAGCAATGTTCAAGTTGGGGGGTGTGAAAAGTGTCCATTTTCTATAGTAATTCATCGCATGTACACAATTTTATATGCATATAATTAGGTAATTATGCATATTTCATAGTTAACCTCAACTCCGCATTTAAATTGGAGTTTTCACGTAAATTGATTAATTTGGTGATATTATTTAATAAATTAAAGTTGAGGGCCATGGACATTAATTCTCCATTGCATAACTATGAATATTTGATATTCATGTGCACATTATGGTAACTTTTCTGGACTAAATCATAATTGTGTGTGTGCAGGACACAGAAGGTAATTACAAAAGAAGCCGGAGGCAAAACTGTCATCACCACTTTGACCAAGTCAAATAAAGAAGCACATATTTTGGTTGGAGGAAAAAATTGAATTCAAAATATTTTGGTTGGAGGGCAAATAAAATTCAAAGTTTAAAATAGAGGAGAAGAAGCACATATTTTGGTTGGAGGAAAAATTGAATTTAAAGTTTGAAATAAAGGAGAGTAATGATGAGTCTAGGGAAGGGGGTTGCCCAAAGCCCAAGGAGGGGGTGGCCACCTCCTTTTCCTTTCCCCTATGTATCATCTTCTACCTAAATTTCAGCCATCCATATCCTTTTGATACAATCTCCACCCTCCATTGACCCAATTTTCCCTATAAATAGCCCATGTCAAGGAGGAGAAGGGGGGTTCTTCTTTTGGCATTTTTTCTCTCTCTCTCACATCTTAACCTTAGGCCGCCAATTTTCTCCCCCTTCCATCCCTCTTCTCCTCTTGCTTTCTTCACAAAAGTTCTTTGTTGTTACGTCCTCTACAACGTCTTCTTCTGCATCATCTTCTAATTTCTTCTGATTTTCAAGTTATTTTATATTTTTTACTATTTTATTCATCTGTGAATCAGTAATTTTCTCTGTTCTTCCCCTTATTTCTCCTCTGTCTAGTCATTTAATCCTATTACTGTCTTCATGAAAGTTCTTTATTTTTAAGCTTTATACAACTTTGTCTTCTGAACTCTCTTCTAATTCTTTCTAGTTTGGAAGTAATTTTCCGTTTTTCAACTTGTTGTCCTATAATTTTACTGTTCATATGAGGTACTAGCTTTGCTTATGCCTCCATTTTGAAGCCCTTATGCTCTTTTTTTCTCTCTGAGTTCTTCATAAAAGTTCTTCCTCTCTTTCTCCTCTTCAACTTCTTATTCTTGAGCATCCCCTACTTCATCTTGGTTGTAAAGTTATTCACCCTCCAAAGGTAGTTTCAACGACGAAGGTGACTTCCTCCCGACGTAAACGACGTCTTCCGCAAGGTGGTTCGTGATCCAAGGTCAAGAGAGGACGGCGCTGTCATCACCATTGCTGCCACCATCTTCACATCTCAGGCTCATCTTTTTGTTATTACTTTAGTTTCATTTTACGTCATTGTAATCTCGTCACATCTTTATTGTAAGCTTGTCATGCATTTCATGTACTTGTTTCTTTATGTTAATGAAAGAAGTGTTCATTTTATCTAGGTCTTGTTCATCTTCCCTCTCTTCCTCCTTCTTCTACCTCTTCTTCTCCACTTTATGTAATTATTTTCTAAAGCATAGGCTCATAATCATAAGTGTTTTTTAATTAAGTTTTGGTTCGTTCATCATTTCCTTATTTTCTTTAAGTAAAGTAAAATCACAAGTGTTTTCCAAAGGACTCCAAGATTTTTAACTCTAAAAAATCTCTTCTTCCCTGTGGATTCGACCCGTGCTTGCCATAGTATTACGTTCTTTTTTGATCATTTTGTGCGAGTTCGGTTTTAAGATTGTTAGCGCGCGTGTAGTAACGACATACATTTTCGCGTTATCATTAACGCGCTATATATCCCGAGCGCGTTCCTACTTGGACGCGCTAGGCAGTGTGAGCGCGTTCATGAACGCGCTACGGGGATATAGCGCATTAATACGTCTCGCAGATTCGGGTATTTTACATATGTGGTAGCCTCCAGGATGGACCACCGCCCGTGTTCTGTTATACCAGAGTTACGCCTTGCCGATTCGAGTCCCGAGTTAGTGGATCTCGATCCGCGTGCTAACCCGTGGTCTGACTCATGCTGGGCATCATGTGGGGGCCACACGTTAGGGTGCCGTGGGATCCCGAGAGGTGGTGTTCTCGGCTTGTGTCACTGTGCGTCGGTGTCGGTACGAGGAGCAATCCTTATACTTGTCCGGTTTAGACGTTATTTTTCGTGACTAGAGAGTCTACTCCTTCAGTGACGCTCCACTAGTCGTAGCCTTCCGACACGCGAGTGGTCCCACCAGGGAGTGGTGGCGAGGCTATCCCGAGAGATGGTTTTTAGACTGGTTTCCAGTCAGAGGGCCAGACCTAGGACGTATGGTCTATGTGTGCACACGTGGTTGGGGGCAGTTGGACCTGCGCTGACGAGCGTGACCCCAGCTAGTCACTTTTTCTATGGTTACTTGTACGGTGTCTCAGTTCCCGTTAGGCCGGAGGGAGAAACTCGAGGCGCGATTTAAGTCGTCTGTGGACGCATTCGGCCTTGCTTCTAGTGGGTTGGTACTCCTGTCTTTGTTTGGTAGTGACTCTTGAGTTTTTGACGAGTTATCTTAATTTTCATGCCGTGCATTCTGTACTAGCCGTTGTAGTAGCCTGTAGTTACTTTCCGTGTAGTTTCTCGATTTGCGAGGTGGGGACCGGATGATCCCTATTGAGCCTTTTGTTTGAAGGCTCATTCCCTGCGTGTTTTTCACCGTGTTTCAGGTGAGACGAGGCTTCAGGGGAGCGCTTCAGAGGCTCCACGTGGTTCAGGTGCCCAGGGTTAGTTGCCAGTTACCAGGCCGGGGTATGCCCCGTGTAGTTGTACCTTTTCTCTTTGGACTGTACTAGTTATGGACTACTGTTGTATTTTAGACTGTTGTTGTTATTGTGGACCATGTAATTTAATTAATATCATTTATTGCTTCCTGCTTAATTCATTTAAACTACGTAGCTCTGCAATTATTTTAGATTCTTATGTATCTCCACACAATCCTTTTAACCCTTCCGAGTCTTTGGGCTCGTGGGTGGCGGTTCGATATTCGGGTTATCGGGCCTCCCCGGTGTTCGGATCTCGGGTCGTTACACCAATGCTCGAGTGATAGCCATTGTTGTAGGTAAACTCCACTAATGGCAAATGGTTGATCCAACTTCCTTGTCACTCTGGGCAACAAGACCTCAGCATGTCCTCTAAAGTCTGGATGGTCCTCTCCGATTGACCGTCCGATTGAGGATGATACGCCGAGCTAAAAGCCAACTCGGTGCCTAGAGCCTTCTAGAAGCTCCTCCAAAATCCCGAAGTGAAGCGTGGATCACGATCAGACACAATGGAGATGGGAACTCCATGCAATGGGACGATCCGCTCCACATATAGATGGGCTAAATGATGCACACTCCAACTGACCTTGATCGGCAACAACCGAGCCATCTTCATCAGTCTATCTACCAGTAACCAGATACTATCATGCCCACTAGATGTCCTCGGCAATCCAACCATGAAATCAGTGGTCATGTGGTCCCACTTACACGCGGGAATCTCCAAGGGCTGAAGTGTACCACCCGATCGCTGGTGTTCTGCCTTCACCTGCTGACAGATCAGACACCTGGCCACAAACTCTGCAACATCTCTCTTTATTCCAGTCCACCAAAACTGCCTCTTCAGATTCTGGTACATCTTTGCCAACCCGGGGTGCACGGTATACCGGCTCCCATGAGCCTCTCGCAACACCGTGCGCCTCGTCTGCTCCTCGGCTGGGACGTACAACCTACTTCGGAACCTCACGGATCCATCCTCACCAAACTCCACCTCGGCCATCGACAAAATTTGAGGTAGCTCGAGGTTCGCTCGCTGGGCCTCAGTCACCTGACGACGAATAGTTGGCGTGACATTCAAGCTCGCAAGGACAACCGAACCCTGATCTTGAGAGATCTTGAGCCTAAAAGCCATGGTCGGTACCTGCTCGCATAACCTCCACTTCCTCGACAGCATCTGACTGGCCACCACCTTCCTACTCAAGGCGTCGGCCACGACATTCATCCTGCCAGGCTGATAAGACAAAGTAAAATCATAATCCTTCATGTACTCCATCCACCTCCTCTGCCTGAGGTTAAGGTCCTTTTGGGTAAACACATACCTCAGACTCTGATGATCAGAGAACATCTCAAACTTCTCGCCGTACATATAGTGCCTCCAGATATTTAGAGCGAAAATCACCACCGCCAACTCGAGATCATGAGTAGGGTAGTTCTCCTCATGTGGCTTCAGCTGCCGAGATGTATACGCCACAACTCTACCATGCTTCATCATCACGGCACCCAAACCTACCCTGGAAGCGTCTGTACACACTACGAAACCTCCTGATCCAGAAGACAACACTAACACCGGAGTGGTAGTGAGCAATCTCTTCAGCTCCATGAAGCTCTGCTCACACTCCTCCGCCCAGACAAACGGCACATCCTTCCGCGTAAGCCTGGTCATCGGGGCCGTAATATGAGTAAAATGCTGAATAAATCTCCTATAATAGCCTGCGAGCCCCAAAAAGCTCTGAATCTCCGTGACAGAACTCAGCCTCGTCCACTGCACCACAGCCTCGACCTTGGCCGGGTCCACGTAAACACCATCACCAGAAATCACGTGCCCCAAAAAATGCACCTCACTCAGCCAAAACTCACACTTGCTGAGCTTGGCATACAGTTGGTGACCTCGCAAGGTTTGCAACACCACCCTCAAATGATGCACATGCTCTTCAGCAGACCGCGAATACACAAGGATGTCGTCCACAAACACGACCACGAACTGGTCTAGATACGGACAGAACACCCTATGCATCAAATCCATAAACGCTGCAGGGGCATTGGTGAGCCCAAACGGCATCACCAAGAACTCATAATGCCGATATCTTGAGTGGAACGCAGTCTTCTCAACATCAGACTCTCGAATCCGCAGCTGATAATAACCCGATCTCAAATCGATCCGTGAAAACACCCGGGCAGACGGAAGCTGATCAAACAAGTCGTCAATCCGAGGCAACCGATACTTGTTCTCAACAGTCTCCTGGTTCAACTACCGATAGTCGATGCACAACCTCAAACTACCATCCTTCTTCTTCACAAACAACACCGGCGCGCCCCAACGGGAAAAGCTAGGATGAATGTACCCCTTGGCCAGCAACTCCTGCAACTACGCCTTCAGCTCTCTCAACTCAGCCGGTGCCATCTGGTAAGGGGCCTTCGACATAGGCGCCGTACCTGGTATCACCTCAGTCACGAAATCAATCTCTCGCTGCGGTGGCAACCCTGGCAACTCCTCGGGATAAACATCGAAAAACTCACACACGATCAGAATATCCTCCACATCCGGACACTGCCGATCGACCAAAACCACAAATGAAAACCTTGACAACCCATGTCAAGCAATCTACAAGCCTTACTGGCCGAAATAAGAAAATGAGAGGAGGAAGATCAGATACCTTGGTAGTAGAAAGTGGGTCTGCTAGGATGCTAGAAGTAGACCCCCTTCAAACGATAATCCACCACCGCTCGATGAGCCTCGAGCCAATCCATGCCCAAAATCACATCAAAGTCCTGAAGCGGCAATGCATAAAGCTTGGCCGGTAAGTTCTGCCCATCCACCCACACAGGCACATTCTCAAAGAAATACGGGGTGAGCATGAAATCACCAGTAGGCAACTCCACTGCCAGATCACAGGACACCTCAGTAGCTGACTCCTCGGCACTCTGAGTAAAATCCTCCGAAATGAACGAATGAGATGCACCAGAATCAAACAAAACTCGGGCCGTGCAACCCAAAATCGGAATAGTAGCTTCTACCAACTGCAACGCCTCAGCCTCTGCTCTGGTCATGTGCGTGACTCGGTCTCGAGATCTCTGCCTCCCTGAGGTAGCTGACCGAGTCAACTGAGGAACCTGACCCTGCTGCTGGTACTGCTACGGCTGTGGTGGTAACTGCTGGGGCTGAAACTGCTGCTGCTGCTAAAACTCGTGTGGCTGACGCAGTCTCTGCGGACAGTCACGCGCCAAGTGCCCTGGCTGGTCACACCTAAAAAAAATCACGGGCGCCGTGCCTGCCTGGATGAGAATCGCTGCACCGAGGACACCCGCCCCAAGAACCACTCACTAAACCCTGGCACTGGAACGTAGTAGGCTGCTAAACACTGCTCGCTGACTGCTGCCTCGACTCTCTACGATCCTGACGCCTCCTGATAAACCCAGCTTCCTTGAACAACTTCTTGAGCTTCGATCTAATGGAAGATGAATCCGCCGCTGACGCCACCGATGGAGATGCCCCTGAACCACCTACTGAAAGCTGAATGGTACTCTGCTGCTACACATCCATCGGCTGGCTAAGACCCGTCTGTGACTGACCTGCGCTACCCCGACCTCGAGTCTTCTGTAAATTTCTTTCCAACACTGTTGATGCTCTACAAGTCGCATCCAAGTTGGTCAATCCCGACGCAAGCAAAGGATGACTCAGCTCTAACCTCAAACCCCCGACAAACTGCTCGATCCGCACCATCTCATTTGCCAAAATGTGCGATGCATAACGGCCCAGCTCAATAAACCTAGATCTATACTGCATCACGGTCATATCACCCTGGACCAACTCTAGAAACTTGCGCAGCTTCTGCGACCTGAGGAAGGATGGACAAAAAGCACGCTCGAAAGCTAGGACAAACTCCTGCCACATGATCTGCCAAAGAGGACGGGACTGAAACACTGCCCCCACTCTGACGTCCACCAAGTCCGGGCTGGCCCCTGCAATCGATGCATAGCCAACACCACCTTCTCCTCCTCGGGACATTCCATCGAACTGAACACTCGCTCCAGGTCATCTAACCACTCCCTAGCCACCTCTGGATCTGGCTGCCCGCGAAAAAGAGACGGCTGGAACTGCAAGAAATCCCTCAGCACGCGGCCAGGACCACCTCGAGACGATGAACCCTCGCCAACATCACCGCCCTGCTACTGCTGCTGCTGCTGAAGAATATACTGATACATGCCCCGGAAGAACTCCTCTGGTCCGGGAACTCTCGCCTCTCCAGCTGCATCATCCGGAAGCACTGCTCTACTCTGCCCTTCCTGGCCCCCACCCGACTCTCCCTGCTGGGAACGAGTTGCTCTCCTGGGCGCCATAACATCCCCTGTTAACAGAAACAAACAACAGGATTAATAAAACACACGGGGCCCTACGCCAGTCGCCGACTGTACAGGATATTTCATGGACCTTCTAGACCACTACAATCATTTCAGATCCTTATGTACTTCCACAACCTACGCTCTGATACCAACTGTAGCGACCCGAGATCCGAGTACCGGAAAGGAACTGGCGCATCTCGAATCTCGGCCTGCCACCCACGAGCCCGAAGACTCAGAAGGGTTAAAGGGATGGTGTGGGAGTACAAGAGAAGCTGAAACAACTGTAGAGATAGCACAATAATTTAAATAAAATGCATATCATAAAATAAATAAATAAACTGCTACAAGGTCCAGTGTATCTCATGTCCAAATAAAGTACAGTCAACAGAAAGAAAAGTACAAGTACACGGGACATACCCCGGCTCTGGCAAATTGGCGACTAACCCTGGCTAGAGGAACCACGCTGAAACTCCGCCGCGCCTCTCGATGACCCCGCCTCACCTGAAAAGTAGGGGTGAGCCTCATTTCATTGGCCCAGTAGGGATCCCTCGGACCCCCACTGCACAACGAGGAAAACAAGGCGAAAAGACGCGAACAAGCACGGAAGGTAACGCTACCTAACAAAAGTACGGGATAATCAACAAGCAATAATAAATAAACGGAAAAGCTCTCTACGACTAACCGTACCACGCCAACCGACCTCAAATCGACGGAAAAATGAGTCCGTACCTACTAGGAGACAGAAGCACCACCCACTAGAAGAACAACCGAATGCGTCCCCTGACGTCTTACACCGTGCCTCAAGTGTCTCCCTACAATGTCCCAGGCAGAAACTAAGACACACAATAGTAACCAGGAACTCAGAACAAGGACTAGCTGGGGTCGCGCTCGTAAGCGCGGGTCCTCTGCCCCCAACTACGCGTTCACACACAGACCAACTGCTCTAGGTCGGGTCTTCTAGTCGGTTTTCCCCCCAGGCAGACTCGGGCTGCAAAGGCAAGGGGCCCTACGCAAACCAGCTTAAAAACCGTCTCTCTCGGGTAAGCCGCTCCACCACTCCCGGGTGGGTCAGCACACGCATGCCGTAAGAAGGCTACGACTAGTGGACGTGTCACTGAAGGTGTAGACTCTCTAATCAATGGAAAACAACGTCTAAACTTGATAAGGTACAAGGACCGCTCCTCGTACCGACACCGACTCATGGTGACATAAGCCAAGAACACCGCCTCCCGAGACCCCACGGCACCCTAACACGTGGCCCCCACACGATGCCTAGCATCAGTCGGACCACCGATCAACACGTGGATCGAGGTCCACTCACCCGGGACTCGAATCGGCAAGAATAAACTCCGGTGGGACATAAATACAGGTAGCGGTCCTCTCTAGGCCGCTTCTAGATGAAAATGGTCTACTGCTATACCGCTGCAAAGGCTAACGATCCTCCCTGGACCATGGGGATCAAAAGGGATAGAACAGTCCGCTATAGGCCGTTCAAGATGGAAACGGTCCACTCCTGGGCCGTTCCAGAGTGAAAACGGTCCTCCCTGGGACCGCCTGACACCAAGACTAAACGGGAAACCGAACGGCCACCGTCAGGCCGTTCAAGGCATGAATGGTCCAACGATAGGTCGCTCCAGTGACTAAGCGGTCCCTCTTGGGCCGCTAAGCCACCCAACGGTATGAAAAGCCAAATGGTCACCTTATGACCGTGAAGACTAAAAACGGTCTCCCTTGGATCGTAAGGAAGGGTCAAATGGTCATCCCAAGACAGCTTAACCCAAGGAATCTCCAACGGTCGAAACGCCAACGGTCAAAACGCCTCGGGGGTCACGCTGGACCCCACGGGTAAACGATCGACCTCTAGGCCGCCCCAGGGATAAGAGGTCTATCGAATGACTGCGTACCCTGTCGACACTCCACAGGCATGAAACGGTCCCTCTAGGGGCCGCTTAGGCTAAAAACGGTCTCTGTAAAATCGTTTTCTTCCCAGAAAATTAAGAACGGCGAACAAGGCAGAATTTTGCCATTCCACGCCCCGATCATTGCCCGATGATAGGGAAACAAAGGGGGAACCTCCCCCAACTCTCCTAGCATTCTTCTATGGCCCCGAATTGGTCAAAAAGCCCGAGAATCGACGGATCCGACGCTCAAGCCCTAAACATGGAAATTCCCCTCCTGACGTGGATTTAACCCCTCTCGACCTCTCCTCGGCCTAGAAATCGCAGGAAGGAAGGGGAGATGGGCGGAGATCCGTCCCCCTACCTCAAAGAAGCACGAAATCCTCCAATTCAACACCGATCCCCAAATCTAGGCCGACAAGAACACCGCGCCCCATGCCGCGAAGAGGGCACCATCTCGATCACCTCGCCGCCGCCGTCGTCACCGCGCCGCCGCCGTCTTCCGCCACCCATCGCCGAAGGAGGAGGGAGCATCGCGAGCTCGAACGGGGAGAGAGGAAGCAACTGTCGGCCGCGGCTCACGAGGGAGAAGAAAGAAGAAGAAAAAAGAAGGAGAAAGAAAAGGAGAAAAAGAAATGGAAAAGAAATGGCCATTTATAGAAAATCCACAAAATGCCAAAATACGGAAAATTAGGAAAAATCATTCCCGTAATCCTCGGAACACGCTCAACGCACTGGTACAGTCTCGGAGGAGGAGAACGCAACGGTTCGCCCTGTCACGCCCCGATGCGGAATATCAGGACTAGCAGTAGAAATAATTAATAATAATATGTTGATTTCCAGACATGCTATGTTAAAGCAAAAGGGGGCAACACAACACCATGAAACATAAAATAACTCCATACTTAAATGATCCATATTCCAATCACATAACCCACTTAAACATACTTTTGACATAACATCAACTTGACAACATTACATTTGCTAATCTCGTAATTACAACTCTTTCAAACCACACAATCTAAACATAACTAGACACAACAACTATGCCTAGCTCCACATAGCTTCTAACAGGTTCGCTCCATGGCCATCACTCTTGCCCGTCCCCATCAGTTTGCGAATCCTCACCTGAGCTACCTGAAAAGGGGGAACAACAGGGTGAGCAAACGCTCAGTAGGTAATAACAGGCAAGTTTAAATAATTAACCAATTAATTATATTTTTATATACAAAAATAAAGAACTAAATGAAATGACGATATGACAAGGTAATATAATAAAAAGAAGGTGATAACATGATGTAACTGGAAATTGGCCAATAAGCAAGAGCTAACCAAGTCAAGAAAAATTCAAGTAATAGATTATTGTCGTAGACATCATGCTAGCCATGCACTCGGTGCAATGTCTCACCATGTCATTCAAACTCCCCGGGGCACAAGTACTTTTCGGGTGCTCCTCCTAGGACCAGACCGGGCCCTTATGATGTGTTAGCATTGATTTAATGGATCCAAGATCCCAAGTTATGTCTAGACATTAATCAAGTTAAATGGCCAATAATTTCAAGTGTAGAACTTACCTCGGAGAATTCCAAGGGTAAGTAAAGAGGTACCTTGACCAGAAAGTTCAAGTTATCAAGAACCAACAGGCCCTTGGGTTTAATATCATAAAACACAGGAATAAATTTCGGAGTATACGCGGTCTAGACTAGGCCGCTCAAGATTTGTACGGTCTCATCAGGGCGTTTTAGGAAGAACTGGGCTGAAGGTCAGCCTTAACGAAGTCGAGGATAAACGGACCAGTATGGGCCGCTCTTGAACAAGAACGGTCATAAACGGGCCATTCAACTAGTATGGGCGGTCAAGAATGGGCCGCACATGGCCAGAAGAACTTGAGCCCAAGAACAAGACAAACGGGCTTGATAGGGCCGCTCAGAGGATGAACGGTCCAATAGGATCCGTTCATCAACATGAATGGGCCTAAACAGTCCGTTCAAACTGGGCCTAACTAGAAGGCTAGAACTCCACCCAAAAATGGGCTCCGGGCTACCATAAGTGGGGCAGAACTGAACCAGGGTCCAACCCACTATCCACTGGTCAGCCTAGGGCTTATTGGGTCGATCCAAACATGATTTGCTCAAAGATAGAACAAGGTTAATCGACCAATGTAAGTGGCACTTGGCCAGGGATGCACGGTTCTTAATGGTCCGCCCACGAGGTTAAATGGTCCTTTCCGGGCCGTGCAAGCCTCAGTGGGTCCAAGTATGAGCCGTGACTCACAACACAGAAATCCAAGCGGTTCGATCACATGAACAGGTTCAGGTTTTGATGGTACAACATGCCCGGCGTCCTAGTGGGAATCCCAGGCTCGCGAGGGCTTACGGAGGTCCTGTAATGAAGGTCCTAGTCCGACGGAAGGAATATCCGGCGGAGAGTTCCAACCATTACAAGGAAATGAGGCTATCAAATCATCGCAAACCAGTATAGCGGTCAGTCAATCCTACCGGAGTAGAATGACTGTCAAACCATCCTAGTAACATGGTTCATGTATTCATAATTGAAATTAAGTTAATTGAATAATAAACCAATGTCATGATGAAAATAAAAATTAAATCTTTCATATGTTCCATTTACATGTTGGTTGCTAGCCTACCATGAAGATTAATTAACTAGAGATAAAACATGCTAAATGCAAAATTAACATAATTCTGTGAGGAAGAACGGTTCATCCAGAACCTTTCAAGAGCCTCTGCGGTCGTCCACAGGCCGTTCACGCTCCGCAGGCAAGGGTCCGACATGGGATGAGCGGTCTATTGATGGCCGCATGACTTGTTGAGCGATTCTGTCCTAGCCGTTTATCTCCAGAAAACTTAATAATGCAAATAACACAGGCGGTTTCAGTCTGGCCGTTAATATAGATGTACGGTCTATCGAGTGGTCGCTCATATTAGAACAGATCACTGCCCCTTCGCCCTGCCCGTCTCCGACGGGGTTGGCTAGGGTTGGGAACAAAAAATAAATACGCACTATATAGAGCAGGAAAATTGGGGCTTTTATGATCAATAGAACGAGCACAACAAGTTATACAAGATAACATGATCAATTGAATGTTTAGTGCTTGAAATCCCTACTTAAATCGAGGTGGAACATTGCTAACCCTAATTCTAACATGCTTCCACTAAAACTCAAAATTCTAGCAGGATACTAGATGAAATTAGGGTTTTTTATACCAAAAGAAAGATGACACAATTATGATTCCAACCATATATTACACTTAGGGTTTGGCTTGCTATCACCTACCTTAATCGAAGGATGAAGGAAGAAGAGGGAAGCTGATCGCGCTAGGTACACACTGCCGGTAATCGCCAGAATACTCTCCTGTCCGAGGTCCTCACCGGCCGCCACAGCATCTAAACAATTCTAGGGTTGCCAAGGTTCATTTTAATAGGTCTATGGGGTCTAGAGAGTTCTAATCGCGAAGATAGAGTCCACGCACCGCGGACGAGCGCGAATCGCGGAGGATAGGGTTAATCCACCACTCCGCCACCAAATACTCCTCCTAGGGTTAGGGTTTCGAAGATTAACCAAAGGGGAAACGATGAGTTGATCCTAGCCGTTCATTTGAATCTGGTTTGAGCTTAAATGATCGGGTATTGGGCTCGAATTTCGTGTTTTAAGATCCGATTCGGCTAAGTGTGGATTTAGGCCTTAATCGGCTAATTCAGCGTGTTTAGGGATTTTATTTGGGCTGGTGATAGAAGATAATTTTACTAGACGTTTTATCCTCTACAAGATTCTAATTTTTGCAGAGTTTTATAAAATAGCCAAAATTTTACTTATCCTATTTCTTAAGGAATTTCTTATTAATTTTCTCAAAATTTTATTCTTTAAAAAATCATGGTGTTACACCCTCCCCCACTTAAAAGAATTTTATCCTCTAAATTCACTGCACTAATGGAAACAGAGAGTGAGATAACTCACCTAGAATAAGTCAAGATACTGCTTTCGCATGGTATCTTCTGATTCCCAAGTAGCCTCTTCAGTTCCACGCCGACTCCCTTGCACTTTAACCATGGGTATGGAACGATTCCTGAGTTGCTGCTGTTTACGATCCAGAATCTTGATTGGTCTTTCTTCATAAGTCAAATCTTCCTTCAGTTTCAAATCCGCATGCTGAATGACATGAGTGGGGTCATACACATATTTTCATAGCATTGACACGTGGAAGACATTATGTACTCCCGATAATTGAGGCGGTAGTGCTAAACGGTAAGTAACCTCCCCCACTCTTTCCAGAATTTTGAATGGACCAACATATCTTGGACTCAGCTTGCCTTGAATGCCAAATCTTCGAATCCCTCTCGTGGGAGAAACCTTCAGAAACACATGCTCACCGACCTGAAATTCCAAGGCTCTTCTTCTGTTGTCAGCATAGCTCTTCTGCCTTGATTGTGCTACTTGCAACCGATCTCTGATAATACGGATATTCTTGGATGATTCAGAAATTAGATCTGGTCCCAGCCATTGCTTCTCTCCTACCTCATCCCAACATAATGGGGACCAATAGCTTCTTCCATACAAGGCTTCAAACGGAGCCATCTGAATGCTGGACTGATAACTGTTATTGTATGCGAATTCAGTCAAAGCCAAGTGATCACTCCAACCACCTCCAAAATCAATCATGCAGGCTCTAAGCATATCTTCCACTATCTGGTTGGTTGTTTCAGTTTGTCCGTCTATCTGTGGATGAAAAACCGTACTGAAATTCAGACGGGTTCCCAACAATTCTTGCAATCCTTTCCAAAAAATGTGAAATGAATCTGGGGTCTCTATCATACACAATGCTGACTGGAATACCATGGAGTCTTACAACTTCTTTCATATATAATGCAGCTAAGACATCAACTATCCACTTCGACTTAATAGACAAGAAATGAGCAGACTTTGTCATTCTGTCGACAATAACCCATATTGCATCAAATCCACTACGAGTCCTGGGTAGACCCATAATAAAATCCATGCCAATACTCTCCCACTTCCATTGAGGTATATCAAGTGGTTTTAATTTCCCTGCAGGTCTAAAATGCTCAGTCTTCCCTTACTGACATACCAAACATCTACTCACAAATTCTGTAATTTCCTTTTTCATATTCGGCCACCAAAATGATCTTTTCAAATCCTTAAACATCTTGGTACCTCCAGGATGAATATTGTATCTGGATCTATGAGCTTCTTCGAGAATCTTTTTCTTTATTTCAGCTTCATCAAGTACACAGGTCCTTCCCTGAAACAACAATATGCCATCGTCAGCTACCATGAAATCAGGTCTGTTACTCAAACTCTCCTTGATCTCTACCAACTCTGGGTCATTGTCTTGCAAGGACTTGATTTTCATTAAAAATTCTGGTTTAAGTTGAATCTGAGCGATCGTAACCCGGTCCTTGTCAACATTAAGATCAAAACTAGCTAACTGCTCCAACAGTCTCCATTCTTGCACCATGAGGTGCAACAACTTAGCTATTGGCTTGCGGCTCAAGGCATCCGTCACTACATTCCCTTTTTCAGGATGATATTCTATGGAGAAGTCAATGTCTCTTAAATACTCAAGCCATCTTCTCTGCCTCATATTGAGTTCCTTCTGAGAAAATAAATACTTTAGACTCTTATGATCTGAGAACACCGTAAATGAGTCTCCATACAAGTAGTGCCTCCATATCTTCAAGGCAAACACCACAGCTGTAAGTTCCAAATCATGAACGGGATAGTTCTCTTCATGCTTCTTCAACTGCCTAGAAGAATAGGCTATCACATTCCCATGCTGCATCAGTACACAACCTAGACCAATACCTGAAGCATCATTGTATACCACAAAACCTCCTTCTCCAGATGGTAAAGCCAAAACAGGGGCAGTCGTTAAACACACCTTCAAGGTCTGAAAGCTTCTCTCGCAATCCTCGGACCAATCAAATTTGTTCTCCTTGCGGGTTAATCTTGTTAAAGGCACCACAATCTTGGAGAAATCCTTAATAAACCTTCGGTAATAACCTGCTAGGCGTAGGAAACTTCTAACTTCAGTTACATTAGTAGACCTATCCCAATTCTTCACTGCCTCTACCTTCGAAGGGTCAACAGAAATACCTTCCTTTGAAATAATATGCCTTAGAAAGGACACCTCTTGCAGTCAGAATTCACACTTACTAAACTTGGCATATAGCTGATGGCCTCTCAATAATTACAACGCCATCCTCAAAGGTTCAGCATGCTCCTCCTTACTCTGAGAATAAATCAATATGTCATCAATAAACACAATGACTCACTGGTCAAGATAGGGTCGGAACACATTGTTCATCAACTGCATGAAAGTTGCAGACGCATTCGTTAGTCCAAAAGGCATTACTACAAATTCAAAATGCCCATACCTGCTACGAAAGGCCGTCTTATAGATATCCTCATCCTTGATCCGCAACTGATGGTATCCTGATCGAAGATCAATCTTAGAAAAATATTGAGCTCCTACTATCTGGTCAAATAATTCGTCAATCCTCGGTAATGGGTATTTGTTCTTGATAGTCAGCTGGTTCAATTGTCGATAATCAATGCACAACCTCATCGAACCATCCTTCTTCCGGACGAATAATACAGGGGCTCCCCACGGGGATGTACTTGGACGAATAAACCCCTTCTCCAGTAATTTCATTAACTGCTGCTTCCATTCCCTCAGCTCCGCGGGAGACATACGATAAGGAGCTTTAGAAATAGGGGTCGCGTCAGGAACTAAATCAATAGAAAAGATAACCTCCCTCTCTGACGGAAGTCCTGCCAATTTCTCATGAAAGACATTCGGAAAATCTCGAACGATAGGAATATCCTTAATCTCGATCTTCTTCTCAGAGGTCACAAAAATAAAGACTAGAAAAGCCTGACATCCTTTCCTCATCAACTTATCAACTCGAAGGGCCGAAATAAGTGGCACAGACTTATGGTGCCTAACCCCTATAAAAGAAAGTCCAAGGTGTCTAGAAAAAGACACAGAACTAGAACTGTAATGAACATTGGCCTCATACTTAGTCAACCAATCTGCTCCTAAAATTACATCATAATCTTTCATATTCATGCAAACTAAATCAGTTGGCAAGTTCTGTTCATTAATCATAACCTTACTAGAAGGATAGAAATACTTAATTGCTGAACTGGAACTAATAGGGGTTGAAATCTCCAACGGAGAATTCATCAAGACTGGCTTCTCAGCAAAAGACTTAGCAAATTTCCGAGAGACAAAAGAATGAGTGGCACCGGTATCAAAGAGAACGAATGTTGGCTTATCATGTATAATAAGAGTACCTTCAACGAGTCCACCCTCCTCGGTGGTTCCGGCATCATCTTCCTGTAGGACTTGGAGCTTACCCTGCTGCTTCTTGTTCCCTTGCGGCTTAGTCAGGGTAGCTTGATCTGACAAAAGGGGACACTCAGGAATACGATGGTCCCTACTACCACAACGCAAACATGTGCCCAACTTGCGCCAGCACTCTTCCATCTTGTGACCTAGACGGTCACAATACTTGCACACGCCCTTGAATGGCACAATCGGGCCAGGCTTCTTGTCATCATTCTTCGGTATCTTGCTCTTCCACGATCCAGACCCGCCATTGGGCCTCTTCTTGCCATTACCGGATTTGATACTCCCGGAACCAGTAGGTTGTTCCTTCTTAACATTCTTCCCATGGATTCTCTCCGTCATCTCCAAAGTGTCTTCCAAGACTTGAGCTTTCCTTACCATCTCCGCATAAGTTTGAATTTCCATCGGTGCCAATTGGTTAATATATTGTAGCTTCAGCCCATTGAGAAAATACTTAGCCGTCATCTTTTCCGTAGATATCAAATGAGTGGCATAACGAGATAACTGAGAGAACTGAGCTTCATACTCAACTACAGATAGATTCCACTGCTTCAATGCAGCAAACTCCGCCGCTTTCTTTTCTTACACTCTATCAGAAAAATACTTGGTATTAAAGAGTTCCTCGAACTCCTTCCATGAAACTTGTCTATCTCCAAGGGTAGCCTTCACTGCATCCCACCATGTTCGTGCATCACGTTCTAGCTGGAAGGTTGTTAAAAGGACACGCTCCTGGTCACTACACTGCATCACTTAAAAGATCCTTTCCATCTCTTTTAGCCAGTGCTCGGCTTCATCGGGATCGGTCGAGCCTCCAAAACATGGGGGATTCATCCCATGGAAGTTTTGGTGAAGATCGCCAGCTCCGTGGTTCGCTGCTCCTCCTTGGGCCACTTGCTGCAAGGCCCGAGTAAGTCCTTGAACCGTTCGTTGCATGTCTCCCCATTGCGCACGTTCGGCTGCCATTAGAACGTCCTACACGTAGAATAAATTATTTTAGGATCATTTAGAAGGAATAGTTTTAGAATTAGACTATTAACTCAACCCAAGTCTCTACCCAAATCTCACTAGGTTGGGTTCTTAGACTTATAACAAGGTTATAGGTTCTACGACATCACTTAGGATCCTAGAACTTATAAAACCTAGGAGTATTAGAAACCTAGGCTTTGATACCACTAAACTGTCATGTCCCGACGAGAAATATCGGGACTGGCAGTAGAAATAATTAATAATAACATGTTGATTTACAGACATGCTATGTTAAAGCAAAAAGGGGCAACACAACACCATGAAACATAAAATAACTCCATACTTAAATGATCCATATTCCAATCACATAACCCACTTAAACATACTTCTGACATAACATCCACTTGACAACATTACATTTGCTAATCTCGTAATTACAACTCTTTCAAACCACACAATCTAAACATAACTAGACACAACTATGACTAGCTCCACATAGCTTCTAACAGGTTCGCTCCATGGCCATCACTCTCGCCCGTCCCCATCAGTCTGCGAATCCTCACCTGAGCTACATGAAAAGAGGGAACAACTGGGTGAGCGAACGCCCAGTAGGTAATGATAACGCGAAAGCTCATCATTTAAAACACGCGTATCAATATTAAAAATTCCAGCTCGCACTAGATGAAAGTAAGACGTAATAATGTGACGAGAAGGGTCGATTCTACACAGAAGAAGAGATTTTTAGAGTTAAAAATCTTGAAGTCCTTTGGAAAACACTTGTGATTTGACTTTGCTTAAAGAAAATAGTGAAATGATGAACAAATCAAACACTTAATTGAAAACACCTATGACTATGTGCCTATGCTATAGAAAATAATTGCATGAAGTGGAAAGAAGAGATAGAAGAAAGAGGTAGAGAGGGAAGAAGAGTAAGAACTAGGTCAAAAGAACAACTCCTTTTATTAACTCAAAAGAAAGAGTATATGAAATGTGAAACAAGATTACACTAATAACGCAACAAGATTACAATGAAGTGAAATAACACAAAAAGCAATAAGAACAAGAAAAACCTGGTGTTTGGAGTTTGGAGATGGTAGCAGCAATGATGATGACAGTGTCGTCCTCTCTTGGCCTTGGATCACGAACCACCTTGCGGGAGATGTCGTCTACACCGGGAGGAAGTCACCTTCGTCGTTGAAGCTGCCTTTGGAGGGTGAATAACTTTGAACCCAAGATGAATTAGGGGGTGCCCAAGAAAAAAAAGTTGAAGAGTGGGAAGAGATAAAGAACTTTGATGAAAGGCATAGAGAGAGAAAATGTGAGGAAGAGGGTGAAATCAGAGGAAGAAGGGAAGTGGTCTGCACGGATGAACAGTAACTATGTAGAAAAAATTAAACTGAGAAAAATTAAAACTAACTTAAAAACGTGATGAAATTAGAGGAAGTGGTAGAAAAATAAAATCTATATCTACAGGAGAGGAAGAACTTTTATGAAGAACTCAGATAGAAAAAAAAGGGCCGAAGGGCTTTAAAATGGAGGAATAACAGAAGCTAACACCTCAGATGAACAGTACAATCACAAGATAATAAGTTGAAAAATGAGAAATAACTTACGAACCAGAGAGAATTAGAAGATGATGTAAAATATGAAATTGTAGAACACTTAAAAATAAAGATCTTTCATGAAGACAGTAAGAGGAGAAAATGATTAGAAAGTGAAGAAATAATAGGAAGAACAGAGAGAAATATTGATTCACAGATGAACATGATAGTACAGTGAAAAATATAAAATACCATAAAAACTAGAAGGAATTAGAAGATGATGCAGAAGAAGAAGTTGTAGAGAATGTAAAATTGAGGAACTTACATGAAGAGTACAAGAGCAGAAAATGAATCTAAGGGGGAGAAATCAGTGACCTAAGGTTGGGAAAGAAATTGCTAAAAGAAGAACTTCCTTTCTCCTCCTTGTCATGGGCTATTTATAGGGAAAGTTGGGTAGATGGAGGGTGGAGATTGTATCAAAAGGAGATGGATGGCTGGGATTCAAGTTGAATATGATGCATGGGGAAGAGAAAAAATAGGTGGGCACCCCCTTTCTTGGACTTTGGGCACCCCCTTTCCCAAGGCTCATCATGTCTCTCCTTTATTTCAAACTTTGAATTCAATTTTTCCTCCAACCAAAATATGTGTTTCTTTTCCTCAATTTCAAACTTTTGAAATTTCTTTTCCCTCCAACCAAAATATATGCTTTTGACTTGGTCAAATTGGTGATGACAGTTTTACCCCCAACTTCTTTTGTAATTACCTTCGGTGTCCTACATACATATAATTACGATTTAGTCTATAAAAATTACCATAATCTGCACATGGATCACAATTGTTCATAATTATGCAATGGAGAATTAATATTCATGACTCTCAACTCTATTTTATTAAATAAAATCACCAAATTAATTAATTTACATGAAAGGTCCAATCTACATGCGAAGTTGAGATTAACGATAGATCATGCATAATTACCTAATTATATGCACATAAAATGGTGTACATGTAATAAATTATCATAGAAAATGGACGCTTATCACACCCCCCCCAATTTGCTCATTGCTGGTCCCTTAGCAATGTAAATAAATTAAAATTTAAGAGTAACAAGAGTTCGTAAAATTCATGCTCTTATATCTAGCTCTTCCTTCATAGAATCAACCAAAGATTAAGAATCCGGAATCAATAATGCACACTAACCTTAGTTTGAAAATTTAGGTACATGATCAAGAATTCAAAGTAAAGTTCAATAGCACTTGTGCATGTGTAATATTAAATTCACAGCTTAGACTATTGCATCCCTCATTTGCTATTCCAAACAAATGCCATTCAACCCTGCACCTCCTAACCAGAGCATTAAGCATACTAACTTTTTGTCTGCCTTATTTCTTTGTCCATTTGGGATCTTTTATTTCACACATGATGCTGCACTATCTCTTCACTGTTTTACGCGAAGCTCAACACGTCTTAAGTGAAGTAGGCCCGGTTACTAAAAATTGGGATATTTTTCATGGTGTTCTTTTCTTCTTTTTTCTTCTTTTTTTTTCATAGTGCCATTACACTTATTTGATAGATAATTTGACAGAAAATTTTGTAAAAGGATATCCTTTCTTAAGAGGTGCAGAATATTAGACAATATATCCAAGATCGTAGAGGGCTTGTCTTGCTTGTTTCATTAGTGTGCAACGTGAAATTTTTTTTCCTAAAATGGACATGAACTTTAAAGAGATTCTTATATCAGTTTTCCATGACTAGATTGAATAAATTCCCCATCATCCTTCTCCCTAGTCTTTTCTATTCCAGAATTATTTTTAATTTAAGCATGAATCATGAGACTCAAAATGGAGTTTACATCTTTTCATTTGCATGCAACAATACATGATATCAAGTAAGAACTAAGATCAGATTGTACTCACATGAAATGAAACATTTTTTTCTTTTCTCCCCCCCAACTTGAATGACATTGTCCTCAATGGCATATGCAATATGTATGAATAGAACAATGTCGACATAAAATTTGTGAAGGAACGAGACAACCTGACGGAAGTGAACTTCGACGGACATCCTTGCGGACCAAAGACGGTACTTGACCGTTAAAGGCGAGGCATAGGTGCAAGTAATCTTCTCTCTCCCCCCAACTTTTCTTTTATTCATACCTACAAAAATTAAAAATTAAAAAAACTACAATACAAACTTGGGTTGTCTCCCAAGAAGTCATTTATTAGCATACGAAAATTACGAAAACTGTGGGTTGCCTCCCAAGAAACGCTAAGTTTAACGTCTTCAGCCAAACGTAATGTAGCTCACTAAAAAAATGGGTGCCATTTAGAATGAGCCACCAAGTGATCTTGTCCTCTTTCAAATTCCAGCCCTTATGTCATTGGAAGACAAGAGTAAGCATGTACGTATTGGAGCTAAAAATATGCTGGTCTTGCACATTATTGATTTTAACTCTGACCATATGTGTGAGCCAGTTTTCATCTTTAAGAGGCATGTAATGATCAATGGCCATCAATCTATCAAGATCGGGATGGACTCTGCCTAATATCTATCCATTGGTCCCCTTGTCCTGTATCTTCCAACCTGGCTATCCCTTTATTGATTATTTCCTCCACATTAACTCGGTCAAGCATCAATGGCTTATAAAGATTGACAGTATTAGTCACATTCCCCGTAATGATAGCCTCATGAGCAATAAGGGCACTAATGAACTTATCTTCCTGATGAGACGTCAAATCAAAAGTGAATATAATTGGCATATCTCTCTCAGGTCCTAGAATGTCATATTGGGGAGGCTTAACTTGCAGGGAATCAAATTGGAAGGTGTGAACCCATCTAATAATTCAAACTTTATGGGGCAGGGTTCAGGGGTCAGATCAAACATGAAGTTCTCTAATGAAGCCTCTTCATCACACTCTTCACTCGAATGAAATTTATCAATCAAATTTTTCAGTAATGGGGTGGATAGACCAAATGTAAATCTTTCCAACAAGGCCCCTTCATCACACTCATGAAGATTATCAATCATATTTTTCAATGGTGAGGTGGGTAGATCAAATGTAAACTTCTTCAACATAGTCCCTTCATCATGTTCTTCAAGAGGAGGGTATTCAAAATTCATCTTCATTAAATCAGCAAGATTATTAACCCCAAGGCAATCCTCCTCTTCAAGTATATCCTCAATTGACACTTTGGTGTTTGGAGTGATGTTCTCAAGTTCTTCACGTGATGCCCCGTTATCAATATCATCTATCAAAATGAGATTATCAGCTATATTCTCCATAAATAGGGCATCTAAATTAGAGATGAATTTTTCACTCAAGGGCCCCTCACAATTCTCTTCCTCATGATATTTATCATTCAACATGTTTGCAACATCATCATTATCTTCTTCTTTATGCTTCTCTTCACATGAGTTAATGATGACACTCTTGATGCCAAAGTGTTCACATTGTTCAAACATAGGAAGCATGTCAATCAGTTTTTCCAATTGTGGGACTGCGAGATGAAATGAGAAATCTTCCGATATGGTCCTTTCATGATATTCTTTTAAGTAAGGAGGGTCATATTCCATTACCTTATCATCCTTTTCAGCTAGACAATCATCTGTTCTACATTCTTTCTCAATTGACCCATGAGTATTCTCACTTTCATAGTTTTGATTAGCATCATTTTTCACATCATTTGATTCACCTCCCAACTTATTTTCAACCGACCTATTGTGGCTCTCCTCATAGATGGGTATGGACTCCTCACACAAATAAGCCATCTTGCTCGTCACCCCATATTCTTTTCGATACAATTTTTTCACAATTCCCTCATTACCTAGGTCAAAAGTTTCCTTTGGCAGAAGAACCATAGGTTGCTGGTAAGAATAAGTGTGTTGGGTAAAGTGAGGGAATTGATCTTCCAAATTTGCATCAAGGGGGTTAGGCACTTGGTCCATAGACAATTCATATGTGACTTTTGTGAGTTGGTCCAATTTGATTTGGAGGGAACCAATGCTTTGTTGATTATTCAAGATGATTTGAATCAATTGGTCGAATTTTTCTTCATTTGATGGACCATTGTATGGAGGGGTGGAATGAATGTATTGATGATCATATTGATAAGAAAAGTATGTGACATGCCCTCCATATTGATTTTGATCAAATTGAGTTTGAAAGTTTGACTCGGGAGAGTATGGCGCTTGATATTGAGGATTTTTCCAAGAGAAATTATTTTGATTTCTCCACTCAAAGATAGAAGTGCAAGAAGGTGTAGGAAAGTTTTGGCATGTTGAAATTTGTTCATGAGAGAGGAATGACATATGGTCCCCTAAATAGGATTGAGCAAATTGATCTTGGTTTTGGGAAGGATAAGGATATTGGGCTGCCATGGGTGTGGGGTTTTCTTGTTGGACCGACCAGGGATATGGACTTTCATTGAGTTGGGTGAAAGATGGATATTGGGTCAAATACTCACCAACATAATGGGTCGACCGGGCCCATGTGTGATCATCTTGAAAGGTAGGTGGTGTATGAGAGCTTGGACCATAGGAATAAATTAGTTTTAGGTCAAGCAATTACTTTGATTAAGAACCCAATCCATGGAGATGGTTTTTTTTATTTTTTTTTATTTATATTTTTTGTGTTTTTTTAACACTAACAACGACGAAGGGAGAGAAGAGGAGCATTTTTTTTATTTTTATTTTTTTATGCAAACACAAGCAAGTTGTCACACAAATTACCTAATGACCTAGATGTGACCTAAACCTACGAATTGGGTTTCACAAAATGACTAAAGTGTAACTTAAGTTCACCCTCAATATTTTCACCGGCCAGGTAAGGGGTGGGGTAGTGGGAGGCTCCCCCTACTTTCGCAGGGACCTAATTACAAACAACTAGTCCGCTTAAGGCGTTTACCGTTCGACCGTCTTGCCTTAGGCACCGGTTTCCACAAGATGGTAAGCCCAAATAACACAAGAACCATAGTGTGAACCTAGGGCCAACATCTATTAGATTTTATTTAAGGTCTAGGTGATGCAAAGATGCAAGAGAATTATAGTTTGTGGGCTAAGGAAGGATGATGAAATCCCCACCTTATCTTGCTTATGGGTGTTGCCCTTAAGATACTTTGAAATGATATGCAACAAAGTAAGTTCAAACAAGGGGTTCTATGTAAGTATGAAAATGTATGAGCATACTTTTGGAAAAGTTAGAGTACTCACCTTGCCTCCCGCAATCTTCAACAATGCAATTGACAACAATTAAACAACAAGAAAAAATAAATACTATCCTAAATGATGCATGACCTAAAACATGAAAGTGTGATTTCTACTCTTGGAATGAAGACTTTTATTGAGTTCAAGTGAAGAGTTTTTTTTTTTGGTGAACCTATCTAACCACAATATGCAAGAACATTAAGGAAATGACACAAAATGAGAGGAATAAGTTTGAAGACTTACTTGATGCGCAATTCCTCATTCTCTTTTTTTTTTTTGAAATGAATGACAAAATCAAAAGATGAAAGAAAGAAATGTAAACTTACCTCGAATTTTTTTTAAATTTTTTTAACCAGTAAAAAGAAAAGAAAAGAGAGCTTTATTAGTATCCTATATACACAAGGAAAACAAAGTTCTTAAATCAAAAATCATCATTCTTCTCCGGCAACGGCGCCAAAAATTGATAACGCGAAAGTTCGTCGTTTAAAACACGCGTATCAATATTAAAAATTCCAACTCGCACTAGATGAAAGTAAGACGTAATAAGGTGGCGAGAAGGGTCGATTCCACAGGGAAGAATATATTTTTAGAGTTAAAAACCTTGAAGTCCTTTGGAAAACACTTGTAATTTGGCTTTGCTTAAAGAAAATAGTGAAATGATGAACAAACTAAACACTTAATTGAAAACACCTATGACTATGCGCCTATGCTATAGAAAATAATTACATGAAGTGAAAAGAAGAGATAAAAGAAAGAGGTAGAGAGGGAAGAAGAGCAAGAACTAGGTCAAAAGAACAACTCATTTTATTAACTTAAAAGAAAGAGTACATGAAATGTGAAACAAGATTACACTAATGACGTAATAAGATTACAATGAAGTGAAATAACACAAAAGTAATAAGAACAAGAAAAGCCTGGAGTTTATAGTTTGGAGATGGTAACAGCAATGATGATGACGGTGCCGTCCTCTCTTGGCCTTGGATCACGAACCACCTTGCGGGAGATGTCGTCTATACCGGGAGGAAGTCACCTTTGTCGTTGAAGCTACCTTTGGAGGGTGAATAACTTTGAACTCAAGATGAATTAGGGGGTGCCCAAGAAGAAGAAGTTGAAGAGTGGGAAGAGATAAAGAACTTTTATGAAGGGCATAGAGGGAGAAAATGTGAGGAAGAGGGTGAAATCAGAAGAAGAAGGGAAGTGGTCTGCATAGATGAACAGTAACTGTGTAGAAAAAATTGAATTGAGAAAAATTAAAAATAACTTAAAAACGTGATGGAATTAGAGGAAGTGGTAGAAGAATAAAATCTAGATCTACAAGATAGGAAGAATGTTTATGAAGAACTCAGATAGAAAAGAAGAACAGAAGGGCATCAAAACGGAGGAATAACAGAAGCTAACACCTCAGATGAACAGTACAATCACAAGATAATAAGTTGAACAATGAGAAATAACTTACGAACTAGAGAGAATTAGAAGATGATGTAAAATAAAAAATTGTAGAACACTTAAAAATAAAGATCTTTTATGAAGACAGTAAGAGGAGAAAATAATTAGAAAGTGAAGAAATAAGAGGAAGAACAGAGAGAAACACTGATTCACAGATGAACATGATAGTACAGTGAAACATATGAAATACCGTAAAAACTAGAAGGAATTAGAAGATGACGCAGAAGAAGAAGTTGTAGAGAATGTAAAATTGAAGAACTTACATGAAGAGTGTAAGAGCAGAAAACAAATCTAATGGGGAGAAATCAGTGACCTAAGGTTGGGAAAGAAATTGCCAAAAGAAGAACTCTCTTTCTCCTCCTTGTCATGGGCTATTTATAGGGAAAGTTGGGTAGATGGAGGGTAGAGATTGTATCAAAAGGAGATGGATAGCTGGGATTCAAGTGGAATATGATGCATGGGGAAGAGAAAAAGTAGGTGGGCACCCCCTTTCTTGGACTTTGGGCACCCCCTTTCCCAAGGCTCATCATGTCTCTCCTTTATTTCAAATTTTGAATTCAATTTTTCCTCCAACCAAAATATGTGTTTCTTTTCCTCAATTTCAAACTTTTGAAATTTCTTTTCCCTCCAACCAAGATATATACTTTTGACTTGGTCAAAGTGGTGATGACAGTTTTATCCCCATCTTCTTTTACAATTACCTTCGGTGTCCTGCATACATATAATTACGATTTAGTCCATAAAAATTACCATAATGTGTACATGAATCACAATTGTTCATAATTATGCAATGGAGAATTAATGTTCATGACTCTCAACTCTATTTTATTTAATAAAATCACCAAATTAATTAATTTGCATAAAAGGTCCAATCTACATGCGAAGTTGAGATTAACGATAGATCATGCATAATTACCTAATTATATGAACATAAAATGATGTACATGCAATAAATTATCATAGAAAATGGACGCTTATGAGGTAATAACAGACAAGTTTAAATAATTAACCAATTAATTACATTTTTATATGAGAAAATAAATAACTAAATGAAATGACGATATGACATGGTAATATAATAAAAAGAAGGTGATACCATGATGTAACTGGAAATTGACCAATAAGCAAGAACTAACCAAGTCAAGAAAAATTCAAGTTATAGATTATTGTCGTAGACATCATGTTAGTCATGCACTCGGTGCAATACCTCACCATGTCATTCAAACTCCTCGGGGCACAAGCACTTTTTGGGCGCTCCTCCCAGGACCAGACCGGGCCCTTATGATGCGTTGGCATTGATTTAATGGATCCAAGATCCCAAGTTATGTCTAGACATTAATCAAGTTAAATGACAAATAATTTCAAGTGTAGAACTTACCTCGGTGAATTCCAAGGGTAACTGAAGAGGTACCTTGACCAGAAAGTTCAAGTTATCAAGAACCAACATGTCCTTGGGTTCAATATCATAAAATACGGAAATAAATTTTGGAGTATACGCGGTCTAGACTGGGCCGCTCAAGATATGTACGGTCTCATCTGGGCCGTTCAGGAAGAACTGGGCTGAAGGTCAGCCTTAACAAAGTCGAGGATAAACGGACCAGTATGGGCCGCTCTTGAACAAGAACGGTTACAAACGGGCCATTCATCTAGTATGGACAGTCAAGAATGGGCCGCACATGGCCAGAAGAACTTGAGCCTAAGAACAAGACAAACGGGCCTGATAGGGCCGCTCAGAGGATGAACGGTCCAATAGGATCCGCTCATCAACATGGATGGGCCTAAACAGTCCGTTCAAACTGGGCCTAACTAGAAGGCTAGAACTCCACCCAAAAATGGGCTCCGGGCTACCATAAGTGGGGCAGAACTGAACCAGGGTTCAACCCACTATCTACTGGTCAGCCTAGGGCTTATTGGGTCGATCCAAACATGATTTGATCAAAGATAGAACAAGGTTAATCGACCAATGTAAGTGGCACTTGGCCAGGGATGCACGGTTCTTAATGGTCCGCCCACGAGGTTAAACAGTCCTTTCCGGGCCGTGCAAGCCTCAGTGGGTCCAAGTTTGAGCCGTGACTCACAACACAGAAATCCAAGCGGTTCGATCACGTGAACAAGTTCAGGTTTTGATGGTACAACCTGCCCGGCGTCCTAGTGGGAATCCCAGGCTCGCGAGGGCTTACGGAGGTCCTGTAATGAAGGTCCTAGTCCGACGGAAGGAATATCCGGTGGAGAGTTCCAACCATTACAAGGAAATGAGGCTATCAAATCATCGCAAACCAGTATAGCGGTCAGTCAATCCTACCGGAGTAGAATGACTGTCAAACCATCCTAGTAACATGGTTCATGTATTCATAATTGAAATTAAGTTAATTGAATAATAAACCAAGGTCATGATGAAAATAAAAATTAAATCTTTCATATGTTCCATTTACATGTAGGTTGCTAGTCTATCATGAAGATTAATTAACTAGAGATAAAACATGCTAAATTCGAAAGTAACACAATTCTGTGGGGAAGAACGGTTCATCTAGAACCTTTCAAGAGCCTCTGCGGTCGTCCACAGGCTGTTCACGCTCTGCAGGCAGGGGCCCGATAGGAGATGAGCAGTCTATAGATGGCCGCATGACTTGTTGAGCGGTTCTGTCCTAGCCGTTTGTCTCTAGAAAACTTAATAACGCAATTAACACAGGCGGTTTTAGTCTGGCCGTTCATATAGATGTGCGGTCTATCGAGTGGCCGCTCAGATTAGAACAGATCACTGCCCCTTCGCCCTGCCCATCTCCGGCGGGGTTGGCTAGGGTTGGGAGCAAAAGATAAATACGCACTATATAGAGCAGGAAAATTGGGGCTTTTATGATCAATAGAACGAGCACAACAAGTTATACAAGATAACATGATCAATTGAATGTTTAGTGCCTGAAATTCCTACTTAAATCGAGGTGGAACATTGCTAACCCTAATTCTAACATGCTTCCACTAAAACTTGAAATTCTAGCAGGATACTAGATGAAAATTAGAGCTTTTTTATACCAAAAGAAAGAGGACACGATTATGCTTCCAACCATATATTACACTTAGGGTTTGGCTTGCTATCACCTACCTTAATCGAAGGATGAAGGAAGAAGAGGGAAGCTGATCGCGCTAGGTACACACCGCCGGTAATCGCCAGAATACTCTCCCGTCCGAGGTCCTCGCCGGCCGCCACAGCATCTAAACGATTCTAGGGTTGCCAAGGTTCATTTTAATAGGTCTATGGGGTCTAGAGAGTTCTAATCGCGGAGATAGAGTCCACGCACCGCGGACGAGCACGAATCGCGGAGGATAGGGTTAATCCGCCACTCCGCCACCAAATACTCCTCCTAGGGTTAGGGTTTCGAAGATTAACCAGAGGGGAAATGATGAGTTGATCCTAGCCGTTCATTTGAATCTGGTTTGAGTTTAAATGATCGGATATTGGGCTCAAATTTTACGTTTTAAGATCCGATTAGGCTAAGTGTAGATTTAGGCCTTAATCGGCTAATTCAGCTTATTTAGGGATTTTATTTGGGCTGGTCATAGAAGACAATTTTACTAGACGTTTTATCCTCTACAAGATTCTACTTTTTACATATTTGTATAAAATAGTCAAAATTTTACTTATCCTATTTCTTAAGGAATTTCTTATTAATTTTCTCAAAATTTTATTCCTTAATAAATCGGGATGCTACACGCCCGCTATGACGTTCCGCAGGTCCGTCAGGAAAAAATACGTGTAAATCACAAAACAAGGTCCGGGACCCCCGAAAGTGATCCAAAACTTACGGATCCGGATCCGAAAAATGACCGAAAAACCCAGGACATTACAGCGGGCTGGAGTGATGAGAGTGATGATAGTTTTTAATATTTTTTCCCAGTCTGTCTACTTATAAATGAATGTATCGAGTTTGAATAATATTGTAAGTCCTTGAAGGATATTTGTTGGAAATGTCAGATTATAAAATAAAGATGTGATTTTGTCCATTTGTTGTTCATACTCATCATCTAAGTCTCTTGATCGACCTGCCTGTATAACTGTTCACGCCTTGATAATTCTGCCTTATTTGGGACGTGACATACCGTGCATGAGAGAGGGAGAGAGGGAGACGGTGAGAGTAGGAGAGAGGGAGATGGTGAGAGAGGGAGAGGGCTCCGCCGAGAGAGGAGACACCCAGAGAGGGTGAGGGAGAGGGAGACAGAGGGAGAGAAGAGATGTCGAGAGAGGGAGAGGGAGAGGGAGATAGAGATGGTGTGTCACGCCCCGAGTGCGGAAGGAACCCGGAGTGAGTGACAAGTTTATATCGATCATGTCAATCAGAGCGTTAGTGTATTCAACACAAAGACAGAGTGCGTAAAAGTAAAGATAACCCAGTCCTTTATTCAATCACAACCTCAAAGTACTTCTATTACAAATGAAAATGCCAAGACTCAACAAAAGGAAAAAAAGTACAATGATTGACTCAAGAAATTAGAAAGATAAGATTAGTAAATGCTTGGATAGACGGAGAGCTCTAATCTCTTCACTCTTGACCTTCCTCATCCGATTGAGTCTCATTATCGGACTTACCTAAAAAATAGGGAAAAATACTGGATGAGCGAACGCTCAGTAGGAATTATATCTCAAGTGCTAGCTTGCTTTAAGTAAATTACATGTTACATAAATGCAATAAAGCTATGCATGTTTGCGTAAAATGACAAGAGAGAGAGAGAGAGAGAGTTTAACAAGAGATAATTGAGTGAACTAGCATGTCTTTCAAGAACTTATATCAATAAATGTCAAGATATTCAAGCAAGTATATTCCTCATGTCATGTCGGTAATTGGCTATCACGTTTCAAGCAAGTATATAAATACCCTTTTCGGGTCACGCAAGTCATGTCATGTCAAGTCGAGTATGAGATTGTGGAATGTCTAATCAAGCTAGTCATGCACTTCGGTACAATGCCATACCGTGATCATTACAACTCCCATGGACACTAGTACTTTCGGGTGCTCCTCCTAGGACCAGATCGGGCCCTTATATGCGCATGCATTGTATAATGTATTTTCGACATCCACGATAGTTATAGCCAATGTAGATTTCCAAAGGAACGAACTTGTAAGAATTTAAGGTAGATCTTGCGGAATATATCAGAAAACTAGGTGGAATTGGCTCCCTAGTGGGTGCCATGAGTGTTGACACCCGTTTTATACCGATAAGTTGAGCCGTTTCTCTTACTTCCATTGATTGATGCCCTAAGTTGTCCATTATCTGTTGGGCCATTCTTTGTGGCACATCCTGGGCTCATTTTGGGGGTGGCCTCCCTCCTTGGTAAAGGTCGTGTCCATTCAGGGCTTATCGGACCCTGGCTTTGATTAAATGAACTGTTTTTTTAATTATCCAGTACCCAAGATCATGAACGGTCCCACATAAGCCGTTCAGGACTGGGGCGGTTGATACCAGACCGTTCATAGATTTCGGCTAATTTCTGAGGATTTTCTGAATATTCACCGACAGGATTTTGTGCGGTGTGATCAGGACCGTTCAAGTTCATGGACGGGCCTATTCCAACCGCCTATATCTCAGAGTCCTACGTGCGCCCGTTTTCTCAGATAATTATCCAAATATTTGAATTATCACCGACAGGGTAAAACGGTCGTGTTTGTGCCACCCTACATTCAAACGGTCTCCATTCAACCGTTCATGTGTTCAGGGTCCCACAGCGGATGTTTCGGCCAGTTCGAGAGATAATTGGGATTATTTGCTGATTATTTGAATTTCCACCGATGGGTATGGACGGTTAGTTTATAACCGCCCACCTCGTTGAGCGGTCTATCGTAAAATCGTTCATCCCGTCGGTTGCTGAATTTTAACAGATTTTAATCCTTTTCTCCATGGTTTTATCCTTAACTTATTTTAGTGATTTCTCCGCGGATAATCAACCATTTTAGCTGCCGTTTCGACTGGATGAGAGATAA